>JASUAD010000023.1:13652099-14869466 GCA_037013555.1 Sextonia rubra
ATGGTCTAAATAGGGAACTGAAGTCCTTTATGAGCCTTCTATAGAATCTAGCATGCCCTAAGAAAGATCTCGCATCCCTTACAGTTTTTAGGGTGGGCAAATTGGCAATCAAATATTTTTTGGCTTTGTCCACTTCTAATCCTTTAGATGATATTATGTGTCCAAGGACAATGTCCTGTCGAACCATAAAGTGACATCTTTCTCAATTCATAACTGGGTTCTTTTCTTCACACCGAAAAAGGACTTTCTCTAAATTACTCAAACACATCTCAAATGAATCTCCACAAACTGAGAAATCATCCATGAATAACTCGAGAAAACGCTCCACCATATCATTAAAGATTTTCAGCATACATCTCTGAAAGGTAGCGGGAGCATTGTAAAGCCCAAAGGCATCCTTCGATAAGCAAAGGTACCAAAGGGGCATGTGAAAGTTGTTTTCTCTTGGTCTTCTGGAGCTATTTCTATTTGATTGTGTCCGGAGTATCCATCTAAGAAACAATAATATTCATGACCAACGAACCTTTCTAAAATTTGGTCCAAGAAAGGCAAAGGAAAGTGTTCCTTTCATGTGACTGCATTAAGTTTCCTGTAGTCAATACAGACTCGCCAACCTATGGGTACACGGGTTGGAATGAGTTTATTGTTTAAGTTTCGGACTACAGTGACACTGGCTTTCTTTGGTACTACCTAGGTAGGGCTGACCCATGGGCTATCCAAAATTGGATAAATGATACCCACATCTAAAAGTTTCAGCACTTCAGCCCTAACCACTTCCTGCGTGGTGGGGTTAAGCCGGTGTTACATTTGTCTAGAGGGTTTTGCATTTTCCTCTAGATAAGTATGATGAGTGCACATGAGGGGATTAATTCCTTTTATGTCAGCCACGTTCCAAAATTAAAAATAAGTGCTTTCGAGAGCATTTAGGGGTAGTACCAATAGAGGATAAAATTAGAGAAACCCATTTAAGATGATTTAGACATGTTGAGCATAAGCCAGTAATGGCACCGGTGAAAAAAAGTTTGGCTATACAGGTGAACGGCCCATCAAGAGGTAGAGTAGGCCGAAGAAAATATTGATGGAAGTCATTAATTCAAATTTGAAAAAGTTTAACTTATCGAAGGATTTAGCACAAATAGAACGGAATAGAGAAATAGAATTCATGTAGCCGACCCCAACATGGTTGGAATAAGGCTTTGATGATAATGATGATGATGATGATGTCAGCCACGTTCCAAGCAATTGCAAATTTATCTTGTTTGAGCACATGAAGTAGTTGGACCTCTTGGTCCTTCTCAAGGTGTGCCAAAATAACGACTGGAAATGTGTCATCATCCCCAAGGTAAGCATACTTAAGGTTTGGGGGCAAGGGTTTCAACTCATGTTTGGGCGGCCTCACCTGAGAGGAAAGAGGTGGGGTACTAGTTAATACAAGCTCTTCAAAGAAGGCTTCCATGTTGCACTGACATTTTAACAGTGTCATTTTCCATATCCTCAAGGTTGGCCATATCCTTACTTAATTCAATCAAATTGTATGAGTCGGAATGGAATGACTTTGCGAAAGTCTCCACTACCAAGGTGTTTATGAATTCAACCTTTTCATAGTCATTATTTTCATCTTGTGGTTGTTTGCACAGATCAAAGACATTAAGTTCTAATGTCATGTTTCCAAAAGATAGCGTCATTTTTCCATTCCGGCAATTAATTAGTGCATTTGATGTGGCTAAGAATGGTCTCCCAAGAACTACCGAAATCTGAGCTTTGTGGTTTGCCATAGGCTGAGTGTCTAAGACAATGAAACCCACTGGAAAGTAAAATTTGTCAACTTGCACGAGCACATCCTTTACTACCCCTCTTGGTCTTTTTACTGATTGATCAGCAAGCTGAAGCGTAACTTGAGTAGGTTTCAGCTCACCTAGCCCGAGTTTTTCATAGACCGAGTAGGGTAGTAAGTTTATACTCGCCCCAAGATCAAGCAATGCTTGTTCAATTTGATAGTTTCCAATAATGCATGAGATTGTGGGGCATGTTGGATCATTATATTTGGGAGGAGTGTCGTGCTTTAAAATAGCACTTGCCTGCTCAGTGAGAAATGCTTTCTTTTGGAAATGCATCTTACATTTCATAGTACACAACTCCTTGAGAAATTTTGCGTGAGATGAGACTTGCTTAATTGCGTCCAATAACAGGATGTTAATTTTAACTTCTTTAAGTAGATCTAAGATCTCTTGATTCTGTGTGGATGACTTGGGCGGACTTAAACGATTTGGAAAAAGTGGTAATGGTTTGAACCTTGGAATAACTGGGGTTTTCTCTTTTACAGGAATTGCAAGATTTCCTCTTTCTTTTCCGGTTCTACTTTCTGATCTGAGGAAGCAGGTTGTTTAATTTTTTCCAAATTAGGTTTTTGAATCTTTTTGCCACTTCGTAGAGTGGTAACTGCTTGAACCGGCTCTTGGGGGTTTGAAGGTCTAGCATGATTGACTTCATACTATCCTTTTGGGTTTGGTTGAGGTTGGGCTGGAAAAACCCGCTTATTTTGAGATTGAACAAAATTTCGAATTTCGTTCTTGAAGTCTTGCATTTCCTACTTTTTAGCTAAAAGAAATTTAGCCCACATCTTTTCCAAAGGTTGAGTCTAATTTTGAACAATGGGTGATGACATTTGTTGTGCATTTGGAACAAATTGTCCCAAAGTACCATCATATTGGTTTATCCTTTGGGAGAAATTTGGCTCATTAATAGTGGGTCCATTCCTCCAACTGAAATTAGGGTGATTACGCTAGTCAGGGTTGTACGTGTTACCCAAAGAGTTGTTGAATCGGTGGTTGTATGTATTTGTGACATTTTCTTGCTCTAGAAACGCCTCTTAGAATGCAGGGATGTGTGGCACTTTGCAAATGTGTGGGTATCACAAGCGCAAATGCCACAAATAATTGCAGGCTCCTTGTTTTTCACAAATTTCAAGGACTCAACTTCTCTTGTCAGATAGACAATTTTTACTTAAAGATCATCATTCTCTTTAAGTAAATGTAACCCCCTTCCTTTGGCTTGATTTGATTGTTTTATGGGTTCAACACCTTCAGAAGTGTCCCAATTTTGAGCACTATCCACCAAAAATTGAAAGTATGTCCATGCCTCATTTGGATTTTTAGCCATGAATTCCCCACTGCACATCATCTCAATAAATTGGCATGTCTCTGGACTTAGTCCACCATAGAAGTGGCCAGTTGTGTGATGTGGTTCAAATCCATGATGTGGACATGCAAGGAGAAGTTCATTAAAATGTTTCTATCACCTATAGTAAGACTCTTTATCTTTTTGTTTGAAATTCATTATGAGCCTTCTCAAAGAGTTAGTTTTATGAGGTGGGAAGAATTTTTTCAAAAATTCGTGAACCATGTTGGCCCATAAAGCAATTGAATTGGGCTGTAAGGAGTGATGTCATGCTTTTGCCTTATCTTTGAGGGAGAATGGGAATAATCATAACTTTATAATATCCTCCCTTACATTGATGAAGTGAAGTGTTGCACACACTTCTTCAAATTCCTTTATGTGCAAGTATGCACTTTCCGATTTAAGTCCATGGAATTTAGGAAGTAGTTGAATAACCCTTGGCCGTATGTCAAATTGACCCACACCCGCAAGTATGGCCATACACAAAGGCGTAGCCTGACGTGTTGGTTGGAGGTAATCACATAAACTCCTAAGTGATTGGTTCACCTCATTTTTATTGGGATTGGGCCCGTTTCCATTTCCATTCCTAGGTCTACCTCCATTGCCATTAGGATTTATCAATTGGTCATTATTGTCATGACCACTGTATGCATCCGCCATTGTTTCCGAACCACTAAGTGGACTAAGAGATCTAGATCGAGCGTAGATTTCACTTAACCTTTTGAATTTGGGTTTCTTACATATAAAAAGATTGATTCAAGAGGGCGGATAAGGATTCCCAAATTTTTTTTTTGAAATTATTTTATTTTTTTGTTTTTTTTTTAAACTTAAGTCCTAGGAAAAAAAATTTCTAAATCTAAACAAAAAAAAAAAGGGTTCCAATGAAAGTTCTGAAACTTTTAGACTTAGGCACTTTTCTTGGCTGCAAAGCCGAATCGGAATGGACTTTTAACTTGCCTTTGTAAGGATAGCTTTAGAATTTTTTTTTGGAAACTTTTTCAACCTAAAAAGTGATTAAAAACATAATTTAAACTAATTAAACAAGTCCTAAAAAGCAGCAAAAAGAATTAAAAAGAAACACTTAAACTAGCTAACAATTAGGCAAGTTAACAAGGCACTTTCCACAAATAGATTAGATTTTTGCAAAAATCAGAAAAATTGATTTTTCAGATCTCAATTAAGCCAAAATTTAGCAAAAATTAGAGATGAAATTTTCCTTTTTAATGGTTTAGGGCTGGTCAAAACATTCCATGCATTCACCAACTAAATCTAGAATGATGCCAACAATATTATTCCAACCCACAAAGCAATAAAAAAGGAAAGTTTAAAAAATACCTCTTGCGAAGGCACTCCCCAACAACGGCGCCAAAAACTTGATCAACGTGGATCCCAAGTGCAAGGTCTTGATGTAGTTTTACTCGGTGAGTCCAAGATTGTATCTACATGGGGCTGGTATTTGCAAAAAACTTGTCCTATTTGAAAAACTAAAGCTACCCTAATAAAATCTATAAAAGTTATACACCACTATTTCTGAAAATTAAAATTAAATTACAAATCCAAATCTGAAAAAAATTACAAATTAAATCTAACCTAAGAAAATCCTAGACTAAAAACAATCCTAAAACTAGAAACTACAAGACAATGAAATAGATCAAACTGCCAATGTAAAAGAATAAATAACCATGCATTAAATAATTAAAAAATCAGAAATAAAACCTTCAGATATAATAAAAAATAATGAAAAGAATGCTAGTTTCTCTTATTTTTGGAAGATTAAAAACTGTATTGGCAGAATAAAAAAAATCTACAAAAACACCGCACCAAGTGCGTGCTGTCACCATATACAAACACACGGCGCCGATCCAAGGCGGAACACCTTGACCTCACTAATTGTGTATTTATAATTAAATGAACCAATACACCCAATAAACTCCCAAAAATAATCACAACTAGAAAAAGAAAATCTACCCTTACCCTAGATCAAGACATTAAAAAGAGGAGACTCCGCGTGCAATCCAAGCTTTTATCTTCAATCTTCACACCAAGGAGGATTAGATGAAAGGAGAAGATGGAATGGAAAGAAAAGATCCAAAAGTGGGCTTGGCCAAACCCCACTTTTGATTGTGATGAGATGGAGAGAAAAGAAGAGATAGAGTGGAGATTGATGTGGTATGGTGGAGTATGGGAAAGAAAAAGAGAGAAAAAGGTAATGGGAGGGTGGTCTTCGGCGTGTGATGAGGTATATGCTCCTTGTACTTCCTTTCCTTTATATATAAGAATATATGATGGATGATGAGAAGTCTCACAGGGAAAGATGGAAAGAAAGAAAACAGTGGCGTGAATCTTAGGTAGGAATAGTAAATTGAGAATGGGTAGAGTATTGTTGGGGAATGATGTGTTGGAACATGTATATGAGGAAAGAAGAAAAAAAATTTTGGCAAGAATGTAATGGATGGATAGATCGCTAGGATTTGGTGGCCACTTTCTATATATATAAACTGGGTACTACACATGTATAAGAGAGAAAAAGAAAGAAAAAATGGCATGGAAGACTGGCTAGTGGCTGAGACTTCTCCTTCTTTAAATAGAATGTGAGTTTAAATATAAGAAAGAGTTAGAGTAACTGGCGTGTACTTCCCCTAGCAATTGGCATGGAGTCTCCTTCTTCTTCTTCTTTTTATTTTATTTTATTTTATTTTATAAAAAGTATGTGATAGCATGATGTCCAATCACTTTTGGACTTCTTCCCTTCCATGAAAAAAAACTTCATAAAATTGGCTCTACCTTGGATTTCTTTCCAAATAATATCTTAGCTTATAATCTTTTATACTGGTCATTTTCCTTCAATTTTCCTACACACAAAAGTGATTTTTTTAAATTAAAATAACAATTTTGATTGAAAGTCACAAATGCATTAATGCGGTACCAATTTACATAAAATGACAACATCCATCCATGTCATTGATCATGATTTAACTTTATTTAACTAATGATGATGAAAAATTTTATCATTCCATGTAAAATCATGAATTTGGAAAACACTTTTAAAAATGGAAAGTTTCATGATTTAATGAAAAAGTGAGGATTTTCAATGATTTTTGCAAGAAAATTCTAAAATAAATTTTAAAATCATAAAAGGATAAATTCCAACAAAATGAAGAGATTTCCAAATCAGAAGTCCTTAAAATTCCTGAAAATATACATAACATAATACATTTTTAAGGACTTATCAGATATCCAAAAAATCTACGATATTGGAAAATATGAGAACTTGATTTTTTTTCCCTAAAAACTATTATTTAGGGGGGTGGGGTTGGTTTTGTAACGGCGGTGGTCTCTTCAAACCATAGATGCATTGTATCATTTGATGATTTTTAAAAAGAACAAAATTGATCCAATTTTCCCATGTATTCAAGTTTATTAACCATACTTAGATTCTATTATGCATCTCTAAATTCATAATTCAAATAAGCAATTTAGTAGAATTTTATGTAACAAAAGATAACTAAATTATAAAATATTGCTTAAATAAAAGTTAAAGTTCAAACCAAATAGCAAATTACCTTTCGTCAATGCAAAAATGTATTTTTGTTAAGTGTAGAGAAAAAAATACCTATAGGAAAGGAGGTGTTGACCATGATACAAACTAGAGAAGAGCACTTTTGAGGAACTGTATGTATTAACTACAATTCGGTGAGATCATGTGTTTTTTGGTGTACTTTTAAGCATAGAAGGGTAGAAGAGCTGCATAAAAATACCATTTGGAGAGAAGATGAAAACAAATAAGTCTTAGCATTTTGTGATGGTCCGTAGCGGCCCTATAGTAGTTGCTATAGTTGTGAGTGGTACTAAATGCCATTTAGTATAGCAGTCTTGGCCGCTACATTTGATGTTGCGAAGTGGTTGCCATTTTTTATCCTTGCTCAACCTCCATTCCTCAAATAGATCAATCCATTGTGACTATGGAGGCACCATAGACACCACTCTTTGTAAGAAAGTACTTCCCCAAAATAAGGCAAGTAAAAATGGAGGAATAAATGATCAACCGTTTCATTAGCCGCAAAACGCACCCCCCCCCCCCCCCGCCCCGCACATATTGTTGATATGAACCAAAAGAGAAAATAGAGATAGATGGTCTAATTCGCGATTGGAATGCCTCCTAGACTGCCCAATTCGAGCTTGGACAATTTCCTTATTCAAGCATAGATTTGGGATAATTTCTTCATGTCTTTTTTATTTTTCATCTCTTAGTAAATAGCCAAATGGCTTTATATTGATAAAAACAAATTCTAAAAGCTATTCGTTAAATAAAGAAGAGATGACCATGTAATTAGTCAAAGAAATCCTACTACTTAATGGGGAAAGAAATCTAATCCTATTGACCCTCTAAATGGAAGATTCGGCTAACAACTCAAGCCTCATCACTTTATTACTTGCAATCAGCCTCAGATACTTGACCCACGGTTTAGCAACCTGACCCAAGGTCTAGCTTGTGTGGGCTAATGACTCAGCCCCCTTATCACGTAATTGGATCAGGCTCTTATGCATTAGATATGAGTTTGAGATATCCTCTATTGAAATGTATATCCCCTTGAGAAGATCCGCAGTAGACACCTTTTTTTCGAAACCGCAAGCTAATATAAAGCCTCCACTCTTGGAGGAGTCAAGCTGCCAACCAAACAAGGGAACAGGAAAGGCTAAAATCGATCTCCACCTAGTTCGTATCTTGATTCTTCAAGATGAACTCAAATGGAAACAATGATCTCGAAATAAATGGTAGGAAGTTGGAGATCAAAAGACTAGATTTACCCATGTAATAGCTACTGTACATTGAGATATGCTAATTGTATTCATGCTATATCTGCTGAGGTAGAGTATGAGATCATAAAGATGACATTGAAAGAGAAATTGATAATATTTTAAAGTTGTACAATGGTTATGGTAAATTAAGGCCTAAGATGGGTGGGGTTTCTTTCAGGAAGTTATCTAAATCTAGGGCTTCCTTGTTCGAAGAGTGTTTTAACAAAGAGGAGATAAGGCAAGCTATTTTTGCTCTAGGAAGGGACCAGGCCCTAGGCCCAAATGGATTTCCTATAGTCTTTTGTCAACAATTTTGGGGGCTGATAGAAGATGACTTGCAAGTGTTACTTGATGAATTTCATCATAATTGTCATGTTACCCAATTTGCTTGGGGAAAAACATGAGAAAAGAAATAAACCAACAAATTTTTTTTTTGTTTAAGCAAGTCCCACAATAGTAGGTCCAAACCAAAGTCCTGATATAGTCAAAATAAATTTAAATTAAAATCCAATGTGACATTAGAAAATAATAAAGTTTCAAGGTCTAAAAAAAAGTACGTAATCTAATCAACTACTTAAAATCAAATCCATGACAATTCCAACTTAAGATCAAATAAAAGTCTATGATAAAATCCCTAATTAAAAGTCATGATGAATTTAAGTGACGATCACTCTTGTGTAGCCCTAGACGACTTCGAATCTATTGTCAACACTCCACTCGGTTACATCAACTGGTTCAAACACTTAAAATGTTTGATCTTCCACTTGTGCCTCGATAAAGTAGGCCTCGATGCCTATGAATCATGTAATTAAAGTAAAGGCAAGCTATAGAAATAATTTGAATAGCAAGCAAGATCAATAAAGATTAATTTACATTAATTAGAATGATTAAGATAGTAGGAGATAAACAGACATACTAAAACATGCTAAAAATATGAGTGGTGATCATGTGTACCAGAAACTAAAGCCTCCGTTTTGGCTAGTTAACCTTAGTTAACTAATTAAAGTGAGTCCACCATATAAATAATCAAATAGAACTGAATTGAAGTCAGCAATAAACTGTGCAAAACTGAAATGAATTGCAGTCATGAAATTGCCCTTGAAATATATATAAAGTTGCAAAACATAATAATAATACAGATAAACCATATTTATGATACGTGCTTGACATATAAAAGTAAGTTAGGGAGAGGGTTGGCTACCAAGTACACATTAATTTTTCATCATAACTCAACCTATTTTATAGTGGTTCCAAATCGTTCTTTCCCAAAAGCTCTCAAACTCAATCTTGCAGGGGTGTATATTAATCCAGGATAATCAGAGGAACACATGCATGCAAACCCGAGGGTTAGAGAAAACCCACAAATCCAATCTAAGGCCAAACACACATGTTCACTCATCCAACAATTCCATTTAAACCACGTGTGAAGTACAACTCGACCCATCCAGCTGATTCCAGTGCATAGACCCACTTAAGGGCTCTCAATAAAGATGCGTCGAATTACCATCGCACAGTAGTTCATATGGTTTGTGTGAGTAATTAAATATGGTCAGTCAGAACCACGTATCCAAACACGGCCTCACGTTAAGGTCTCACAAATCTATGTGAAATTAGTGTGTTTAGCAAAATTCAAGGAAAAGTGTCAAAACCCACATCTAAATCTAGTCCATCTAATCCAATTATAGAAAGTTAAAGTATTTTACAAATCTGGTGATCAATGTTCAAATTTGTATCAAATTTCAAACCTGACTAAGTCTGATTATCATAAAAAAGGGTGGAGATAATTAGGTTTTAATCATGATGATGTGTAAAATAACCAATTGAACCTAATTAAAATTCTAATTAAACTCTAATTAATCCCTAATCAAAATTCTAATCAACCCTAGCTTAACCCCTAAGACCCAAGTCTCCCAGCCCGTCAAGCTAGCCCAGCTCAGTAGCCCGTTCTCGCCCACCGGCCTAGTTCGCTAGGCCCAACCCAGCAGCCTAGCTTGCCAACCCTAGTCTGCCAGGCCCAGCCTACCAGGCTCGGCCCACCCAAGCAGTAGGCTGCTACCTCCCGGCAATGTTGCCTGCGCACATAGAAATCGTGGGATATATATATTTGAATGAAATTGAAATTCTTAATCACACAAGGAGGGCCAGGGACGGATCTACATGATCAAGAACCAACCAAATCAAGGAAAAACATGCAAAACTACATCAAGTTACACATAATACTTGCCTCAAATCCATGATTGATGGTGTTTGGTACAAAGGAGATGCCCTAGAGATTGAATCCCATGCTCTTACCTTGGCGATCCTTTTTTCTCTGGTGGTTTTTGGTTGAGAGAGATGCGTTTTGCAGAAAAGGGAGTGTTGGGAAAGAAAAAAACTTCATTTTGGAAAAATAGGTTTTCTGCAGAAAGTGGGATTTTATAATAATAGGGGTTAGGGTTGGAGAGTTCTAATAGGATTCTAAGTGGACTGAGAGGATAAGTTAATGGATCCTTTCACTTAATGGCACAAAACCATTTCTAACCCAACTAAACCCACCTAATGGGTCCCACATAATACATATTCACCATTTAACTAAAATACAACCATTACATGCTAAATATTAAATTGTAAATTATTAAATAAATATTGAATATGCTAACTAGGGTTAGACGTTACATCCATTCCCCCCGCCCCCCACCCCCCCCACCCTTCCCTTCTTAGGACATTTGGTCCTTCAACTGAAAGCATACCTTTGGGAGAAGTTCTGGATATTGGTTCTTCACTTAATAGTGTAGCTCCCAAGTTGCTTCCTTCGGACTGTGGTGTTCCCACTGCACTTATACCCAATGAATGGTCTGAGTGCTTAAAACCTGTTCCTTTGTATTGATGATCTACAGTGGCCTTTTGACATTGGCCACATCCAGTTGTACCTACAACGGTTCAAATTGCAACACATGCGATGGGTCAATAACATACTTCTTCAGCATCGACCTATGAAAGACGTGATGAACTCTTACCAAATTTGGCAGTAGCACCAATAAATAAGCAATATCTCCTATCCTCTCTATGATTTTGAATGGCTCGATGTATCTCCTAGATAGTTTCCCTTTTTGTTCAAACCTTAGTGTTCCTCGGGTCAGTGAAACTTTAAGGAACACGTGATCACCCACTACAAACTCAAAATCTCTTCTCTTTTGTTGACTCTAAGAAATCTTTAACCTATCATGGATCTGTTTGACTTTCTCACTAGTGTCAGCAATGATCGATGGGCCATACAAACTTCTGACACCTATCTCTTCCCAACAAATCATAGTCCTATTTCTTTGCCTATACAACGCCTCAAATGGTGCCATGCCAATGTTGGATTGGTAACTGTTATTGTATGTAAATTCATATAATGGTAAACTTTTTTACCAATCTTTTCCAAAATCCAACACACAAACACGAAGCATATCTTCCAATGTCTGATTAGTCGTCTTAGTTTGCCTGTCGGTTTGCAAGTGGTATGTTGTGTTGAAATTCAATATCGTGCCCATTGTCTCCTGAAGTCGTGTCCAAAATTTGCCCACGAATCTTGGATCTTTGTTAGATACTATTGATAAGGGAACTCCATGAATTCGAACTACTTAATCTATGTACATCTTGGTTAATTCATCTTGGGGCGTTTTCATACTCATCGGCAAGAAATGTGCCACCTTAGTCAACCTATCATCTATGACCCAAATACTGTCTTTGTTGTGCAATGTTGGCAATCTAAAGATAAAATCTATTGTGATGTGCTCCCATTTCCAATTTGGGACCTCTAATTGTTGGAGTAGACTAGGAGGTTTCTTGTGTTTTGCTTTCACTTGCTAACACACAAAACATCTGGCCACAAAACTTGCCACTTCTTTCTTCATGTTGTTCCACTAGTAGTGATTTCTAAAATCTTGATACATCTTTGTACTTCCAGGGTTGATATTAAATCTAGAATGGTGCACCTCTATCAATATCTCATTTTTCAATTCCTCAACGTTAGGCACACACAACCGGTTTTCAAACTACAAATTGCCTTCCCCAAGTTTGAAATCTAGCTTGTAATCAATCTGCTTAATCACTCTAGCCAATTTTGGATCTTCTTTCTGTCTGTTCTTGATCCAGTTCAAAATTTTTGGCTCCCAAACACACATGCTGGCTAGTATCACCTAGTCACTTGTGGGCTTCAAATCTACTCCCATGTCCAAGAAAATCTCTGCCTAAGACCATTTTGACATCATACACACATTGGTTGCTACTTTCCTACTCAGCCCATTTGCCACCACATTCGCATTCCCAGGGTGATACTTAATTGAAAAGTCAAAATCCTTCATGTATTCCATCCATTGAACCTGTCTCATGTTTAATTCTAGCAAGTAAATAAATATTGGAGACTTTTATGGCCTAAATGCACCTCAAATTTCTCTCCGTATAGGTAATGTCACCACAATTATAGTGCCATACCTGTTGCCGCAAGTTCCAAATCATGTATGGCATATTTTTTTTCATGTTCTTTCAATTGTCTAGACCCATAAGCCACCATTTTTCCATTACGCAGAAGGACGCAACTCAAACCAACCTTTGATGCATTTGTAAAAACAACAAAATGCCCATTCTTAGTCGGCAAGGTAAGCACAGGAGCCATAGTCAATCTGTCCTTCAACTCTTGAAAACTCTTTTCACACTGGTCCGTCCACATGAAAGGCACATCTTCTGATGTCAATTTAGTCAATGGTGTTGTAATAGATGAAAATCCCTTCACAAATATCCGATAATATCCAGCCAAACCCAAGAAACTATGAACTTTTGTTACCGATATTGGTTTTGCCACTTGACAATAGCCTCAATCTTTGCAGGATCTACTGATAATCTTTCTCTGCTAATAATGTGGCCCAAAAAAGCTACCTGCTTTAACGAAAACTCACACTTAACTTTGCATACAACTTATGGTCTCTCAAAGTTTGTAACACTATCCTTAAATGCTACCCATGATCATCTCTTGATAGAGAATATATCAAAACATCATCAATGAAGACCACTATAAACTAATCTAGGCAAGGGGTAAACACTTTGTTCATAAAAGCCATAAATACCTCTAGAATGTTCATCAACTGAAATGGAATCACCAAAAGCTTGTAGTAACCATATATGGTCCTAAAGGTTGTCTTCTAAATGCCTTGCTTCCAACTCTAAGCTGATGATACCTTGATCTCAAGTCTATCTTAGAGAATAATTTTGCTCCCTGCAACTGGTCAAACAACTCATCAGTCCTCGGGAAGGGGTACTTGTTCTTAATAACCCGATTCAATTGTCTATAATCGATGCTTCGTCTTCACAAACAATCTTGGTTCACCCCATGGTGACACACTAGGCCTGACAAAATGCTTGTCCAATAATTCTTCTAATTGGGTCTTTAACTCTCTAACTTCTAATGGGGCTATTTTATAAGGAGCCTTAGATATGGGTGTGGTACTAGGAACTAGTTCAATGGTAAAATCAATGTCTTTATGCAGGGGTAATCTTAAAATTCCATCCGCAAAGACATCGGGGAACTCACAAACTACAAGAATCTCTTCCACACCTTTAGACTGTTTATCCTCCATGATAAATGCCAAATAAACCTTACAACCTGTCTTTAATAGGTGCTCTGCCATCGGGGCTGAAATTCTACAAACTGGATTCTGCTTTCTCCGCCTAATTATCTCCACTGTGTTTGAATTGACTTCCAACTTGATCGTTTTGTTGAAATAGTCCATAACTACTCTATATGTGGCTAACTAGTCCATCCCAAGTATAACAACAAAGTCATTCACAATCAACAAGATTAGGTCTGCAGCTAAAATGCACCCTCATATCTTTATAATTTTACAGGAGAAATATTGGTGATATCAAACTTGTTTGCCTATAGTTGTACCCACAACTAGTGCGACTTATAATGTAGCTACCTTCCCTGACATACATTTAGTAAAAGTGTGTGAAACAAAGGAATGAGTGGACCTCGGATCAAAAATTATTTAGCTTCTACATCATGAATTAAAATCGTATTGGTGCCTCTGCAGTCTCATGTGTTATCGTATAGATGCAACCCGAATGCTAGGGCCTAACTTGCTAATTCTACCTCTGTTGTTGCTGCTGTGGATAAGGCTGTTGGAATTGACCCTGCAGCCTCTGCGGGGCTGGTCCTCTAAACTGCTGAGTTTGTGTTGGTGTGGGTATCCTAAACTGCAATTGGTGTGGGTGCCCTAAATTGCTGCTAGTGCGGGGCTTGTGGAGAATGTTGATATGATTGCTAGGGCTTAAACTATGCACTTCTACTGCCTAAGATGTCTTATTCGAGTTGTCTGGCATAGGGTAGTCCTTAATTTTGCGACCCACCTGGCCACAATAGAAGCATGAGCTTGTCCCTTTATAACACAACTCTGTAGGGTGATTATTCCCACATATGA
Source organism: Sextonia rubra (assembly GCA_037013555.1). NCBI lineage: Eukaryota > Viridiplantae > Streptophyta > Magnoliopsida > Laurales > Lauraceae > Sextonia > Sextonia rubra. The sequence goes on from JASUAD010000023.1 coordinate 13,666,517, forward strand.
TACACCTTGGCTTTTACGAAACTGCTGTTGGGGCTTGAAACTTTGGCCTCTTTGGATTGCTTGATCCGATAGGTTATATAACTGTCTGCTACTGATGCCGAAATTTTGCTCGTCTTTCAGTTGCCTTCTTTTTAGAGCTCCCTTCACCCAGTTAGCATTCTTTACATTATCCTGAAACATTGCCTGCTTCTTGTTCCCAATCATCATACAAATGTTAGCTGATAGCCCTCAAGCAGACGCTTGACTTTTTCCAAATCTGGCGTAACCAAAGTGGGAGCATACTTAGCCAAATGAGTAAATTGCTGCTCATACTTTTGGACTGTCATATTTCCCACTTTCAAATCCTGGCCCACTTCCAAATCCTGAAAGTCCCTCTTCTACTGGTCTCGTATGTAATTAGGGATCAATTTATCCGTGAACTCCTTTGTAAAAGGTCTTCCGTGCATCTTCTTCAACCATTGTATATGCTTGTATTACATCCTTCACTGAATTCCACCATTGTAGAACTATGCCCATGAACATGTAAGCAACCAAATTCACTTTCTCCTTCTGAGTGCACTCAAAAACAACAAAGATCTGCTGCATGTGCTCAATAAAGTCATCTGCAACTATAGGATCTTCTGAACCATGGAATTCCAGGAGAAATCTCTCCCTGAATTTCTCATATAGACCATTAGGGTCCACTACTCTAGATAGCATCACAACTTGGACTTGTTGTAGTTGTGTTGCCTTGTTAGTTGTCACCAACAACTAAGCTTGAAAGTGTGCTTTTTCTTGATCCACTCGAGCTTTCTTAATTGCTTTTTCTTGTCATTCTCTTTCGCGCTATGCGGCCCATTCAACTGCATGGGCCCACTGCTATGCTGCTAAGGTCTCCTGGGACCGCATAAAGGCTTCAAGAAGCTCGTTGAACTTTGCATCTTACGAGTTGGATCCATTTCCATTGCTGCCATCATCTAGATCTTGGGATTGGTTTCCTTGTCATACAATGATTTGCAAAAGAAGCCTATAATGTCATAAGTACTACGAAGAAAATCAATGAATCTAACAATCAATACTTGAGAATTTACATTAGGCATGTAAAATCCAACTAATGGTATTGATATCGTCACCATGTACTGATACTTCTATCCAATTTTAATTTTTGAAAAACCCTACAGTTATGAACCCGTCTCAACTTGTCTCTGATATCAACTATCACATCCCCCAATTTGAAATAATGAAACACGTGAGAAAAAAAATAAATCAACAATTTTTTTTTAAAGCAGGTCCTATAATAGGAGGTCCAAACCAAAGTTGTGAATAGTCAAAATAAATTTAAATCAAAATCCAAAGTGACATTAAGATATAATACACATTAAAGGTCTAAAAAAAAGTATTGAATCTAATCAACTACCTGAAATAAAATCCATGCCAATCCCAAATTATTAATTTAAAAGAAAGATCCAATAAAAGTCTATGATAAAATCCCTAATTAAAAGTCATGATAAATTTAAGTGATGATCACTCTTACGCAACCCTAGATGGCTTTGAATCTGTGTCGGCACTCCACTTGGTTACATCAATTGGCTAAATCACTTGAAATGTTTGATCCTCAGCCCATGCCTTAATAAAGTAAGCATTGGTACCTGTGCACCATATAATCAAAATCCACCATGTTCAGAATATGGCTCTTGCACAAGTAATCATCCTCTTTCCATTTCTTTCATGCAACTGAGCCAGGTGAACTATCTTCATAATCAGGGCATGGTTCAAATATCACATATGCAATTTTTGGAGAGGTAAGCAGAAATAATACTTTCTTCTACCAGGGACTGAAGCTAGATCTATCAAAACTGTCCAGGTGAACCAGATCCTGATGCATGAATTTAATCATAGATGTAGTCATGCCGATCATCAAAAAATTATTGGAAATATAGCTACAAAAATTTGGGGCAACTATAAAAATAGAGGTACAAAACAAATATACCGATGCAAAGGAAAGCAGCATTGACTGTTGGCAGAGGTGTTGTTAGAGATCGTCAATCGGCCGAAGCACGTCGTCAGATGCTTTCTTTAGGTCGAGTTCTGCCCCTTGAAAGTGAACCCAAATGAGAAGGAACTCAGTGACAACTGCTCCCAAGATACAACGGCCTCATAAATGTAGATCTACCTTGGTCGCACACTAAGAATAGATCGGACTTCAGCAAACAGTGGATGCTCAGAAGTTACAGGGTAATCAGAGAAGGAGAAGAGTTTGCGCTAATTTCATTCTCTAGAACCCCCCTGGTTTTATAATTGAAAAGCTTACCACTTGGGTCATTAGTGCAGTAATAAACCCACAGCATTTAAGCTCAATTATGGATGATGTTTAAGAACATTAAATGAAATTTAAAAATTGAATTTGAACATTTAAAACGTTTTAAAATTTGTATTTGAAATTTTTGCAAAAATGAACCATTTCTATATCAGAATTTGGGTCCCTTAGGCTGGGATTTGCACCCCCCTGCGTGTGATGATCATGCAGGATGTGCTTCGCAGACATGTGTCTGGTTAAACGGTTTCTGGATCGAAACCCCCAGGCCCGGCCCGACTCATGTACACGCATAAGACCTATGGCAAAAGAGCCCAAAAGATCTTAAAGTATAAAGCACAAAAAGTACTTATACAGTGCTCAAATGTTTTGCACATTTCCAATGTGAGACTTTGCAAATACAATAAGTGCTCTTTTGCTTTTGGTAAAAAAGACAAACAAAGAGAAAGGAAGAAATGTTTTGAAACACATTACACAACCACATCCCTCATGAATGGTTTATATTAAAGCAACTTAACCTAGAGTCTTGTTATTGTAAGAATTGTCTGTTGAAGAGTATGCTCCACCCTAGGGGGAGTATTAAAAAGTATTTATGCAACCTCAACTAATGCCTCAATGTTTTGTTAGGAATGATTAGCAAAGGAAATTTAATATATTATTAGATTCAATCAGTCATAAGTTCCAATTCCAGGAGGAAAGACTCGGAGATAAAAAAAAATATATGCATGTCACCAAAGTGCACATCACTAAAAGTACACCAACTGGATTCCACCTGAGGGAGAGTGCTGAAGAGTAGGCTCTATTCTAGAGAGAGTGTTGAAAAGTATTTATACAACCTCCAACTAGAGCCATTAAATTATGTATGTACATGTTAATAGGATGAATAAGTTGAATTGTACCTAAATTTGCATGGTGCCATGCCCGAACATAGATGGACACAGCTGGATTGTGCTATAATACTATAGAAACTGGAAAAAACAATGCACCGAACACATGGAGAAGAGCTTATAACATAATTAATTATATCTCATGTTGTTGTTGTTGGGATGCCTAAATTGTTATACCCCACTATTATGATTTCGGTTGTGGGTCACATTGACCTAGATGGTGGTTCAATTCTCTTTAGTTTGCAATCCAAGTTACAAGTGGTTTAGAGTCTTGACTATAATAAATAGGTCATTAACTTCCATATTTCACGACCTTTTATAGCATAGATGGTAGCGGTGTACACGGTTCGGATTGAATTGGATTGAGCCAAATCTAATACCAAACCGTTACCCATGGATTGACGGTTTATAATCCATTACCGATCCGTTGTCCTTTAAAACCAATCCGAACCGAACGGTGGATCAGCAGTTCGGATTAGTTAAAACCGTTCAAACCGTTGGTAGAGCCGATAATAGGAATTCTTTTGAATAAAATAAAATAAAAATAGAAGTAAAAGTTGTAGGTGGCCCGTTGGTAGAACTTGATCATAGGTGGCCCGTCTCTATCCTTCCTACATGACCATTCCTAAATTATTAGATAAAGTCATTGTTAAGATCAACAGGTTGGACATGTTCATTTTATAAAATGTCTTGAAGAGACCAAATTTTAAAGAGGTTAAAAAAGGACACATTCAACCATCCTATAGGTTCCCACAAGGTGATAATGGTATAAGATAACTACCACAACACCAGATATCTAATGCAGAATACAAGTAATAATAGAAAGATATACAAGTACATACCCCAAATAAAATCTTTAAGCAAAAACCTTAAATTTTGAGTACTTTAAAAGCATAAATTACTGGCTAGCATATATCAAATTAGTTTTTTAATCTGAATTCCACTCTTCCAATCCAAAGAGAATTATATTACTAGTTCCATAAGGTCTTTAAACTATCATAAAAGAAACTTACCAAAAAAATTTTAACAGAAGAATGAAACAAAACACAAAAAACACTCAAACCTTCTATAAGATATTTTGCAATGGGTACCACACAAAATACCTAAACCTTCTAGAAGAAATTATTGTCTTTTAATATTTTTTATTTCAACGGATTGGATCGATTTAAATCATGGATTAAGGGTAAAATCCATCACCAATCTGTTACTAACAAATTAGAATTTTTCCAATCCGTCACTAATCCATTAACCATCGGATCGGTTAAAAAACCGCGGATCGAATCAGATCGGATCAGTTTAACGGATTGACGGATTTTTTGTACACCCCTAATAGATGGTAATATTGAAAATGGACCTGCCTTTCATGCCAGTAAAGTCCATTCTACAATTGATCCAATGTATTTTTATTATAGGTCCTAACGAAGCAAATGGTCAGTTGATCATTTTTCAGCGGGATTTTAAGTGATTCATATCAATTTGAAGGGGTTAACTTGTTGATTGGGAATCCTATTTCTCACCCAACCACTGATAATTACAAGGGTTCCAGCCTTTGATTAGAGAAACGAGCTTCTTTTTGCATTTATATGGCTAGGGCCTCTCATGGGGACTCCCAGCCCCCCCTGGCTGGATACCAAAATGAAGAAAAGAAAGAAGGAAAAAAAGAATAAAGAAACTAATTCATTTCATTACCTACCTCAAATAGGGAGGAAAATAAACATTTAACAGATTTTTTGGGAGATAAATTATAGCTTATACCCTAATTGGAGTGGACGCAGACACAAATCGAACCCATCTACAAGCTTGAGTTGGGTGGTTTAAACCTACAACCAGAATCATGTTAAGGTTATGCTGAGTTAAGCCTCAACCAACCACACCATTTGCAGCTGTTATCTATTTTTCGAATAAATTTCTTTAAGATAATAATTATGATCAATATATATTTTATATGATCTATAGTACTTTATGCGTGTATGTCACTCAGGTAATCGAATATTCTGTTATGATATTGTTCACAAATATTCATTTTTCACCTAAAAGATTTCTTATAATTTAATCCATAAAATCCATAACAATTTTCGCATTAAACCCATAAATGTCTGTATTTTTTTATTTCCATCTAAATTATTCTATCTTCCTCTTATTGAAATCATTGCATTACCTCTGGTTTTTATACTAAAACTCCCCCTGCTGTCCCTATCATTTACATTTTCGCGACTTAGACTGGACCCAATAATCAATCGGTTTGAACAGGAGGATCCATACTTGAATTTTTTGGATTGGACCAATTAGTTGTACCAGAATTTCCCAGCATCCCACTACAGAACAGGAAGTCATCACAATTCACAAGCAGCCTTTTTCACTTTCTAATTTTTTTTTCTCACTTCATTCATCAATATAGTGAATTTTCAAAGACTTGCATGATTATAGTAACTCTCCAACAATATCATCCACCTGCTCCACAACTGCTTTTCCAAGTGAATAAAAAAAAAATAGAAGGGTATTCCCTAACATTACAGCCTGTTTTTTATTTCTTCTTTTTCTTCTTCTTCTTTATCAAATTTTAGATTGGGAACGGCTTAAAACAATATAGTGTAACTGTACGTCTAACGAATGGCTCAACTAACTTATTATTTTATTTTTTATTTTTGCTGAAATGATTATATTTATTGAAAAAGAATCTAAAACAAACTAATAAAAACAGGTTGCAGAGGATCTCTTGTACAAGCAAGAAAGAGAACCATAGTCTCAGATAATAAATTAGGTTATTAAAAAGGTCTCTCAATAATAATAATAATAATAATAATAATAATAATAATAATATAGAAAAAATCTTTATTTGTAGAATGACCTCTTTCTCACTGGTGTAAAAAAAATTATTAGAACCAATAGCTAACCTACCTAAAAAATAAAAAAGGTATAGATCAGTTTTAGATTAGAACAGAAGATGAGGAAAGGTCACATGTGTATCAAAGTTGAACCTGGTGCGAGGCCATCAGGGGCGGGTGGAAAGTGAGATTGATTTACACTGATCAAAGGTGGGCCCAATCAGATGGCTATCCAGGTATATAGAAATCTGGTGAGGGTTCACAGATAGTGGGCCGACAAACCTCTCCTGGTAGCCTGGGCGCGGATGTCACTCTAAACTTTGAGCTGCTAGTGAGAAAGGCTGCTAAGGATCTGAATTCGTTTAAAAAAAAAAATAAAAGGCATGTAGAGGCCTAGAGGGTCATCAATCCTGATAGGGAATTTGCCCCATTGGTCAAAACAAAAGCCTTATCGATCAGAGTACATTTGTGGAGACATCCACAGGGTAATGTGAACATTTGTGAAAGAAAAATGTACGGTCTCCACTCTTGCAGTTCCCTGGGGGGATTACTGCTCAAGTCTCCTCTCCCCCCTCTCACCCTAAGAACATAAAATTAAATAATAATGCCTGGGTCGACAAAAAGCATCCTGAGCCGAACCCTCCAAAACATTCTTGGCAGCTATTTCTACCTTTATCTCAACGGCTCTTCTTTCCGTACCCCCAACACCCCCTCCCTGCTTGCTCTTTCCTGGTAGGAAGTGCAGACAATATCACTCCATTTCTGACCACTTTATATCATGAAGGCAACAACAAAGGATATGGAAAATAATTCATTGCAGAACACTGCACTCTCTCTCTCTCTCTCTCTCTCTCTCTCTCTCTCTCTCTCTCTCTCTCTCTCTCTCTCTCTCTCATGTATTTGTTGTAGTCATTGTTGTTGTTATGAGTCACCCACAAATTAAATTAAAGCAACTGGTTTTGAGAAGTCTCAGACTTTGGAGACAGATATGGAAATGAGGCCTCTCTTTTTCCAGAGTGCAAGGAAAAATATATCAAAGTCTTTCCGTTTATTAGAGTAAGACGACCTAGTTGTGCATTTTGTGATTTTTGGTAATCAAGCAAAGTGATGGATAAATTTAAATGGGGATTAGGAGTGGGTCCATTGTTGGTCTAATCAAATGATTGGACTCATTTTGATGGTTTTATACGTGCACTATTTCATGCAGACAGATCAAATCCGTATCCAGTGCTGCCGATTCATGGGAGTTGGGTGTTTGCATGTGAAGCGATTAATCGATTCGGTGTGCGCCCCACCAAGAGGAGAGAAAAAAGTGCACAATTTGAGGTGGACCCTGTGGAAATCTTTTCATTAAATATGGGCATAGTGGCAATGTTAGTAGGCTTTACAGATAACACGTATCACTAAAATATAAATAGGTGTGCAAATGAACATTAAGCTTCATTCTCATCATTAATGCAATAAACTACCTTTAACAATAAACTACCTTTAAAAACACTCGCATGTTTTTATTCAATTGAATATATAATTCATTTGCTCCCATAAAAAGATTACTTTTTTTTAACCCCCAATTTTAAAGGGGCTGGCAGCCTAGAATCTTAACCCTCTGATGAGGGAGCCTTCGAGTAAGAGGAGACACTTAGGGTGAGGATGAAGAACCCTCTGGTGAGAGAAAAAGATTACTAAAGTTGTAAAGGATGAAAGATCTAAAGTATGGATTTAGATGATACCTAACTTTGCTAATATCTGAATTATGAGCGATGGCTAGGTATTTATTTTCCATGTAATTGAACACCTAATTTTTAGTTTGTGTGAGTGGTTAAAAAGGAAGAACCATGTGTGATTAATTCAAAATTTTACATCCGATCATCATATAACTTCCCCTTTAATAGAATTTGAGCAAGGGGTTGATGAGAAATGAATACCTAGAAATTAAGTAAGGTCTCATCTACATTTCCACGTCATATTCTTCACCCCTCACTTCATATCATTTACTCTAATAATCCTTGTCAAATCCAATATTTTCTATGCAAGCAAACAGACCATTGCTAATACATCTTAGAATTTGTAGGAATTTCTTTAAAAAAGAATTTTTAGGAATTCAATTACATGAAGCAAATGGCCCCATGGTGATTGCTGATTAGTGAACACAGCAAAGCATGCCTTGTATCTCTATTGGCTTGGGTCCACCTTATACATTAAATGGAGAGACATAAGCCATTTTAAACCAACAGAGTTATGAGCGGATAAAGTACACAGCAAAACTGTCTAGCAGCTCTTAAAATTAATTTTAGCGACTTCAGATATTGACACTGATAGTGAACTATCAACAGTTGCTAACTGACCCAAGACTGGTAAGCAATCCATCTCATTCCCCCCTTATTATTTGGACTTTCATTGGTTTCAACATCACTTAATAGGCAAGAATGTCGTAGTCCTGTAGAACACTAGATAGATCACCACAAAGCTAGTCATGAGGAACCATATAATGAGGCGGGCTTCTATATGTTTTATAGGTAGGATATACAATATATATGAGAGATTGTACCATATTCTGTGGGATTGTAAAATATATATCTGCAGAGATTGTTTCACGCCTGTGGGATGGTAAGGGCCCAAATCTTGGATTGATTCTGTTCACACTACATTTGTATACAAAGAATGATCACTCATATTGAGAATCAGCCAGATTCATCAAATTCTTCAATTTTGTCATTCTCTTCACATTATACTGCTATGTGCTATCCATTTTATGATCTTCCTAGTATTCTAGAATGGATTGACTGGAAAACCTGATTCTGTTGCAATGTATGTCAAGATAAATGGCAACCCTAACATTATACGCATATATATTTAGATGGGAATTAAAAACTACGTTCTATTACCATGCTTTTTTTTTTTAACAATATTGAATATTCCATCAACTTTAGAAAATTTTCAACTTGACTGAAGCCTTGGCCATTTCCAAGAGACTAAATAGTTAGTCAGCCCCATGTTCGCCGGCATGAGTATGCGCATTACGCAAACGACTCATCAAGTTAGGCCCACGGACGTGGTGACCCCACCCGGCTTGAAGGTAAGATTATTACAGTTCATCTGGTGGGCCACACATGGACATTGCAAGCGATCGTTAATCAATATCTCTTATCTATATATCCATGTTACTTTGGCCTCTTTCTTGGAATGATGTTGTATTCATGAATAGGTATTAGTAGGATCTCTATCCATGGTGGGGTGGGGTCAATCAGATCATTGGTCTGGATAACTGACTAGGGAAACTGCTAATTACTGTCTAAAGAAAATGTTTGTCTACAAATAATCATTGCATTTAGATGATATAAAAAGAGAAGGGATAGTCATGACGCAAACATAGACTAAGAAGGATAGGATGCAATCAACTACAGAACATGGAGAGAAGTAGAGAAAAACAAAAACAACAATCAGCCTTTTTTTTTTTTTTCTATACTAGCCGAGGGTAAATAGTTTCACAACAAGAGAAAAGCCATGACCAAGACCAAGAGAAAAGAGAAAGAGAACAAACCCAAGTCTCTTTCTTTTCCTCTTTTCTTCTTCTTTTCTGTCTTAGAAGGAAAGCTTTAGAGACAAATCAAGAAAATTAGAAGAAGCAGCTTCAGCAACTGAAGCTTCTGCTGCACCAACTGCAACTGCCCCACTTCCTCCTCTACTGCTGCCGCAGTCTTTCCGAGGGAAAAATTCGTACTCTTTATAATAGCATTCCCTCATTGACTTCCCTTTTCTTTGAACAGCAATATTTACATCCTCCATTTCCTGGCACAAAACCAAATAAAGTTCCATTCCTATGTATTACATGGAAACCGAAATTGCAGGAAATTAAAGTACATTAGCTCTTTTACCAGCTTTTTCACCCTTACTAATTTCATTATAATCGTATCCCAATGCAGATGGCCTTGCAATTACTACTGTTTTAAGCAGCCAAATAAAAGTTTCCTTAGTTATTAATCTGATCACTGCAGTTGTACTTTACTCATCATGATATTGTTTTGGCTTAAAAAGACCATCGGTAGGAACGATTTACTCGAATAGAGGGTAGAAATATTAAATTCTAGTTGGTGAGCGACAACCCATTGTTTCCACTGTGTACATAACAGAAGATTACTATAAGATTACTATTACTTGTAACATATATATTACTGCTTTACCACACTTGAAATTGAGAAAGAGCGTTTCAAGGATGCCCCATGATACAAAATTTCAATAATTCGAATGAATGTGGCCCATTGAGCCCTTTTTTTTGGCATATACATGATCTATTAAAAGCCCCAGATTGGACATATAAAAGATCACATATATGACATTATGAAGATTGCTTTTCACAGTCAACCATTGTCCATGGAGAATGCCATTTGTCATGGATTTCAAGAAAGTTGGTCATGGTTGGTAGTGTACGTAGTTTCTCAACAAGGGGCTTTTCTTATAGCCACAAGAATATTAGAGCTAGCTTGATGTACAAGGAAGTAGTTTCCCAACAAGGAAGAATGCATTTGAGCATATTTTAGAAAGCAGATGCTACAAATTCTTGTTTCTTCATCATCAAGAAGGAAACTAAAAGATGTGAGGAAATCGAATGATCACTTAATCCATCACCCATCATCCTTCATTCCTTGATTATCACTCAGCTCCGCTTACACACAGAAACCATCTCCTCTAAGTACATTGCCAAACGTACCTTAATGTAGAATTGGCAACATTAGAAAGTAGAAACTATAAAGGAGAAACAGTCAGGGTCTTGATTAGGAAACAATATTGTTTTCAACCACATGATTTGACCACTTTAAATAGCTTTTGATCCAACATCCACACATTACATATTACAAGGTCCCAATGATGGCATTAAATCATATTTCAATACTGCTGGATTGAAATACACTTTTAGATAGATCTAATGTAAAAATCACTTGTGTTTTAATTTACACATCAATCTAACAGTGTAGTTCCTACATCCTGAGTGAAACTCATGCTTAAAAAATGTAGATTGGGGGAGATCAGCATTTTTAGTGTGATTCAAAGGGGATCTTGCATATGTCAAATCAAGATGCCCTTCATTCAATCAAGCAAAAACCAAGACAACTTTCATTCAATTCATGGGGCTTTGGAAATTTTGTAATAAATCCAAATAAAATTTATGAAAGTAATTCCGTTCTAGGAAAAAAAAAAAAAAAACCATGACACTGGTGCACATGATTCCAAATATCTATACCCATCCATAGATGCTATAATGGTTGGTCCAACCCCCAACATCACATTAACCCCTTAATCTCACACATTAAATCTATAATTTTATTAAAGGAATTTAAACCCAAAGAAGCTTATCTTAGCATGTATTTTTTCCTAACTAAAACATTTCCCTTGCAAGTCATCAAAACAAACATACAGAAAGATTATCTTATTACGATTTCTTTTCTTTTGGTTTTGTGTTATGGCCCATCCAAGATTGGATAAACTTAACACAGATAGAGTCTCTAACAATATATTCATGCCATATCACTTTTACATTTGTAAATTTTTTTTATTTTCTAAACTAATCAAAATAATCATTACTGATATCAAAGCAGATATAGTTAGCGAGATGGCCCCTAAAATTATACTTGGATGTGGATGAAAATATTCTCTAGACACTTTTCTCTACCTCCTTGTTTTAGCTCCAAATCTAAACGAATCATGACTGCCGTGTTCATGGAAAGTGAAGCTCCTTTTCTAAGAAAGAAAGACAAAACAAAAAAACCATTTTATGTCTATGTTTGATTTTCGTTACCTCATCGACATGCATTCCAGACGAAACCCCACGCCATTCTCCTCTCCCACCGAAACCCCTACTCCCTCCATCAACGGCCCTCCCGCTCCCCACATTCAGCCCCAGAAAATCTCCACCGTTGGTTGCCACATCCATGAATCCTCCACTGCTACCGTTACCAAATTCCTGAAATCCTGGATTCTCTCCCTGAAGCCTCTTCTGCTGCAGAGAAAACCGAATTCGTATGTAAAAAAACCCACAAAGGAGACTCACTCTGTGGTGAAAACAATCCAAACTCTCAAAAACCCTAGAAATCAGAATACTCTCACTCGCCTTGGCGCAAACCTCGCACTGGTTCGACAAGCACTGGGTCTTTTGGCTTGAAGAGAGCTCTCTCGCCACCATCATCGCCTCCACGCCCGCCACTCCGCCGCACGGAAACCCGCTCCGGCACTGAAACCTCATCTCCGGCGCCGGAATCCGGCACCGCTCCAGCTGCATCGGATCTGGAAAAATCCCTCGCGAGTCGGCCGGAGGTATGCCGACGCCGTTCGCGATCCGGTACCTCTGCAATGCAAGCTGCTGCGACCTGATCTGAGCTTCCGCGAAGGCGTCGTAGTAGGCCGCCGGAGCGAATCTCGCGGCGGAGATGCCGGTTTCGGGATCGACGGCGGGGAAGGCGAACGGGAAATGGTGGTGCTGAGAGATGTCGATGGCCGGAAGCGGAGATAGAGGCAGAGATCGGTCGGTTTCGGAGAATTTGCACCGTCTCTCCTGCATCCGGAGCTGCTCCAGCTGAGCGACGCCGAGGCCTCTCTGCGGCGGCTTCTTCGGCAAGGCTGCTTGAGATTTCGCTGCCCGCTTCGGTCTGGGCGGCTTTGCCGGTTCCAGTCTCAGCGGCTCAAGAGCCTCGAATGGAAGATTCTGCTCTTGGTCTTCATCTCCATTGGAAGGAGAAGACCAAAGATAGAGAGCTGTTGACATGGGGTTTTGAGGTTGTGGTGATGCGAGGTAGAGAAAAATGGATTTGTAAAGAGAGTGTGAAGTGAAAGCTAACTCAAACTGTCTGAAATGAAATGAAATGCGGATTTGTTCATACAACGTATGCGAGGTACACCTAGCCGTTTCCATAGATATATATATTCTCTGTCTCGGCCTCTATATCGGGCGAATCTGGCCGTGGGCCCCACCCTCCATATCTCACACGTGTCGGGACCGGTCGTTATGGGGCCCACCCGATTCGTGTCCCGCACCCAGCGTCCGTTCTCCCTATTTGCTTCCGGTGTGCGCCCCGTACGGACAGCAGATTGCAGAGGGAGTGTCTGCAGTGTCTGCTGTGCAGCGTGACCTACGCCGGTTGGGGACGAACGGTCCAGGATGTTGGCCAGATCATGAGCTCGGGAAATCTCGACCGTCCGATGGAAAGTTTCATATCATTGAACTGAGGGTTTATGATATCAAGGATTTAATTTGTCTTGTCAAATCCAATCTGGTTTGGTTGGAAGACTGACATTTTCTAGTCATCTAGTGTAGTCATCACTACATTAAATTTGGTTATGCTTGATTTCATGCTGAGTTCAAGTAGCTCAAATGCTACAAGTGTCATTGACATTTTGGTCGTGTCTGATTTCATGTTGAATACAAAGAGTAAAATGGGCTGCAGCTTGACGGTTAAAAATTGAAAATATGTCGAACACTTGACCATATCTAGATCAAAAACTTACATTTTGTGTGGAATGGCTCATAATTTTGATTGGGATTCCTGTAAAGTGGCCTAAAAGTATATCTCAGTGGATTTCCATCACACAAATGGCATGGGCTATACTGGTTGAATGGAGCCATACGAATGATGAGCCTACTGCCACTCTTATTATTGCTGTTAGGATACTAATAAGATGACATGCAAAAAAGGTTACTCTAGAGAGAGAGAGAGAGAGAGAGAGAGAGAGAGAGAGAGAGAGAGAGATTAAAACGAGTCACGTGGAATGGAAGAGAAGAAGAAGATTTCAGTGGAAGAAGAGAAGAAGAATTTTGAAGGAAAAGAAAAAAGAGTGTCACGGGACGGTTGCCAGAGGCTACTGTAAATGATAGTCGATGGCACGTGCCAGAAAGCACAGAAGACACGAGTGTAAGGAGGAAGGGTCTTTGTTTTGTTTCAACTTTGAATGCAAGGAAAATTCTAAATAGCTTAAGCCATTCTCTTTAATCTTTTTCTGTTCACTGGGCAGACTTTCTTTTACAGCAAATGGCAATTTTCGCATGGAACTGAACATCTGGAGTACCCGATTCAGGGTCACCTGGGTAGGACTTACCCCTCCTAGCATATTTTTTTGGGATACTGATCACAAGGAGATGGGTGGGGTCCATCCTACTAGTCCTAGTCTATCCATGCAAAGCCTACCATGCATATAAATAGCCAAAATTAAATTACCATGAAATGTGTTCACTCTCATTCAGAAAAAAAAAATTTTTTTTTTGAACGAAAAAATACTATCCTGCTAATTACTTTTGTTCTTCTTATAAATAGGTCATTTGCTCATAATAGGATTTTATTCTTCTGCCAAGATTCACCACTTCAGTCTTCAGCAGGTAAATTTAATCCAGCTATAACAGATTTGGAACATTTTGGAAGACAGAAATGACATTTTTCTATATTAAGAGAGAGTAATATTATCCCATGCTGGGACTCGAAGATGTACAGAGTAGGTATTAGAAAAAGTCGAAAATAAAAACCAAGATTTTGTTTTGGGGTTGTTGGTGGGCCAGCCACTGGGAGTTTCAGGCACGTGGGCCATACCTTAAATCACATAAGATACTAATAACCTGTAATTTTATGTTTCTATTCAAAGCATGTTAAAATTAAAAATGAGAGAGAACAAAGCAAATTACTATGGTGTATCCATCTAAGCCAGCAAGCCCTATTTATGGTGGCATCTCTTAAAGAAAAACACCTTAACTACCCTAACCATCCAATTAAAGATGAACAGCATTGATGGCCCTAATTTATTTTGGTAGTATCAGATTTGGAAAATCGGTCATGTGAAGTTTCACGGAATTATACATGTTTATGAAGAATCATATCATATTGGTTGTTGAGTTTGAATGAACCAGTCAATCAATGATGAAAACAATGCAGAAGCAACATTTCTTATAGAAAAAATTTTTTTTTCCTTATGGTAGATCTGGTCCGTCAATCACATGTGTCCAACTTCGTTTTATCTATTTCTCGCACGAATCAGCTTAACTAAACAATCCTTGCAGTATGGTCAGCAATAATCAAATGAGGCTTTCAAAATTGCTTACTGAAACAAAAGACTAATCACCGATCTACATCATTAATCATTTGGAGTCAACTTTGGAATACCCATGCAGCTCAAATAATCGGTTTGATCAGCTAATTTTGAGCATCCACTCAAATGTAGGTAAGTTGACCGTCCGGATCATCAAATGATGTTCTCCTACCGAAATGGATTTTAAATCCCCACCATCCACTAAAGCAGACCCTAACCGTTGTGGGATTTGTGAATGTTGGGGTTGAAAATCCTCCCTCACTTTTTTGTACGTAGAAAATTTCCTGAGATGTAAGTTAATGGTTAAACTATAGCTCATGGTTATTTCTATGAACCCATGTGATAGATATCGCTAGTACTTTTAAAAATCTCTAAATTAGAATGCGAATTTCTCAATAGTATCATAAGATTTTCAATTGACAAGCTACGGTTGGAAATATCTCTCTCTAGTTTCTCAAATGTTTATTTACTTTTGGTTTTGTTTCTTTTGGCTCTCTTGAGCTTGTACATAGCTCTTTTTGGCTCTCCGTGGGCTTCTTGCCCATGTGTCTATTCATGATTTATTACAATTTACCTTATAGAATAAAAAATTGACAAAATATAATACAAATAATTTCATAATGAAGTTATTGCAATAAAAAGGGAAATAAAATCAGTCATATTATTTATTAGTAGTTAACAACTCAATCAATGGTTGGTCTATGTATAATACAAAGTAAGAGATTTTCAAAACTAAATTGTCTTTTACTTTGGAAGGAAACTCATGTAGCAATTGGACAGAAGAGAGCCAACGAGGGAATTTGAGGAAAACCTCCATGACACGGCCGCTTTGTGCTATGTACTAACTCCAGTTTGGAATTTAATTTGCACGTATCTCATGAGAATTTTGTGTGCCTAACTTGGAAATTTAGATTATGAAAAATCACCGCTTTCAAATTTTACTACCAAACATAAATTGCCGAGTAATGAAATGTGGGGGTCAGAAAAAATCTAAAAATTTATCATGTGAATCTATATCTCTAATGTCTCCTCTGAAATAAAAAAGAAAAAGAAAATGTATTGACCTACCTCTAGATGTGTCTTTTTCCTCCCTTACCAAATTTTAAATATTTTTCCATACCTACAATTACACTATTTTAGGATGAAAATGCCCTTCCTATAGGAAAAAATGCATTTTGAGGAAGTGTGCATTTCTATGCAACATCTATGGGGAAAAAAAAAAACACTTAGAGCCATAAACTCCCTTTGATTATCAAGTAATATTATATATATATATATATATCCCTTCATTATTTAATTTATATTCTGAGATTTCTTATCACCCTCTCTTATGGATCTCATTAGAATTATATCTAAGGACTTAATTTTTTTTTCTATGAATTTAATCTATTAATAGGGGAATACCTGAATTCAATTTTCTTATCCACAAGCAACTTGGGAGTGCTCAATTGGTTGGCTATCCTAGATCTCAACTGGCTAGCTGGGAATTGATCTCCGATAGTGTTGTTTCCTTTTCCCACATATTTGAGCTACCTTTTCACTAGGGGTGCTCATGGGCCGGGCTAGTAGGGCTAAGCAAAGCTTGGGCCTAGCCTGGATTAAAATCCGTTAGCCAGGCCTAGCTCACGCCCAACTCGAGCCATGAGTGTCTACCCCGGGCCCATGCCTATATAAAATCTATTAAGCCCAAGCCCAGCTTGGCCTATATATTAATCGGGCCTAGTTATATTCAGGCCTGATTATTAAATACCCTCAAGTTGGTCTCTGGTGGAGGCCAATATGGCCATCATGTACCAAAATAAATCCACCTAAAATGCAAAAAGATATTAATTAAAAGTGATTGCAATTTTTATATAGAGTTATTTTTTCTGCTCTTTGAGTTGATATTGTCTCTTTTTTTTTTAATAAAAACATATGATTCTTTAACAAAACATAAACGTGTTGGTGCAACCAATAAAATTTTCTCTAATATAAACCAATTAGAAAAAACATTGTCCGTCTTTTGAATAGTGTTTTTAGAAAAATAATTTTTAATTTTTTTACTATAAAGATTTATATGCAATATAAGAAACGTAAGAAGAGAAAGTTGCAACTTAATCCACCTATTCGAGTTAGGTCGGGCTTTGGGCTTGCTACCACATAACCTAAGCCCAACTCATATAACAAACGGGCCTAAAATTTCAATCCAAACTTGGCCCAATGACTTATACCCAAGGCTCAAGTCTGTGCAAAAGTGGGCTGGGGTGGAGCATCCCTACTTTTCACTTGTACAGCTCCTCTTTCCACATGTGTGCTCCCAATCTTATCCCACTTGCGTTGGCTCTTCTTCTCCATTGTGAGGAAAACCTTGGGTGCTATCCCCCTCGATTCAGGTTTAAAAAAATGAAAAGAATTTCTTCTCTTCTTTATTTGGTGGGCATTTATACATACCACATTTTTTTTTTTCTTTTAGTTTGTTTCACAAAGAAATTCAACTCTCACACTTACACACTCTATGCATGTCCATTGCTAGTTGGGCAACTTGAGAAAAGTGTGCATTATTCTTCCATTTCTTTCTTCTAAATTTCATTTTCAATGGTCGAAAAAAGAGACGGACATCACTTAAATTGGAAATTTCAAGAATCATCATCATCCTTCAACAAGGAGGTTGATAGAGGAAAGGTGGGGCCCATCATCATCAGATAATGGGGGCTGCCGCAGGGCTGATCAGGTCTCACAGCATTCGCGTGTTGGTGCGGGGCTGGAAAGATCAAGAGAGAAAGATTGGAGAGAGAAAGAGATTGAATCGAATCCAGATCTGTAGTCCGAGGGACATTCAAGAGCCCAAGGTCCGTCGCAGCCAAAGCTAACATGGCGAGGGACCACCCAAAGGCGCGGGAATCTGTGTGGTGTTGTACGAGGAAGTTAAAGAAGAGAAGGGAGATGGGGGGAGGGCGACGATTTCGGGGTGCGTACGGCAACAGGCGGCTGCGGGAAAAGCGACGTGGCCGTATCGCTGCCCGATCCGACACGTGTCGGTTGCCTTAGCCGGTCGACACGTGTCAGGCAGAAAGGAACGGATGCTTTTGTTACCGGTTGCGGACAGACAACGTGGATTCTGGGTTTCTGGGGAGTGGATCGTCCCCCTGCATGGAATGATTGGGCCACATTCATTACAAATGCTGTGGGCCCCACACTTTTTCTCCTACGTACCAGTGTTTGCCGGTGCGCCCCGGCCTTTTTATTTATTTCGCTCCTCTGTACATTCTTTTGCCGTGCAATGAGCAAACTGTCCCTAGTTTCTCAAAACACTGGATTAAGGGTTTAATAGGCAGAATCAAAGGAATTCTTGTTTTCTGCATTAGCAAAAATACGTTAATGTAGGTCCACAGAATATTGGTTTTATGGACTTCTCCCTTTTCTGTGGAGGATCTTGTTTAGACCTCTTCATTGGAAGTGCGGGAATCATAAAAAACAAAAAACAAAAAAAAAAACTCATTTTTGTAGTTTTTTTGTGGAAAGCAGATATACCAAATGTGAAAATTTTTTATTATGAAAAAAGGCCAAATTTTTCATGCCTTTCTTTTTTTTTTTTGGGTGAAAATGGCTAAACAAACATACCCTAAGTTTTACAAAAATGTGATCTCAAGTGTGAAGCCTTTATCATCACCAAGAAGCATTTTTTATATTTTAAATAATATATAAAAATAGTAAAAAAATAAATATTTATATTTGGCATTATTTTTCAATTTCCATAAAGGAATAAACAACTCATATTTTATTTTATTTTGGAATGTTTTAATCGTTTACATCTAAATAAATATCAAGTTAGAACATAAAGATGTCAAGTGTAAAAGAAATGTATTATAAGATTCGAACTAATTATGCCATGGTGGAATCCTTTGTGTAGGGTGATAAAACTCGGTTTCAGCCAAATTCTAAATGGTAGCTTTAACCTTTCTTCTTTGACGATTTTATATACTTTAATCAAGCGACAACGCAAGGTGAAAAGAATGAAAATCTATTCTCCAATTAACAAAATCAGCTTTAATAGAATTTCAAAATTAACTTTTTTACTTGTTTATGCTTTGTAAAATTTTCTTAGAGTAGTAATTATTGACTCCTAGTAGTGGGTGGAGTGGCATATGGCATACGTTTGCTCCCCATGTCTAGTTTTCGAAAATGCCTCAAGTGTGCGTATGTGTGGGTTTAGTGGGTGTTATTCAGGCGATTAGTCTTGTTCGGTGAATGACCCTACGGAGAGCCACATCATCCAAAAAAAAAAAAATTATAATAGTGATTATTGAGTTGATCCAGGTAAGTAAAACTGAGCCATGAAATCCAATTATTTGGCATTTTCAGAATCAATCTGCCATCATTGTACAAAGATCACAGGGTAACACAAGGTTTCTAATTGGCAACTATGGGCATAGTAATAAAGAGTCTGAAATCCTTGAAGGTACGATGAGTTAGTGACCCTTTCCACGAGCCCTGGTTAGTAAAATTATAAACTGCCCAAGATAAATGGCTCGCTTGGACAGAACGTGGCAAAATCATAATCCAATATGGGTTGGGTCCACCTTGATATTGGCCGCAATAAATATCAAAGCAAATTCAGGACAATCACTGGATGTTAGCAAAGAAGGTGATGTGATATTGCAAGGTAGCAGGGTATAGAAAATCTCGGCTTCAAAAAGGATGTACTGATTATATGAAGTCTATGCAAAGTAAATCCTTCTGCTGGGAAAACAACTACTGCATGGAAGAAGAATGCATAGCCTATTTTAAGGCAGGCACATGCCATTTCAATGCAGAATTTTATCTTCAGACATCCAGTTGTTGATACCATTTTGAAGCCAGGAAAAATTAAATGTGACAATGCAGTGATATCTGCTTCTCTGATAAAACAGAAGCTCTAAAAGAGCCAAACTTATCTATCATGTATCCCATTGTGCGGGAAAACACGCAAAATCATAAAGGGTCAAAAGCAAAGATTTCTTCTTAAAAGATGCTTTTAAATCCGTTTTATAAAATCTCTTCTTTTAAGATCTTTGCACAATATGTATCTAGGATGGGTCTTTGCAAATTGGTCTAATGTTGTACATGATCCACTTTTTATATTGAGATTGATAATATTTCTGCATTAATATTAAGCAATTTCTTACCTTTAACCATTTATATGTGCACTTGTGGAATGTTGGGTAAGAATTGTTGGTGAGAAGACAAAATTTTGTGCGTGCATTTATTTAGGTATTATTTTTGAACCTAAACATTCATTCCTTGTGGATTTGATCATACCAGGGTCTGTAACCCTCTATGCTGCATGGAGGGATTATATAAGTTTATAACATGCAACAATCTTGATTTACACTTAGGCCCTGTTTATTTGGATTAAACAACATAGAATTGAATAAATGGGGTGGTAAAAAGTGAAGATCAAACATGAATTTTCGAAAATGAACATAAAAAACTGGCCTTAGAGTTTTCACTTTTTTAAAGACATTAGTGCAGTATGTATGTTATCCGATATTTGTGTTTATGGTGAGCATATCAAATTTTGTGCGTTAAAGATACAGTTGAGTCATATAAATGGGCAAATGTGCCAAGTGGGAGCATGTCAGTGTATGGTGACCCATGTTCATGGAACCAGTATTGACACAATTGGATGTGTGACCCATTTGAATCCACTTAGTCAACTTTGTTATAGCGAATTGCTTTTGATTTTGAAACAAAATTTAAGTTTCTCTTGTTCATGAAAATCCAATTATCTTACCAATTGAACACGCAAATTAGAGATTCTATCTAATTCATTATTATGACTGTCAATACCACCCAACCAAAAATGATCAGATCCTAAAAAAACAAAGTTAAGTTTAATTAATTATTTTTTATTTTAACAATTTAAATACTAGTTTATTTTTCATGACATTGTCCTAATAAATTCCAACCAAATCTCTAGATATGGAAACCAATGTTTTTTTTTTCCACCCCAAAGAGAAACGATATTTGTGAAAAGGTGAGATTAAGATTATTCCCTGAGCCAAACACTATAAATCTATCAATGTGAACCACATTTTAATTCAAACCAGTCAAAATTACTATTTCACCATGCACGAAGAATGTGAGATTCATCTCTCTGATTAAAATAAAAACTTAAATAAAATAGAATCCTCACATTGTACGGACATGTTTTAAACCGAACATATCATATTTAATTACCCTCATGGCCCTTTAGCTTAATGCACTCTGGTTAAATAAAATGTTTCTATAATATTTATGTTTTACAGTTCCCTCAAGCCGTTTAAACTGAGCTATAATAGATTCTTTAATCCCACAGGTTTTGATGCAGTTTTGATTGATCTAGGACATTCCACCTTTATCGTTACTAAATCTTAACACATACAAGTTTTTGTTCAAGTCCATCGAGTGAAGTCGAGACAACTCACTGAGTCAAGTAGACTCGTCCAATATCTAAACTTGTAGGACCAATCTACTTGGATTCAATTATGAAATCACTAAAAATCAAAACCCTTGATACCCTAAACCATGTATGCTATGACCCAACTCATTTACAGCCCCACAGAATTCTACAAAAACTTGAGAAATTCACCACAGGGTCTTTTTGTACCAAGGACAGTATTGTCACTCCTTTATTTGGCTACATTGCTAAGATGGTGCGACTGGGCAAGATTGTTTTTGTTAATTGTTCTCTCTTCCTTTTAGCAAATTTGCAAAGCATATTTAGTTTTGGTCCAGTTTGTACTAAACCCAACTTGGGTTTCAAAGCTTATTTCTTCTTTTTCAGGTAAAGTTACAAAAAGCTCAGGGGACCACAAGAATCATATCACATACAACTTTCCTGACAATGAGAGAGAGAGAGAGAGAGAGAGAGAGAGAGAGAGAGAGAGAGAGAGAGAAGAGAGAGAGAGAGAGAGAGAATTCAATTCAAAGTTTCAAACATGTAGAAACGGCCTCCACCCACCATTTCCAAAAACAAGAAAGAGAGGGAGAACTTTTAGGGAGAGAAGCAAAAGAAGAAAGAGCCAGAGAAAAAGATCAGTTGAATCTGAAGTGAGATACGCTGATAGAGGAAAGGGTCATCCTAGCTAGAGCTTTGTAGCCCAACTACAAAAGGGTGTGTGTGGATTCCTTTCCTGCAGGTCTGGTTAACCCCACCCTAGTTTTATAGCCTCTATTTGGCCACAAATCATCTTCTCTCAATAGACGGTTAGGTATCACCTTTTCTTCTGGTAGACAAGTCATTGAGAAATATCCGTCAAATGCAGTAGCCAAATCTCTAAAGAGATAGGTCAAGTCGTTAAGTTGACTAGGTTTGACAATGACATGGGGTAAGCCCCACTGGGT
The DNA here is from genome assembly GCA_037013555.1 of Sextonia rubra. NCBI lineage: Eukaryota > Viridiplantae > Streptophyta > Magnoliopsida > Laurales > Lauraceae > Sextonia > Sextonia rubra. The sequence goes on from JASUAD010000023.1 coordinate 13,688,929, forward strand.
GGATAGGCTCCACCATTACCGTGGCTTACACATGATCAGAGCAATGACTGATTTTTTTTTCATGCCACATTTGTTTTATCAGCGTGCATGCTAGGCCACTAGAGTGGGCGATGGGCTGGACTTGGCCGACTCATTGAACCTATATGCCTGAGCCCTTCTTTTCATGAAAGAAGCCTGACCCTGCTCATCTATTAGCTCATCAAGCAATGATTGACGGCTTCTAGTTAGAGGTTGTTACCTAATTACACGAAGCCAGCCCATTAAGACAGGGTTTGCAGGAACTTGTCGGGGATCTGGGTATTTTGTCTATTGGAATTGCACCTTGCGCAAAGATACTAGGGTTTGTGTTTGGATCACTCTAATTCCGGACACATGGACTCAAATATGATCCCTAATTAGATATGTGACTTTTACTGAATTATACTTATCAACTAGATCGAAGTTCAAAAAAAAAAAAGGATTTTAACGTGAGAAACCGTTAGATTTGATGCCATCTAATCAATAGCTGTGGTGGTCCATTGGGATGAAGTGCCCAAAATTCAAATGTGCCCATATTGCTTGTTCTCACTTTAAATCTAAACACAAAAGTTGGCCCCATGCCAACATCCATGAATTGAAGCTGCTCAATATCTCACAACAATAGAAATGTAGTTGCTAAATGAAATATCACTTTAAAGTGTGAAAACCATCGTTGGATTGATCATACCCAAAATATATGATTAACTCCAATGGAATACATCACATTTCCAAACGTAATTAATCTAGTGATGAGTGATTCATTGTACGTGCAACTGTAAGATTTCCAACTAGCGGGTTGGATTTTAACAGGAGTGGAGCGAGCTACTTGAATTTTTCCTTGGGGGCAATTATGTAAGAATAAATTAAAATGCTTGGGGCCCATATGTAACATTAGCTATAATTTCCTAAATATCTAAGGGGCTTTCTGAAATGTTAGGTTCGGGGGTGGGCATGGCACGGCGACGCTCGGCCCCTTTCCGCCAGTGGAATTAGTACAAATGGGCTTATTTCACGGATTTCAAATCGTGACAATGGGCATAGAATCTGAATAGCCATGGGCCGGGTTGGGACAAGCTTAGTCGTTTCCAAACCTGACTTAGAATGACAGGCCCATATCCTGCCCCAGCACGACAGAGGTTGAAAGCGGCAAGCATGAGCGCGCCCATTTTGTCAATTCTGTCAGACTAGGCTGAGCCTATCTTTTATTACTTGTTCAGGATTTCTAGAAATTTTATAGACAAATCAAGAAACTCAAGACACCCTTGTGGTAAAGGATTCTCAGTTCACACGTCTATTAAGGATTGATCCTTGTGGCATGTAAGTTGTTTCACGTGTTCTGTATCCCTCACCCATCTAGAAAGAAAAATGCTAATTTTGAAGGAACTCCTTATTCTGGTTTTGGATTTCAATCACTTAATTGAAGGGTGCCCTGAAAAATTAAACGGTTCTAGATTATAGATCCAGGCCTAGCCAAAAGTGGGCTGGAAACAGATCAGGCCCGAGCTGACCTTTCGCATGAGCACCTCTGATGCAAACAGCCACACAACCTACACTTTGTTTCTTTTCTCACACCTTTATTAGATATTAACCACATCTGGGCCGAGACGCCAACTCGATGACTTACATTTAATACTATACCTAAGACTGAAAAGAAAACTATACTTGGACCTCGAGTTTGACCTTGATTGGTTCATTCAAAGAACTTTTCTACAAAAGGGCTCTTCGTTTCTGTCAACCAGATTTCTGGAGCTTTAGCAAAATCATTGAGGACCTCTGACGATGCACTCAACGGTGGTAACTTGTTATGCATTGAAACCACTGATACAAATTAGGGTATATGTCTTAAACCCACTGGAGAGCCCTAGACACGGGAAGAAAATTCACTTATATAGGAAAAGAGCCCATGCATGAGGGAATAAATCCCGCAAAAGTGGGAAAGAAGACTGTGCATGCAAGGAAGAGATGACATATACAGAGTTCGAACATGAGTTATTAAGTAAAAACACACACCTCTTACCACTCGGGTAAGAGGTTATTCTTCAAATATTAGTATATTAGGTCATTCAAATGTTGATCCGAGGCTACTATAAATCCACTGGTGCAGTTTTAAAACAATATTTAACTAACTAATTGCACTCTTACTAGAATTTTGTAATATATTATTAAATTAAAATAATATATTTGATTATTATATATGAACTTTAATCTTATGAGAAATATTCTCTTACACTTACTGTAAGAACTTTTTATGGAACCCACTTGTAGGTCTTATTTCGGGATGGGACCGAGAGGATAAAAAGATCTATATGGGACTACTCTAAATATCAAGTTTGACCCTAATTGTATATCCTTGACCCTTCATCCATAGCCTATAAATCCAGTTTATTTGGATTGATGCACAATTGATTCAATGGTCCAATTAATTTGGATTTAACTTAAACTTGTAGTGTGTGACTAATAAGGGAGTCTCTTTGTATTGCAAGATTTAGATTGGATATAGATGGGCGCTATTTAGACTTCTCACAAAACTGTGGTGAGAACTAGTTTCTGTAGGATTATTTCTTATATTATATATATATATATATACAAAACTGAGAGATAAAATAACATGTACGTAATAAACTTCAAAAAACTTTTGTCTTTAGAATGTTTGTCATTTAATCCAAAGTAGAAGAAACTTAAATTTAACATAAATGATCAAACAATTCAAATCTTAGCTATTTTTTTGTCACATTAAAAAATATACACAATGCCAATTTTCTATTTTTATTTATATTAGAGCTTTGTAAATTGAAGCGCAACATGAATAGAGAATAGGATCCTAGATACTCAATTGTGTAGAACTCAGCTGATATGTAAATGTTACTTACCTATAAATTGAATCAGCTATCAAAATTAAAATATATATAAAGATAAACCAACGTATTCAACTCCATAAATCTAGCTAGTTAAATAAATTGGCTAAACGAAAACCGAATGGGCCCCCAAGAATCTCATGCTTCGGCCACCTCTCACCTGTTATTTATTTGCCGCCTACTTAACCTTCGGAGTATTGTCAGGTTAAGTTCATGAATTTTTGCCCTCTATAACTTTTGGCCCTTCAGTAAGCCATATCCATCCCTACTCTCTAGCTCTATCCTAGATCGGGTAAGGCTCTTGGCCACCCATTATGTCGTTGTTACTAAAAACTCTACCACATCAGAATAGGGCTGACTCTTACCAAGCAGTTTACAAAATAGTAAATTGAAAAAAAAAATTTTTTTTGATAGCATCCGTAAGATGAGAATGGCTTCAAAAAGATAATGGAATAATATCTGTACCATATTGATTACATAAAATAAAAGTCATGACTTCTATTTGTTAGAGAGGCACACCCCGAATCCCCCTTAGCAGGAGTAGGTTAAAAAGGTAAATGGTAGATCAGGAGTAGGCAAGATGGGAGGTAAGAATTGACTGATGAGACAAATGGAGGGTAAGAATTGACTGATGTGACAAAAATCTTTACTTTCTAATATTTGGTAGAAGAAGTAAAAAGAGAATAGAATTGATGCCATATACAATTTGTTTGTGTGCCTCCCTTAATGGGTTGTAAATAGGGCTATCAATTTAGCCCTTTGATGCGGAGACTTAGGCCGACTCAGCCCACAAAAGCCTTCAAAGCAAAAGCTTCTTTTTGTGTCCTAAGCCAAAAGATACTGTAGGACTCTATTTTGAAAAGCCAACAGTCGTGAAGGCCGAGAGAGAACTTGACTCAAATGGCATAGGGGGGCCTAACCTGCCTAAAGTTTATTTAATTTTAAAATAAAATATATAATATATGATGCATTTATAATATATCTAAGCAAGTTGGCCCTCTTAAAAATTTTGTATCGCTTAACTAAGTTTTTCCTTTTCTGTATACACAACAATCACAAATTATTATAATGCCTGGACAACAATCACATGTTTTACAACAATCACATTTACGGAGCATTTTAGACCTTTTATCAAAAAGTAATAATCACCATTCCTAGGCTAAAGTGCAACAATTATGTTGAAGGGCAATTTGTTCTTGTAATAATGAAAATTCTAAAATGTATGTCTATAACTATCTCTTCACACTACAAGAAAAAAGGATTTTAGTGAGGAAGAAAATTCGTCGCCAAAATGGGTAAAATTTGTTGTCAAATATTTTTAGCCACGAATAAAAATCCGTCCTCATGTTGTCGCAAAAAGCCCGTCTATTAATATATTTTGTGACGAATATCTGTTTGTCCCCAATGTCAATCTTTAGGCACGAATTTTGTTTGTCCCTTATAGTGTTTGTCGCCAAATGTCATACCTAAGATCCCCTCATATCCAACCTTTAGGTACAAATAAATTAGTCGCCCTATGTGTTTGTCGCCAAATATATAATCTTTAGGTACGAATATCTTCATCGCCAAAAATAGATAATCAGCAACAAATAACAATTTATCCCCAAAAGTCCAACCATTAGACACAAAATTATTTGTCCCCAAATATCTATTCTTTAGACACAAATTTATTCGTCTCCGTATATAATGGTCATCATGCATTTAAAAAACAAGGTTGACCACTCAGCAGTGATGGAATCGTCGTCGAAAATATACAATTAGCAACAATAATTCTTATTCACATCATACCCATTCACATCATACCCACAACCATTGACATCATCACAAAATAAAAATAATACATTCATCCAAATTTTCATGTAAATATTCAGTCAAATATCTATCCAAATAAAAAAACTTAAACATAACAAATGTCCAAACACTATTCCAAATACTAAAAAAAGAAAAAAAGAAAAAAAAGCCCTCATGAACAATCGCAACACTCAATGCCTTAGACTTCATTGTCATCATCATATAAATTTGAGTCTCCTTGATACGGTCAGCTCTTGCGGGAGAATATCTGCCAGTCACAAAGAGGACAGGAGATGAAGTGTATTCTGGTTCAACATGTAAGCATGGAGAGATTGCAGCTGTTGTGATTGCCACTGGTGTTCACTCTTTCTTCGAAAAAGCAGCACATTTGGTTAACTCTATAGAAGTGATTGGACATTTCCAGAAGGTGAAAATATAGGACTAACCTTTGACAGTCCATGCCCACTCCATCTTCAATCTATGAACAAAGTAAAAACAAAAAAAATTAGTGTGTTATAAGAAACATTACCTACACAAAGTTAAGGTAATATGTACGTAACTTTATCTAATGTAAATGGTAGAGATTAATAATGAAACTCACCCAACGGATTCATCTGTTGAAGGTGTTCCTAGCCATTATAACTTAATCTAATGTAAATGACCTTTTATTATCTCTTGGCCCTTTTGATTGACAAAAGAAAGTACCAAAAACATGAGAGACTAATAATGAAACATCTCCAAGCCATATATGCAGGTCAATCAAGGTCCCATGTGGACCATGGGCTCAATCTTGATGCACATGTTCTCCTTAATAGCTGGCAATAACCCTGCCTGTATAATAGTCAAGTTGGAAATGTTAGCCTTTAACACAATTGAGAAATTAAAAGGGCTAACCAAAACCTTGCGTTAAAAGGTTTAGTTGGGCCCAGTTATGGGGAAGTGGAGATGGGAATTATGTTGGATCTAGTTCCACTCAGATGAGCTAGGTAAAAAGGATGTGTGCACAAGTCCAGAAATCACCCATTTACTAATAAATGCCTGATTGGGATGTAAAAAAAGGTCACCCCAAATCCCATAACTAGGTACGATCTGGTTGGATTGACAAAGTTAGTAATTGCCACACACACAGTTGTAACTGATTACAGTCATGCCATTCTCCATCATTACCCATCTCACCCCTCATAACATTACATCCTCTGTCCATTTTACACACCTGCAGGATTTTAATTTCAAGCCCAACACTTCACTTGAAGTTGAACCCAAGCCTCTACCACAATGCATTACTCCATTATCATGTCCTCATCTTCCTCATAGAAACCATATCCAGAACCTTGTAGCAAACCCACTCAAAACTTGAGTGTTTGTGGCTGTTGTAACTCTCATGTGTTCAGTTATGTCATGCCTCAGTTACAATCTAGCTTTAGTTAGCTAACTAGCAAAAAAGGCCTGTCCTAAGCCCGAGCTCAAAAATAAAGATAGTATTTTGGGTTCTTCTTTAAGGTTTCATGAGTAAGGAAATAAGTAAATAGCAAATAAATCATTCATCAATATTAATTCTATATTATATTAGTAAAAAAGGGCGCTACATAAAGTACAAATCAAATTTAAATTTATAACTGATTACATAAACCGTAAATGTATAGGTAGAAAAGAAAAATGCAAGTAAAATTAGGGGCAATATCTCTTAGTTAATATGTCATTCATAAGAAGTAAGTTTTTAGAGCTCTAATACTCTCAGATGCATTATTGAATTCTTAGTAAAGACTCCATATGTTTTGGGAAGAGAAAGGAAGTTGTTGTTCAAAAACCATCTTTTGCTCTAGTTTCCAGGGCAAAAAAAAAAAAAAAAAAAAAAAAAAAAAAAACGACAATAAATGCTTCAATTCAAACAAAGAACAAGATAATTTTGAGATCAATTTGATAAGAATGATTAAATTTGAAATGATAAATCCAAACAGTTATGGTATTAATCACTCATAGTTGCCCAATTTATGATGTTGATTATATAGCACACAAGAATCATCATTTATAATAGTGCTGTAAACCCAAGTGTTACGAACTCTCTATAAGAACACTGTAGTTTCACTGTAGTCCCTACAATGTCCAGAAATGATTTGTTTAATATGTTCCTTCACAATATCTAATGTTACTACCTCTCTAATATTATCATTTGGGATGGTAAGCATAAACAGGAAGTAGAAAAGCAATAAAACACCATATGCATTAAGGACCAATTAATCACACTCGACCCTGCCAAAGTAAACACTCATTAAAACAATTAAAGGGAAATAGATGCATACATCAAACTTAAATATAAAAGCTAATGGCCCATGATGTCAGTTAAGGGTTCAAGCACAAAGTTTGAAAGCTATAGGAATGGAATGAAATTCTCATACAACCTTATACTTGGCAATGATTTAAAAAAAAAAAAACCTTAATTCTCAACATTGTTAATTCATACAACCAGTGGCACTCTTGAATGGATAGTCAAGAGTCCGATTAGAATGATTGGATCGGCGTCATAATTCACTAAGACCTTCCAACCCTCCCTACACAGGTTTGGCATGCATTCAAGTGAACCATATAAATTGGTTGCCAACTGTGAAATTTGTTGCCAATTTTGATTTGTACATCAGCTGCAATATTCACAAAAGGACCTTCAAAGCCCACCCTATAGCGGATTGGCGTGCCTTCAACTGAACCCTATAGCCAGTTGTAAACTTTCAAAAAAAAAAACATTACGTTTAATGCCACCTAACCCTTCAAAAAAAAATCGTCTGCATGCATTGATCAAATCACCTCAAATCATCCAATATGCAATAAAATAAAATAAAAACCCACATCCTACATTGATCATACACCTCATTTTCAACCCTTCCAGCAAATCAAACACCTCCATCAATAGAGAAATGGGTATCTATAGCTGGATTCTCCAAACCAACCTAGCACTTAACACTTAGCACCAAACTGTTACAGGAAGAATGTTAATCAGTGTGAGGGAATCCAATAGAACAGAGATCAATGTTACAAGAAGAATGCTAGTTCACATGGACTCAAAAATACAAGAGATAAAAGGAAAGGTGCCAAGCTAAGAACTAGTAAATCCATCAGTTAGATGGCAATAGGAGACAGATACAGAGACAAGAAAATCAATGCACAGCGATAACAACCTAACCTAAGAATTAAGAAATCAAAAGCACACGGCTTGCACAAAAAGGGATGGCTAATTCAGATATCAGACCATTCAGTCAAACATAGCTAGGGTCCGGTCAGAGGACAAAGTTGACAGCAGACTTTCTGTTGAGAAGTCACATGACTTAGGTGGGGGCTGCAAACAAAAATAACCCTAACCAAATGTACATGCTGGCAAACTTGCATCGCCAGTAGTCATGGAATATCTTTATCCATTTTCAATTGAACAAAAAGAATGAAGAGTAAAGAATCTAGTGGGCAAGCATTAGATGTTGCACATTACTTTCAGATACTCATGACTGGTCAGGGTTTCAGATCCAGGTGCAAGACTACGGGAACTAACTATTGATGCCAACCAAATAGTCTTAAACAGGAGTTAGTTCTGAAAGGGATGGAAATAGGAACAGAAAAGTTTATAGAAAGCCAGCAATGGATGTCCAGATTTGTTAAAATGGTAGCAACAGATTGTTGTAGGAAGGTCAGGAACATACTGGGCAGTTCATAGCAGACAATTGCGAGTGGTCAGTCCATACATAATGGCCACATACTGCAGTTAATAGCAACTGGCAGCACATTAGCAATGTTGACTGTTAGGTTGACTAAACAAGTGGCTTGGTGGCAAAAATTGGATACACCAGATTCAGTGGGAGTGCATGGTCAAACATATGGATTCTAACAGGCCCAACTAGAAATTCTACCGAACTCAAGTTGTCCAAAATTCAATAGGTCCATGGACCCAAAGCACAAACCCCAGAGTGGGCTTGTGAAAAATCATAACTATGAAAAAATCATAACTATGGAAAAATCATATTCCAACTAACAAAATCATAACTATGAAAAAAAAAGCAACATAGGCCTACTCTATTCTCAAACAACATATAATATGAAGCAAATGAGATATAAGCTACTCACTTAATGCGATCATTTTAAATATTGGTTCCTATAATGTGAGAATGAATTTACTTACCATGAATACCCTGTCTAACTGCCAGACGGTGAGTCATCTGATGTGATAGGAGGAATATTAATCTTTGATAGATGCATTCTCATCATGGCCTCGAGCTCCTCGAACTTCTTCTTTTGCATGTTTAGTTTTGACTGCTGGCTCTGAGTCAATCCCCTCAATGACTCAACCTCTGCCTTTTGGCTCTGAGTCAATCCCCTCAACGACTCAACCTTCGATCCTAGGGCACCCATATACACGTCATTAGCTCGTGTCTCAGCGGCAATAGATGTGAAGTAAAAGGGCTTCGGATCGACTCCATATCCTTTCATGTACTATCGCTTCTCACCAAGTACTTGCCTTGCAATCTGCTCTTGTGAGACCTCTTCAGATTCTGGCTGAGAGGCTGCCTCGCTTCGCTTTTGCATCTCCTCCTATCATTTTTGATAGGATCAAATAGTTAGTAACAAACTTTATAGCTTCAAACAAATAGTTAAAACATCTACATGCTAATATCATAATAAATACATACATGATGCACTACACAGGCGGGGGAAGTCCAATCATTGGTACACTTCCTCCAATGAGACTCCTTATAAAAATCTGCAAGTTTTAGCCCCTCCCCCTCATTCTCAGCTGCCTGATTCAATTAGAATTTAAATGTTAGTGTATAGTGTAAAGATCACATACTGATGAGACATAATTTGAAACTAAATAATACATCACCATTTTATACATCACGGAAGGAAATGATTTGGACCCCAAAGTGTGATTATAAGGCAACTGTTTTCGATTCTTAGTATTCTTCTCCGATTTTTTTGAAAAATAATTTGATTAACAAACAATAATCATATAATATTAAGTGTGAATATTTCAAATTATAAGCATTCTTTGTTACCATGAATCGGGAACTTTTCCAACCAATGTCAATTAGCCACCTCCAGGCCTCCGGATCTAGATCTGTGTATGGCTTGTGTCACGACCCGAGCCCAGGCGATCGGGGGTTAATAAAAAGCTAACCAGCGACATATATACTCCCGAGCATATGCACTTAGACCCAGTCTAGATGCACACGTATAAGGGAAGATCACATGTGCAAACATGTACGCGGAAGCTGTAGGTATCAAACCGTAACACGAAACATATAGGAAAATCAAATGAATGATATCCAACTGGTTACATACAGGTCGGAAATATACAAACTGAATCCAATCACAAATATACAGAACATGAATAACATCAATGATAGAAAAGAAGACAATAATAATGTCGCACTCTGGTGGAGTGATTACATACACTCCGCAAACCCTGAAGAGACCGCTGAAGTCTCCCAGTAAACTGAATGACCGACATGAACTTGGTTAGGGTACTTGAGCCTGCAGCACCAAGGACAATCTGTGAATACAACGATTCAGTGAAGTATAAGCAGTAACAAGTTAACACGTGTGGTCTCTAATAGAATAAAAAACATGAATAATCATAACATTTCAATTTAGTAGTTGAGGCAGTCATGCATTCAAATTAACATATGCTCTTTGAATCAATGTATATGTAACATAACATGTACATACTAGGTGGCTACTACGTGGGCCATATGCTCCCAAATAGGGATCTTATATCCGTGCAGAGAAGACCATGGGCCAGATGGGTCTCGGGTTCCTGGGGTCCGAATTCTCCAAGACGTTTCCTTATTGCAGCAAGGCCATGAAAAATATACCAAAGTCACCAAAGTCACCCCGTCGGGATCCTAAGGCTGAGGCTCAGTAGTGCCGGACCATATAGAGTCAACAAATATAAGAACATGCATATCTGATCATAACGTGCATATCATAATGTGCATTCATAACATGTATCTCTTATTAGAATGTGACATGCATGTCTTGTTAGGCATATATCAAACAGATGCAAGAGGTCATACGAGTTAAGCAAATCAAATATATCGAATCAAACAACCACATCAAACTTAGCAGATCAAACAATATAATGGATGCTAACAGAGTAAAAACCATTAGGATAACCAAGGATGAAGGCATCTCAACTCATGTGCATCAAACGGAAATATCGAACATGCAAGACCGCTGTTCCACCCAGGATTAATTATGGACAGAGTTAGGAATATCCAATCATTTGTCCTAGCGCAGAACGCGTATAAGAAGGCAAGGACCGAAGCCAGGATGCAATGCAAATCAGATTATCTTTCAGGAATCACGTTCTTTTACTAGCCAATCCTATTCTAGTCATCCAATGTTTTCTAACCGTGCATGATGATGTAGTTTTAAGTTGTCCGATGCACCATTGTTGAGTGCTGCAGTGTATCTGGAATGTGCACTAAAGTCCCTAAAACCAACACCCATGGGGAGGTGCTAAACAACTGGATAACGTGCATGAATGAATCGCAGCCCTCGAGATCAGTCATGTCATACATTCATACCATTGGGCAAGTCTAGGTGATCTATATTCTATCATGAAGGCCATAGCAGCCTTTTCCTTAGTCCTATCCAGTTTTAGTCATTGCTTAGGGGTAGTACGGCTTAATCGTAGAAGAGCATATGGCTTAGCTGTAAGCATCTTACGGTTTAGTTGTAATATGCACTGCGGCTCAGCCGCGGTTCCCCTTACTGTTCATCCACAGTTATGGTTCACCCGTATTTTGTTCTACGGCTTAGCCGTATTCTGTTCTACGGCTTAGCCGTAGCACATTTATCGATTTAGACATGGCCGGGCCGTAAACGGTCTATCAATTGCTTACTTTCAGTTGATCAAGAAAAAGCCACCCTGTACTTATCTACGGCTGGGTCATGGCTAAGCTACGGCTCAGATGTAGTTCATTACATGGCTTAGCCGTGACATAGCCGTAGAAGAAATCTGGGTTTTTAACTTTCTGGACTATGAGCCGTAGGCGGGTTACGACTTAGCCGTGGAACACACGGGGTCAATTTCTGATCATGTTACAGAAACAATTGACTATGGACAAAATGACAAAATCACATGGAATAGATGGAGACTAACATAAAATGGGCTGTAAACTTCCTTTATAAGCAAGAATACTCGACTTAATCACAATCAAATCTATACCCACATGGTTTAGCCAAGTTATGCTTATACTTGCCTTAAATGGGGTCTAACACACTCTCTTTTGTCCTTGGGCTCAATTCACACTACCAATGAGCTTCTAATCGCCATGCATGCAAAGAAAGAAGAAAAGAGAACCATGAGTACACGTAACAATTGACGAGAATGAGAAGAAGAAGGAGGAGAAGAAGCACTTCAAGAAACTTAAGCTCACCTCACATCACACGAGTGATGCTCAAACGTGGACATGCATAACTCCCTTGCCTAGCTAGATCAACAGAAAGGAAGGAGGAACGAGAAGAAGAAGACTCGAGAGAGAGAGAGAGAGAGAGAGAGAGAGAGAGAGAGAAACGAATGTGAGAGAAAAGAAGAAAGTGAGAGAGAAGAGTCGGTGATGGCTTGTCTTATATTGGATAAGATTATAGGCAAAATGGCAAGAAAGTCTAATCATTCCAGTTAATTCCAGTTCGAGTCAATTGCGGGTCTAGCGGAAGCAAATGTCAGATTTGGCAAATGATGTCGTTACAGAAGGTAACGAGCTCAACGAAAGACACGCGTTGAAGCCAAGATGACGCATGAAAGATGCCCTCTAACAAAATCAAAATTTACGAAAAGGGCTTAGGTCTACCTAAACCAGGTCAAACTCAACCCAACTACCTATCCAGAACCCGAAACCAAACAAAAACGTGAGCAAAACACAATTAGCAACTAAGTCATCAGAAATTAGCAGCTAATCCCGATCAAATTAGGTCGGAGTGTTACAGCTTGCTATAAGGGTCCTCACCATCCTCCACTAACTTCTTGTAATGCACCCACATCTTATGGTGCCAATTCCTGTATTGCTCTTGACATTTCCTATTAATAGTACGAACTACATCTGGGTCCTCCTCGTACTTCTCGATTTCAAAATTATCTTGCATACAGTTATGAATTTCATTGTTAAGCATTATCACATATTAGAATAAGACCATATGGAACTATTATTTACTCGGACGGACTGCACAATGGTTGCTCTGATCTGGGGGTCAATATCGAACTAGTACATTACTCTCCGAATGGGTGCTCTACTCCTAATCTCTGCACTAATTGCATTTGTTAATTTAGCAGCATTGTCCCCAATAGGTGCATTGAATCCTGGAGGAATCAGAATTGGCAGCTTGGAGCCACGACCCATTTGTGAAATGATCCTGTCTACGCCCTTCCCTTTCGTCTTCCCTCAAACATTTCTCGATGTTGAACTTGCCAATATCCCAAATTTTTTTTAATGAACTGTTGCAGAAGGAATTTTGATAAGCAATGGGGTAGATTAGGCCAAACTCCATCACTGCAAATGAAGAATTTAGGGTTTAGGCTAACCTTCTTGGCTTTGATTCTGCTGTAATCCTACTACAATTAACCACGTCTACTTCGAAAGAGTTGCTTGCCTAAATCTTTCATCAATAGGCAAGTAGTATAACCAGAATGGTGTGTGAAGGAACCATGGAGTTTAGCCTAATCCACCCAATTGGAAGTTGGGGATTAAACTGTTTTAAGCACACTATGTATTGTTAACACTTACCCATGCTACTCAAACACGTAGTGGGGTTTGACGCCGGGCTTGAGGACATCACAAGGGGAAAGGATACTCTTGGCACATGCCCTGAAAGATCAGTCGGTGCAGATGCAGATGATGATCGTGTATGCCGGGGGCTACTATGACTAGGCCTCATTCTCATCATCTACAACTATAAAACAGAAGTATATAAACATTAAGTAAGGCATGACTATGAATTAAACAATGTGATCATAATTACCAAGCAAACAGTACCTTTTTCCTTCGAGCATTACCAAACTCATCATCAAAGTCGTCCTCCTCATCTTCACTTTGGGAATTGAGCCCTGCCTCCTCACCCGATGATGGTCAATACCTGTCATGATCGGCCTCGCCTCCCTTTTTTTTTCCATTTTCACGTGAAACCTTGAACTTATTCACCCCCATGTATATATGTGCTAATTGATGCAGCACCAATGCATTCATTCTAGCTTCATTCTCTTTCATTTTGTCATGCCTTTGCTTCTCATAATAATGGGACATGCCCCAGGGTTTGACCCATAATTTTCTCCCTTTATTCATTTGTGATTTGACTATATAATAACATATAAATTAGCTTAAAGTAAAACAAATAAACTACCTGTGGGGATGAGATTTTCTCATAAGCATGATAAAAATTTAACATGAAATATAATGGCATGAAACATAAAACATACCGAAACAAATGCACACGTTATAACATATACAATGAACAAATTAAGAATATCCAAAAAAAGGTTTTACATCAGAATCTATATCAGACTCATCATCAGGCTCATCTTTTTCATCCACGACAATAGGGAGAGCGCCACAGCTTTTGTCCTGTTGGAACACAACATCGGGAATGGGAAATTCAGCATCATTAGGTTCTACTCCATCTTGTTCCGGCACATCCCATATCCCATGATGTTTGACTCGTTCTACGACTTTCCAATTTTCACCTAGTTTGGTATTATTAACATAAAACACTTGATGTACTTGGCTTGGAAGGACAAAAGGATCATCTTTTTACCAACGGCTTCTTACATCGACGCTGGCGGTATGTCCATCTGTGCGACATGTTTTGTCACTTCCGGTATTGAGCCATTCACATTTGAACAAAACAACTTTATGCCCAAAGATATAGTTCAATTCCCAAATGCTACACAAGTAACCATAGAAATCTTGTCCATCATTGTCCCCCTGCACGACAACCCCACTATTTTGAGTCTTGCGATGATCATCCCAGTCTTTGGTATGAAATCGGATGCCATTAAACAAGCAACCTGAGTACTTACTAACTGTTACACAAGGACCGTTTGCTAATGACGACAATTCATCAGTTCCTTGCGTTGACCCTTGACGCCGCAATGCATTAACCTACACAAACTGCTTATGTTAAGAATGCATTTAGTTGAAACTTAGTAAAAGTGCATGTCACATAAGATTTTAAATCTTACACGTTGTTTTAACCAGTCCAAAAATCTCTGTTGGATGTTACGTGCTATTTCATTTCCTAACAGACTCTTGTATTCACTAATCACAAACATGTGCTTTGTTAGTAACATATTACAGTAAGTAAGGCATGATTCAAAAAGACCAAACGAGATAGACCACACGTAAATGGAATGCAAACTTACGACATATATGGCTCCAACTCCTCGCTATTATTCAAAACAAACCAATGAGCATCCTCCATTTCCTTTCGGGACACATCAGGTGCCCTTATGATTTGTCCAAACGGACGGACTCTCTGAGTAAAGACCGCTAACCATGGCCCACGCTCACCTTCATCTTCATTATGTTCTGATCGGTTAAATACGGTTTCCATCCCATCATCAAGATACATCGAACAAAAAGTAAGACATTCTTTGACAATGTATGCTTCTATGATGGAACCCTCTGGATGAGCTCGATTAGACACAAATTTTTTTAGAGTTCCGAGTTGCCTTTAAGCAAACAACAACACTTCAATACATTAATATCATGTGGATCACATAGTTAAGGTTATTTGCATATAACTACCTTTCAATTGGATACACCCACCTATACTGCATTGGACCACCAAGCATGGTTTCGCGAGGTAGGTGAACAGCTAAATGGACCATAACATCAAAGAACGCAGGAGGGAAAATTTTTTCTAGCTTGCAAAGAATGAGCACTATACATTCCTCCATTTTATCTAATTCTGACATTCGCAAATTATTTGAACATAGGTCTTGGAAGAAACTTCCCAACTCAAACAAAGTTGTACAGATTTTTTCGTTAAGATACCCACGCATCCTAATTGGAAGAATACTTTGGAGAAGGACATGGTAGTCATGGCTTTTCAAGCCTGACAGCTTATCACCCTCGGTGCTCACACACCTAGAGATGTTAGCTGCATAACTGTCAAGGTACTTTATCAACTTTAAAAACTTACAAAAGCCTTGTCGCTCCTTTGTAACACTCCGATCCCCTTTGAGCCGGATTAGTGGCTCATTAGTGTGTGTTTTGTTTTGTTTATTTCTTTTGGACTTGTTTTGGGTCATGGATAGGTAGTTGAGTGACCTTTGACCTGGAATAGGTAGTTCTAAGCCTTTTTTCGTAATTTTGCTTTTGCTTTGCTCATATCATCTTTGCATCATCTTGGTGTCAGCATATGTATTTCGTTGAGCTCGACAATTTCCGTAACTGTGTCAGATCCGTTTGGAGTCAATTGGGGAAGATGTACCTTCGTGTGACTTGAACTGTAATTAGTCTTAACTCTCCGGACTTTGACTTAACTTCCAAACATATATAAATATAAGTTAGTTCCAGATGTCCTCATTTCTGTGAATTTGGCTTCAACGTGCATGCAAGGAGAGCTCCACGTTTCTCTTCCACTCCTTCTCCCCTCTTCATTCTCTTCTTCGGTCTGGGTTGGTGTTGGGAGCTTGCATCTCGATTGGGTTCTTCTTCCTTCTTTCTCTCCCTGTCTTTGTTTTGGTAAGTGGGTTCTTCTCCAATTCTTTCTTCTTCTTCTCCAATTGCTTCTCCCATTCTCTGATTTCTTTGTCTTCATCTCATGCATGGTGTATCTCTTTGATTTGTTTTGGTTTTAGTTGCTTTGGAGCTTGAGGTTGTGGATTTGATAGAGCTTTGAGGCAAGTATAAGTACAGACTTTGAGAACACACATGGGTGCTCTATTTGAATGCTTTGATTTCCATCTTCTTTAGAGTATATAATGTTTTACAGCCATTTTCTAAGCTATGAGAATCAGTTGAGCTTGTTTTATTCAGTTTCTGTACAAAAATTTCGTTTCTGTAATCTTCCCGAACTCGTATTCTGTATTGTACGGCTAAGCCGTAAATTTCTACGGTTCGCTTTCCAGAGACTCGAAAATCTGAATTTGTTCTACGGCTAGGCTACGGCTAAGCCGTAATTTGTTCTACGGCTGAGCCGTAAGCTAGCCGTGACCCAACCGTACCCCAGCCGTGAATTAATTCTCTGATCAGTCGAAACTTTTCTGATATCAGTACTCCTACGGTGAGGCTACGGCTAAGCCGTGGATTGGTCTACGGCTAAGCCGTATACTGACTGTAGCTCAGCCGTGAGATGTATCAGATCAGAGGTGGAAAAGCTGACAGTTTAGCCGTGTTCTGAAGGGAACCACGGCTAAGCCGTAGTGCATATTGCGGCTACGCCGTAGGATGCCACGGCTAAGCCGTAGGTCACCCATGGCTAAACCGTAAGACCTGTTAAATATCAGTTAAACTTAGGCTAATGGTGTGACCTTGTAGGGCTCAAATACAGGTTAACCATACCCGTACACCGGCCCAAATGGATTCTTTGGAGCGCATGAATAGTCTGTTAGGCTGTGACTTATTCATGTGAGTGTTGATCACTGTTAAGCACCTCCCCATGGGTGTTGGTTTAAGGGACTTCGATGCACTTGAGGATTATATTGCAACACTAGGATGGCAACGGTGCATCGAATAACTTAAAACTACATCATCATGCACGGTTAGTGATAGTGGTGCAACTAGATTAGGCTTGGCTTGTAATTAACCTTGATTCCGTATTAATCTGAGATGCATTTCATATTGTTTATAGTTTTGCCCTCTGCTCTGTTAATCTATGTATGCATTTCCTCAGTCATTTTGCTTTCGTTCTGTATATCTGTATCATTCTTTGTTCGGCACTAAGTTCTGATCTATGCTGTGCTTTGATTTAACCTATGTTCTAATCTGTAATTCGACTATGCTTTGTATATTCTCTGGCTTTGTATATTGGGTATTCCCCGGTGGCTCTGCCCAGAGATTAAACGTGAGGACGAGATCCGGTCTTTGTCATCGGTGAGCCCAAAGCGGATAATCTCCCCTTTCTATGGATTTGATTTGATTGGTATTAGTCTGGCTCTACTCAGCCTCAGCCCTAGGATACCCGACGGGGTTACCTCTGGCGTAGATCTCTGTATCTCTGTTTTAACTGCAGTGTTGCTTTGTCTTGGGACCCCGGAACCCAGGAACCGAGACCCGTTGTACCTTTGGCCTGGACAGCGGTGTTCTCCTCTGCTCTGCTCTGCTCTGCTCTCTATTGGAGAGAACATGGTTAACGTAGTAGCCAACTAGTTCAGTATTCTATGTTTTGATTCATATATCATGTTTTACGTCTATGCACGATTTGCTTAGCTTACTAAGATGAAATTCTGAAATCATTATTCTGTCATTTATTCAGCTTTGATACTATGAGTGTTTCATCTCTGTTACTTATATTTGCTGGATCGTTGTATTCATTTGTGTTGTCTGTGGTGTTGCAGGCACAGATACCTTGCCCAGCTCCCCGGCGGTCGAGGAGGCTGCAGGGGCGAGTGTAGAGGCACCCTCCGGTCTGGCAGAGTGGGCCTGATCACTTCTGCCAAGTGCGTGCATGCATACCAGTGGCTTTTATTTTGCGTTTTGGTTTTTGAGAGCTTGTATTTGGACTTTGGACTTTGGACTTGTATTCTGTATATTTTGTGTATATTGATTTTGGTGTGTATTCGGTTTTATCTCAGTGTATTTGTCTTTGTCTTTTCCGTTTCGTATTTGCTTTGGCTTCCGCTATTTTATTTTCCTTTGTTGCTTGCTATGATATGTACAGCTTCCGCGTACGCTTAGTTCGCACGTGTTAGATCCCTTGTGTGCGTGCATCTGGACTGGGTTTGGGTGCACGTGCACGGGAGTACGTGTGTCACCGGTTTAGCTTTTCGCTAACCCCCGAATTCTGGGCTCGGGTCGTGACATACGTATTGTATGGTATCAGAGCATGCTAGTTATAAGCATGTAGGCATCTAAGATCGTGGTGAGATGACGATATCAACTATTTGACTCGAGGTCTCATATGTTGATTTGGGGTTTGACTAACTCAGGGCCTTTTATATTGTGTGTTGTGTTTCTTTTCCTTTTTGCAGGATGGCATCAGGATCAGGATCTCGAGATGAGAATCAACAGGGCCATAACGGTGATAGTGGATCAGTACCCCCACACATCAGTAGTGAGGAGCGGATGATGATGATGATGCAGTCTATGCAATCATTACAGGCGCAGATGGCATCCATGGTAGATAGACAGAGTCAGGCTGCCGCAGTAGCATCACCTCGTATAGATCAGCAAGTGATTTTCCAGCCCAAGGAATCAGATCCTAATGCTCTTTTCGACAAGTTCCGTAAGCGAGGGGCGGCCGAGTTTCATGGGATAGAAGATGCATTGCAGGCTGAGCAATGGTTGGAGCAGACTGAAGAGCTTTTTGATACGATCGTGTGCAGTAACAAGCAGAAGGTAGTTCTCACAGCCTCTATGCTTCGGAGTGTAGCCAAGACATGGTGGAGGAGTGTTAAGACCTCATTTCAGACTATGCCCAGTGCCACAGTTTGGGAGACCTTCAAGCAGCAATTCCGTCGTAAGTTCATGCCTCTCCATATTCAGCGAGCCAAGGAAGTGGAATTCTTCAACCTTCAGCAGAGACAGATGTCAGTTGCAGATTATGTACACAGGTTTACAGAGTTGTCTCATTTCGCAGAGGACATGGTGAACACAGAGCATGAGAAAGTGACTCGCTTCGTCAACGGCCTGAATCCGAGACATAAGCGCCACGTGGTTGCTTGTATGTGGCCGGCTACCTTGGATGACGCTATTGACAGGGCTTATGATGCAGAGGCCATCTTTGAGGAGGAGCGAACAGAGGCTAAGAGGGCAGCAGGTTTCAGTGGCAGAAGTCAGTTCCAGAAGAAGTTCAAGGGTAAACAGGGCAGTTCGAGCAGTTCTCAGATAGTTTGCGGTCACTGTGGGAAGGATCACCCCACAGACAGATGTTGGAGGAAGAGTGGGGCTTGTTTCGGGTGTGGCTCTACGGACCACAGGCGGGCCCAATGCCCGAAGTTTCAGTCCTCTCCACAGACGAGACAGACAGGACCTACCTCACAGGGCAGATCCCAGCCAGCTCGCCCAGGCCAGAAGCAGAACCGCCAGACAGCCCGAGCCTATGCTGCTACGCATGAGGGCGCGGAGGAGGCCACGGTAGTGGAAGGTAAAATTTTAATTTCCGATGCAGAAGCTTTAGCTTTATTTGACTCAGGGTCTACGCGTTCGTACGTAGCACCCCATTTTGCTGTGCAGCTTCGACAGCGACCTACACCACTTCCCTACTTGTTGTTAGTATCCACTCCGGTTGGTAAGCGGGTGGAGTGCAGTGTGTTTTACCCTCAGTGTGATGTGCGGATAGCTGGTCATCAGCTCCCAGTAGACCTCGTGTTGCTCACGACACTGGATTTTGATGTGATCCTTGGTATGGACTGGCTTGCGAGATATCATGCGTGTATCAATTGCTACAGTAAGGCTATCTACTTCGATTTGGGCAGCGGATTCCGATTTGAGGGCAGCCAGATGAAGTGCCCAAGACGTGTGATCTCTGCTTGTAAAGCAGACAGGATGCTTCGTAGGGGATGTGAGGGATTTCTTGCATTCATTTCAGAGAAGAAAGATCAGCGACAGCTCAGTGAGATCCCAGTAGTCAGCGAGTTCCCGGATGTCTTTCCGGAGGATGTGCCAGGGTTGCCACCAGTTCGGGAGGTAGAATTTGCTATTGACGTGGTACCAGGTACAGCACCTATTAGTAGAGCTCCATATCGTATGGCACCTGCAGAGTTGTTGGAATTGAAGAAACAGTTGCAGGATTTGTTGGATAAGGGGTTTATACGCCCGAGTGTTTCACCTTGGGGAGCACCTGTTTTGTTCGTCAAGAAGAAGGATGGTAGTTTCCGGATGTGCATTGATACAGGCAATTGAACAAAGTGACCATCAAGAACAAATATCCATTGCCTAGGATTGATGAGTTGTTCGATCAACTTCAGGGTGCAGCTTACTTCTCTAAGATTGACTTGAGGTCAGGATATCACCAGCTCAGGGTGAAGGATGAGGATGTTCCGAAGACAGCTTTCAGGACTCGGTATGGACACTACGAGTTCCTTGTCATGCCGTTTGGTTTGACGAATGCACCCGCAGCTTTCATGGCATTGATGAATAGGGTGTTTACTTCCTTCTTGGACCAGTTTGTTGTGGTCTTCATAGATGACATATTGGTCTATTCGAAGACTGCTGAGGAACATACAGACCATCTGAGGAAGGCATTGCAGCTGCTTCGAGATCACAAGTTGTATGCAAAGTTGGCTAAATGTGATTTCTGGCTAGAGCAAGTTGCATTTTTGGGACATGTGATTTCTAGAGATGGATTGATGGTGGATCCAGCTAAGATTGAGGCAGTAGTCCATTGGCCCCGTCCTAGATCAGTGACAGAGATTCGGAGTTTTCTGGGTTTGGCGGGATATTACCGCAGGTTTGTGCAGGATTTCTCGAAGATTTCAGCTCCGCTGACTCAGTTGACTCGGAAGAAGGTCCCGTATGAGTGGACAGAGAAGTGTGAGCGCAGTTTCCAGATGTTGAAAGAAAAGCTCACTACGGCGCCAGTGTTGACTCTCCCGGATGGTAGTGCGGGATTCGTGATTTATTCCGATGCTTCTCGAGTTGGACTAGGCTGTGTACTGATGCAGAATCAGAAGGTGATTGCCTATGGATCCAGACAGCTGAAGGAGCATGAGAAGAACTATGCCACACATGACTTGCAGTTAGCAGCCATTGTATTTGCATTGAAGTTGTGGCGGCATTACTTGTACGGTGTAAAGTTCGAGGTCCATTCCGATCATCACAGTCTGCAGTACTTGTTTGATCAGCATGACTTGAATATGAGGCAGCGAAGATGGTTGGAGTTCATCAAAGACTACGACTTTCCGATCAAGTACCACCCAGGCAAGGGCAATGTAGTTGCAGATGCACTCAGCAGGAGGACAGACAGTCTTCAGGTGTTAGCAGGATTCTATATGCTTGTGCATGATCAGCCTGTAGAGGTTCAGATGGTAGGAGACTCGGTGACATTAGCTACTACCGTCGTGTTTCAGCCTGAGGTGATTCAGCAGATCAAGGATCGCCTGTTTGAGGACCCCCTCCTGGTGAAGTTCAGAGATCGGATTGCAGATCGACCGGATTTCAACTTGGTGGATGGAGTTTTGTACTTCAGGAACAGATTGTGTGTTCCCGCTGTGGATGAGTTGAGAGAGAAATTGATGACAGATGCGCACGATGCCCGATATGCGATGCATCCCGGGAGTACGAAGATGTACCGGAACTTGAAGGATAGATTTTGGTGGAACAATATGAAGCGGGAGATCGCAGGGTTCGTAGCTCGATGTTTGACCTGTCAGAGGGTAAAAGCTGATCATCAGCGACCTCCAGGATCATTGCATCCATTGCACACCCCGCAGTGGAAGTGGGAGCACATTACGATGGATTTCGTCTCCGGTTTTCCGCCGACCAGTAGAAAGAATAATGCTATCTGGGTCATAGTGGACAGATTGACTAAGTCAGCACATTTCCTTCCGTTCAAGAAAGGGATGACATTCACAGAGATGGCCAGGAAGTTTGTTGACGAGATAGTCAGATTGCATGGTACCCCAGTATCGATTGTGTCAGATCGCGATAGTCGTTTTGTATCTTCATTCTGGAGAGCATTTCAGGAAGCTATGGGCACGAAGCTGAGTTTTAGTACGGCATACCACCCCCAGACTGATGGACAGTCGGAGCGTACCATTCAGACGTTGGAGGATATGCTCCGAGCTAGCGTGCTGAACTTTGAGAAGGAATGGGATACGCATCTAGCATTGTGTGAGTTTGCTTACAACAACAGCTTCCATGAGAGTATTGGTATGGCACCTTATGAGGCTCTATACGGACGCAAGTGCAGGACCCCAGTGTGCTGGGAAGAAGTTGGAACTAGAAGTTTCCATGGTCCGACCATCATTGCTGAGACGACAGAGAAGGTGCAGAAAGTGATAGAGAATCTGAAGATTGCTCGGTCCAGGCAGAAGAGCTATGCTGATACTCGGAGGAGACCTTTGGCATTCCAAGTCGGAGATTGGGTATTTCTTAAAGTTTCTCCGATGAAGGGCACAGTTCGATTTGGTCAGAAGGGCAAGTTAGCTCCGAGATATGTAGGACCGTTCGAAGTCAAGAGCCGAGTTGGAGATTTAGCCTATCGGTTGACACTTCCAGTTGAGTTCTCCGGTGTTCACGATGTGTTCCATGTGTCGATGCTCCGTAAGTATGTGCCAGATCCGAGCCATGTGATTCGCTACGATGACATTCAGATTCAGCCTAATGCGACTTACGTTGAGCGTCCGCTTCGCATCGTTGGGACACGAGAGCAGATTCTCCGTACCAGGACTATCAGATGGGTTAAAGTGTTGTGGGAGCATCACGGTCCGGATGAGGCTACTTGGGAGCTAGAGGAGCAGCTAGCGCGCCAGTACCCACATCTCTTTGCGCAGGTAGGTAGTCATTCCGAGGACGGAATGATTCCTAGTGGGGGAGGATGTAACACTCCGATCCCCTTTGAGCCGGATTAGTGGCTCATTAGTGTGTGTTTTGTTTTGTTTATTTCTTTTGGACTTGTTTTTGGGTCATGGATAGGTAGTTGAGTGACCTTTGACCTGGAATAGGTAGTTCTAAGCCTTTTTTCGTAATTTTGCTTTTGCTTTGCTCATATCATCTTTGCATCATCTTGGTGTCAGCATATGTATTTCGTTGAGCTCGACAATTTCCGTAACTGTGTCAGATCCGTTTGGAGTCAATTGGGGAAGATGTACCTTCGTGTGACTTGAACTGTAATTAGTCTTAACTCTCCGGACTTTGACTTAACTTCCAAACATATATAAATATAAGTTAGTTCCAGATGTCCTCATTTCTGTGAATTTGGCTTCAACGTGCATGCAAGGAGAGCTCCACGTTTCTCTTCCACTCCTTTTCCCCTCTTCATTCTCTTCTTCGGTCTTGGTTGGTGTTGGGAGCTTGCATCTCGATTGGGTTCTTCTTCCTTCTTTCTCTCCCTGTCTTTGTTTTGGTAAGTGGGTTCTTCTCCAATTCTTTCTTCTTCTTCTCCAATTGCTTCTCCCATTCTCTGATTTCTTTGTCTTCATCTCATGCATGGTGTATCTCTTTGATTTGTTTTGGTTTTAGTTGCTTTGGAGCTTGAGGTTGTGGATTTGATAGAGCTTTGAGGCAAGTATAAGTACAGACTTTGAGAACACACATGGGTGCTCTATTTGAATGCTTTGATTTCCATCTTCTTTAGAGTATATAATGTTTTACAGCCATTTTCTAAGCTATGAGAATCAGTTGAGCTTGTTTTATTCAGTTTCTGTACAAAAATTTCGTTTCTGTAATCTTCCCGAACTCGTATTCTGTATTGTACGGCTAAGCCGTAAATTTCTACGGTTCGCTTTCCAGAGACTCGAAAATCTGAATTTGTTCTACGGCTAGGCTACGGCTAAGCCGTAATTTGTTCTACGGCTGAGCCGTAAGCTAGCCGTGACCCAACCGTACCCCAGCCGTGAATTAATTCTCTGATCAGTCGAAACTTTTCTGATATCAGTACTCCTACGGTGAGGCTACGGCTAAGCCGTGGATTGGTCTACGGCTAAGCCGTATACTGCTGTAGCTCAGCCGTGAGATGTATCAGATCAGAGGTGGAAAAGCTGACAGTTTAGCCGTGTTCTGAAGGGAACCACGGCTAAGCCGTAGTGCATATTGCGGCTACGCCGTAGGATGCCACGGCTAAGCCGTAGGTCACCCATGGCTAAACCGTAAGACCTGTTAAATATCAGTTAAACTTAGGCTAATGGTGTGACCTTGTAGGGCTCAAATACAGGTTAACCATACCCGTACACCGGCCCAAATGGATTCTTTGGAGCGCATGAATAGTCTGTTAGGCTGTGACTTATTCATGTGAGTGTTGATCACTGTTAAGCACCTCCCCATGGGTGTTGGTTTAAGGGACTTCGATGCACTTGAGGATTATATTGCAACACTAGGATGGCAACGGTGCATCGAATAACTTAAAACTACATCATCATGCACGGTTAGTGATAGTGGTGCAACTAGATTAGGCTTGGCTTGTAATTAACCTTGATTCCGTATTAATCTGAGATGCATTTCATATTGTTTATAGTTTTGCCCTCTGCTCTGTTAATCTATGTATGCATTTCCTCAGTCATTTTGCTTTCGTTCTGTATATCTGTATCATTCTTTGTTCGGCACTAAGTTCTGATCTATGCTGTGCTTTGATTTAACCTATGTTCTAATCTGTAATTCGACTATGCTTTGTATATTCTCTGGCTTTGTATATTGGGTATTCCCCGGTGGCTCTGCCCAGAGATTAAACGTGAGGACGAGATCCGGTCTTTGTCATCGGTGAGCCCAAAGCGGATAATCTCCCCTTTCTATGGATTTGATTTGATTGGTATTAGTCTGGCTCTACTCAGCCTCAGCCCTAGGATACCCGACGGGGTTACCTCTGGCGTAGATCTCTGTATCTCTGTTTTAACTGCAGTGTTGCTTTGTCTTGGGACCCCGGAACCCAGGAACCGAGACCCGTTGTACCTTTGGCCTGGACAGCGGTGTTCTCCTCTGCTCTGCTCTGCTCTGCTCTCTATTGGAGAGAACATGGTTAACGTAGTAGCCAACTAGTTCAGTATTCTATGTTTTGATTCATATATCATGTTTTACGTCTATGCACGATTTGCTTAGCTTACTAAGATGAAATTCTGAAATCATTATTCTGTCATTTATTCAGCTTTGATACTATGAGTGTTTCATCTCTGTTACTTATATTTGCTGGATCGTTGTATTCATTTGTGTTGTCTGTGGTGTTGCAGGCACAGATACCTTGCCCAGCTCCCCGGCGGTCGAGGAGGCTGCAGGGGCGAGTGTAGAGGCACCCTCCGGTCTGGCAGAGTGGGCCTGATCACTTCTGCCAAGTGCGTGCATGCATACCAGTGGCTTTTATTTTGCGTTTTGGTTTTTGAGAGCTTGTATTTGGACTTTGGACTTTGGACTTGTATTCTGTATATTTTGTGTATATTGATTTTGGTGTGTATTCGGTTTTATCTCAGTGTATTTGTCTTTGTCTTTTCCGTTTCGTATTTGCTTTGGCTTCCGCTATTTTATTTTCCTTTGTTGCTTGCTATGATATGTACAGCTTCCGCGTACGCTTAGTTCGCACGTGTTAGATCCCTTGTGTGCGTGCATCTGGACTGGGTTTGGGTGCACGTGCACGGGAGTACGTGTGTCACCGGTTTAGCTTTTCGCTAACCCCCGAATTCTGGGCTCGGGTCGTGACATCCTTCAAAGTCAATGTGTATGATGTTGCGGGCTTTCTGATGACCCATCCAGTCACCTCTTTACGTGTAAATCTTTCCTTATCTTCATTCCTCCAAATCCAGACGTGCCTTTTCGATATCCTTGTTCTTTCCTTTTATATTCATGAATGTCCCAATAAAACTTTCACATATGTTCTTATAAAACTTTTACATATGTTCTTCTCTACGTGCATAACATCTATATTATGCCGGAGATTTAGCGTCGTCCAGTATGGTAACTCAAAGAAAATGCTTTTCTTTGTCCAATTTAGTACTTGATCTTCCCTCTTTGTTTTCTTGATAGGATGCTTCCCAAACTTAACCTCAGGCAAGGTATCCAATTGCTCTGCGATTTGTTCACTTGATAGCTCCACAGGTCTAGATCCCTCCTCAATCTTACTGTTGAAGAGCCTACTCCTCCGCCAAGGATGGTCATCAGCTAAGAATCGATGCGTACCAGTGTACCCTATCTTTCCATTCAATGTTTGTGATGATGCATCCTCGTTACAGGTAGGGCAAGCCAAATAACCCTTTGTAGATCACCTAGACACATTGCCATAAGTAGGGAAGTCATTAATTGTCCACATAATAGCTGCACGCATTCGAAATGTTTGTCTAATCGAGGCATCATATGTAGCTACACCACTTTCCTACTACTCTTTAGCTCATCAATCAATGGATGCATATAAACATCGATGTCTTTTCCCGGGGTAGTCGGTCTAGGAATAAGCAATGACATCATGTTGAATGACTCTTTCATGCACTTCCATGGTGGCAAGTTGTACGGCATCACTATCACAGGCCACATAATGTAGAAAGTACCCATGTTTCCAAAAGGGTGAAAACCATCAGTGGCAAACCCTAGCCTCACATTTTGGGAATCCATAGCAAACTCGGGATGCTTCTGATCAAAATCCTTCCACTCCTTATTATCAGCCAGATGCCTCGATATACCATCATCCACACGTTTCTCATTATGCCATCTCATTTTTATAGCTATTTTTCTCGACATAAACAATCTCTGCAACCTCGGAGTCAATGGAAAGTATCGCAAAATCTTTTGAGAGATCTTCTTATTCTTGCCATCATTCAGCTTGTATCTAGACTCACCACAAGTCGAACAGTTCTCCAAATTTGCATTCTCCTTCCAGAAAAGAGCATAATCATAACGACAAGCGTGAATGCATATATACCCCAAACCCAAGTCATGCAAGAACTTCTTAGCTTCATATAGGGAAAATGGAATTCGATGGTCACTCTCTAGTAGAAGATCCTTTAACAAACCCATTAGCATGTCGAAACACTTATTGCTCATCCCATTCAATGCCTTCAGATGAAGCATTTTACTGATGAACGACAACGTAGTAAACTTTTGACAACTGAGGTACAACTCACGCTGAGCATCATTCAACAATCTTTCGAAGCATGCACATCCTTCTCCCTCTCAACACTGTCAGGTAATTCGTCCTCCTTAGCATCATTATTCATGATGTTTCCCATGAAATAGTGCTCCAACATATCATTCAATCCATCCTGATCCTCTTTTTCATCCACTGCCATTGGTTTCACAACATTTTCATCCCCGTCGTGGTCCTGATTTTGGTTCACGGGAATAGATTCCCCATGATGCAACTACATGTTATAGGAAGATGAAAACCCTCTTCTGATCAAATGAAATTCCACAACTTCTCTTTTATGTCGTTCAAAGTTCAAGTAGTCGATACAAGGGCAACGAATCTTACCATCTGAGTCCACACTACCCTCTGCAAACTGAATAAATGACTTAACCCCCTCTCAATACTCCTTACTCATTCTATTCCGGATTGACATCCAACTCTTGTCCATAACTGGTCACTACAAAAGCAAGATTAATATCAAATGACATGCATCATAACCTTCAACTACACAATTCATGTAATGTAGGTGAAAGATGGATGGGATTGAAACTATAAAAAGGGAATTCTTGCAATGGGATTACTGTGATATTTTTAATGGCTCAACCACTTTTTTACCTATAAAAATATTGCAGTAATGATAAAAATATCACAGTAATCGCATAAGAGAACACAAAAAGACTTGTCCAATATGCAAACATTAACCAAAATCATAATCATCATCAAAGCCCTGTACCAATAATGTTGAGGTCAGCTACATGAATTATACTTCCCATTTCAATCTAACCAAAAACAAAAAAAAAAAAAAAAAAAAACAGAAAAAAAGAAGAAAATAAAAAAAATTACAAAAACATAAAGACATCATTGAGTGTACCATAAAGCACATGCAGATACTAGTATAAAATAAGTGACAATGTGTGTCTGGCAAGATTTTGCAACTCAGCCATGGTCGACTCATCTGCGTTGGGTGGAGACCCTTTTTTAATTTTTTTATGGTTTTGAGGAGAGAGCCGACAGACTTTCGACAGCATTTATTAACTATTTCTTAATAGGCACTTTGTTGTTATCTACTTAATTAATGACACAGGAGAATTACAGCTTGACAAGACATTTCTTTCATCCTTGGAGAAGGCAGTTGCTACCTAATTTGCTTTTCTTGTTAGATCAAGAAACAAATCAAGTAAGCTTTAGCTTGCTATTAGTGGAGAAGCAATCATGTTTGGCTTCCAACCCACCTTTGATAAAGAAGAAGAGAAACCTACTAGGAACTCCAATCAAAGGAGACCCCTCCTTTCTCTTCAATTTTCTATCAAAGTAGATCTTTTTAATTAACCTTTTTCTTAGTAGCTATTATGGTTAAATGCAAGCACCTCCTCTTATTTATGATTTTATGAGAATTTTAATCCTTTGGTTGTTATAAAACCTAATGCACCGGTCATTGCCTTAACCCCAAAAACTCTCATGGCCACCAACAAGTTCTTGTGTGAGTTAGGTGGTCAAGGACATTTTCTTCTAGGAGCAAGCTCATCTGTTTACAGTGATACGATATCTCATCATTCATTTGGCTGTTGGTCTAGAATCTGCATTGATAGGCCAACAAGTTTTGAAACAAGTGTCTGATTGGGAAATTCAAAAATAGGCTTTGTAGAATCAAAATGAGCAGTATGTGTGTAATCAAATGCTAATGTCTACATTCAAGTTTCCATGTGGACAGTTAGTTTGACACAAGTGGTCCAAAATTATTTGATCCAAGCCATTCAAACCACAAGCTTCCGGCACAAGATTCCTCCTTCAGCCCCAACCAAGGGATAAAAAGGGGTCAAATCTAGGGTGGAACCGTGGTGGATAAAGACACAAATTCATCTCTATAGATTCAATCAAGATCCTACATGGAACCTACCTGTTACATATGGATCCAACATCAATTGGAAGAAGTGGATTGGGTACTAGCTCCCGATCCACAAAATAGTAAGTGGAATGCATTAGTCTAATAAGATAAGAGGGCTTCAAAATATATTTTTTTAATTATACAAGGGCAATATTAAATGGTAAAAAATTAAAGCCATGTAAACTCTTAAACATCAATTTGTCTCCAGCTATGTATGACTTAAAACCTATATGCTTTCAATATGTGAATGTTTACGTAATGGATCCAGACTCAAATACTCTCTTCGATTTGGACCCAAAATTCTCCTGGATTAGAGAAAATACCGATGATGCATTATTCCCTCCTCCTACAACCATGTTTTCTTAAAGATCATACCACAAAATATCATTGTACAATCTTAACTATCAAATAAATGGCCATCAACCAACACACTTAAATTTAATTGCACATGATTCATGAACCAACCATGTAGGAAACTTTTTACTACATGATGCACACAAGAAAAGGCCAACAAATCAAAGGTTATAGTAGCAGACAATAGAAACCGCTGATCAGTAGCTTGATTGAGCAAATAGCATCCAACCTTCTCAGCCAAACAATGTGTTTTCATTGATCCAGATGCTTCTTAAAGATGTCTTCCTCAAATGGGCAAGTTTAAACCCCAATAATTCAACCATTAGCAAGTAAATCAGGATGAACAATACACATTTCAAAGCTCAAAACCCCATTGAAATGAAGAAGAGGACACATGACCAGAAACACCAGAAATCTTTCATTTCTTAGCTAAAATCATGCGAATAATCCACCACTGACTGTGAAGAGAGAAACCATAATCATAATGATAACGAACCTTGACAAGAAGCTTGAGATAGATATCGTCGGATTTGGGAGTTGTTCTCCTCGTTCTCTTGCTCTTGCCACCGGCCACTAGATCTATCCCCTGCCATTAGAGAATAAGAAAACAGAGCAAGATCAGATCATTCCAAGGTTCAAAAACCCTAGAAAGATGACCAAGGACAAAGATCGAAGAAGCTACCAGTTGTTGTAGAGCCAAACCGCAAGGAAAAAAAATTTGAAAGTTGATGAAGAAAGGCATGCCCAATCCCAAGAAGAGAGGCGAATCCCCTTCCGCAAAGAAAGAGAGAAAGAGGAAGAGAGGCGAATCCCCTTGTCGCCAATATGTATAGTCGAAGAAAAGAGGCGAATCCCCTTCCCCAGTTGTTGCAAAGCCAAACCCTAGGGAAAAAAAATTGAAAGCTCAGAAGAGAGGCGAGCATATATATATCGATTGGCTTCTTTTGGGGATGACTGCTTCTTTTGTCCCCAAATGTATCCCCTTGGCGCCAATATGCACAGTCAGGTGCCAATATGTACAGTTTGGAGATTTAGCGACGAATATATGTGTTCGTCGCCAAATAAAAAATATCCTTTATCGACAAATTACAATTGTCGTTAAAAACAAATTTTGGCCCAAATTTGGGTTGATAACGGGATTTCATTAGGGATGACATTGGGAGACGAATTGTTACGTTTGTCCCGCAAAAAGTAATTTATAGCAACAAACAACTTTGGTTGTCACTAAATTTCATCACAGATGGTGTATTTTCTTGTAGTGTCATCATTGACTCTCAAACTTCACATTCAAAAAACCAGTCTCATCCTTCTCATTTTTAATCTCTCTCTATCTTAAAGTTGCTCTTAACCTTGCTCTCAAAAGTCAAAAGTCCAAGCACTCACTCACATTTTTCTTCTTTTTCTTGCTTTTGCTCTTAGACGCACAAGTCACAACACTCATCTAGTTATTAGGTTAGTGAAAAGTTGATTCAGCAAAATAGCTAGTCATTGAAAGAATGACTTATAAACATTTTAGCAATTTCAATTTCTTTAGTTGCATTTGAATCAACATTTAGAACATGAGGAAGAGTACTTGACTAGTATAGTGGTTGTTTAAAATTGGAGACTGTAGAAGGCCTAATT
This sequence comes from Sextonia rubra, assembly GCA_037013555.1. Taxonomy (NCBI): domain Eukaryota; kingdom Viridiplantae; phylum Streptophyta; class Magnoliopsida; order Laurales; family Lauraceae; genus Sextonia; species Sextonia rubra. Next base: position 13,720,354 of record JASUAD010000023.1, read on the forward strand.
TGTACACAAAATTGGGTATGTTCGCAACACAATGAAAATAAAACATTATGATCTTTTAGATATTTAAAAGTAGTTTAAATAATTAAATGAGAATTTTGTTATTTGTTTATATGTATTATCATTTATAAAATTATTGTAATATATATTCTAAATGATTATTTTATCACGCCACCATCCTTCCAATAAAAAGAGTTTTTAACTCTGCATGCTGCCTTTTGCATTACATTGCCGGTCCCCATCCCAAATAAAGGAGAAGGGTTAGCATTAGGTTGGAAGTCAGTGGTGGCATAGAAAAGATTTAGTTTCTTTAAAAGAAAAAAAGAATTTTCTTTCTTTTGGCTCTAGTCCTTGGGGGTAGGGTAAGGGCCTAAAAATTATAGGCCCGCTGTAAAAGTTGACAACTTTTGTTTGCTTAAGCTTGACCAACACATATGAGAGTAGGATAAGGGCATACCTCAGCCCCGCCCAGGCCCGGCCCTTTCACAGCCTTAGTTGTTAGGTGCAAAGGAAAGCCGTTGACATCAACATTCTTTCTCCATTTTCCGCACATAGAGAGGAAATTGAGATTCTAGCTCAAATGACATAATGTCACCAGAGGAAACACACTTTTCTCTTCCGTGGATCGTGCACAAATGCACCCATAAAGTTTTAGTTAATGGGTGTTTCAATGGAAAAGGGAGAGGAGAGAGAACTCCTAATATGACATAAAGTAGGGCTTTAGCTCACTTTATGCCAATCCATTTTTACTCTTTCCAACTTAGAAAAATTGGGGAGGAGTGTGTACCCCCTTTTCTTTAATTTTATTCTATATTTGAGCCCTACTCTCTTATAAACAAACAAGTTCAAATTTTTTTGTAGTTTCATTTATGCATAAAAGACAAGGGGAATTTTGTCATTTCTTGGCATTTTTTTTTCATATTTGGTGTGGCCGATTTTTGCAAGAAAAAGCACAAAAATCAGCTAAATCATCCTTGATTTCGTAGAAAAGCATTTGGGTGAGGGAGGGGATTCCAATTTCTTTTTTCCCAGCAGAAAATGATTAAGTCTGTAGAACTAGTTTTTCGCATACATGCACAAGCATGCCCTAATGTGAGTTATTTATGAGAAATTCATAAATGTGACAATTCTTGATTGCCCAAAAACTGTTGACTCTTCAATGATGAGTTAAATAGTTGAGGATGCTAGTTTTAGTATGTAAATCCACAAAAAATAATAATAATAATAAAATAAAATAAATAAAAAATGAGGATTTTCAAATCTTATAGAGGGTTAAAATTCCTTTGAAATGAGGATTTTTACAGGTTCAAATCCTTAAGGATTTACAATTGTCAAATGTGGTATTTTTCACAATGTCATGTCTTGGAAAACAAGTTAGGAATCCCAGATGGTTTCATTGCCAAACTTGATGTAATAGTGTGGCTTAAGATCTATTTGAGTGCTTTGTAGGATGAGTCGTCCCATTTCTAATTGGAGATGAGAAGAATCCATTGGTGTGATCAGATCTAAGTAGGAATATAAGAATCTCTATAAATAGAACATTCAATGCTATAGGCAATAATTTATTGAGGAGAGATCACCTTAATCGGGAATCTTTGCACAAAGTCAAAATTCAACAAAAACAACAACCCATCAAGAACTATTTCAATCTCCCAATAGTAATCATCTAGGACCAAAAAAACCACAGTACCCACAACTTTTTTTTGTTTATACTTGTAATTGGACTGTGTACTACAAGTGTAATTGGATTGTGTACGACAAGTGAAAAGAAAAGCAGCATAGCAAGGGGGATGCTTGAGTGTCCAGTAGATGAAAAGAAGGGATAACAAGGGAAAATATTTTTTTTCCCTCATTTCTCCCAATTTATATATTTGAAGCCGGCCAATTCCGATTGGGAAATCAGCCGGTTGATTTTCACTCTCTTACTAATTTTTGACCATTGTTTAAAGCATCCAAATGCTTCCTCGGTATTCATTCAATTGCCCCTTTTAACTATTCTAGTGTAACTCTCCTTTTCAATTAAAAAAATTCCCTATTTATTCTATCCATAATGCCTCCAAATTAATGATAAATATCAAGATTTTTAGTTTCATATTTTAGATCTTCATGAACTTTAAAAATTTGTGAAGAATTTTCAAATATTCCAAACACATCTAAACTGGTTGGATGTACTCATTTATGTACTAAACGAAGATGGAGACTATGACATACATGGTAATTTTCACAAATGTAACACTAGCAGTAAAACTCATTTCCGTATCTCATTCTGAAAGGCGAATTACATCTCAAGCATCTTATCTTTATTGAGAATTACCACTCCTTTTTATAAGGTATATAATGAGATACATAGGGAAGTTTAACCTCATAATATCAACTTTAATCTACTCATAAAAATGAGAGATATCACTCAGTCTATCCTAATTACAATAATTATAACATCCTAAAAGCCCTAAAAATAATTGACGACCAAAGCCTTTTATATTTGCATTCTCTGTCTAGAACAACCAAACATAGTTTCAAATCCAAACCCAGACCCGAGTGGAAGGTTACTGCACTTGTGTCCGAGAGACAAACATTACTTTTCCGTTTACAAATGATTTAAAGGGAGAATGATGCATGTTAAGTGAAACTAGAAGCACATTTATCTAACAGAAGAAGAAGAGCTAGAGTTTTCAGATGGACGGACATGAAGAACAGGCAAAGCACAATCAAATTGTTGCATATGGATGTGATCATGGAGCGATCAAGGCAGTGTTGTGATTGGTTTGAGCCTTTGATTTGCTCCCTAAGATTTCAAATTCGACTCTCACCCCTTCTGTTATTCAGGTACTATGTGTGTAACCATGTATGTATCCCCTCTAGAAAATAGTCCAGCTTGCAATAATTAGGTAACCCCCCTGGATGAATACCCACCTACTAAATAGACTAGATAGAGGCCAATTCTAGCCCTACTACAAGAATGCTTGACTGCTTGTAGGGCCCAGCCCACTAGTCCTACAAATTCAACACAATTGTGCCAAATGTTTGATAAATGGATTGAAGTTTTGAACCCATGCTTGATAATTAGGACAATGGTTGATCCTTAACATCAAAATCCGTGAGAAACGATGGCCCTAGGTTGTTATTTTTCTATGGAAACTGATAACCAAGGGGTGTCGTATTCTTGAAGTCGTTTTTTTGGAAAATGATAGCCTATGGCCATCGGGAAATTCACAGGAAAAAATACGATGGGCTTCAAACGTAAAAAATGATTGCCACAGGTTGTCATTTAAAAAAACAACGATTTGAGCCATTGTTTTTTCCAAATTTTGATGTTAGTAGAATTGTTCTTACAAAATCACCTAGAGATGTAAAATAGGCTTGGCCAACACGGCTCGGCATGGCCCAGCACAACAGTCAACGCGGCCTGGCACATCCCAGCGTGGTCAACGGCATCGCACGACAGGCATGGTCCAGACTCACAGGCTGTGTTGGGCCAAGGCTGCCAGGCCCACAGGCACGGCACGGCACGGCACAACTCTGGGCACGGCACGGCACAACTCTGGGCACGGCAAGGCAAGACACAAGGCACTGTCCGTTTCACCCTATAATGGCCCATTTCATATTTTTTTGTAGTTTATATTTCTCTTTTTTTAGTATAAATATAAAAGAATGTAGTCTTTTCCTTTATTTTTTTTATTATCTATAGAAATGACAAAGGTATTGAAGCTAATCCTATGGAAAAACCTTTAATAAAATAAATTCAAATAGAATTTTTTTAGTGGAGTAGGTTAAGTTTGCTCAAACCATTTAAATTTGTATGTTATTCTCTTTTATGTATATATCTTTTAAAATTTTTAGCCTATGATGTAAAAAAAAATGAAAGCATGGAACATTAGCAGGCGGGCTAGCATGGTACGGCCCAGGCATGATACGAACGGGCTGTGCTAGAGGGCTGTGCAAGGCTGAGCCTTACTAGCGGCCAGCACAGTACAGCACGGCATGATTTACATCTTTAGAGTCATCATGAGAACTTTTTATGGGGCCCAATTGCGGGTCCCATTTAAGGATGAGACTAAGGGGGATAAAAAGATCTATATAGGATCACCCCAGCATTAAGTTTGACTATAATCCCATCCCCTAACTCCTTCATTTGTAGCCCACAAGTCTAATGCCTTCATAATTGAAAAAAATTCAACCCTCCATCCAATAGTTCACTTCAGTTGGATGGGTACCAAACCTCGATATTAGTAACTACCTAGGGAGGAGGAGGTTTTTTATTTGTGTACAGTTTGGATGGGGTGCTTAGGTGGGCCCCACCAATAGTTCTCACTTGAATATTTTCCATACATATATGTGGAAAAGAATCCTATAAGAACTAGGTCTCACGATTTTTTATGAGAACTCTAGGTGGGGCCCATCTATCACACAATCCAAACCTTGTAATACACAGGGACCCCCTGAATGGTTACATGTCCCAAGTGTCGGTCAAGTTCGAATTTACTGGACAATTGGATCGACTGTGCAGGATCGACTGTGCATTAATTTGAATGGATTGAATTTGTGAGCCGTGGACAAAGGGGTTATGGAAATGTGATTAGAACTAAACTTGATATTTGGGGTGGTCCTACATATATCTTTCCATCTCCCCTAGTCTTATCTCCAAATGAAACCAACAAGTAGGCCATATAACTAGTTCTCATAATAGGTGGATGAGAATAGTTCCCACTGGATTAGAAACGGTCCTTATGAATCAAATTTTACCGTTTCGCATAGTAGGGGCCCACATGTGAAGCAGCTCAAAACGGCCTGCAAGGACCTTTTTCTCTTTCTCTCTCTACACACACACACACACATATAGTAATGATTCTATACAAGTTTCCCTTTCGGTCTTACCTTACAAGATACCACATGGGGGCCCAATAAATCATAGAATATAGTGGGGGGATAGAAAGATCCTAATGGTGCCAACTTAGATATCAAATTTAAAGTCAGTCTAATACCTTTAACCTATTCATCCATGGTTTACAAGTTTAGGCCTTTTATATAAAATAAAAAATTTGACTCTTAATCTAACTGTCCATTCCATTTGGTTTTATCAAAATTCGATGGGACATACATTAATAGGAGGGGTGAGTTTGACTAGTCCACTCAGATGGACTAAAAGGGGGACTTGTGTGGTAGTTTGTATCAAAACACCATAAGGGAAGCTTGTAAAGGGGGCCCCTCATGTGGCAATTCTCACTAGAATATAGATATATATATCTTCTTCGCTGAGCACTGGTGCTCACCTTGGGGATGGTTCCTTTAAATCCCCCCACCAACCTTTCTATGGAAATGGAGGCTCAAATCATCACCCTAAGCACTTAATCAATGGTCGATAAGTTGTCACCATCTAAAATGAGTGCAAATCGATCCAACGGTCCAATTAATTTTGATGGATGCCAAACTTGGTAACGATGATTATCACGAGGGGTACTTGGCTTATGGTCCACTTAGATAGATCATATAGAGAAACAATCCTATAAGGACCATCCTTGCGGACTATTTCAGACCGTTTTGGATAGTGGGGCTCATGTTGCTGACCAATTAAATGGATCACACATATTACCCCTATAAATTGCACACATCCATCAATGTCGGCTTCCATCCAAATTGATTTGATTGTTGGATAAATAGATGTGCATTCAGTCCAATGGTCCTATCTATTAGGATGTGACCAAAATTAGTGGACATGCGCAATTCATTAAGGTCATGTGTGAGACCCATTTTGATGGATCACAACGTGGGCTCCATTATCCAAAAAAGTTTGAAATGGTCCGTAAGAATCGTCAGAGCCGTTTCCCATATATATAAATATGGGAATTTTAACGAGCGCCTCACTTTAAAAATGCCACTTTTTTCGCCCCTTCTCTTTTTGGTCATGGAGCCCATGTTGATTTAATTTAATCTTTTCCATATGTACTAACCCCTATGAATGGTTATAAGTCCAAGCTTGATACTTATCCAACTTTTCTTCACTGTTGGATTGCAATCATGATAAATGATGCTTCTAAACCATTAAATTTTAGGGTTATAGATTAAAAGGTTAGGATTTTCTTATGGACTCAAGATTTTGCATATAAGTAGGTCTCATATAAATCTTCACATTCTATAGACTTTCATGATCATCATGCATCTTAGTGGCCCAAACCAAAAGGGGCGTTTTTTCTTAATAAATGTTAGGCATTGTGTGGTGCTCCCTATATATATATATATGAATTCTTAAAGACTCTCCATTTTAAAATTTTCATTTTTTTGCTTCTCTTTGTTTTTAGGGTTTAGAGCATGGTTTAAGCCAATCCATTCATTTCACACATACCAATTCCTATGAAAAATTTCCTTCTTAATTCTGCCCACTATGGTCTATGACAACTATGGAATGCCGTTGGATGAAATAATCTAGATGAGATCTACTTATGTGAAAATCTTAACTCCATTAGATTATCCTAACCATTTAACAAATGGCCACAAAGTTTAATGGTTTTAGAGATATTAGTTTCTTGTGATTTCAATCAAACGGTAAATAAAAGTTAAATGAGTATCAAATTTTGACTTTATGCCAATTAAGAAGGAAGGGGGGGGGGGTGCGTTTGTGTCAAATGATTGGATTAGCTCATGGTGGGCTCCATGCCTTAAAGACATAGGGAGAGCAAAAATGAGAGTTCATTTTAAAATTTCTCATATATATATGGGAGCTCACCGACACCATAAGGTGGGCACCACTTTCTCATGGGGGCCACTTGGGGTCCCACTTGGGGATTGGACCAGGGGGATTTATAGATCTCCCCTCTTTCCCCTAAACTAACCCTTTTATAGCAATGGAGGCTCAAATCATTTAGGGCTCACCTGGATATGTGCTAACCATGAAAGGCATGAGGATTAAAAGATCATGATGGGAATTAAGTATGCGCTCTCACCATATTTTTCATAAGAACTCTAGGTGAAACCCATCTATAACCTAATCCAAATCTTATAACATACGGGGAACCCCCTGACAAGCACATGCCCCAAGTATCATTTAGATCAGAGTTTACTAGACCGTTGGATTGACTATGCACTAATCTAAATAGAATGGATTATGGGCCTGTTAGGAACATATAAATGGAGCCAAATTTGATATGTGGCGTGGTCCCACATGGAACTTTGGTGGAGTCCACAGTGGGCCTTACGGAAAAGTAAGCACAGTTTCTCCATGAGGGGAGTATGCATATGAAGATTCTCCATATATGTTGGGGAGCGCTACACAGTATCTGGGCATTTTTTAAGAAAAAATGCCCCTCTTGATTGGAGCCCACTAAGATGCTTGATGATCATGGAAGTCTATTTGATGTGAAGATATATGTGAGGCCTACCTATATGAAAAATCTTAAGTCTATATGATCATCCTAACCTTTTAATCTATGGCCCTAAAATTTAATGGTTTAAAAGCATCATTTTATTATGATTTCAATCAAACAGTAAAATAAAATTAGATAAGTGTTAAATTTAGACATGTGACCATACATAAGAGGGTAATGTGTATAAAAAGACTAGATTGACTCAACATGGGCCTCGTGACAAAAAAAATAGAGGGACGAAAAAATGAGTGCTTTTAAAGTGGGGCGTTTTTTAGAATTTTCCTATATTATATATTTATAGGGGAGCGCTACATATCGCCCGAATGTTGTTTAAGAAAAAATGCCCCCCTTGGTTTTGTCCACTGAAATGTATGATGATAATGAAAGTCCATTGGATAAAAATATCCATATGAGGCCTACCTATATGTAAAATCTTGAGTCCAAATGATCATTTTAACCTTTTGATCCATGATCCTAAAATTTATTGGTTTAAAAGCATCATTTTATTATGATTTTAATCGAATGGTGAAGAAAAGTTGGATGGGTGTCAAATTATATATATGAAGACAATTCACCCCCTCGGTGAGAGAGAATGAGGGAGTGACACGTAGCATGCTATCTTCCCTCTCTACCCTAAAATCTCTCTCATTCCCCTAAAATTTCTTTTTCTTCTCTCCCTCTAAAAAGAATGCTTAAAGATAGAAACTATATTTTGATTTACTTGAGAATACCTGACTGATTTGTAGAATTAGAATCTTCCTTATATACACTTGAGCATAAGGTGGCTGACGTCTTCCCCTAAAATCTTACTCCCCCTTTAAGAATACTCTTTATTGGGCCGACTCTTTGCTCTCAAGAAGGCTTAAAGTTAGAAACCATATCTTTGATTTAATTGAGAATACAACGAGTGATATAATGAATCAGAATCTTCCTCATACACGTCAAGCTCTATTCATCAATTCAAGAACTATTCAACTATTCAGAATTTCCCTTTCTATTCAGCACCAAGCTCTAGTCCCATATTCAAGGTATGCTTTCTTCCTTTCTCTACTATTTGTATCAAATCTCTATTCACCTATTCAACATCAAGAGGTATGCTCCCTCCCTCTGTTATTTATGTCAAATTACAGTTACCTTAGTGACAGCAATTCCACCTAGGCGTGTGGTGTTATGGCTGATGAAAACTCTAAGTTGTGTGGTGTTCCTTTATCTCCTATGATTAGAGATTTGCATTGCACAATCTTTCTCATATAGAGATTTAAATGTCCTTGTGACCATGTTTACTCAAATTGGAAATAGATTTTAGGCGGTCCCAAAGTTCTATCCATCTTTGGTTGTAAATATTTTGGAGGCAACTCTTTTTGTGGGGCTTAGTTGGGCATCACAGTGAGGAGTGCTAGGTGGCACACTGAATAAAGTTTTCTTCCTAGTTGCATTGTCAAGTGCCCTCCTATATCTGTTTTTCCCTCCATCCATCTTTCATGTTTTTACTCGAGAAGCAAACTAACCGTCTTGTATGAACTGATAGACATGACCATGACAGGAATCCAAGAAAGACAAAAGTGCCAGACTACAAAACCGTCCAATCCAAACCAAAATAAAATTTTACAACCACTGGTTCAAAAATGGGTGCAATGAGAACCATGGTTGGTTCAAGTAATGGGTTCTTACATGGCATTAGTGGTAGTATAGAAGTAGCATGTTGGAGGAAGAAGAAGAAGAAGAAGAAGAAGAAGGAGTTAGTTTTGGCATGGGTAGCAATAGCGTAGAGGAAGAAGATATGGGTTCTGACATGACACAAATAGAAGAATAAGAAGAAGAGGAAGAAGAAGAGGGTGCTGAAAAATGGGTGCAGTGCGCACCAGGGCTGGTTCAAGTAATGGGTTCTTACATAGCATTAGTGGTAGTATAAAAGTAGTATGGTGGAAGAAGAAGAAGAAGAAGAAGTAAGTTCTGTCATGGCTAGCAGTAGTATAGAAGAAGAAGATATGGGTTCTGACATGATACAAACAGAATAATAAGAAGAGGAAGAAGAAGTGGGTTTTGAAAAATGGGTGCAGTGTGAACCATGGCCGGTTCAAGTAATGGGTTCTCACATGGCATTAGTGGAAGTATAGAAGTAGTATAGTGGAAGAAGAAGAAGTAGTAGAAGAAAAAGAAGTAAGTTCTGGCATGGCTAGTAGTATTATAGAAGAAGAAGAAATGGGTTCTGACATGACACAGATAGAAGAATAAGAAGAGCAAGAAGAATTGGGTTCTGAATCTTTAAGAAAAAGAAATGGGTTCTAGCTTCTTTTTAGTGTTTTATCTTTATTTTCCCAAATTTATGGTGTGTAATTTGATTTTCTTGGTGTGACTAATTGAATAATAACAACAGATTTTTCCTGGACAGTGGCCTTACAAGTTACATCTATCACTATGGTTAAGAAAATCCATTTGCTGGACCTTGTTAGACCATTCATCTCTAGGACCCACACTGAGCCTGGTAGGGGAGATGTCTAGTAGCAATAGCTCTGGACAAACCTATTTTCTCTCCACCATAGCCTAATATTTCTCTCTAAATTTCTTCACATGGTCAATCTCCTAATTGAATAAAGATAATATCTTCTTCACTGTTATTGGGTCCAACATTATATCATAACAGTTAAGGCTACACCAATGGTCAGCTAGGATTTAAGTGGGGTGTTGATCAACTTGGTTCCAATGTAACCCGACCAAGTTGTCCTTCCCTACAGCTTGCTTAGACTAATGAGTGTATTACACATTTACAGGGTTTTTCCTTTTTCGTCACCATCCACCTCTTTTGAATGGTAACATATGACTCACCAATAATAACTGAACACCTTTCAACTTATGTGTCAACTCATGTCAACCAAATGAACATAAATAGTGTAATTTTCAACACTTTTTTAGAGTATTTTCTTTGATTGTTTTTAAGCAGAAACAATCTGAATTTTATCTTATAATCAGGTTGAGTACATTTTTTTCACTAGAGAATACACATTTTTAGCTACGAAAAATTTCGTCGCAAAAAAATACAAAAACGTCGGTATACCATTTTACCGATGAAAATACAAACATCGGCAAAAAAAGGTCAGCAAAATATTTTATCGATGCAATAAAATTTCGTCAGCAAAAACATCTTTACCGATGATAAATTTGACTTTTACCGACGTTCAAAAAGATCAGCAAAGTCATTTCATTAAATTATAATCTTAATTTTACTTTTATTGATGTTTTTGTAATGTCGGTAAAGAATTTTTGTATTTTTAAACATTTAAAATCTATTTTTGCCGATGTTTCAATAAAAAAACGTTGGTAAAAGTCATTTTATTAAATTATAATTATAATTTTACTTTTACCGACGAATGTATAACATTGGTAAAGAATTTTTGTATTTTAAAAAATTTTAAATCTATTTTTGCCTACGTTTAATAAAAACGTTGTTAAAAGTCATTTTATTAAAATATAATTTTAATTTTACTTTTACCGACGACTTTATAACGTCAGTAAAGAATTTTTGTATTTTTAAAAATTTAAAATCTAATTTTGCCTACGTTTCAATAAAAAACATTGGTAAAAGCCATTTTATTAAATTATAATTTTAATTTTACTTTTACCGACGATTGTGTAACATCGGTAAAGAATTTTTGCATTTTTAAACGTTTAAAATCTATTTTTGCCTACGTTTTAATAAAAACGTTGGTAAAAGTCATTTTATTAAATTATAATTTTAATTTTACTTTTCCCGACGATTTGTAATGATGGTAAAGAATTTTTGTATTTTTAAAAATTTAAAATCTATTTTTTGCCGATGTTTTAATAAAAACGTTGCTAAAGTCATTTTATTAAATTATAATTTTAATTTTACTGTTACCGACGATTTTCTAACATCGGTAAAGAATTCTTGTATTTTTAAAAATTTAAAATCTCATTAAAAATTTGATTTACTTTTGCCGACGTTTTTATCATTTTCATCGGCAATGGTTTAATTTTTTTAAAAATATAATATCTATTTTTCCATTATAATCTTCCAATAAACCTATTTACACCTATATCAAATATAAACATATTCATATGCCTGTATTTAACATAAGAAATCCATCCATACAAGAATCGCTAAATAAATAAACAACCATCACCAATTTTCATCAAGTCATTCATCTCATTTAACAAATATTACAATGATACCACTACAAAAAAAAAAGTTTATAGCAGCAGAAATCATTCAAAAAAATTTTTTCTTTAGCAACTTTGGGTGTAATCGAATCATAGTCTTAACAAGTTCTGCTCCATTGTACATTTGGCAGAAAAGAAAGAACGGCAATGATATGTGCCAAACAAACGATGCTCAGCTGGAAGTTCATATACAATTTGACTCAAAACCTGCAGATAGCCATGGTGGAGAAGAAATCAGATTAAGAATAAACATTATTCTAAAAAGAAAGTGAAAATGCAATCAAGCTTCAAATTATGCTACATGGTTAGCCACAAGTCATATCTATAAATTCAAATGATATGTCATGTAGTTTAAGTAGTATAACAAAGCCAACTCTATGTGACCTTAGTTCCTGAAAACCATTAATTTGTTGGAAGAATAATGAATATTGCACTTCTATTAGAATGTAAAAGAATTCCTTTTATACTCAAAATCATGTTCTCAAGCATCCACTGTTTTCAATTTGAAAGAGACATAAATATTTCAATCAATGTTGATGCCCTCCTTGCTGGTTCTGTGTTGGTATGGTTACAAGTGCACAAGGGCTATGGATGGGGATTTGGTGTCCTAACAATGGCAATGGCAATTGCAGTAGTAAGCTTCTTCTCCGGTACAAGATTGTACCAGCACCAAAAGCCTGGAGGGAGCCCCCTAACACTGGTTGTTAAGGCATAATGACAAAAAAATTTTATCAACACAAATGAACCCTTAATCTCATAAACTTGATGAATCATTCCGTAATGACAAAATTAGAAATCATAATCAAATTTGCTAATATGCAGGCTCTACTATTTAATTAAGGAATAATGAAAGTTACAAAACTTAATCGTAGCATAGAAAGTCCGCTTATATTTGTGTAACAAAATTGTACGAATTATGTCTTTCATGGTTGCTGTCAAGTGATGAAAGGCACAATACGAATTCATATGAAGCTTCCCGTTCATATAAAGCAAAAAAAAAAAAAAAAATTTTACCTACAAAATTATAGCACTTGCCACTATCGTTAGTGTAGTAAACATAACATAGTAGATTGGAGATACAATTGCTGTGTTGAAGGTATCCAATGCCTGCAAGAGTTTAAGACAATCCTCAGAGTAGCATCTAAAGAAAGTTGCATAATGAAACTGCAAAATAAAGTAATGCGATGCAGGTCCAAAGAGATCAATAACCAGCCCAGCTGAGTCCTATCCAAGCCATACAACCGAACAAACGAAGACTCAAATCCAGGTAAGTATTCAACAAAGCCAAGCCATATGGCTTCAAAATCCAAGTACCGTAAAGAACCCAACTCACCCTCACTTAGCTGAGTTGGCTCAAAGGACCAAGTTAAACAAGTGACCAACAATGCCAATCTCACCATAAACTGGTTGAGCCACTTCACACATCAATCACCTCCTCAGCCACTCGCAGATGGAAAATATTAGAACCATGCCACTATAGAAGATGTCATGTGCCAATCCCAAGCTTAAAGAGTGGTAAACCAAATTGAAAATCAGTTAGCTGGTTTCAATGCAAAATCGCTCACATGACTCTTATTTGTGCAAGTTCTACTTTTCACCCAATTTTGTTTAAACCAAATTTTGTTTAAAGTTTATCATGTGTTTCTTTACTGATTCAAGGTCCTGAAGACCACCCTTATAAATGATTCCTTGAATTTATCATAATTTCTTGCATCATCATTCTGTTTATAAGATACATATTCAACCAGTTGCTTTAAAAAAGGTACTTACATCATCAACATTTAAAACAACCAGAACCAGAAGGAAAGTCCTTGCAACATAGCCACATTCATATCTAAGATTTAATAAAAAAAATACTTCAAAAAATCATCTAGACTTTTAATGTGAATCAGATAACTTAAAAGTTTAGTAGCATGGCAAATCCAATGTAGCAAACTTGACAATCTTATCAAACCCTAGGTTAGGTGAAAATGATGAAAGGTAGATCATTACAGCTAAACAAAAGGGCAAAAATTGCTCACCCAAAGTGCTTCCAGAGGTATGACTTGACTAGGTTACAAGAAAATGAGAAAGGGACACAACCGCCATTCTTTGTTTGGAAGAACAATACACCGTGTAGGGAGCACTGATCGCGTTTATAAATGTAGGCGTGGAAATGAATTACGGAATCAAGGTTCGACATTCACGCACTTTAAGCGTTAAGAAGAATGGAAAATAATTACAGTTCATCATTAATTTCCCTTTTGTTTACATGGGTTCAAGTGCCCTGACCGCGGGGATGCAGGTTGTTTACATACATTTTGAAAGTTTACAACCCCTCCCTCAAGTCTTAGATGTGATCTCAATTTGGAATATACCAGAAAATATACATGAGGTGGAAGAAAATGTGAAAAAGAGGAAAAAATGGGGAGTGACCGTGACTCGCGGTCACTACCCCATTCCAGTGACCGTGACTCACCCATGGTCACTGGGGCCTTCCAGTGACCGTGACTCACTCACGGTCACTGGGGCCTTCCAATGACCGTGACTCACCCACGGTCACTGGCACGGTCACTAGAACCTGCCATCACGGTCACTAACAGACAATGGCCGTGAAGCCACTGTTTGCCTCCGTTTTTTGTGCAGTTCACGCTGGTTTTTTCTTGGAACTTCTTTCAAGTGTTGGAACTCTATTTTTATGACTTTGGAGCTGTGGACAACTATCAAGAAGATCACATTTAACCATGGAATCAATTGAAACTGCTGTAACTCATCATTCGTGCTTACGGACTGCGTTTTTGTTTCAAGTCCGAAATGGGCAAATTTGAAGCCGGAGTTGTGCCATTTTGAACCTGTCATTTTCAAGGAACAAAATGAAGCCTAGAGAGACTTCTTTCACAACTCTTGCAATGGCTAAGAAGCCCTACGAATAAGAGAAACAGAGGTGACAATGTCATCCTCTCAGAAATTGGCATCGTACGAACATAGTATGGACTTTGGCCATTCCACTTCCTTCTCTCCTTCTGAATTTTCTTGCCCACCTTCAAAACTGAGAAAAGAAGGTGGGAATGGTCATGGAAGTGCTGCTGGAGTTTGCTTCTTTGTTGCTTTAAGTGCTTCTTTCTTTGATTTCTTCTCTTTTCTTCTTTGTGCATGTGTTCCCCCCCCCCCTTGTTCCTTCAAAATTTGCTCTTTTTATAAACTCCCAATCAGTTTTGTGCAGTTTTGGGGAGTTAATAGCAGTTGTGGGGAGTTGGATTTTGAAGAGGAGTGGAGGGAAACCACCCAAAATCATGGGAAACATCTTTTGAAGGTCCGTGACCGCAGGCTAGGTCACGGACGAGGCCCAATTTCGGGTTTTCGCGTATGTGGCCCATTTTCATCTGTTTTGGGCTCAAAAGAACCCGATTACCACGAAACTTGGAGGGATGTTTCTTGACACTATTTTATACATGTCATAAAAATTTCAGCCCGTTTTGACTTCGGGAAGTTGGTCAACTTTTTCACTAATTGGGCCCCGGTCACGGACAAGGCCCACTTTTGGAACATTGCATATGCGATCTATTTTCAATTGTTTGAGGCCCGAATGATGTCCAATCATCACGAAACTTGGAGAGATGCTGCTTGACACTATTTTAAGTGTTTCATAGAAGTTTCAGCTCTGTTTGACCACCTGAACTTGGTCAACTCCTTTTGTTTGTGGGCCCCGGTCACTCCCAAGGCCCATTCTTAGATTTTTGCATATGTGGCTTGTTTCCGCTTGTTCGGGGTCCAAACGGTGTCCAATCGCCACAAAACTTGGAGGAATGCTTCTCCACACTATTTTGAGTGTGTCACAGAAGTTTCAGATCTGTTTGACCACCTGAACTTGGTCAACTCCTTTTGTTTGTGGGCCTCGGTCACTCCCAAGGCCTATTCTTGGATTTTTGCATATGTGGCTTGTTTCCGCCTGTTCGGAGTCCAAACGGTGTCCAATCGCCACGAAACTTGGAGGGACGCTTCTTGGCACTATTTTGAGTGTGTCACAGAAGTTTCAGATCTGTTTGACCACCTGAACTTGGTCAACTCCTTTTGTTTGTGGGCCCCAGTCACTCCCAAGGCCCATTCTTAGATTTTTGCATATGTGGCTTATTTCCGCTTGTTCGGGGCCCAAACGGTGTCCAATCGCCACGAAACTTGGAGGGATGCTTCTTGACACTATTTTGAGTGTGTCACAGAAGTTTCAGCTCTGTTTGACCACCTGAACATGGTCAACTCCTTCTGTTTGTGGGCCCCGGTCACTCCCAAGGCCCATTCTTGGATTTTTGTATATGTGGCTTGTTTCTGCCTGTTCGGGGTCCAAACGGTGTCCAATCGCCACGAAACTTGGAGGAATGCTTCTTGACACTATTTTGAGTGTGTCACAGAAGTTTCAACTCTGTTTGACCACCTGAACTTGGTCAACTCTCCAGTTGACTTTTCATGAAAGTGGGTCCTTGTTTCAGCTGTTTGAAGCCCAAATGACCTCAGTTTGATTTGAAACTTGGAGGGACTGACGTCAAGAACATCTTGGAGTATTCATCCAAATTTCATGCATTTTGGATTTGAGGAAGTAGGATTTCAAACAGTAACCTATTCATTGCATGCGTTAGGTCACTATTCACTCCATATTGAGATAGTTAGCCTGTTTATTATCTGAATAGCCTCCCCTTGACTTGAAACTTTGGGAGAATAACTTGGGGCATTCTTTGAGCATTTGTTCCGAATTTTATCTGTTTTGGCCTTTTGGAAGCAAGATCTTAGCGGTGACCCCCAAATTCGGGATTACTGTCCTCTAAGCTGACATGTAATGAAATTTAGACCAAACGGAGTCTTTTCGACTTGAAAATTTGCAAAGTATCTTCTGAGCATGACTGAAATTTTGTGCCCAAATTTCATCAATTTTGGACATCGGGAAGCAGGACTTTGGTCAGTGACCCCCTGGCTTGGGGGGAACTGACTTCAGGCTGACATGCTTGTGGCTTTTGAGTTCGATGATGTCTGTTCGACCCGAAATTTGAACTTCCTCTGAGAGTTCCAGCTACCTTGATCTTCATGGAATGCCGGTTCTCACAGTGATTCCCCAGGATCTGCAAATAACCTCTGTAGCCTAAATTAAGCTGAGATGAGGTGTCTTCGCTGCAGTATTTGCAATTTTTATAGGTCAACAAGTGCCCCCTCGAGGTGCAATGATTATAGTATAATAATCGTTGTGCCTCAAAATAGCCAATCTGTGGGAATGATGGATGGCTTGATGAAAAGACAGTTTGTGAAGGTAGGTTGTAGGCCTAAACTTTGGGATTTGAAAATTTTGATAAAAACCATGAAGGGTTTGATGACGGAATTTTGAAAAGACATAAGAAATCTGAATTTCTTTGCGCTATTTTCACGGATATCAAAAGTAGCATCTCCGTGAGGACTGTGGGGAACACCCACAAAGGAATCCCTTATGTATTTAGAAAATTCAGAAGTTTATGAATTTTGTTTGGATTTTGGAAATGAATTTGATTTTCTTTTGACATATTTTTCACAGATATCTAGAGTGGCGTCTCTGTGGGGATGTGGGGAACACCCACAAAAAGAATCCCTGAGGTTTTAAGAAATTTAAAAGTTTTAGAAAAATGGATTTGGGTTTGGATCTTCATGGATCTTTGGTTCATTTTCAAAGATCAAAGTTTAGGTTTTGACTTGACTTGACATGATTTAAAATGAGATGCAATTTTGACAAAATGAGATGTAATTTTGAAAGAGATTGGCTTTTATGGGTTTTGATGAAAAACAATTTGAGACATTGGTTTGAAATTAGATTTTGACCCAAAGTTGATTTGGAAAGAGACTCCGCATCTTTTTTTTATATAATTTCCCTCGAAATACCCTAAAAATAGGATTATTTCCTTGGTAAATTGCTCTAAGTGGACCCATCATGAGAATTTCAAACAAAAGATGATCATGTTATGGATTCGATTGCTTAAAATCACAGAGACCGTAGATAAAGAAAGACGAATCCATCGAGACTTGATCAAGGAGGGTGACGCGTGGGAAGGAGGCCAAACAGGGAAGAGACCGTGGGCATTTAAAACCCAATGTCTTTTTTTTTTTAAACTGAGAAAAAGGGAGAGAGATCGAGAAAAAGAGAGAAATTGGGAGAAAGGAAGAGAAGGATCGAGAAAGCAGGAGAGAGACCGAGAGAGAGAGAAACCGGGAGAGAGAGAAAAGAAAGAGAGACCGGGAGAGAGAAAAGAAAAAGAGAGAGAGACCGGGAGAGAGAGAGAGAAGAAAAAGAGAAAGAGGGAGAGAGACCGAGAGAAAAAATTGAGGGAGAGAGAGAGACCGGGAGAGAGAGAGAAGAAAAAGAGAAAGAGGGAGAGAGACCGAGAGAAAAAACTGAGAGAGAGGGAGAGAAAGACCGAGAGTGAGAGAGAAACTGGGAGAGAGGGAGAGAAAGATCGAGAGAGAGGGAGACCGGGAGAGAGAAAGAAAAAAAAGAGAGAGACCGGGAGAGAGAGAAGAAAAGAGAGAGACCAGGAGAGAGAGAAATTGGGAGAGAGAGAGATCGGCAGAGAGAGAGAGACCGAGAGAGAGAGAAATCGGGAGAAAGAAGAAAAGGAGAAAGAGGGAGAGAGACCGAGAGAAAAAAACTGAGAGAGAGGGAGAGAAAGACCGAGAGTGAGAGAGAAACCGAGAGGGAGAAAAAAGAGAAAGAGACTGGGAGAGAGAGAAGAAAAGAGAGAGAGACCGAGAGAGAGAAAAGAAAGAGAAACCGGGAGAGAGAGAAAAAAAAGACCAATTTAAGAGGGTGGGCCACTAGACAATGGCCCCACCACTGGTTAGTGATCGTGCCAAGGAGGATCCCATGCGTATAAGACTCTGGCATTCTTTCTATTTCACCTCATTGTTTTCCAATTTCAAAGACGCATAATCATTGCTTCAAGAACTCATAGCAGTACAGCAGGAAAAACCAAATTCGGAGCCCCTCTCTCCGAGCTTCTTCTTCTTCCCCAAGATTCGTCTATGGTAGGTAAAGATTTCAAGAATACTGCCCATTTTCTTCTTGGGTTTTATTGAGTAATGGAAGTGCTTGTGGAAGCAAGACACTCATCATAGATTTTAGTAATTCCTGCCCATTTGAATCAGAATCACTCTTTTTAGAACTTATATTTGAAGTACCACATGTTAGCATCTGTTCTGGATGCAATCCCACAATCAGCCCTTGTGTAAGAACTGGCTCTGCTGACAATACCGCATGGGAGGACATCGTCTGCGGAACTGTTGGTGGAGCATCTATATCTTTTAGAGAGCACTTTGCATTTTCACTGTTCGACTCATTTGGCATATCATTGGCAACAACAGCACAAGCCTGTGATGCTGAGTTCTCCAACAACTGTTCAGGGACCACTAGTTTGTGTTTGCCATCATGAAGACTTCCCTTTCTGCTCCTTGAAGCACAATCAGCAATACTATCTTGTAAAGAATCCAAAGTATCAGAATCATGATATTCAAATTCTTTCACAGATTTTAACTCTGGCGGTATCATGAGTTCATCATTTTCTTTAGCTGCTGTTAAAGAATCAACCACTTGCAAGTCAACATCCGATGACCTATCAATCTGCTTCCTTCTCACTTCAGAAAGCTCACTATCTACAGCAGTTAACCTAGGTTTCTCAAAAGCAACAAGCTTGCTCTGCTCCTCAGGAATGGTGGTTTCATCAAAGAAACTATCGGCAAAATCAGGGGATCCTGAATGCAAATCATTTCTGTCCACAAATAGATCATCGCCTCTCTCAGCTACAGGACTTAGGCCAACTGGTACCGACACAGTTTCATAATATTTATGCATTGCATAGTTTCTATCCGATGTAAAGGAGGTGACGTGTGCAATTATTATCAGTATAGTGTTCCAAGCTAGTCGGGCAAGAGTTTTTGTCATTCACCAGAATATTGCTGTGTTTCCGTGACAGAATAGCATTCCTAAGAGGAACCCCACATCCAGGAGTTCCCAACAAAGTGGAACTGTTGTCCTCATGAAAAGAACTGGTATTTCTCTGAGTGGCTTTCATAACGTTGCCAAACTTTGCACCATTTGGAAGTCCTTGGATTTGGAACTTTTTAAGGCAAAGCTCACAAGTGGCATTTCTAGCATTACGTTTCTTTCTCTGGCTTCTCTTTCCAGTGCTTTCTGGCCTTCCCAAGAATGGGAGCAAATCAGGGTATGTACAAAGTTCTGAAGATAGTTTGCCATGATCTGGTTTAGAAGAAGCTCCATTGCAGATATTGGGAGACGTCGAATTACATTCTGCTGTTACACTGACATTTGCTACAAATTGACGAAGAAGCCGCAAGACAAATGGATTTCTTAACCTAAAAAGCTCAACTCCATCTATCGTGCAAGAAAATCGCTTTGCATGCCATGTCTTCACCCGAGGACAACTTTTCTTCTGAAAATTCTCTCAAGCAATATCTAGAGTTTGCCCAAAACATGAATCTCCATTCATAGAAGTGATCACGAATAAAGGACCCTTGGGACCTTCACGGATTTCCATCCGATATGTGTTCCCAACATGAGTTCGAACAACACAATAACCAATTGGATAAGGGTACCGGTCTTTACCCTGCGAGCAGCTGTAGTACTTCTTGTCCCAAGTTCCGCCAGCGTAGAGAGAGCCGATAGAGATGATCTCCAGGCCGTCCGATGGAGGCTTCTCCAGATGTGGATTTTCCATGAATGGAGGATGGGAGATCACACTTTGCTCTTGCAACAACCGAGGAAGAAGACCACTTTCACATGCCCCCTGAAAAGGTCTTAAGGTGCTTGAACATCTATTTGGACCGGGAGCCTCGGTTCTGGAACTTAAGTGTGCCTTTGATGCCAATTCTTGGTCTCAAAACTGAGTATTGCCTTCTCTTTTTGGCCTTATACTAAGGGTACTTGTTGCCGATTTTTTTTTTTGAAACATAGGTACTGATATCCATCTTTTCTTTCTTTTGATTTGTTTTGCAGATAGAAAGGGTAAAGCACCTGCAACTACAACTGTTGGGGCACCTAAAAGTCGTGCCAAGGGTAAGACCACAATAGAGCCTAATCCGAAAGACCTAAATGAAGCATCTGATGTCAACTTGTGACTCCAGAGAACTACTTTTGTCGATGACTTGACTGAGATTCTCTGCTGCAACTCCCATTTGATGGTTTTGCTTTTTTTTTTTTAATTCTGATTAGTCCTGAGGGCCATATGTACGTTGACTTCATTGCTTGTATTCGAACTCTAAAATGGATATCAATGGAAAAAAAATTTTTTTCTATTTTTGTCATTGGTATAGGTGTTTGGTTTGATTTTGTGTGGATGTTTGTTGTGATTTATGTGGATGGTTTGTAGGTGGTTTGTATGGATGGTTTATTTGGTTTGGTTTTCTCAGATTTGTATGAGGGTGCGATTTACGATCGTTTGGATCCACAAATCGAAAATAAGGGAGTCATACAGGTGGACGTTATCCGGTGCCCATGTGTGAGGTTTTCTCCAGGGTCCATGACTTGATCCTTTTGGTGTCGAAAGGGGTCAAACAAAGTGGATGTTATCCGGTGCCCATGTGTGAGGCTTTCCCCGGGATCCTTGACTTATTCCTTAGGACAAAGATTTGGTTTTGGTTTTTGTTTAGATTTTGGTTATACAGGGTCTGCAAAAAGACTTGTTCTATATAACCGAAGGTAGTCATTTAGGGTCTGCAAAAAGACTTGTTCTATACAACTAAGGATTAGCTATATGGGGTCTACAAAAAGACTTATTCCACATAGCTGAGTTTTGCTATATAAAGTCTGCAAAAAGACTTAATCTATATAGCAGGATGTTATAAGGGATCTTGTAAGGACATTATCCGAGTAACAAAGGTTTGACTAGAGGGGTCGAAGGACTTGATCCTCGTAGTCATTTTATACAAATCTGAGGGATTTTGGTTACGAGTCATAGGTTGTAAGGCTCGAAGCCAAAAGATTGCAATTTTGGTTGGGAGTCATAGGTTGTGAGGCTCGAAACCAGAGGATTTTGATTTTGGTTAGGAGTGAGAATGTACACTGTACATGGTTTGGGTACATTGTACATGGTTTGGGTACATGGTTTGGGTGTACCAATGACATTCAGGTATATTTTTGAGAAGTTTTCCATTGATAAACATCATGCATCTGTCTCCTTCAAGTTTGAGGAGTGCGCGTGCACCATTGGAGTAAACCTTGTTGACAATAAAAGGTCCTTCCCATTTGACTTTAAATTTGCCTTTTGACATGTGTATGGAGAACATCTGCCTTTTGACTGCAAAGACTAAGTCTCTTTTCTTGTAAGCTCTGTATTTTTTACCTTCTTATCAAAAGATCCAGTCATATGAGCGTGATAGAGCTCGATGCTTTGTCAAGCGGCAAGCCTTTTCTCATCAAGGCTCTTTAGCTCTTGGAGTCTGAGCTTGGTATTCTTTTTTTTTTTAGTGTATCTTTTCATCATAGCTACCCGAAGAGAAGGAAGTTGAATTTATAAGGGTATCACAGTTTCACAACCATAAACCAAGGAATATGGTGTTGATTTGGTCGGACTACGAACAGTAGTTCTGTATGCCCACAATGCTTCTGGAAGTTTGGTACTCCAACCTTTTGTTGCCAGAGACCATTTTCTTTAAAATTTTGCAAATAGTCTTGTTGAAAGCTGCAACAAGTCCATTAGCTACAGTGTTCAATGCCATAGAGGGACAGCATTGGATTCTTTACAGCAGTTCATATTGAGAGAAAATAATAGATCATTTGGATAGACGATCACCCAGTACACCAGCTTTTGTCATAAATGCTTTCAGTGGATTGGTGTTGGAAACCAAATACATTTCATTGGAAATAATATAGTGGTATAATTTCCTCGTTTTTCTTTTGAGTTGGCAATGCCCCCAGAGAGTGATCAAGAGCTCGAATGTAGAGGATGAGAGGTCTGCCTGGAGTTGAGGCTGCAAATGTAGGCAAGTTTACCCTGCAATCCCTTGAGTTATTTAAGAGTTCTCAGAGAAGGCATCTTCAATATAACTTTGACTTTGACTGATCTCTTTGGGAGTTAGTTCTGCATCAGTGGCAACTTCAACCAATCAGGCCAAAGACTTAGTTTTATGACTAAGTATGATAGCCTTGATTTCTGGTCGCAAATTGGCTTTGCACATTTCGATCGTTGCCCTTTGAGATGGTTGTTCCAAGCATTTATAGGATAATGCTCTCCATCTATTGATAAAGGCCTGTGCAGTTTCGTTGTCTCCCTGCCTTGTGCTGCTGAGCAAAGCAAAGGTGACTGTTTGATCCTCCTCCTGAAAATGGAGTAAGAACTTCTCTTCTGTGATCGGCCATGTCATGAATGAGAGTTCTGGTAACTGCTTGTACCAATCGAAGGCGACTCCTTTCAATGTGTCGACGAATAGTCTTATTTTTAGTGCATCTAACTCTGGTAGGCTTCCTAGGAGTGATTTGAAATGCACAATATGCTAATATGCTGACCCTTTCCCAAGGTATAGTTGGAAAGTCGTAAGTTTATAATCTGGTGGAAATGGAACCAGATCAAATTCCGGGGGATACTTGGGTGTAATACCTTTTTTTTTCATTCTGGTCTCCACTTTTGATTTTGTCAGTATCTCTTCAACTTCTTTGAAGGTCACATGTTTTTCAGGATTTGCATGAAGACCAAGGATTGATGAATAATCACCACCAGTAAAACCTACAGCTACTACCTTGTCTGTTAAGGACTTAAATTGGGCTGTGAGAAGGTCAATTTTAGTGGCATTCTCTACGATCATCGCTTGTTCTCTTCTGTTGGTGAACGGAGGATTTATTTGAGCTCCAACCGGACCACCTAGCTTATCTGTTAAGATTTTCACTTGGGCAGTTAAGTGGTCGATCATAGCTCCTTGATGTTTGACAACATCACTGACATTGTCATTTTCATTTTCACTAGCATCTTTTTCGTCAGCATCTTTACTTCCACTAGCATCGTCATTTCCATCTTTGCTAGTTCCACTCCCTTCAGCCATAAACACAGTGTACTGACGGGGATAGGATGATGTTAATGCCTGAGGAGTATATTGACTATCTTTTGTATCCAAGATAGTGATAGGATTATCATCAGAATCAGTTTCGACATGACCTTCAGAAGTGCTACTTGAACGAGAGTTTGAATCAGACTCTTGTAATTAAGTCCGAGCCATACTCCGAGTAATTCTTCGAATTGAACCTAGCCCAACCATGCAAGACGAGGTCAAGTCCGGATCATCTTCTTTAACCACCCATTTTTTAGTGATCTTGCACTGTGATAGCTTCTCAGTTTGGTCCTTGTAATGGGCTAAAGCTTTCTTCTTGAGTTGGTTAGCCATCCTGGCTGCTGAGGTCTGATCTTTAAACTTGGCAACCAACGGCCTGGAAGTGCTTGTCACTCGTTCCCAATCCATGGAATCTGAAGTGGGAAGTGAAAGGATGTCAATAGGACCCCCCTTGTTCTTTTTCTTTTGCTCTTTCTTTTGTTGGAGCGACTCTTTGAAATGAGCGAGATCGGTCGAATTATTGATAACCAATCGCTCAGCTTGTTTGTTGCCTTCAGCGCCATATGATAAGCCTTGGGGTGAAGATAACGGAGAAGGTGCCACTATGATAGAAGGTAGATGCCCCCTGCCAAACCTCCGTCCTTCTTGTTGAGTCAGAGGATAGAAAGTATTATCTTCAACTGAGGCCAAGAGTTTGTTCTAAAACCATATTGGATTTTGGAGTGTGTGGTTGAGGTGACCACGTGCTATATCTGGGGATGGATGCACCCTTCTGGATCTTCTTACAAGTTAGGAATTGCCGGAAGTCCTTTGGTGTTTGCTCGGTAATGACCCGCTGTTTAGGCCTAGTAGGTGGTGACTTTAAGTATTGAGCAGTCACTGAATGTGACTTGTCAAGTACCACTGATTTATTATCCGTGGACCGGACCTGCCTTGCCCCCAGACGAGGCTTGGTGATATGAAGATTGCTGCCTTCTGACTTCAGTTTGTGATTTGGTTCCTTCTGAACCTTATTGAAAACTCCAAACGGATTCTGGGCGTATTTGGAAACCTAAGATTTGGGAGTTTTAGTCTTCTTGATGAATTTAAGGGTCACTGATGACCCATTTGGATCAGCCGAAGTTATAGAGCCTGTTGGAATAGAGAGTCTCTGAAATACTGAGACTCTTGACATAGGGGCAGTAAAGTCCATTCGAGCCTTTTTTGATGCTCTTACAGTTGGTTTGTTTTGGGTTATGGATATTTTAAAGAGCCTCTCCTTGGCCTCATCAAAAGTGATGATCAGGGAACCCATGATGTCTCTGCAAAAAGTAAGCCCACAGGACTATATTAATGGTATAACCAACAAGGCTGCCTCTTGGGCTAGCCGGAATGGTTTATAGATACCATCTAGACCAACATGGTTTTGAACCGAAATGGTTAGATATAGGCATAAATCCCATCTCATTATGCTATACTGACCATCCCTACTGTCAGAATTTCTGCAGCATTTCGGGTTTATCGAGTCAGGCTTAAAAGCATGCTATGCTGACTAGTCCTGGCTACTAAAATTTCAGCAGCATATCTGGACTATCTGTGTCAGACTTATAAGCAAGAGAGGGTTGGATCAATCAAAGGGATAGGGCCCACAGGATCAAGCCTACACCACATCACAATGACCACATAAGATCCATCAGTGGTTGACGCCGGACAATGCATAATTACAATGTCGTTGGTCTTATTACTGATTTAATAAACATTTTATATAAGTCAGAAGCCCTTTGAACTGAATCATCACTCTTCTAAAGTGAAAAGGGTGATGATTTGGTTCATGCACATCAAAGTGCAAATTCTTTCAATCAAATGGCAAATGTACGCACATCAAGGTGCGAATTCTTCTAATTAAATGGCAAATGTACGCACATCAAGGTGCCCAATGCCTTCATTTCTATGAACAATATGCACTTCAAGGTGCAAAAGTCCTTTAATGATATTTTCAAACCCATTGCAGACATCAAAGGTCTTGGGTGTAATTGGAGGTTAAATAAGCCTTTGTCATCATAAAAAATAGGTAAGTGACCGTGTGCCCCGGTCACAGGCTTTTAGCAGCAGTTTTTAATGAAACAGCAGCACTCTCAGTGCAACAGCAGCAGTTACAGTGGAACAGCGGCACTCTTCAACACAACAGTAGCACTTTCAGTGCAATAGCAGCAGTTACAGTACAACAGCGGCACTTTCAGTGCAACAACAGCAGTTACAGTGCAACAGCGACAGTTTTCAAGTCAACAGCAGCACTTTCAGTGCAACAGCAGCAGTCACAGTGCAATAGCGGCACTTTCAGTGCAACAGCAGCAGTTACAGTGCAACAGCGGCACTCTTCAATACAACAGCATTACTTTCAGTGCAATAGCAGTAGTTTTCATGGCAACAGCAGCACTTTTCAGCAATTTTCAGCGCTTTCATGCATTTTTCATCAAATTTGATCACAAATTAGGGCATGTAATTCCCCACAGACGGCGCCAATCTTCTGATCGTGCTTAAAAATGTATGTCTAAACTTCATTAATTTTGGACATCGGGAAGCAGGACTTTGGTCAGTGACCCCTTGGCTTGGGGGGGGGGGGGGGGGGGGGGAAACTGACTTCAGGCTGACATGCTTGTTGCTTTTGAGTTTGATGATGTCTGTTCAACCCGAAATTTGAACTTCCTCTGAGAGTTCCAGCTATCTTGATCTTCATGGAATGCCGGTTCTCACATTGATTCCCCAGGATCTGCAAATAACCTATGTAGCCTAAATTAAGTTGAGATGAGGTGTTTTCGCTGCAATATTTGCAATTTTTATTGGTCAACAAGCACCACCTTGCCTTAACTAGTATGGGCGGTACCTTCTCCCACGATTGTCATCACCATTTCTTTCTCTGTCTCTATCTCTGTCTCTTTCCTTATCTCTATCTTCGTCTCTGTCCCTGTCCTTATCCCTGTCTCTATCTCTGCTTCGCCATTGGTACCCACTTGAGCCACCAGCATGGTCACTCCTATGACCAAGCATTGGTGGAGCCTGTGCACCAGGCTGCTGCCTGCATGGTTGCACATAGGAAAGTGAAAAGAATTAAACAGAAGGAAAATGAATGTCAAGTGTGTTTTAAGAAACAACTAACTTGTCATAATTCATAACAGTAACTGTCATTCTACTTGTATGTAACAAATAGCACCATATTAACATCCATACCACAATTACTTTTAACATAGCAGCTGCAGCGTATACAGCTTTCCTTCACAGGCTGTTGTTTTTAAGAACAACAGGTATCCTCTGATGCAACACGCAAAGCAAATGCTGGCTACAGCGCTAACCAACATGTCTAATAGATTTCAGAGATTAATAACCAAAACTTCTAGAGCCCAAATTAAACACGAAAAGGCCTCAATCCCCACTTCAAATCAACACCTAGAATTAAAAAAAAAGCAAGATATTATAGATGTCCACAAATGAATAAAAGAAACCCAAATTACAAAATATTCAGAATGCACCACTTCAACATTCAGTTAAACTATACTGCTACCCAAAATAGAACAGAAACCCACTTCAAATCCAATTACCATAAAGAACCCAAAACAAAACCCAATCAACATCGAAATCAGGACACATTGATTCCAATGATTTAGAGTCTAAACACAGCCATTCAAAACCCACCAGAAAGACATACTCCATTTAGAAGCTAGACAGTGACCCAAACAGAAAGAGAACCAACTAAAAGTGTAAAAAAGATAGTTACCCTGTTCAGAGGGAGAGCACGGAGAAAGCGAGAGTAGAGAGATTGGAGAGAGTGAGAGAGAGAGACCAGAGAGACCGAGAGATCGGAAAAAGCGAGAGAGAAAGCAGAAAGAGACCGAGAGAGGGAGAGATCAAAGAGGGTGAGATCGACTGAAAGAGAGAGGCAGAAAACAGAGAGCGACAAAGAGAGAGCAGAAAATAGAGAGCGACAGAGAAAGAGAGACCAAGAGAGGGAGAGATCAGAGAGGGTGAGATCGACTGAGAGAGAGAGAGCAGAGAGAGACGAGAGAGGGTGATATTGGCTGAGAGAGAGCAAAGAGCAAAGAGAAAGAGCGATTGAGATAGAGACTGAGAGAGGGTGAGATTGATGAGAGAGAGAGCAGAGAGTAAAGAGAGAGTGATTGAGAGAGAGACTGAGAGAGGGTGAGATCGACAGAGAGAGCAGAAAGCAGAGAGAAAGAGCAATTGAGAGATAGACTGAGAGAGGAGATTGATTGAGAGAGAGAAAGAGCAACTGAGAAAGACCGAGAGAGGGTGAGATCGACTAAAAGAGGGAGAGATCAGAGAGAGCGAGCGAGAGAGATCGAGAGAGGGTGAGATTGACCGAAAGAGAGAGCGACTGAGAGAGAAGAGAACGGAGAGAGCGAGCGAGAGAGAGACGAGATCGGAGAGAGCGAGCGAGCGAGAGAGAAAGAACCCAACGAGCGAGATTAGAGATCAGAGCCCAGAGTAGATCGAGAGTGAGAGAGAGAGAAACCCAGCGATTGAGCTATAGAGATAGAGAGATCAGACCGAGAGTGAGAGAGAAATGAAAAGGGAGTGGGAGAGAAATGAAAAGGGGGCGGGCGAATGGAAAAGGGGCAAGTGTAGGCACGAAATTTTAGATAATTTTTATCGACGATATTTTTCGTCGACAAAACTAAATTTCATCAGCAAATATTTCAAAACCTTTACCCACGAAATTACATGTCGGTAAACAAATGTTTCTTTTTTTAAAAAATAAGTACAAAATATTTATTTACCGACATATATAATTTTCATCGGTGAAAATTAAACTTTTAGCACTGTTTTAAATAAATGTCGGTAAAAGTGACGTTTAGTGACGTTTTACAAAACGTCGGTAAAATTTGACCAATATTTACTGACGCATATAAATTTCGTCAATGAAAATTTAATTTTTACCGATGTTTTATTAAAAACGTCCGTAAATGTCTAATTTTCACCGACAAAACTTATATACGTCGGTAAATAATACCTTTTAGCGACAAAATTTTAAAAGCGTCGGTAAATAACATCACCAAAATTGCATTTTGTTGTAGTGTTTTAAGTCTTGGCCTCCTTTTGGAAAGTAAGTATTGGATGGCTTTGTGTATTTCTAGATGGCTTTGTATATTTAAGTATTTTTAACATGACTGTTCACATAAGTGTGCACTATTATTTTATTGGCTAAGACTTTTAGATTGGTTGTAAATTAGAATTTTAGAATTTATATGCCTGGATTAGGTAATCCATGTTATGTTTTCGTGTTTTATTCTTTATTATTAAGATTATATTGTTTGTATATGTTTGTAATTATGTTTGATAATCACTATTATTTTTTTCTATTTGATTTTTTATTGATTTTATATGTTATTTGTACCAATTAAAATCCACAAAGCGATAAAGAATAACTCTCAAATGGTTAAAATCAATTCTGGAACCAACATAAAAATTTTTTCTTTAAATATTTGATTCGTTTAATTTAATTTTAAATATGTTTGCTTTATGATTTATATGATAAAATTTATTTGTATTTTATTTAGATATTGATACATTTTAACAAAATTAATTCTTTCATAAATTTAAAATTCTTAACAATGCAGGCCTATTTGTGAGGTTTTCTATTTGTTTGTTTTCATCTTTTTCAGTGTTCCATATAAATAAATTATTGTAGAAAATTTTACTAATCTTTATTAACTATCTTCGCATATCTCATGATAGAAACTTAAATCAAATATATATCTTACAAGATGATTTTTGTCAAGCACGTTCTAGGTAGGCACAATTGCCCACTAAAATATATCATAGTTTCTTTTTGTGCATTACTTTGATATATTGCCTTTCGTATAATATGCCTTTATTTCTTCATTTCAATGAAAATATATTTTTTTAATGATAACTATAAAATGTTTTTAAATTTTATTTATTTATTCTTCTTAAAATATGTTTTACTTAAATTATAATTATCTCATAATGACATTGGATTATTACACTAAGAAACAAATAACTTCCTTTGTTATCTTTAGTTAAGAATGAAACATCAAGAAGACATGATTTCAAGATTGCAAGGCAATATTGGACTCATGTGTTATGGATGAAAAGAATGCTTAAAAGTAATGTTAGAAGAATAACTATGGGTAAAATATCTAATATTTTGTTTATAAAATAATCATCCATTATAATATATTTTGAATTTTACATTAAATGTAAATAATGAATTTATAAATATCATTCTATCTTGATACTCATCAAACAGATGCACATGAAAGACGATATCAACTTATAAGAAGAGGGAGAGTGACAAGAGTGTGGCATCATCATCAAGCAAGAAATTATTCCCAATTTTCAAATATATCAAACGAAGGTCAAACATCATTCACAAATAGTGACATTGATATACTCCAAAATGATACAATTACAATAGACAGTTATATAAATAGCCACATGGAGACTTCTATAGGTAAATTATTTATAATTTACATATAATAATCTAAGAATAATATTTAACCATATTTGAAAAAAATATAAATAAATTGTTTATTGTTTTCATTAGAGCATATTTATGAAATGTCGGCTTATCAATGTGATGATCATTATCGTCATGCATCAAGTCAGCAAGAGTTACCAATTGTTCCAAATGCCACAAGTAGTCATGTAGGAAATAATTTAACTTCAACATATGAAGATAGAGTTAACGACATAGAATAATGTGTTTCCTCAATAAACTCAAGACGTTCATCACGAAGAAGTATGAGGACATTCTAATATGAAGTAATATTTATTCTGACTACATCAATTTAATGTTACTATGATTATAATATTATGTGGGAAAAATTGTTGGAAGGAGAGATTTTGGACCTCTAAGTGAGACATGTATTAAATGTGGAGTTATGATGTGGAAGCAAGAGGCAAGTAAAGGAAGAGTAAATGCTCGAAGATATAATTTCAACAAGTGTTGTAGAGATGGGAAGATAGTATTACCCCTCTTGGAACATCCTCCAACATACTTGAGATCATTAATAGAAAATTCTAGTAATCAACAGTCATCCAAATTCAAAAAGACTATCCGAGCATATAATAATGCATTTTTGTTTACTTCGTTTAGAGTAAATAGTGGCTATAGTGTATTAAGTGGAAGGGGACCTTTTACATACATAATACATGGTCAAGCTTACCATAAGATTGGATCGTTACTACCAATGCCGGGAGAAACTCCAAAGTTTGCCTAACTATACATCTATGACATAGAACATGATGTGCAAAATAGAAATATTCCATTAATCCAACATACACAACATGGAGGTTCGAATTATTTGATTATAGAAAGAATAAGGTTGATTTATATGCAGTCAATCCATATGTGTGCCACTTCTTATCATTGCATAATAGATTTAGAGGTCAATGCCCAAAAAATCTAAAGATGAGAATATTGTACGATAGATATAAAGATGTAAGGCAATATAAACATCCAACAGCAAATGAAGTTGCAGTCTTAATAATAAGAGAGAATAAGCGAACATCCAAGTTATATGACATAGCAATGCCCATTACTATTTCCATATAGAGAAGATGGATGTCATGTTGACATATTATACAATCAAGCTTCACGGACCCCAAAATCTAAAGTTTCAATGAGAGAGTATTATTATCACAGATTAAAACAAAGGAATAACGAAGGAAAAAATATTTTATTTTTTGGTCGACTTTTCCATCAGTCTATTGTGGACACATTTGCTCATATTGAGCAATCTGGAGCAAAATATATAAGAAATAATCAGAGTACATTTAGATATGATTTTTTTCAAGGTGCATGAATATAGTAATTCAAGGAGACACACAAGCATCAGCAATTTGTCGATGATACATAGTGCCTTCTTTATTTACAGGAGGCCCACGTTACATGATTCAATAGTATCAAGATGCAGTGGTAATATGCTGATGGGCTGGGCGCCCTGATATTTTTTTAACATTTATATGCAACCCAAGATGGAAGGAAATACAACATTTTTAGACTTATTTTTTGGACAAAAAGTTGAAGATCATCTTCACATTGTTGATAGGGTATTCCATATAAAACTAAAAGAATTAATGGATAAGATAAAGGATGGAAAACTAACTCCACCAGTTTTTGCTGCCTGTCCCAAGCTCGGGTAAAGGAGGAGGGTTGTGTTAAGTAGGTTAACAGCCAGCGTAAAACTTTGTCACAGCCCAAACATGAATTTTGAGATAACAATATTTCATGATAAGGCTAGGGCATTCTTTGCTTAAAGCTATGCATTGCAGCGTCGCTTGCTTACAGTGAAAAATGTGTAAAGGCTACGGCATAACTCTGGGCTAGTGCGGTTAAAGAAGTTAATCCATGAGAAGAAGAGGAGGAATAAGAAAATTAGACTTGCTACTTGGAATATAGGAACTTTCACAGGCAAAAGCATAGAGTTGGTCGAGGTAATGAAAAGAAGAAAAATTACTATGGCTTGTATACAGGAGACAAGGTGGAAAAGGGAATAAAGTTAAGGAGCTCACAGACGGGTATGAGCTTTTTTTATGCAGGAAAGAGTAATACAAGAATGGAGTAGGTATAGTTGTAAAAAGAGAAAATTATTGGGGTAAAGAGGTTTGGTGATAGAATTATAGCAATTAAACTAGTATTAGAGGAATACATAATCCATATCATTGGTGCATATGCTCCCCAAGTAGATTAAAGAAAAGTGTGAAAAGATAATTTTAGGAGGAGATACATGATTTAATGCAAAAAATCCCAAATAGTGAAAAGCTTTTCCTTGGAGGTGATTTAACGAGCATATAGAAAGAGATAATAGAGAATATGAGAGAGTGCATGAAGGGCAAGGATTTGGAGAAAAGAATGAATTCAGAAACACTATATTGCACTTTGCAGTGACTTTTGATCTTGTAGTAGCAAATACTTACTTTAAAAAGAGAGATGAACATTTAATTACTTATAAAAGTGGGAGTAATAGAAGCCAGATAGACTTTTTCTAGTTAGAAAACATGTCCGATTGACTTGTAAAAATTGCAAGATTATCCTTGGAGAGAGTTTGACCACGCAATATTGGCTCGTATTTTTAGATTTTTGTATTAGAAGTAGAAAGAGAGCGGTAGTAAACAAAATAGGTCCTAAAACAAGGTGGAGAGATTTGAAGGGGGAAAGAGCAAATATGTTTAAGGACAAAATAATTGAGAAGAGAGAATAAAATTTTGAAGGAGAAACTACAGTAATGTGGAATCAAATGGCTAATTGCATTAGGAAGGTTGCAAAGGAGGTACTAGGAGAATCAAAAGGAAAGAGACATTTAATAGAGAAACATGGTAGTGGAGTGTGGAGGCTCAGGAAGTTGTTCAAAAGAAAAGACATTGCTACAAAGTTTGGTAGGGGACTAAGAGTATGGAAATTTTAAGCTGTATAAGAAAGCAAAGAAAGAAACTAAGAAAGTAGTAAGTAATACAAAGTTCAAAGCATACGATGACCTCTATAATAGATTGGGAATAAAAGAAAGAGAGAATGATATTTTTAAGCTCACAAAAATTTAAAAAAAGAAAAGTAGGGACTTAGATCATATTAAATGTATCAAGGACAATGAGGAAAATGTTCTGGTGAAGGACAACCATATTAAAGAAAGGTGGAAGGAATATTTTAACAAACTTTTAAATGAAGAACATATGGGGGATACAAGAACTAGGGAGGATACTTTATTACCAGAGCATACTTTTCTCCATAGAATTAGAGAGGTGGAAGTGAAAAAAGCATTGAAGCGAATGAAAACAGAAAAGGCTATAGGCTTAGATGATATTCCGATAGAGGTATGGAAATACTTAGAAGAGGTTAAGGTGAGTTGGTTATGTAGACTCTTCAATAAGATACTTGTGACAAAGAAAATACCGGATGAATGGAGAATAAGCATTGTAGTACTTATATATAAGAATAAGGAAGATATACAAAATTATACTAACTATCGAGGGATTGAACTTATGAATCATATTATGAAGTTATGGGAGAGAATAAGGGAGCGAAGACTCAGATGGAAGACCAAGATTACTGAAAATTAATATGGTTTTATGCCAGGGAGGTCAACTATGGAAGCTATCTTTTTATTTAGGCAATTAATGGAAAAATGTCAAGCAAAGAGGAAAAATCTGCACATGATCTTTATCAATTTAGAAAAAGCCTATGATAAGGTACCAAGGGATTTAATTTGGTAGATTTTGAAAAAAAGGAATGTCCCCAAAGGTTATATTGAAAATTTTAAGAATATGTATGAATGAGCAGTAAAAAAATGTGAGAACCACATGTAGAGAAACAGGTGGATTCCCCATAACTATATGTTTATATTAGGGATCAGCCTTAAGCGTTTATCTCTTTTCATTGATTTTGGATTAGTTAACTGTGCATATTCAAGAAAAAGTTCTATGGTGTATGTTGTTTACAGATGATATAGTATTGGTGATGAATCAAGAGATGGTGTAAATGCAAAAATTGAGAGATGGTAGGAGGCATTATAATTTAGATGCTTTAAAATAAGTCGTACAAAGATAGAATATATGGATTTTAATTTCAATAGACATGTACAAAGTGTTAAAACCGCTGTCAAAATTGAACCCCATGAGATATCATATAAGGATTCTTTTAGGTATTGTTTGATTAATAAGGATGGGGAGATTGAAGAAGATATTGAGCATATGATGAAAGCTGGATAGGTAAAGTGGAGACTAGCTTCTTGAGTACTTTGTGACAGATGAATGCCAATGAAATTGAAGGGCAAATTTTATAGGACAGTGGGTAGACCAGCTATGATATATGGAGTAAAATGTTAGCCAATTAAGAAGACACATATACATAAGATGGATGTGGCGGATATGAGAATGTTTAGGTGGATGTGTGGAAAAGCTAGGAAAAATAAAATTAGAAATAATAGTTTTCGAGAGCATTTAAGGGCAGCACCAATAGGGGATAAGATTAGAGATACCTGTTTACGATGGTTTTAGCATATTAGTGTAGGCCGGTAATGGCACTGATGAGAAAAAATTTGGCTATCCAGGTGGATGGCCCATCAAGAGGTAGGGGTAGGTTTAAGAAAACATAATGGAAGTTATTAAATTAGATTTGAAGAAGTTTAACTTATCTAAGGATTTGGCTCAAAATAGAATAGAATGAAAAAACAAAATTCATGTAGCCAACTCCAACATGGTTGGGATAAGTCTTTGATGATAATGATGATAATGATGATGATAAAGGATGGAAAACATTTTGGAAGAGACATTGCTGGTAAATTCTTCTTACACTATGCCATATTTCACTATTTTAATAAATTATAATTTCTAATACTTACATGTTTTAATATATGATTTACAAATATATACGCCATTGAGTTTCAAAAAAAGGGGTCTTCAACATGTACATATATTGATGACATTGGATATGAGTGATATGATATCTACATAAAAAAAGATAGATGTTGTTGTTTCAGTAGAGGTACCCGATGTTGACATTGACCTAAAGTTGTATAACACAATTAAGCGTTGTATGATACATGGCCCATTTGGTCCAATAAATCCAAATTCTCCATATATGGTTGACGGTAAATGCACTAAGAAATATCCTAAATGTTTTAACCAACAAACTTCAATTGACAATAATGACTATCCAACATATAGGAGGAGAAATAATGGAAGGACTATTCAAATAGGAGATGTGGATATTGATAATAGATGGGTTGTTCCATCTAATCCCTTTTTGTTAAGACAATATAATGTACATTTAAATAATGAGATTAAAGCAAAATATAGGTCATTAAGTGTTTGTACAACTATTTTCATAAGGGCTCAGATAGAATAACTATCATTATTGAAGAAAGTACGCAGTCACCTGATGCAATTGGCCAAATGAGATGTAAGGTGGTTGATGAAATCAAACAATACTTTGATTGTCGTTATGTTTTAGCTCCAGAAATATGCTGGCAAATTTTTGAATTCAACATTCATAATAGAAAACCATCAATCGAGCATTTACAATACCATCTTGAGAATCAACAGATTGTTACATTCAAGATTATGAAAATTTAAGAACCGTATTAAACAGACCAGGGATAAAGGTTACAATGTTCACTTAATAGTTTGAAACAAATTGTTAAGATTTTGATGCACAAAAATTTAGATACATTGACTTTCCAACAGAATGGTCTTGGAAAAACAAAAAAAGGGTTTGGATCAAAAGAAAAAAAAGTCTTAGATGCATTGGAAGACTATGTTATGCACATCCAGCATCAAGTGAGAGATATTATTTAAGAATGTTGCTTCACATAATACGGGGACCTACATCCTATAAATATTTCAGAACAGTGGGTGAAGAGACCCATATGACTTTTAAAGCAGCATGCATAGCACTTGGCTCATTTGATGATGACAATGAATGGGATATATCATAAACAGAAACATCACAATGTGCGACCGTGTATTAATTGAGAAACATGTTTGCAGATTTGCTTATGATCTGTGAAGTTTTAAATCCATTACTTATATGAAACAAACACTGGAACTCACTTTTTGATGACATACAAATGAAACAACGTGGGCAGGAATTTCTAACAATCTCAATTTATCATATTGTGAAATTTAAAATCAAACTCTTATAGAGATTGAGTCAATTCTAAATACAAATGGTAGATCATTAAAAAAATTTCACGATATGCTATTTCCACATTATGAGCATGCTCACTTTATATCGAACAATTTACTACAAGAAGAAATGTCATACAATGTCGAAGATCTTGTATTTGAATTTAATGTCTTGCATTCAAGATTAAACCTATAGCAAACCATAACATTTGAGAAAATTATTAATTCATGCTTAAATGGTAAAGGTGGGGCTTTCTTTGCCAATGGCAGTGGTGAGACTAGAAAACAATAATTGCAAAGCTCAGAAGTGAAGGAAAAATTGTTTTAGCAATAGCATCATCGGGAATCGCATCTTTGTAGTTACCAGGCGGTTGAACTACACATTCATGATTTAAGATACCATTAGAAACTCATGAAATATCATGTTGTGCTATTCGTAAAAAATCAAATTTAGCCAAACTAATTTAAAAAACATCTTTAATCAAATGGGATGAAGCGCCTATGATGCATAAGACTGCATTTGATGTAGTTGACAAGACTTTCGTGACATTGTGTGTTCTACTGATAGTAATGCTGGGATAAAAATATTTGGTGGACTAACAGTTGCATTAGGAGGAGACTTTAGACAAATTTTGCCTATTGTTAAAAAGGGAAAATGAGAAGATATAGAAGCAGCTTCATTGATAGGATCTAAAATTTGAAAATATTGTCAAATCTTAAACCTCACAAAGAATATGCATCTCCAGAATTTATCTAATGATGATGACACAACAGACTTTGCAAGATGGATATTAAAAATTGGAGCTGGTAACTGCACTTCTTTTTGTGCCAGTATAGATTCAGATGATGATTGGATTGAGAATCCAAGTGAATTATGAATAGATGGTGATGATGAAGACATTTGACCCACCCTTAATCAACTTTGTCTATGACAGCTTAAATGCAAATATTAAGAATCATTCATATTTTGAAGATCGGGTAATATTAACTCCATTGAATGATTATGTTGACAATATTAATGAAAAAACTTTCAATATGCTTTCTAATGACCTTGAGAAGAAGACATTTATAAGTGCAGACAAACTGGTAAATGTTGAGGGCAGAGAAACCAACCAAGAAATATTGTACACAATAGTTGGACTAATGTACTTGCAGGGCTTACTACTTAATGAGTAGGGTCCTTACTTAGAAAGTTTGGTGACATTATCTATATGCGAAAAGTTTGAAGTTCATTTCAGATCACTGCAACTTACGATATTCATCTTGAACAATATGACTCAAATATGAGCCAATAAACATAGCTTGAATGTTTCAAAGATTATGACTTCTTTATGGGGTATTGTCCAGGAAAGGCAACGTAGGGGCAAATGCTCATAATAGGAGGTCAATAAACTTGAATGCTTAAGAAGAAGTTCATTTTTAATTGTAACTGGTATAAGACTTCATAGATTTAATCATTTGGGTATAGTAAGTTGAGCTTCCAAATGAAAGAGAGCAAAGGATAGGGAGAAAAGAATTAAGTCAGGAATGGTGGAACTGATTAAACTTGGGTTCCCATTTCTAGAAAATAAAATAAAAATAAGATAGAATAGTACAGGAATCAGAAAATAGTTTGGGTTTAAATAAGAAGGGAGCGACAAAACTTGTTAGGTGAATTTTCGAACAGTGACATAAGAAAGGAATAGAGGAGATCATTTGAATGAATATGTCATGAGGAAAATTATTTATAGAAAAAGACTTAGTTGATTTCAAAAATATTTCAAGGAGATTCCCCAATGAATTTATGTTCCCGAATGGAATACTATATGAATCTCTTAGGGTTTGACTGGGATCAAAAGATTTGGGTCATATGGTCAAAATCAACAAAGATGATGCACTAGATGAGTTGAATATCGTGCACTTAGTATAGTATATAAAAGTAAGAACATTGATAGCAATGTCAGCAAGGACGTTTAACTAAGAATCAAAATACTTCACTTAGAAACCATTGATTTCATTTCTACATCTTCAAATTAGAATACACGATTTGCTTTCAAATCACCTGATCATCATCATCCAATCTAATGCAAGATCTCTTCTTCCTATTGCAAATACATCTCTAACTCAAACTACCAAGTTATCCCAATGAATCACTTTTAATTTTCCATAACAGTCTTCAACTCACTTTATTCTTAAGATATGCTCAAGATAGATTCTTTAATATTGAATTTAGATCACAGAACCTTAGACTTAATTCGTATTCATCGAGTAGGCAGGAGAAAATTCTTCAATGATTCAGTAAAAAAAAAGGAACTGTCTTTTGGAATATAGCTTCTAAAATCAATGAAGAAATCTTACACAATTCGAAGGCTCTTGATGAAATGACTTCAATTGCAATTTAAATGATATTTAAATAAAAAATTTATTTCCCCCTAGATTACATTGAGATAGAGTAACCTGCAAAGGCAAAGCAAATTTTCAATTAATCATCACGATTAACAATGAATTCTCACTTAAGCCATGGGCACATTAAAACAAACATCTTTATTCCTCCAACATTGACAGTACTGTATTTAATTCATTAAAATACCAGTGATGTTATTCACTTCTATTTTATCTAGTAAGGAAAACAAATTCAATTTTTCACCTACGATTGTTGACTACCAATCATGCAATCAAAGGGTCAAACTAATGACTCCCAATCCATGTCTCTAATTCTTGAATTTATTTTCATCCATTCCAGCTTGCTCTCTAGGCCAAAAGAGATCAAACCTCAATTGATTTACTAGACTTATCTTATACTTAATATTGATTGACTAGTCTTCAATAATTAAATAGTATGAAACTATTTCAATTGTCAAATATCAACATTTCATCAAAGCAGTAATCAAGGCAACAAAAACCTCTAAAGATTTCAAAACCAATCTTTAATCTTAAAACTTTCTTCTCAAATTTATAACCCTTAGTTCTCAAATTTATAACCCTTAGTCAAGGGTATCTAGCCTTGAGAGAATTTAGGAATTCGCGATGCACCCTACAAATAATCAATTCTATATCAATATAAGACGGTAAATATTCATACTTGCTAATCACTTGATTTAACCGTTCACGATTCAATACTACATATCCAAGGTACAATTTGATATCCTAATATGTATACCACAACACTCAACTTAGATTATTGAAGTACTTAGAATATTAAGTAAGGAAAAGATTCAATAAAATTAGCTTAAGAAGAGAATATGCAAAAAAAGAAAATTAATATCAAGTAATATTCTAACTCAAAAATAAGGAGCTACCTTCACCACGGTCGATGAAGGTGTGCGGTCCCCTATGAAGTGTAA
Source organism: Sextonia rubra (assembly GCA_037013555.1). Taxonomy (NCBI): domain Eukaryota; kingdom Viridiplantae; phylum Streptophyta; class Magnoliopsida; order Laurales; family Lauraceae; genus Sextonia; species Sextonia rubra. The sequence continues at coordinate 13,759,889 of JASUAD010000023.1, forward strand.
CGACCCTAATTTTTTATTTTAAATTTGAATTAATCTTAGCCCTTGATTTAATCTTGATGGACCCCACATGTAATTATTATTATTGTTATGATTTTACGCTATTTAAATTTGGATAATTAATTAGTTATTATGTGGGACCATGTTTTGTTAGAATTTAATATATTAAGGAGTCTGACTCAATCAAGATACTCTAATTGATTAAGTCTCTTGTTGTTTTTTTTCATATCTCAACTCCACCTTGAAATTTGTGTTCAATCCCAACTTGTATTCTAAAATCCAACCTAAATTATTTTTCTTGGCTAACTTAGTATATGGTTTTTGTTCTTTTGGAGACTCTTTTCTTCTCCTATAAAAGGATACCATCTCTCCCCTCTCTAGACACATTTGAATGCTCTATTTTTTTCCTTTTAGAGTGTTCTATTTTGGTAAGTTTTCTATTTCCTTTCCCCTTGCTATTGCATGTTACTATTATAGTTGATTTACTTTATAATTTCCACATGATAGCATGGTTGCTATGTTTAACCCTTTTATCATGATAGATTGCACCCTGGGCTGACCACGTGCACCTCTGGGGCCATGTTCTTCAATCATCATCATCACCATTAGCTAACTCATCACCCCTGTTTGCTCCACCTTGCATGAAACCCAGTCGATCATGCATACTAGAACCCATCTCTATTCTCAGCATCCCGGCCCCCTTGAGTGCACTTCTCATTTCCATCCTCAGCAATGGCCTAGACTTATCCTTTTTGACCAGAACTATACACCCATCGTTCCTTTTCCTCTTCCCATTGCCACACCCCAAGGCCCACCTGAGATTTGAACCTTCACTTGATCACCATGCACAAGAGCAACCCTACTTTCTCTCTCCGTGTTTTTTTCACCCACCAGCAGCATCACCTCCACCACGTCCAACCTCACCTCTTTCACTGCTCCTGCTCTCATCAACACCCTTTTGCTCATCTCCAACCCAGCAAACCCAGTCATCATCGTCTCTTCCTGTAATCATTCTCTTCTCCTCTGTCTGCTTCTTCCCATCACACGCACACACCAACTGAAACCACTTCTCTCTCTACTTCTGTTTCTTGTTCTTCTCCTCTGCGACTTCTTCTTCTTTCTTCTTCAGTTTGTTTCCTGCAAATTTCTCGGCCATGCACCTGAACCGATCCAGACACAGCATCACAACTGAGTCACTCTCATCTTCATCGTTCTCTTCTTCTTGCTTCCCTGTCTTACTCCTTCTTCTTCTTATTCTTTCTTCTTGTTTCAGCTTTTCTCTTCTTGTGGCCTCTTCAGTTTCTCCTCCTATGTCACCCAGCCAAACAGCCGTCCACCCATCTGCTTTCCTTCTCCTTCTTTTTCCTCCAATCTTCTTTCTCATCTCCTTCTTTCATGTTCTTCTTCTCCTTCACTGCGTCAACTCACCTCTCTCTCTCTTCCACTGTTCATCGTCTTTTTCACCTTCTCCTTCTGTTTTCGTCTGATTTTCTCTCTCTTGCTCTCTTTTCTTCCTTCTCTGTTTTCCTTCCTTCTGTAATTTTTTTTCTTCTTTTCTTCTCTTCTTCCCTCGGTCCTGCGTTCTCTGTTGTTCCTGCTTCTCCATTCCTTTCTTCTTCTTCCTGTTTTCTGTTTCTCCCTCTTTCTTCTTTCATCCGATTCCTCTTCTTGTTTCTCTGTTTTCTTCCTTCTCTGCTTTTGTCCTCCTCTCTTTCCTACCATCTTCTTTCTTATTCATTTCTCGTTTCTCTCTCTCCTTCCCCTGTTCCTGAAACGAGACAACCCATCTCTATTACCTTCATCTTTTACTTCTTCTCGTTCACTTTTCCTTGCTGTTCTTTCTTCTTCTCTGCACTTACCTGAACCAGGACCCAGATCTCGGGTTCCTTATCATCTTCTCCTCTTATTTCTTTCTCTACTGCAACTCCTACCATCTTCTTCTTCGTCTTCTTTCATCTTCTTTCCTTCTTCCTCTGTTTCTTTTATTATTCTTTTCTTCTTCCTTTTTCCTTTTTGGTTTCCTCTCATCCAAACAGAACCCATCACCTGATCGTCATTTCAGTCATCATCACCATCATTATCTTTCAACCAAAACTGAGCCAGCATCCCCTCCCTTCTCATAACAACACGACTAAACCTAGCCATCACTGTTAACATCACCCAACTGCCTACCACTAAACTCACCACCCTACACCCACTGTTACCAAATACAACCCATAGCGAGTACTGCAACCACACTTCACCACGAGCCACCTTCACCGAGACCAACATAGTCCTTATACCAACCCACCACCACCTTGTCCCTCACAGTCACACCCTGCCACAACTGCATCACCACCTCTCATCCCACACCCGTCGCATACCCACTGCATCTCCCCACTTACCGACCTTGCCTGCATGTTTAACACAAGACATTCAAGTTCTATAAAATGAGCTTTTAGCCCCAAGCCCACGCAGCTGAACATAAGAAGCCCATTGTTCCTGGCCCACCTGGTCTGTAGGTTCCATTCATTGTGTGTAAGCCTAAGTTCATGACCCAATAGTTTTAGCCCATCCACTGATTTTTCCCACGCTGTTCATTGATCTAAGACCAATCCATTTAACCGATATGCATGTGTGACCCAGATTACTTATGCCCATTGCATGAGTAAATGAATTGGTCCCAATTGCTAAGTTTATTTGTTAAATATCAGGGCCTCACACTGAGATTCTAGAAGATTCAAAATAGAATGGGTTTGACCCTTTATCGCCATTGATCCAGGTGAGTAGTCTTACTATGTTACCTTAGTACTTAAGTTTCCTATTTCTTGTCTTGATTATACTTTAAATTGTAATTTTGGTTTTTATTGAAATAATTATAGGTTTTTTGAGGATTATTGCTGCCTTTGATTTGTTTTTATTCGCTAGACTTAATATTGTTTTTGTTGACACCATCTTGTTATAAATTAAATTGATTTTATATTATTATGATTGATCTGTTATTTGATTTGAGAATAATGGAATTTTGATGAAAACTTGATATCATTGTATTAATTCATATTTCTAACCCTGATCCTATTATGCACTTGAAAATTTGAATTAGAAATTCATGGATTTTTGGATTTTGTTATTTGTATACCATTGACCTCAAAGGCATTGTCTACAGTATGGGCAACGCACCGTGGGGACATTCACACGAGTATTTTAGCCCTTTTGGGTATGAAATTGGGATTAGAATCCCTTTGTGCAATATTCCTAGTCTGTAGCTAGACTCACTTTATTTTGTAGAGATTACCGGTATCTCAGGCCTCGTACAATTTTGGATATGAAATGGCTTGTATCTGACGGGTACTTTGTGCTTGGCCCGGGCTTAATTCTGGCGAGCACACTTTGATATTTTGTTTACTGTGGATATGCCTTATCTTTAGTTTGATTTTAGGATGATGCTCCTAAATTGTAATAATTTTAATTAATTATTGGAGTATTTTACTTATTTCCTCTGTTTGGTGTAAATTTTACTAAAATTTGATTTTACCAATTTGTATTTGTTTTGATTTTATTTTTTTGACTTGATCACCTTTGAGACTGCTATATTCCGCTCCTTGTTGATTTGTTCAACACTGTGGCTCCAAAATTTGATGCCTTCACTGCTGCCTATTTGCTACGGTTTCATAGTGGGTCTACTTGCAGAGTTGTACTCACCCTCCTTTGTTTTTCCCTAGATTTTACAATTGAGCCAGACATGGAGGACACTTAACTTGAATGCGGGACTGGGATTGAGGAATGAGTTGCAAGAATTTCACTTTAAAAACATTAGTAACATGTGTAGGAGTTTATTTGTTCATGTAATTATTGTTCAATGAGATTTATTAATTAAAATTTCTTTTTCTTTATTTATTGTGAACCCGTCGTGCCTCATGATTTGAAGGTCCTAAGGATCTCAGATTTCGAGGCATGACTTGAAGGGTATACCAGATAATGATTTCTTCGATGGTGTTGAGGTATTCATCGTATTGTTCTAGCAATGCTTCCATATATGCGTTGAAGTGCGCTTCTGGAATAACATTATTGTTGCTCAGTGTCCAACCTCTATTCAGGAGGAAGTTGGAATGCGTCCTGAGTATCTCTCGTGTTCTTAATACTCGCAACATGAGCCATCTCCTTCTACACACAACTTCATACAAATTTGGGAGAAGACATTTGGTACTTTCTTCTAGAGTATGCCATTCTCTAGACAATTCTGCTTCTCGAAGAAGGTTAACTAGGGCTATTGTTCAAATAGCAGAAGGTATGCTTTTGAGAGACCTTAACTCCCATCAGAGGACATTGATGTAAGGCTCTGGAAAGTGATTGTTTGCCATGGGTTTGATCGAATGATTCTGTTTCACTGGTTCTGTGCTTTATTTCTTGACAATTACCTGTAAAAGACCTGAATTTCATTTTGGAGTAACACCTAACCTATTTACCCAGTCAACTTATTATACATTAAAGTCAAATAATTGACATTCGGACTATTCTATATTGTAACGTATTCTCACCACGTTCCTACATTCTAAATCTTTTATAAAGACTTCTTCATGGCCTGTTCATGACGGCTACTCTGATGCCATACACACGTATGTCATGACCCGAGCCTAAGAATCAAGGGTTTAGGGTTAACTCCAAGGCTTGACACACGTACTCTCATGCAATCCAGACCCAGACTGAAGTCTGAATGGAATTTCACAAGGAATATTCACATACGTACACATGTGATGTGCTTTAAACGGACATTAGTCCGAACATTCAATACGGGAAAGGCTGTCAATATCGCTTATAATTTTACTTTTCATTAAACAATTCATAAGTATCATTCCATCCATGAAACCGTCCACATCTTAATATTTAGAGAACATAGGATTATTATTTTAATTTTACTCATCACTTGTACAACTTAAACATGATATGCGCATGTTTGTATCTGCAAAGGATAAGCATTTTATGTAGAGAAAGTAGAACAGTAAAGTACAAATAACCAAAGGACATTCATAGAAAGGTTAGAATATGCAAGTAACAATTTATATGGATGTAAATATATACATATGCTAAAAGTCCCAAAAATACCCAATATATACACTTTTAAGATAAAAGTGAGTCGCTTTCGGCATATGGATCAGTCAGTAGGCTTTTGTTGTCTATTCGTTATAGCCTAAAGAAATCACCATGGTCTCCTTCTCTAACTCCTGATTCTCTTTCAGACCGAGATTGGGATTTGAGCCGTAACACCATTAGACAACTGTGAATAAGACTATTTAGCAAAGTATAAGCATAATTAAGGTAATACGCATTGTATATAAAAGAATTAATGAAAAGTGATCAATAGAGGTCAATTTAGTATACTACGCATATCGTGCATTGAAACAAAGTATGATGTAAGGATCAATAAATAAAAATACATACTATTTGGCTACTACATTTACTATATCCTCCCTCTAGGGATCTATGCGTTGAGAACACCATCGACCGAGTTAAGGTACGAATAAGTCTCTTCATACATAGAGTCCAAGAGCTCCAAAGGCACACTACAATAGCATCATTTATTATTACACCAAAGTCAACCCTGCTGAGTATCACAAGACTAAGGCTGAGTAGAGCCAGACCATTTCGATTCATATGATTGAATTTGAGTAAGTTATACCATTCGTTTCATTAAGAACCATACATATGTTCATTGAGAACCAAAAGTTATACGTTCAATTCGTTCTTACTCAATTCAACACTAACAATAGGGAAGCATATATCAATAACATTTCAAGTGGAATCAATTCATTCAATGAGCATTCGATTCAAAATCATTCTAATAATAGAGGACAATAACAATTATCCAATATCCTATGCAATTCAAATCAGTAGAATCAAGGTAATTTACAAACCAACCATAATCTAGTCATCCATTATTTCTAACCGTACATAATGATATAGTTTTAAGTTATCCGATACACAGTTGTCTCTTTTTTTGTGTCACATTGTGTATTGAATGTGCATTAAAGTCCCTTAAACCAACACCTATAGGGAGGTAGTGGGGCACTCTAGAGGCTACAAAACCTACATCGGGAAGAGATACATGTGGCATTGATGTCGGTCCTAGGCTAATTAATTTGGGGTCAATTGGTTAGTGCTCAGTGCTATAATAGTGAGGTTATTCCTCCACCCCAATATCCATTGTAAGGCAGTCTCTTCCATTATATCAAGACTTAAGAATCCTTAAAAATTAAATTTCTTATTCTACAGAAGGATATCAATCCCAACTTAATTAAAATATTCCAAGACTTAAGAATCCTTAAAAATTAAATTTCCTAGTCTATAGAAGAATATCCTTCCCAAAATTAATTAAAATATTTCATTGTATGGTATATATAAAAAATTTATGGGACTCCCATCATCTGCTCAAATAAATGGGACCCAATGGTACTAATACTCAACTATGATAATTATGTTGTGTAAGTCCATGTGAATTGGACAAAATCATGGACAACGAGAAAAATAGAGATAGTTTAAATTATAAACAACACACAAGACATGACATACTATGTATCTAATACTACCAAGTGGACTCTATAATTGGAGCAATCAACCAATTAAAATTCAAAGAGATTATAAAGCATATTTCTTTTCCTTTTGTTTATAGGAATTTATATGTGATGTGAAATAGGTGGTTTAGTTGCCTCATGGCCTCACCCATCATGTCTAACTGCTTTGTGAATGAGGTTTACAAAACTAAGAGGGTAGAGTAGGATTGAGATTTTTTGATGTAAAGTAGAATTGAGACAAATATCATCACCATCTTTAAGAATCTCAATATTCAATGACTATAAATATCAAATCCTATAATCCAAATCAAAACCTCCTAATCCTGCCTCCTTTGTAAATATAATTTTATAATCAGAAAGGTTTGATTTTTTGACCCTCTCAAGTAGTTGCAACTTAATCCTATTTTGGCTTCAAATGATGGCTGAGTAGAGATTTTTCATTTTTGGCATGTGCAAATGTATTTACTATGTGTGGTTCAACCACTCCCAATTAAATCTACAAGCAGTAATTCATATTAAGGTTAGGAGCATGTGACCAAACATTGTACATAATTTTCTTCTTAAAATATTTGATATTTTAGATTTAATTTCAACTACATTTGTTTTTTGATTAATATAGGAATATTCATTAATATTTTATTAAAATATTAAAAAATTAACAAACTTTGTTTTGTAAAATAAAATAAAAATTTTTCCATGTCCTGTGTTGGGCGCGGGTCTTGAAGTTTTAGTTGTTATAGATATTATAACGACACCCTCTTTAGCAGGAGAGCGACACATGGCACAACCTCTTCGCAAGATGTGACACATGGCATGCTTTGATTAAAGTCTTAACATCTAGAATATCTCTCATCTCTCCCTCTCTCCTAAAATCTCTCCATATTCCATTGCCCTCCTATAAAAAAGAAACATCCAAATAGAAGGCCCCTCTTCCTAATCAATGCTCTGAAGTCATCCAAATGGATCAAGACCGTTCAATGGGTACACGTAGATGGGATGGGACATACTTTAATCTTAACCATGCAGCAGTTGAAGAGATGTCATTGTATGATCGGTCCTACAAGCATATGCTAATGAAAATTATTCAAAAGCTCAGTAGAGGATCATATAGCTTTTCGTTTGGTGACATGAGCGAGCCTTTGGAGAATGGGGCGTTGATCACAAGGTAGCACATTTGAAATTTCCTAGAGTAATACATGGTATAAGTTCAAGTTGGTAATCATAGTCGTATGTTCAATATTTATTTTAAAAAATTATCTAATCTCAAAATTCTAATCACAGTTGTGCAATGGGTTATCCAAGTTTAACATGAACATAGGGTTGGTATGTGTTTGAAGTGGAAGGTTATCAAGACAGGATTTCCCCCTAAGGGGTGTCGCGAAGGGTGAAGGGGGTGGGGAGTGGGTGGTTATGGATTTTTTTTGGCTATATCAATTAAGTTCTTGGCTAATCAAAATCTCTACTCCTTTTTATTTTGTTTATTTTTTTACTATATATACGAAGGAAAGAAGGTGGGCCCACAGTATCATCAAAATTGAAATGGTTCTAAGCCCTTACTCTTAGTGGACCCACTTATGCATGTATAGGTGTAGACATATGCCATGTTATGGATTTTTTTTATTTTTTTTTCGTATATCCATTAGGCCCCTTCATCTTTCTTCCTTTTTCATTATGCGTACCATAAATATTGAAAATATTAAAAATTATGATTGTGTAATGAATTTTATGTTAATATTAATTTATAATTCATTTAAATATTTCTAAATATTTTTATTGATAAATAATATAGTTATTAAATATGGAGCGACACGTGGCGCGCTCTCAATAGAGTTCTATTGTACAAATCTTCTTTCCCAAACAACTCTCATTTAATTTTAAACTTTTTATTTATTTATCCCTTATCCCTAAAATCTTTCAAATTTACATAGAATGCCTAAAATCTTTCCATATGAAGTTTCTCTCTATATACAAAAACTTTTACAATACGATAACTTTTACAATACATATGATCCATGTAGGCCCATTCGCTTAGCCATACATTCAATGTAAGAGAAGAGGGTATGTATGCTCTCTCTTGGTGCCTCAAGAACATCATTTCCTGCAATTTCAAAGACACTCTTATTCTCTGATACTCCAAACCCCCTCGTGTGGTCTACTTGGCTCTAGATGGAACAGGTACTTTCCCTTGATAATGTTTTTAAGGATGATTGGTACTTTTAATTGACGAGAGGATTATTTTAGTTGGTGTTCTCATGATTTGCTTTCAATTGCAGGATTTGTTCTCTTCTGATGTCATGGCTAGCATAGAAAGATACAATAAGGAGTTGGCAGATTCTAGTATGGAGAAGGCTACAAAAGTGTGTAGAGACTACGAAGAGGTTGGCAAAGTTGTCTTGGTATATCTTCCTGCTAAATCTTTGTACATTAAGGTTGTCAGTGGACAATGGGTATGATTTGGTCTAGGCTTAGGCCGTAAACATAATATGGGTCAAATCCATTAGACCAATATGTCTAGGCCCCTGACTAAATCGTTATATATGGACCAAGTAATTGCTTTGGTTTCTTTAAACAAACTTTTGGTTGATAATGATAAGATTTACTCAGCAGTTGATATATTGGTTCTTGACAACTTGCAAAACTTGAACAGCATACTTAAAATGCCTGGGCCTATTAGAAACATCTATTTTATTGGCAGTTTTGTTATCATTTATAATCTATCGTTCCAGAAACAATTTGCTACTTTTATACATTTATATACTGAGCTCCTTTTACACAAATTAGCCAAGACTCAATAGAGTTTGGGTTTTGTAACTCATGAACTTTTTAGATCAAGAGAGTTTTTTAAGCTTTTTTATATCATGATTATGATGGTATTCAATATTATATACTACTTTAAACCTAATTATGTATTTACTAAATTACTCTCTTTATTAATTGGGTTAAAAATGTTATCTCTTGACTAACCCAGAAATAGAATGGTTATAAATCACTTGATACAATTTTTTTTATGTTCTCTCTTTCTCTGTCTTTAATGTTTTATATACTTTCACTTGAATTTTCATTGACAAAAGAACTTCTTCAAGAATTTGCATTATTAAAGAACTAGCCTCAAAATTAGATTTTTAAGACTTAATGTGGCGCACGCCTTAATGCAGGCCAATCACAAGGGTAGGGTGTGATTGAAATATTTTGATGTAGATTAGTGTTAAGACAAGCATCATCACCATCTTTAAGAATCCTAATATTTAATAACAATAAATATCAGATCGTATTACTGTGTGTAAACAAATCTACTATGTGCGATTCAGTCAACCCCATGTTAGACCTACACATGGTAATTCATATCAAGGGTATGAGCATGTGACCAAAGATTGTTTATAAATTCTCTTCTTAAATTATTTGATATTTTAATTGTTTTATGATTTATATAATAATATTAATTTATATTTTATTAAAATATTAAAAAAGTAACAAAGTAACAAATTTAATTTTTCCATGGCCCGCGCCAAATGCATTCGTTCCTTTATGATCCATTTGATCATAAATCTCAAACGACATGGGACCATCTAACTATTTAGAAAGTAAAACCCAATGCAATATTATATACTATATATGGGCCCCATCAAACTAAAGTCATAAATCTCAAATATTGTGGAGCCCACCTAGCTATGAAGAATGTTAATGACATGGGCCCATCTAATCAAATCTAACAAATCTCATGATCTGTGGAGCCCAACTAACTCTAAAGAAAGTCCAATACAATCTAATATCACATGTTACATGATTCATCTAACTAAAATTGTAGAGCTCATATACCATGGGCCTTACCTAAATGCGAAGAATATTTAGTACAATCAATGTTATATGTATGGGGCTCATCTAATCAAATGCCATAATTTTGAAAAAAAAAATTTAAGTGTGCATATTTTTTTAAAAAATTTATAATTCACTTAGAGGGCTTTCATTTTAAAAATTAATTACCCATCAAACAAAAGTCATAAATATCAAATATTGTGGAGCCCACCTAGCTATGAAGCATATTAATGATATAGGACCCATCTAATCAAATCTAACAAATCTCATAATATGTGGAGCCCAACTAACTGTGAAGAAAGTCCAATACAATCTAATATCACATGTTACGTGATCCATCTAACTAAAACTGCAGAGCTCATATACCATGGGTCTTACCTAAATGCAAAGAATATTTAGTACAATCAATGTTATATGTATGGGGCCCATCTAATCAAACATCAGAATATTGAAAAGAATAAATAACGCCCACATCTAACCTCAGATAAATCTCTAAATCTGATTTCCTCTCTAAATTTAAAAAGATTTCATCCTACTAACCTAATCCATCGATGTCAAATCTCCATAAGATATTTAAATTTAATTGTCACTTATTTCTCTCTCTTTAAATCGTTTCTCATCATAAAATCCCTCATCTTTAAATCACACTCATTCTTTTATCTCCTCTCCTCTCAAGATTTATAATGACAAAGGTTAAAACTGAAAAGTGTTCTTAATACATTCAGTCTTTTCTGAATTATGAGTAGTCTAGCCGACTGAACAAATCAGTGGTCGAGGGTATGCTAGTCGATAGAGGAAACTGACTGGCTGACAATTATAAGTTCTAACACTCATTGAGTAGCTGATTGAGATCTGGTTAAATCATTTAGAGTTGATTTCAAGTTGATTGGCATGATCCATGGATGAAGATTCGGCTCCCACCTCACAAAGCTGACTGTGGGAGGGCAGCCAACCATATCAATACATGGTTGGCTACCTCCCCTGCAAAATAAGTTTTGCTCAATCTTATCCTTGCTACAAATAACTAAAGAAGCCCCTTGAAAGCTATAAATGACCCCTAGGCGCTCCTTCTAAGACACAACACACCAGTGCATACAACACATAGCAAAGACTCTTCAGATTCCCCGCGAGAAAAAGCCGACGCTTTAACTTCTTTAAGTTCAAGCCTTGACTCTAATAACAAGGTACTTGATCTTCTAAAAATAATCAGAAGGATTTTACATTGGTCCAAAAGAATCTTCGAAGAATGCAAGTGTTTCAAGACTTTTTTCATTCCCTTCACTTAGGAGTCGAAGGTAATATGGGTATAACTATGGCCAACCTACTGGTATTGTGCAATAAGCTATCGATGGAGGCAACCATGACCATTGAACCTTCGTTCTAAACTCCCCTTGGAAATTCTACAACCATGGAAAGCAGGTGATAGGTTTCAAAGATTGCTTGATCGACTTGAAATACAATAAGGCAGTGCACATCTCCGGATTAGTCTCCTTTGTCTGTTTTTTTATTTTTTTTCTTATTTTTATGCAAATTGTCATTATTTTCTTTCTTTTGTAAGTGTTGATCATTTGAGACCAAGTCGGGGGAGGCGCTAGGATAAAAAAAATACATGTAAACAACCTGACCTAGGAGGTCAGAACGCAAAAGAACCCACAAAAATAAATTTGGAATAAAAAAGAGTTGAAAATTTTGGCATTTGTTGATTTAATTATTTTCTGTGTCTTTTCCTTGCTCTCCAAAAAATGGCAGTCATTTTCTATGGGTCAGAAGTTCAGACACCTCCCTTTATCATCATTGACATCTCCTTCCCTTTTTCTCTCTCTAAAAAACATCTCCTAATAAATTTTATTTATTATCCTCCCACTCTTCATTCCTCACCACCTCCTAATGATTTCAGGCAATTAAAAGCATCCGTTTCATCTCCAACAGGAAATCAGTTGGAATCATTTCATAAGGCAAGTAACAGCATCCGTTTCATCTCCAACAGCAAATTAGTAGGAATCGTTTCATCTTCATACCAAGAAACCCTACAACAACTGATTCATCTCAAGGTCTAGGCAACTCAACACTATCAAATCAAGTTCACATGAAATTGAACCATTTCAAATTCATGTTGGGCCAACTATATTTGAAAACAATGGATCTGGAAATAAATTGCATCAAATAATGGATAAAAACATACCTTGTTAGATCCTGCTTAGCACCTCTTTGCATCATAATCTCCAAAGTCCTATGCCCTCTCATTCACTCCCCTAAATTCGATTGTTGTTTACATTTTAGAAAATTTTGGAATTCATGGATAAAAAAGCACCACACTTCTAAGCTTCTTCCATGTCCTCCTCGCCTAGATCAGAGGTAGTGCATCCTTTCTTGTTGACTTTGCTATATGTTGATGTTTCTTTTCAATCTCGTGCTTCTAAAAATTTTTTGTGCAATTGATGTTTGCCAAAATGCCATAGTAAACGTTTTTTTTTTTACAAATGTGTTACTTCTCTTAGAATACATTGTTGACTCCTGGGCTCATAAGAATATTGTCTATTTGCATTAACTTATCTAATGAGAATGTATAAAAAATTATATCAAATTGGATAACAATACTTAAACAATTACAAAAGAATGTAGGAGAATTATATTTGAGAAGAATATTGTGTAAATATACAAACATATAAAAAAATTAATATTACTTACAACTTGAGAAAATAGCATATTTCATAAAAAAAAGTTATAAGAGTTTTAGGTAATGGAGACTAATAACTTACAGTAAAAATGATAATCTTCTGAAAAATAAAATAAAAAATTAGATATATCAAAGGTATCAATTAAAAAATGGAAGCATTTATATTGGACCTAATGGTTTATGGGCTTAATTTTTAGATTGTTCACTAATAAATATTATATAATGTCAAATCTATTTCTATAGGATTAGTGAAAAAGTTCACACTTTTTAGAGAGAGAGAAAAATAGAGTTGAAGAGGAAAAAAGGCATAACGAAAATGAAATGGATTAAAGAATTCTGATTGGAAATTTATATTGAGAGTCTTTAAGTTGGCAGGAGATTTGTGTTACATAGAGCTTTTGTATCTATTGCAGGGTAGTTTTTGGTGTTATATCAATTTGTATGGAGAAGTCTTGAGAATATGAACAATCCCATTAGCTAATGAGATGTCCAAAAGGCTTTTTGTTGTATGTTATATAACATTGTTGTTATTATAATTCATTGGATATTAAATTGAAATTGATTGCTTATTCAGTAGGTCAGAGACCAATTGGAGTAGGTCAAAATAAGTTAGGCAGTCAAAATTAATTGTTTGCAAAACGCCCTTTTCTTCACTCTGTTGAATTTGATTGCTGTTTACATTTTAGAAATTTTTGGAATTCATTGATAAAAAAAACACACTATCACAACCCGAGCCCAGAAATCGAGGGTTAGCGAAAAGCCAAACCAGTGACACACGTACTCCCGTGCACGTGCATCCAAACCTAGTCCAGATACACGCACACAAGGGATCTAACAAGTGCGAAGCAAGCGAACGCGGAAGCTGTAGATATCATAGCAAGCACAACAAAAGAGAACGAGCGGAAAACCAAAATGCAAAATGGGAAAAGGACGTAGATAACACACACAGATATAAAACCAAATACAAGACTGAGTACACACCAAAAACACATGAGGTACAAAATATAATACAGAGAACAAAGTCCAAAGTACAAAATACAAAGTCTCCACGAAACCAAAACACTGGTGATATGCAGGAACGCACTCGGCAGAAGTGATCAAGCCCACTCTGCCATACCGGAGGGTGTCTCTAGGTCCTGCGCTGCAGTCTCTTCGATCGCCGGGGAGCAGGACAAGGGATCTGTGCCTGTAACACCACAGACAACTCAATGAATACAATGATCCAGCAAATATAAGTAACAGGGACGAAACACTCATAGTATCAAAGTGAATAAGGACAAAAGATTAAATACAGAGTTTCATATTAGTATGCTAAGCAAATCGTGCATAGAAGTAAAGCATGTGAAATGAATCAAAACATAGAAATACTGAACTAAGTGGCTACTACATTAACCATATTCTCTCACATAGAGAGCAGACAGATGAGAACACCACCGACCTGGCCATGGGTACAAGTGGGTCTCGGTTTCCTGGGTTCTGGAGTCCCAAGACAAAGCTACGCTGCAGTGACATAGAGAACAGAGAACTAAGCCAGAGGTAACCCCGTCGGGCATCCTAGGGTTGAGGTTGAGTAGAGCCAGACTAATACCAATCAAATTAAATCCACAAGAAGGGAGATTTTCGGCTTTGGACTCACCGACAACAAAGGCCGGATCTTATTCTCACATATAAATCTCTGGGCAGAGCCACTTGGGAATACCCAGCGAATCAGAGATGTACAAAGCCAGAGGTATCCAAAGCATAGTACAGACTGAAGAATAAAACAATTATACAGAACAAAAGCAAAACGATCTCGTCATGCATTAACATAGATCAGCAGAACAGAGAGCAAAACTGTAAGCAATATGCAATGCATCTCAGAGTAACACGGAATCAAGGGTAATTACAAGCTAACTCAAATCTAGCTGTTCACTGTCACTAACCATGCATGATGATGTAGTTTTAAGTTATTCGATGCAGCGTTGCCATCAAAGTGTTGCAATGTCATTCTCACGTGCACCAAAGTCCCTTAAACCAACACCCATGGGGAGGTGTTTAACAGTAAACCAACGCTCCCATGAATGAGTCACAGCCTAACAGACTATTCATGCGGTCTAAGGAATCCATTGGGCCGGTTTATATGAGTGGTTACCTGTATATAAGCTCTACAATGTCACACCATTAGCCTAAGTTTAATTTCAAACTTTTTCCAGGTCTTACGGCTTAACTGTGGGTGACCTACGGCTTAGTCGTCGACACCTTACGGCCTAGCCGTAAGATGCACAACGGCTTAGCCGTGGTTTCCTCCAGAACACGGCTAAACTGGTCATCTTCCACTTCTGATCTGATACTTTTTTTATGGTTGAGCTACGGTGGAGTCCACGGCTTAGCCGTAACTTCACCGTAAGAGTACTGGAATCAGAAAGTTTCGACTGATCAGAGTGTTAATTCACGGCTGGGTTACGGTTAGCTTACGGCTCAGCCGTAGAACAATTTACGGTTCAGCCGTAGCCTAGCCGTAGAACAAAATTCAAAATTCGCGTCTCTGGATTCTGAGCCATACAACATTACGGCTTAGCCGTACAATACAGAAAACGAAATCGGGACAATTACAGATACTGTAATTTCATGTGCAAATGAAACAAAACAAGCTCCAATGAAGCCAAAGTGATAGAATTAGGCTGTAAATTATGTCAAGCATGTAAGAACAAGAGAATCACAACAATAAACAATCTACCCATATGTGTTATACAGTCCTATACTTATACTTGCCTCAAAGCTTTGTCAAACCACTGAAGGCAAGCTCCAATCCAACTAAAAACCCAAGCAAAGCAAAGCAACAACACGTGCAAGTATGAGAACACAGCAAGGGAGATGCAAAATCCAAATTGGAGAAGAAGAATTGAAGAACCCACTTACCTCAAAGCATAGACAGAGAGGAGGGAGGGAGAGAACCCAATCGAAATGGGTGGAAAAGCCCAACACCAACCAAGAGAGGAAGAGAAGTGAAGAGAAGAGAGAATGGACGTGGAGCTCTCCCTGGAGTTTGTTGTATGCATGTTGAAGGAAATGAGCAAGGAGAGAAGACATCGGGCTGATGACTCATTATATAGTTTTGGAGTTTAAAACAAAGTCTAATGAGTTTAAGTTATTTATGATTCAAGTCACATGAGGGTCCAACTCCTCCAATTGACTCCGAATGGGTCTGAGATAGTTATGGAAAATAATGAGCTCAACAAAATACACGTGCTGACACCAAGATGATGCAAATATGATGCATTCAAAGCAATTGCAAAATTACAAAAAAGGGCTTAGAACCTAACCCATCCCAGGTCAAAGGCTACTCAACTACCTATCCAAGATCCGAAACCAAGCCCAAAAGAAATAAACAACACAAAAACACACTAATGAGCCACTAAACCGGCTCAAAGGGGATCGTAGTGTTACACACACTTCTTCCATGTCCTCCTCACCTAGATTAGAAATAATGCTTCCTGTCTTATTGACTTTGCTGCATGTTGGTGTTTCTTTTCACTTGTGATTTGTCAATTCTTTATGCAATTGATGTTTGCCAAAATGTCATTGTAAACAATTTTCTTTTTACAAATGTGTTACTTCTCTGTGCAACTGGTGTTTGTCAAAATGCCATAGCAACCAATATTTTTGTCAAATGTTGCGTAAGTGATAATGTTTCATATGAAAGACATTAAAGAATTTTAAAATAATATATGGTTCACAGTGGAAATTCTGGAGTTTGAGATTTAGTAAAACGACTTTGGCTTTTGCAATAGTCTTATGGTATATAAGTGAAAAGAGATGAACCATATAGGTGCCAGTATCTTGACTCTTGAAAGTTAACAGCTAGCCTAAGATGATAATGACTATGCTTACTAGACTATTATGTACACTCTTTTGGTAAAAGGTGTTATGTACACAGGTTAAACCATTATGCAGTTTCTGGTTCAGATTGCATATCTGTCTGTTTGTGGTGGGCTGAAGCTTCTCCAAGCCTATTATGCTATTTTGTTATTTGACCCTAAAATTAGGTACATATTAATATGTCTAGGGTTTGATTTACAAAGTTGGGTCCTCATTCTAGTAGTAAGCAATCAAATAGATAGATACACACACACAAAATAAATAAATAAATAAATGAATAATAGTAATAACAGCAACAATCAGATGGATAGCTGCCATTAGCAGCATATTGCTGGCAGCATACTAGTCCTTAGAAGCAACCCCGAATTGAATTCTACTGTTATGCTTTCAAGTAATCAGGTTAAGGGAACCACTGTGAATTATCTTTACTTCAGACTTCCTCATTTGGTCTAAATGATGTGCCCAAGCACATCATCATATTAATAAGTCCTTGGTTAATCAAGTGTGGGACTGTACCAATATCCCATATCCGATGGTTCCATGACTCTATACATGAACCTAATCTTTAGTTGGGCCTAATTAACATGAACCATAATCATATTTTTTTTTATTCCAGTTTGTGGTGGCCTGAAGCTTATCTAGGCCTATTATGCTATTTTGTTAACCCTAAATTTAGGCACATAGTGATATGGCCAGGTTTTGATTCACAAACTTGATGCTCTAGAGGCAACAAATCAAATAGATAGATACACACAAAAGAAAAAGAAAAAAAAAGAAATTAACAACGATAATCAGAGGGATAGCTGCCATTAACAACATGCTGCTAGTAGGAAACCAGTCCTTAGAACCAATCCCGAATTGAATTCTACTGTTTTGCTTTCAAGTAATTAGGTTAAGGAGACCATTGTTAATTATCTCCACTTCAGACTTCCTCATTTGGTCTAAATGATGTGCCAAAGCACATCATCATATTAATAAGTGCTTGGTTAATCAAGTGTGGGACTATACCAAGACCCAATACCCAATGGATCCATGACTCTAGACACGAACCTAATCTTCAGTTGGGTCCAATCTGAAGAACCATAATCATGTTTTCTTTTGAGTCAAGAATTAATATATAAGGGTACATCTTCATGTGATTTAGAACAACTGCTGCTTTTGGTAACACTTCTTTATATAAGATACAGTATTTGAAGCAAAATTGTTTGACACTGTTGAAAAGAGCATATCAAAGAATTGGCCAATTCATTCCTTTGAGATCCATTTTTCTTGTGCACTCATATGATCTGCTTTTTCATATGCTATTGCTTTTATGAACGCATTGAATCAAGGTTGTGCCTGCTGTGGAGAAGTCTCATTCTCATGTCACCTGTTTTACCACACAGATATTTTCAATTCATTATAATATTATTTACTAGATGGTTGAAGTTACTTTGCCAATGTTGAATGTTCTGTTAGCACAAGCTGTAAGACTTTAATGGCAGTGGTTATGTGAGCAATTCGTGCCTGTGCCTCACTTAGATGACCAAGTGAAGTTAGGAAGAATCTCTATTGTTTAGTTCATCTAATTCATATCTGGTATTAAGGAAAGTGCCAATCAGTGGGGCTTCTTACTGGATTACATTAAAATATAATTTATGTTAAAGTATTGAAACAAAAAACAGAAAGAAAATTAACATATTTGAGATCTATAGAAAGAACTGAAATCCTGTTGGTGAGCACAAATAATAGTCTATTTAAAATGTGATACTATGACCTAAATAATTGACCGCCTAGCACAATGTTAGCTATCAAACATAAATTGGCCTAGTTGTTCATTGTCACATTTCAATGCTATAAAAAATTCCTTTTCTAAGAAATAGAAAACTGGATTCATTAATTGGATTTGGTAAAGTTGACTATGGATTTGTTCGATAAAAAAGAAAAAAAAAAGACAATCCTAGTTAACATATTCAGGATCTAGAAAAAGTACTGAAATCCTATGTGATTAGCTTTGATAGGAGTTTTGTTAACATGTGAAATTGTGATCTAAGTAACTAATCACCTAACACATTGCTAGCTGTTAAAGAAAACTATGAGTGGTTGTTCATTATCACATTTCAATGCTAAAAAGATTAAAAAAAAAAATTTTTTACTCAAACCTTTGAGTATTAGAGTCCCAACCTGAGAACTAATTTCCTCATGTCAAAATATTATATTAGCGATGACCAAATATTGCATTTTTTACTTCTAAAACTATAAACAGTCAGGATAAAGTAACTGTTTCTTCATGAATACTAACTTTACTACATCTTGAGGGGTTTTATGATGTAACTAACTACATTTACAGTATGATTTAGATGGGTAAACTCTTGGGATGTCCAATTTTGCTATAATTTAAAATTTATGCTTCTTTTAATCTTTTATTTACAGCACATGGTGAATATGGCTAATTTGATTGTTGCCAAAATAAAGGGATGCTTCACAACTATGATATGAATATGGTAAGTTTTCATTTTTTTCAAAACATTATGTAAATACTAAATAGTTTTATATTTTCAAATTTTATTTTCTTGTATGAAATAATAATTTAATATTTAAAACTAATATTTTGAGGATTTCACTATAATTTTTTTAAAGTAAGCATAATCTTTGTAAATTTCATGTAGGATTACTTTTTTTTTATTGTTCTTTAAAGTAATTAGTTTTATATTTTTTAATTTATTTTCGGATTTTTTTTAATTTTAGATTAAACTATTATATATTTAGATTTTCATTATAAGTATGATTTCCTAATTTTATATAATCATTGTATACTTCA
Source organism: Sextonia rubra (assembly GCA_037013555.1). Classification (NCBI taxonomy): domain Eukaryota; kingdom Viridiplantae; phylum Streptophyta; class Magnoliopsida; order Laurales; family Lauraceae; genus Sextonia; species Sextonia rubra. The sequence goes on from JASUAD010000023.1 coordinate 13,779,582, forward strand.
CATATGCTAATTTTTTTATGGTTGCCTCATCATTTATGTGAATATGTAACATGTAAATATTTTTTATATTTCTGAATTTTTTTTTTGGATTGTCAGAAGTTAGAACATGGAATTAGAAAAATTAAATAATTAATGTATCATTTAAAATGTACCCTTTTGAGACTCCAATTACTTTTATATGAATGTATTAATTTCATTGTTTTTATTATATTTTGGATCTTAGTTTAAATGTTATAAATTGTGCCAATGTGTTCTTTTGTGCATGGAACTATTGTGAAGAAGCTGGAAGCAAACACAAGATTAAATGTAATTATTGCCAAAAAATCATAAATGGAGGGATAACTAGATTGAAGCAATACTTGGTTCATAGGCAAGGCCAAGTAGCAAAGTGTCCTCGTGTACCACCTAATGTGAAAAAAGAAATGCACGAGTTGTTGGATACAGGAAAACAGAAAAAGGTTGTTAGAGAGAAAAAAAAAGAGGAGGAATTTGAAGCATGTAGGGAAGAAGTTTTTGGGTCTAGGGAGGGAGATATTATTTCCTCCGATGATGATGAGGATCCAAATTTAAGCAGGGCTAGAAAAGAAAGTTTGAGGTCACTTCAGGAGGAAGAAGAAAGAAGAAGAATGTGGTATGAGGCAGCATTGAGATGTGGCCAATATGATGAGGGTGGCTCATTTGTATCTAAGGGAGTGGGTTTACGTCGAGCATTTAGTCAAAGACAACCCTGCCCAGTAGATATTGAGGATGATGATGAACCTCCTACACAGGCACCTCGTAGGCCAAGTGTGGTGGGTCTAACGAATCCATTTGAATATAGAAAACCAACAGCCAAGCAACCCAGCATTGTAAAAGCATTAAAGAGAAAATTTAATAAAGCAAGAGATAATTTGATAATAGCTACTGGAAAGTTCTTTTTAGATGCAGCTATTCCACCACATAAGGTAAACTCTCCTTATTTTACCACTATGTTAGATGCAGCAGTGAAACATGGTTCCAGTATAAAAGCACCCACCCCATATGAGATTGGACATCTCTGTGTTAAAAAAGAATATGAGGATTTACAGCTCTGGGTGGAAACTTTTAAGAGGATTCGGAGAGAAAGGGCTGCACACTAATGTGTGATGGGTGGACGACCCTCACAAAACGTCATCTCTTGAATTTTCTAGTTTATTGCCCTTTGGGAACAGTTTTTATCAAATCAGTTGATGCAACTGATTATGTTCAAGATGCTAGATATATCAATAAGTTGTTTAATGAAATGATTAATGATATTGGGGCAGATTGTGTAGTTCAAGTTGTCACCGATAACGCTGCAAACATGAAGAAAGCAGGACTGATGCTTATGCAGCAGAGGCCAAATACTTTTTGGTCACCATGTGCAGCACATTGCATAGATTTAATGCTTGAAGAAATTTCCAAAGGAGAAGTCATGAAACAAGTGATTGAAAAGATGAAGAAAATCACTAATTTTTTCTACCAGTCCTATAGACTTATTTCATTGATGAAAAAATTTACAAACAATCATGAACTACTACGACCTAGCATTACTCGATTTGCTACCCACTTCATAGCCATTGAGAGTATTTACAAGTATAGAGGAGGACTTCTCCAACTCATCAAATCAGATGAATTGCTGAATTCTAAGTGGGGAAAGTGGCCAACTCCCCTAACAGAAGAAGTATGCAAGACCATTAAGTCCAATTAGATTTGGCCTCATGTTAAAAATTGCTGAAATGTTTTTGAGCCACTAATAAAAGTTCTTCGATTGGTTGATGGTGATGATAAGCCAACTATGGGCTTTTTACATGAGGCCATGGAGAGAGCAAAGATGGCTATTAAAGCAAACTGTAGATATTATACTAAACATTGAAAAATCATCGATAGCCGTTGGGAGCGTCAATTGCATCATGACTTACACACTGCTGGTAAGTGGAAACTGATTTCTTATTGACTTTCATTGTTATATTAAATTCTTTTTAATACATTACTCACGTAAATTTTTGCATTTAATAGGTTACTTTCTCAATCCACAATTTCGATATGAATCTTTGGATCGAAATATAGCTGATGAAATTCAAGTGGGCATGAAAAATGTTATTGAAAGACTAGCAAATGACGCCGATGAGGCTATTAGGGCAACAAACCAAGTAAGTAAATTAAATTAAAAAGTAGAGATCTTATATAATGTATGTTGTTTTCTTCAATTTAATTTATATCATTATTCATTCATAAGTCATAATAGTTGATATTGATAATTCTTTTTCTTTTTTAATGCTATTAGATCGATGTATATATATAATGAAGGAATGGGAAGTTTTGGCGCCACCATTGCTCGAAGAGCTGTCACACAAACATATCCTGGTAAGGATTGTATAATATAAATAGTAAATTATATTTTCATTATTTAAAAATTCAAAAATTGAATGTTTAATATTATTTTCTTTTATTTTCAGCTGAATGGTGGTTAAATTACGGAGAGAGCGCTCCAGCATTAAGGACGATCGCAATTAAAGTTCTCAGTCAAACTACATCTTCGTCAAATTGCGAAAGAAATAGGAGCACCTTTGCTTTTATCCACACAAAAGTAAGGAATAAAATCACGATGGATAATTTGAACAAACTGGTCTACATTCACTATAACCTCAAGCTCCGCAGTCGAAATCGAAGAAGAAGAGCATTTGAGGATCAATAAGATTACTTTTGCCCAATTAATTTAGACTATATATTTTTAGCAGAAGATTATTTGTTAGGTGAGTGGTTAGAGGAGGTAGAAGAGCCATTATTAGATGGAGATCCAGAGCTAGCAGAAATGGTTGAAGACTTGACTGGGAAGCAATTTGAGCCAATGAGAGCCTCTGAAAGATTACAAGAGATTAATTTGACACAACAACAGAGGGGTACTACGGTTGATCCTACAGAAGCAAGAGGAAAGGAGGTGGGTGAGGAGAGTGAGTCAAGTATCTCTACATCTTCCTCATCAGCAGGAATTCCTCCTGATTCTCCTGGGATTAGCGATCACTATGGAGATAATGAGCCACCAATGTATGAGACAGTTAAGCATTTTCTTGGTGCTATAGACTTAGATCCCCATCGTGGTTATGTAAGATATGTCTCACAAACTAAGATAGAGATTGGTAGTAGCATCGGTCAAGGAGGAGGGCAAGGTACTTCTGCAGGCAATGTTGGACAACAGCAGGCTAGGTATGGTTCGTATGGATACAACCCTCATTGGCCAGCTCAACTGCCTTTAGCTCCACCGTTACAACCGTGGTATGAGTATGGACAAGGAATGATCCAACGTGAACCCCAAGGTCCGCAACAAGCTATTTTTATTCCTCATGAATTTTTTAATTTAAATTTAGGCCCCCAGTTATCTCAATCTACTGAGGATAGCTCATTATATTATAAAGGGATCTTTGCTCCTCAGCAACAATATCAATATGGCCAAGGGTATGGGAGTGCAATGCAAGAGTTTGGATTATATTATTATAACCCATATCAAAGAAGAAGAAATAATGATGATGATGATATCGAGCCTGGAAGACACACTACTTGGAATTAGGGTATGCATTGATTCTCTCCAATTGCTTTATGATTTGTTTTACTGTCATTGACTCATTATGTCATATGCTATGTTAATATTCATGTTCTTAAATTTTACAACTTGCTTGATAATTGTTTGATAAATTGATGGTTGATGAATGATGAATGATAATTGATGACTGATAAATAATGATTTATATACTATATAAGATACAAGTATAACTTACAAGTGTACAACACTACAAGTTTACAACCACTATATATAAATTAAAAATAAGTTGTATTCTCTAAAATTTTATACTAATAGATAGTTTATATTTTATAAGTCAAAATTATGGTTTTTATAAAAAAAAATCACAATTTCGGACAAGACAGCGATATAGGATACCATAAGTTAGGGGGACCGATATTTTGATTTATATGTTTTACTAATGAAAAAAAAAACATTGTTTTCCAACATTTTCTAATATTTTGAATTTTTTGGATATTTTTTCAAATTTTTTTGGATTAAAAAAAAATTCACACCGCGATGACCGCGACGGACCGCGAACCGCGACCGATACCGATATCATATCGATTTTTTGGACCGACCGATACCGCGACCGATACCGCGATTTTTATCCATGGTACAGAGAGAAATCAAGAGGATAGATCATACGGTATGCAAGATAACCTGCTGCAAGAACTATAAAATTCAACCATCTTGTAATACGCTCTCGAACAGCCCCACCTTAGCAACATGTTGCTTCGTTGTTAGACTCTTGCCGAATATTACAAAGTTGGATAAATTTGATCTCATTCGGAGAAATGGAATGCCCCAAGGCCCTGATATGGCATCTCGTTGAAGGCAACAGCAGCTCTATTCCACTCACCTTCTACTAAGTACAAGCCCATGAAAATGTGAATCAATGAGTAAATCTCTCCTTGATTGTCCAAATCTCCCTTCTATTTGAATCCCCAATGCCAACAACTGGAGGACAGAATAGTTACACTGTGATCTCATCCTTTCTCAGATCACCCAAGAGGATCAAATATTAATCCCAAAGATTCTCTGATAGCCCATCCAATTTCAGGTGGTAGCACTATCCATAAATTTAAAACCCTTAGTGAGGGGACCCGCGCGCTCATCTACAAGGAACCAGAAAGATGCAGGAATGACCCAAGATTTTGAAGAACAATTTATATGGTTGGCACTTATAGTTGGCACTTCTAAAGTGCCTACCATGAACTACATTGAAAGCAGTTTTATTTGTTCATAATTAAATTATTATGAGAATAAATGGGTATCATTGTAGTAACACTGATTCAGTCAAATACTATCACTTTGACGACTGACAATATGGAAGTTTGGTCTCTTAAAGAGTAAAAAATTTTAAACCTTTGATTGGAAAGTTCAACTCTTGAAAGAAAAAAAAGAACCTACGGGGCCATTTTGTAAACTCTAGTCTAATCTAATTAAAAGAAAACACTTTTTTAACTTCTAATGTACAATTAGCATGTTTTGTAAAATTATAAATTAAAAAAAAAATTATTTCACAATAGTGTTTGGTAAGCATACTGCATACTCTTTGTTGTTTCCCAAAATTTCTTTCACTTCAAAGCCCTAGAAACATAACAAGTGACCCACCTCATGAAATTAGTAATACAAACATAGTAATTAGATCATGGACAAACCTTTATAGGAATTGAAACATGAGCCCACCTTTTGTGATTGTGAACATGAGACCCACCTTTAGGAATTGCAACACGATCCCACCTTTATGAAAACATGAGGCCCACCTTTAGAAATTACATCACATGACTCACTTTAAGGAATTAGAACATGGGTCATTATAGCAATTAGAATGCGGCGCCTACTTCTATAGGAATCAGAACATGAGGCCCCTATAGGAATTCCAACAAGGACTCACCTCCAGGAATTGTGTAGATTCACCCACCTTTAGCAATTATAAAATTGGCCCACCTTTATAGGAATTACAATATGTCCCACATTTATAAGAGCTAGACTATGCCCAACCTTTTATGATTTCAAAGATAGAACCCACCCTTGGTGACTGAAAATAGGACCTGCCTCTAAGAATTACATAGTAGGGTCATCTTTTGTTATTGGAACATTGTACCCACCTTTAGGAACTGTGATAGTTGTTAGAATCCACCATTTGCGTAATTTTGAAATTTTGAGCTCATTCGTTGAAAATATTTGGAAATTTTGCATTGTCCACCTTTCTGCTTTAACTAAAATCGGTCAACCAAGGAAAGCAACCCCCTAATTTTTTTAGAGGTTTACCAAATACTGTAACATGTAAATAAGCTCTAATATGTAAATAAGAGATAATGGCAACCATCATCCTGTTAGCCCAATCAATTGAACAACTCAACCATTAAGACAGCATATCTTCTAACACGATTAACAAACAATCAGCATATTTCACTTAACAAATTTCTCAACCATCCATTTCATTTCCACAAAACTCCACAAATTGAATGAAAAAGGTTACGTCAACAACCCCATGCTTCGTACCGATGGATAAAAACCTAACGGGGAAAGCCCCCAAACTAGATTCATTGCCCTGATCTCTTTTGTCTAATGACTTGGCATGACGATGTAAGCATTAGGAACAAAATCGAGTTTAGAAAAGTTTTGATAAAGGCTAAAGAAGCAAAGTACTTAATTAAGATGGCCCCATGGTAGGGGCTAAGATTACAAGTATCCAAAAAGCCCATAGCTCGAGCACACACATATAAAAAAGGAGAAAAGATAACAAACAGATCACAATGGGCAAGTAAGAAAAGTCATAACATAACTTTAGACATCAAGAAAAGTGGTGACAAGAGACTCGGGGCAAGCTAGTGTCACGCCATGATCCCGGGAATTAGGGTTAGAATGAGCCCCATGAGGTGTGCATACGTAATCATATAGCAATTTGTGCATGTGAAAACACGCACGAATTACTACAAGGGAGATTCCACAGGAACGTGTAGAGAAATTTCTCCAACACGTAAATTATGTTCGACAATAAGTGGAAGCTTGTGTAATACACTTGTAATGATCATAAGCAATAAGAAAGAAATATCATCCATTTCATAAACAAGTCTGAAGTCTGTACTTAACCATTCACATTTACATGACAATAATTACTTAAGCATATACAAGATCCAAAATCTTATATGCATTTATCAAAATGCTAGGTGCAAGAATAACCATAGTCCAAATTAAACAACTCAACAAGACAACCCATTGACCATCTTCGTAGGACGACTAATAGAAGACGTTGTCTTCATTGACTCATCTACTCCCCGAGGTTCCGTTGAGGCTCCTGCCGGGTCGCGTCATTCGCCAAACTGGGTTGGGTTCAGTACCTGTAACACCAAGGGTAGCACTGTTAATATGACGGTTAAACAAGTATAGAAAGATATATTAAACAATTATGCTGTATCAAAGGAATTAAGAAATATATATAGATTAAAAGAAGGTAATGATCGTCAAATAGGCATGTTGTTCATGAGTAAACATAAGTACTGAATCATAAACAGTATATCAAAATATACTAGATGGCATCCACGAGGCTATATTCTCTCAAAAAAGAGCCTATCATCTAGAAAGAGTATACATATGGGACGCTAGGGGATCAGGCTAGCTTCTTGAGGAGCGCCGACAACTCCTCCCCAGACTACTGTAGCAGGGACATAAGGGGCACCCATATTTGGTCTCGTCAAACTAAATAAGGGTGCAAGCTAAGTGGTGCCGACTTGACATATCAAGACCGACTTAACTTCATATCTTTCGTACATTTCAGTCATACTTATCATATCATACGTAAAGGAGTTTTGGTCTTGAGATCACATTCATTTATAGAGATTTGAGTTAATAAGTATCTAATAATTAATTAATGCATATTTAATTGAGCTACATCATGTTGAGGGCATGGTTTCTTAACAATATGAATGCATTTAGATTGAGTAAGCATTAAAGATAATTACTAGCCAACCCTATACTAAATAATCTATGATTCCAATGGCATTCAACACGATGTATTCATAAAATATCTGGTGTCATTGTGTTACCAAAATCTTAATGTTATATTATGTATGCAAGGACACCTCTTTTTATGCTAACACTCATGACGTAACATCGGGAATTCATCTAAAAAATCGAAGGAGATAAGTGACAGCTTTACAGTTGTCCTCCTTATCATTTGATCACCATTAGGCTAATTTACTTAGGGAAAATGTGCTATTTCTAACACCCTACAAAGTCATTTGAAATCCCTAATATCTTAAATTCACAGTGTTCTTACGGCTTAGCCATACATATATTACGGCTTACCTAAGTGGCTTAGTTTTTCTCTCAAGTTTATATGCATTTATGGCTTAACCGTATATTAGCATACTGCTTAGTTGTGGCTTAGTTTTTCCCTTAAGTTCATACGCATTTACGGCTTAACCATATATTAGCCTATGGCTTAGCCATGCTAAGCCTACGGCTAGGTTACGGCTGGGCTACAGCTTAGCCATAGTACAATCCATAGCTTGGCCGTGGGTGAGCCATAGGGTAATTCTTAGTTTTGGGGCTCTCTAGAAAGTTCATCGTAGAATAGCTTACGACTTGGTCACGGGAGGGTTACAGCTTAGCCCTAGTTGATTCTACGAGTTAGCCGAGGGTTAATCGTAGTTCAAAATCAAGTTTTGTGCTCTTTAGATTCTAAGCCATAAGGACTTACAGCTGAGCCATGGATTTCACCGTAAGCTTCGGAATTTCTGAAAAATGGTTCTGGAGCACAAGTTCAACAGAGAACTCCTAGCTCTTAGTTCCAATGGGATTCCTTATGCTTTCAAACTTCCATAATAGGCCTTATATTGCCCAATATCATTAATGTTGTATAATTATACCCATTATCACCTAATTCAACATATATGTGTGCTTAATCATGAGCTATAACTTACATTTAGAAGGATCACTTCAAGAATCAACAAAATTCAAACATACAAATGGTAATATATACTCTAATACTTACCTTTTAACATAGTGCTTGACCCTACGAACTTCACCTTAGTGTGTAGTTAGAGAAAGCCTCGATAGAAAATGGGTTCTCTACATGAAAGACATGCAAAAGGGTGATTCTCATATAGAATGCATGCATGTAGTATTTTTGAATCTCCTTGACTCTATTAAACCCAAGGAAATGAAATGCAAGCTATCTCTTACCTTAGAGAGCTATAGACTATGAGGGAAAGATGAATTTCGTGCCTTCAAAGAAGGAGACGCACAAGAGGATGAAGAAAGAGGTAGATGGAACCTATTGCTCCTACATGCAAGGCTAGTAAAGCTAGATTTGGTGAAAAAGTGAGCAAGGGGAAGGAAAAAGATAGAGCTCCAACAATGAGAGTAGAGGGAAGAAAATGGAGAGGGATGATGGCTTCCCTCCCTTTTAATTCAAAATTTTCAAGGGTTTACGTGCAAGTCCATTTTCTTTGGAGAAATTACAGTTTAAGTCAATTGAGCTTCAATTGGGTTAAGATGGTTCCGAATTGAGCAGGGCCAAATATTGAAGTTGACCCCAAGATGAAATGCTCACGATGCAATTAATGTGGTGCCAAAATGATGCAAACCATGAAACTCTCATTTACAAGAAAATCTTTAACTACCTAAGTAAAGTTCATACCTAACTACCTATCCAACTGAGACCCACTAAAATTAAGAAAAGATGGATTAAGATGAAAATACACATATTAATAGGAAGTCAAGCTTAATTAATATAAATTATAAATAAATTGGGTCAAGACCTTACAACTAGCTCAACATCCTGTGGCACCTTGGCTAGTGGTGGAACCTCGACGATTCAGTGCTCGAAGTTGGATGGTCTAAGGTGTACATGAGGAGCTGAGGCGACAATAGCAGTTGGAGGCTTAGGGGCATCTTGGTCGGCATGAGGCGAGGGAGAATGGTGGTCGAATATGGGCAGAATAGTATACCTTCCTAGGAGGGAAAAATCTTCTGTGACAGTGGCCTCATCTAAACTAGTATCATAGCCACTCTTAAAAAAATGGCACAAATCTCCTTGACCTATTTTGAATAAGCAGCTTTGGCCTCGTCATAGCGCTCGTCACAAGCTCGCTCCATAGCCACCTTAATCTCCACTTCTAGTTCCATGTTTCGAGCTTGGAAGCCCTCCAATTCAAGCTCTTTGGTAAACAAGGTGCTTTCTGCACTAAGCTCTGGCAGTCACTGAACTAACCTTAGCCTTGGCCAACTTCAGGGCCTTTTGAGAAAGACCGAGCTGACCTTTCAAAGACACCACCTCATCGTTCAAATCCTTTATGTGCTTCCTACCCACCTCAAGTTAATAAAAAATGACTGACCATAGTTGAATCCCCTGGTTTATGCAAAAACAAACTCGCATAGCTAGAGACAGTGTGAGAACAAATGAACTCGAAGACAGAACAAGACGAGACTCACCAACAGGCACTTCTATATCCCAGAAGACATGAGCTTGAAGTCTATTAGTGAACTGTGCCACTTAATGTTAGAGGGAAGCAGGGAAGGCTGGGCCATTTTCTAGGACACGTTAGGGGATTCAGTTATGTCCTCCTTTTGGTGGGAGGCACCTTCTGTAGCAAGAGCCTTTTTGGATGAAGGAGGGCATGGTTTGGGAGGCAGGATGGGGACGTCATTGTCCGACCATAGTGTGAAGATGCCAGACTCTTCCAAAGAGGACCTTTGCCTCTTCACCACTGACTCTTGTGGAGAGCTACCGAGTGGTTGCTTCGAGGGCCACTGGGGTGAAGCCGAGGGGGGAGCAAGGGGAACTATCCCTAATGAACCTCCTAGCTCTGTTGAGAGGCTCTTGGGTTTGCACTTCGACATGAGTAAAAGAGGGGAAGTCTACCCAGCGTTGAGGGATGACTCACTATTAGAAGCAATGAGCACGGGGTCGCGTTCAGGAAAGGAGGAGGAGGAGCTCGGTGAGCTTGGAACAATGGCAACCCTTTGGGGACATGTAACGCAAGTCTTGCACCGAGGTTGGTGAGAAGAAGAGGCAAGGATGGGGGCACTTCCAGAATATGGGGATGGAGTGCTTGAGGCACCGCTGGGGTTGGTGCGAGATGACTGTCTAGTAGCTCGGTTAGTCAACAATGCTAATAATGTTATCCTAGTCGAGATGGCTAAAAAGCGATACATGCAAGTGTACTAGAAGAGAATGTGTGCAACTCGGCCCCACCCCTCAAGTTCTAGAGGACCTTGGTACGTGAAGGCCTTCTCAAGGTCTTCTTCGTTGATGTCGGCCAGATGGATGTGGTTGATCTGCCTATCTGTCATCGAGGTGAGAAGAAAAGGAAAAGGGTGGTGAGAAAGGAGAGATAGAAAAAAAAATGGATTGAGTAGAAAATCCAAGGGGCCAACCTAGTTCCCCTAGCCCCTGAGGAACTGTATGTTTAACTCCCCCCCAGTTTGTCGGTGTCTCCCAATTCCCACCAACCACCACTATGTCCTCCTTGTTGGCTTTAATAGTGTCGAGAGATGGTGGACTAGGAGTTTGTTGCACTCTGGAGCTTTGAGGTAAAAGATTTCTCTCTTGTTGTTTAGAGGAACTAAATAGTGCAAGAAAGGATATCAAGGACACCGAGATCTATCCAGAGCAGGCTGTTAATCTCGGCAACCCCCATTATGATACAAAATACGTTGGGGGCGCATTGGAGGGCTAGAAGATTTGCATATGAGAGAAACTGAACAAGTAGGGAGCATAAGGGGAATTAGACGCCACCTTCAACAATGGCTATGGTGGGGAAGGGGTTCCTACTCTTGGAGCACCTGAGGATCTGGTTTTGAAAGTCGGATGTGAACATCCGAAGGAATTCCAAATCTAGCCCCAAACTCCTTAATTTATTCAAGGGATTTTAGCAATTTTCTAAGGTTACCCATTCTATAAAAAAAAGAAGTATACAGAGAAGAACTAAAAGAATTGCTAGAGAAAGAAACTTATAGCAGGAATAGAGAAATAGACAAGGAAAAGGAGAAGCAGCACAAGAAGATAAGCAGGAATTGCAGAAGCAAATGAGGATTTAAAGAGCCGGATCGATTGTGGAAGCCATTCAGTTGTCGCGGTCGAACTTGCTAGAATGGGCAGGGGAAGACGAAAGATGGAGAGCCAATCGACTGTTGAATTCGGGAATTTAAGGCCAACCAGCTCAGCAAGACAAAGAAGTTAGAGATTTGAAATTTGAATAGACAACAGGAATTGGGGGGAAATGGACAGGTGTCCCAAGAAGTGATGCCAATAGCTTTGCCTCATTTCGCATCCATAGAAGATAAGGCAAAGGCTTGGGGGCAATTGTAAAAGGATAAAATACGTCAAACCTCGGAAAGAAATATGCTCCTATGAGCTCGGGACAACCCCCATAGTCGAGCAAGACGAGAATTAGCTCGAGAAAGATACACAGCCAAGCAGAGCAAGAAAGCTACAATGTAGCCGAACTGGGCTGGTGGGCCATTGTTTTTGACTAATTCAAAGAATGTGGGAAAACTGGCATCGCCACCCCAGATACATGACACCCTATATGAGGCAACATCCGTAAGTTCTAGCGAGCAAGATCAAATCCCCTGAAGTGGAGAAATACGTGCCGTTAAGTCTCCCCGGGTGGAAGGATGCGTGGGTAATGGATCCTATTTTTGAGGGGGTTGATCTATTTTGTGACAGTAATAAAAAGGAAATTGGGTGAAAATGAAAAGGTATGTGCAATTTCACTAAATCTAGTTGGATTCAGTTTTCTAAAGATTATCCACTAATTTAACCATCAGAGGGCCCACGGTCGGACCTATCCGACCATCTTTCCTCTAACCGTTTCTCTTTGCACTTGGTTCAGGGTTGCTCGAAGTGTGCCCACCAAACAGCCGACCAGTTCAATCATTCAGATTGAAAGATAGCAACATATTTCTATCTTATGAGTCAATGCAGGTTTGACCAAATCCGACGTGATCTGAGAAATTTGACCATACAGTTATCCTTCTGTTTCTAGGTGCACTCAAAGATTGCAAAAATTTGCTGGAGCTGCTCTTTGAAGTCATCTGCGAGCATTGGGTTCTCTGATCCAAAGAATTCCGGATGAAAATGCTTTCTGAGCTGTTCAGAAAGGTAATTCGGATCCACTACTCAGGGACGCATTACTACTTGCATTGGTTGAGTTGCACGGTCTGATGGCGCAGGGATCTGTGCCTGTAAAGCTGCTTTATTTTGGTCTGCTTGTGCTCTCTCTCCAGCTCCTTCCTCCCGTTCACGTTATCGGTCTGCAGCCGTTCCAGGTCGTGAGCTCTTTGTTGCGCTTGCATGGTTGCTTGAGACTGCATGAGGGCCTAGAGGATTTGATTAAAGCAATCATCAGTGGTGTTTGACCCATTCCCACTGTTCCCGTTGTCATTATCATGCAATCAGGTTCCACGGTGTGCCATGACTTGCAAAAGAATTGTAATTAAATAAATCCTGTGAAAACCAAAACTAACAAACAATACTATAGACTTTAGAGTTAGCACATATAGCCCATCTAATGAAATTCCGATCCTGACCACATCCTATTGTTTTTATCCACTTTTAAGTTTCTAGAAACATGCCTTTATATAAAATAGTTGACCCACACAGGATCATAGACCTGAAAAGCTGCTCTATCTTTTATATAAACACGGGTCCACATAAAAAAAATAAGGAAAATTATTATTTTTTGTTTAAAACAACACATAGCTTCTAAATAGTTGACCCACAGAGGATCATTAGCCTGTGGTGAGTCAAAAATAAATTTTATATAAAATTGCAGAAGCTTTTATTCATTGGTATCAAAATAAGGATAGTACCAAGCACATCTAAATAAATGTTTAATGTTCAAGTTGCAGAAAATAATGAGAAATTTTACTATTAAAGTCTGACACATGAATCCAACAACTATAGTTAATTTATTTTTCAAAAAGGAACCCAATGGCTAGCATTTCATGTGCTAAATTACCTAGACAGCTCCGTAGCCATCTCCTGCACCCCACTCAAGTACATTAATTGGTTGAAACATCTAAAACATTTGATCCTCCTCCTCCTTTGCGGTAAACGTGGGCTCGGTACTTGTGCACCAAAAATCTAGTCAATGGCAAGTAAATAAACAAAAATTAAACTGAAATACAATATCGGATAGAAAAATAACATGCGATCATTAGAAGTCAAAAATATAGAGATGGAGAAATAAATACGAAATCTTAAGCATAATACACAACTGAGCGATACACCAAGCCATACGATAGCAAACACCCCTTTTGTGGGTGGTCAACCCTAAATAAATTGGGCAAGCCCTCTACATACATCGGCGGCCATAAACCGATCAAAATCAAATATCAAGATAGGATCCTATTCTTAATCTAAAGTAGGATATGAGTGACCTTGCATATCAGGCTATCACCCTGTCTAAATACCGATCTATAGTCGTCCAAAAAAGAAACACAGTGATGATCTCCAATTGAAAATCCTACATCTTGATTTCTTCATTGAAAGATACGTGGAAACTGAGAAGAAAGAGAACCGGAGAGGGGCACGCCGTTTGTGACAGGGATTCCGGAGAGGGATTTGTTTTATTGGGAAGGGACCAACCCGGTAGAGACATGGTTTGGACACTGTTTCCCTTTTGAGAAAAATGTTTGACTATCTCTCTTTTCAAAAGGAGACAAATCCAAAGGAAGCTTCTGAGAATGTTCCTTTATAAAACTTCTTGGTAATTTCTTGCAGAAAATTGGGCTGCCTCCAATGGATAAAGATTGGATCTCCTACCTATCGGGCCCACTGTCACCAATCGAGAAACCTACAACTTAACGTGGTCCCACTTAAAATCTAACGGCCTAAATAATTAGAATACATTCAATTAAATAAATAATAATTATTATTATATATAATAATATCTAACGGGCCCTTAACTTTACATGGCCTGCCCAAGTAGATGCATCACTTTAGACAGATGGGAGAAATGTGGGAGACTAAAAGGAGAGATAAGCGGAGCTACGAGAAATGCAACATGTACGAAAACTTGGGAAGAGAAAATAGGATTAACCCCTTGGCCATGTGGTACCCTAAAATAATTGAGAAAGATTTTAAAAGAGATTCAATGCTTGGGCGTGGAAGAGCTTTGAAAACCCATAATCAAAATTGTACATCTGGGAGTTCAACTTTACATTTAAAATTTTCAATTATTAAACATAAAGCAGATCCCAATGGCCAGCATTTCATGGCCTCCTGACCACTCTTGAAGTACACGTGATTTCATTGTGTCCTTTCGCCTTCGGACAGGTGCAGACATGAAAACATGAATACATTTCTTCTTCTTATATATACAGAACTGACTCTGGAAAAAAAGTCATCAAAGGCCTCCTTCATGTATCTACAATATCCCTGCTCTCTTTACCTGCACTGCATAATCGATAAGAATGTGAGACTTCAAATAAGGATACGTCTCACGCAGATTTCTTAAATGTCCTCTATTTTGTTCGTTTGATTAATCTGAACTTGGCGAAATGGGCTATAAATGCAAGTGGGCTGGGCTGGCTTCATGTTCCCACTTGACTGTGTTCATTGTTCCGTGGCCTAACTGGTTCTTCTTTCTGGCCCTGTAAGTAAATGAACCAGGTTTATAACGGTGCCTACCATGATATTATCCGTCTATATGATCCATCACGATTCACGAACAAGACTTACCTTACTTAGTGAAGGGCTATGCTCATTTGGGCTTAAATTTTACGTAGAATAAGTAAACGGGCTTCCACAGAAAAAAAAAAAAAAAAAAAAGGTAAATGGGGTTGACTTGGACATGTTCGGAATAAGGCTACTAACCAGTTTCCCAGATAATATTGGAAAAACAATAAAAATTAATGTATATTTAAAACAAGGGAGTAAGATTGCTGACTAGTTCACAAGTTTTGACACATGTTCACAAGATGGCTTAAATCATGAAGCCATCGCCTTCTTAAGAGGATGTTATAGCATGCACAAGTCTTAACCACATGCAAAGTGGCTTTGGAAGTTAAATCTCTCAACTGAAATCGAATTCGAATTTTGCCAATCGAATATTGGACTTCTCCACGATAGCCTTGAATGGAGGTCTTTGTAGTAGAGAGCTTGCTCACTTGGATACCGAATTCCTAAAGAGCTGTAATTATGATGAGGTTCAGAGGTGATCTTGGGTCAATTTGAACTCTTGAAACGGGTATATCTTTGATATAGGCAGTGAAATAAAGCAGCCTTGTGTGCTTCACATTGCCTAAGAGAAGATCATCTTTAGCGAAAAAAGTAGTAGCTTCAGAAGTATTATGAATTGAAAGACATTCCATGAGCCGCTTTTGAGGCTTTTTGGGTTTTGCTTTTAAATAGTTCTTCTCTATCTGATGAACTTGGGCTACATGAGCTTGATTATTTGTATTCAAAGCCTGTAGAGCTCATATGAAGTTGTTAGAGTCTTCTCAGACATCTGCAAAAGATAAAAAATATGAAGTCGTGCAGGTATGTATTTGAGGTGTTCAACAATATCATTCGTAAATGGCTCTAGTGGCTTTGTATTAGTATTTGCATTTAAAGAAGTTACATTTATAATAGTGTTGTTCTTTAAAGGATTTACATAGGATGAAAAAGAGGGTATATCATAATTGACCCTATAGTTACGACCGGAACGAGTGCCATCGTTGACTATATTGCTTCGGTCGATTTTTGGACAAGTATCTCTTCTTATTGCATTGACTTTATCAAGTTCAACAAAAAGTTGATTAACTTTTTCCAAGGCTTCTTCTTAATTTGCATTATCAGGAACCGCTTGAGATGCTTGGGGTTCATCAGTAGAACTTTTTCCAAGGCTTCTTCTTAATTTGCATTATCAAGAACAGCCTGAGATGCTTGGGGTTCATCAGTAGTAGTGCTCAAAATCACCAGAACAGGAGCCAATGGTATCTCTTCATCTGAGTCAAAGATGTTATCCTAGTCCTGAACTTGGAAGACTTCTTGAGGTGTAGCAGGATTGCCAATGCTGAGATTATTGTGCTCCACTAGCAACTCAAGCCCATTAATTGAGTCAAGAAAAACCAACTAAGTGCTCGGTTCAGAATCTACATTTAAAGGGGTTGACTCCATAGTTTGTCCAGGAAGAGCATTTGGCATAGGGATTATCGCATGAGAACAAGAAGGTGATGTTCGCTGTTGCTGCACTACATCATGTTCAACCAGTGGCAAGGGGTCTGGGTAAATTTCTGGAGATAGCGGAAAATGAGGAGGATCATTTGACCAGCCACTTGCGCTTGGCTTATGAATGTCACAAAAAACCATTGACAATGTATTGAGACCATGTTTTATACTAAGTGTACCATCTGAGGATCAAAAGTTTATCAAAAACTTTCATCCTCATCGGATGGGTATTCATCAGCAAAGTAGTCATCAATCTACTAATCATCTTCAAGATTAGAATAGTCTGACCAATCTTCCTCATATCCAAGTTAGGAGGCATGCTATCCCACGATATCTGGTTACAGCTGGATATCAATGGCTTTTCTTCATCCTTTGGAATTGGAATGCTGAAGTCAGCCAAAGTAAAGTGACCTCTGGCCGGTTTAGAAGGTTCTTCTGAAATTAAAGCTTCAACTGCCTTTTCTTTCTTCTGCTTAGCCTGTTTTTCTTATTTAGCCAAGCGATTCTTGGCTGCTTTCTAAAGGTTTTTCAGTTGCCTCTTTACTTTCCTTCTGTCTACGGGTGTGGGTTTGGTTTTAACCTTCTCCCAGCCTTCATCAATTACTAAGTCTAGGTGAACCCACATTTCCTCCCTTGAAGAAGCTTTGACCAGTATCATTCCTTGCTCATCATGTATCGCATTGATGACCCAAAATTCAATGATCAGTGGTTTTGGTGGAGAGGACACTACTACAAGTGCGAACTGCCGAAAGGAAATCATATTGACTGGAGCATCATCATATTTCCAATCGAAGGTTATCACTCCATTCTTCCACATCTCATTGACTTTCTCCTTCAAAATGAAGCAGTCTTTGAGAGGATGAGATGCCATTCGATGATATGCACAATAATTTGGGTCATTGATGGGGCCCACTTGTTCCGGTTTCTTCACGGTGGAAGTTCAAGTTTATTGTTTTCCATCAATGATCGAAAGATTATTTCAATATCCCCATCAAAAGGATATCTAGGTTTTTTTTTTCTCTTTTCATATTCCTCCCTCTTTGCTTGATTAGATTTGACATTCTAAGGCTTTTGAGGAGGTGGTTTGGAGGTTTGCACATTGAATACCTCCTTTTTTTTTTCAATTTTAGAGCAGTCAATATTGAAGCAGGAGATGAAGACGACTCCCCTTTTTTGGGAACTTGCTTTTTTCTAACTGATTTCTTTAAGGGTCAGCTCTGCATCAGTAGCTACCTCAACCAATCGAGCTAGGGATTTAGTTTTATGACTATGTATAATAGCCTTGATCTCTGATCGTAAGTTGGTTTTGCACATTTCAATAGTAGCTCTTTGAGATGGTTGTTCTAAGCACCTGCAGGACAATGCTCTACATCTATTGATAAAGGCTTGTGTAGCTTCATTGTCTCCCTACTTCGAACTACTGAGCATGGCGAAGGTAATTGTCTGATTTTCCTCCTAGAAATGAAGTAAGAATTTCTCTTTTGTGATTGGCTATGTCATAACAAAGAGTTCTGGTAACTATTTGTACCAATCAAAGGCAACTCCTTTCAATGTGCCAATGAATAGCCTTATTTTTAGTGCATCCAACTCTGTCAGGCTTCC
The DNA here is from genome assembly GCA_037013555.1 of Sextonia rubra. Taxonomy (NCBI): domain Eukaryota; kingdom Viridiplantae; phylum Streptophyta; class Magnoliopsida; order Laurales; family Lauraceae; genus Sextonia; species Sextonia rubra. The sequence continues at coordinate 13,797,917 of JASUAD010000023.1, forward strand.
AAGGAGTGATATGAAATGCACAATGTGTTGATAAGTCGATCTTTTTCCAAGGTTAGGCTGGAAAGTCGAAAGTTTATAATCTGGTGGAAATGGAACCAGATCAAATTCCGGAGGATACATAGGTGTAATACCCTTCTTTTTCATCCTGGTCTCCACTTTTAATTTTTTCAGTATTTCTTCAACTTCTTTAAAAGTTACATGCTTTTCAAAAGATGCATGAAGACTAAGGGCTGACGAATGATTACCACCAGTAGAACCTGTAGCTATCACCTTGTCCATTAGAGACTTGATTTGTGCTACGAGCAGGTTAATTTTAGTGGCATTCCTCCTAATCATTGCATGTTCTTTTCTGTCAACAAACAGGGGATTGATTGGAGCTTCAACTGGACCACCTAACTTATCTGCCAAGATTTTCAACTCAGCAGTCAGGTGATCAATCTTAACTCCTTGCTGCTTAATGACATCACCGATGTCATCTTCTTGGTTTTTACCAGCATTTTCTTTGTCGGCGTCTTTACTTCCACTGGCATCATCATTTCCATCCTTACTAGTTCCACTCCCTTTAGCCATGAACATAGTATACTGATGGGAGTAGGAGGATGTTAATGTATGATTAGTAGATTGACTATCTTCTATATCCGAGATAATGATAGGATCCTCATTAGAGTCTGTTTCGACATGCCCTTTAGAAGTCCTACCCGAATAGGAGTTAGAGTTTGACTCCTATGATTGAGTCCGAGCCATACTCTGAGTGAGTCTCCGGGTTGAGCCTGGTCCGACTATATATGATGAGGTGAGGTCCGGATCATCTTCTTTAATCACCCATTTTTGAGTGATTGTGCACCGTGACAGCTTCTAGGTTTGATCCTTATAGCGACCGACAGCCTTTTTCTTTATCGGCTAGCTAGTCTGGCCAGCAAGGTTTGATCTTTGACCTTGGCAACCAATGGCCTGGAAGTACTAGCGACTTATTCCTAATCCATGGGATCGGAAGTGGGAAATAAAAGAATGTTAACAGCACCTCTCTTATTCTTTTTCTTCTACTCCTTTTATTGGAGCGAATCTTTGAAATGAGCGAGGACGGTTGAATCATTGATAACCGGCCGCTTAGTTTTCTTTTTATCTTTAGCACCATGTGATAGATGCTTAAATGAAGATGGTGAAGATGGTGCCATAATGACGGAGGGTAAATGTCTCCTACCAAACTATGTCCCTCTTTTTAAGTCAGAGGGAAGAAGTTGTTATCTTTAAGTGAGGCCAAGCATTTATTCTTAGCCTTATTGGATTTGGAAATACATGGTCGTGGTGACCATGTGCTGCATCCGTGGATGGATGCATGTTTATGAGCCTTCTTGTGAGTTATAAACTGCTGAAGGCCCTCTGATGCTTACTTCTTAACAGCCTTTTGTTTGGGCAGAGTAAATGATGGTCTTGAAGCTTAAGCAACCGCTTGATGCGGCTTGCCAAGTATCATTGATTTGTAATTCTAAACCAAACCTGCCTTGCCCTCAGTCAGAGCTTAATGATACGAAGGCTGCTGTCCCTTGACTTTAGTTTGTGTTTTGGTTCCTCCTTATCCTTGTTGAAGACTCCAAATGGGTTATAGGCATATTTGGAAACCGAGGGCTTAGTAGTCTCAGCTTTCTTAATGGACTTTGAGGCACTGATGACCCATTTAGATTAGTGGAAGCTATGGAACCCATGGGGGTAGAGAGTCTTTAGAAGACGGAGATTCTTGATGTAAGGGCGACAGTGTCCATTCGGGCCCTTTTTGGTGCTCTTGGAAATGCTTGGTTTTGGGTCATGGCGATCTTGAAGTGCCTCTCTTTGGCCTCGTCAAAAGTAATGATCTAAGAACCCATTATATCTTTGCAAAAGTAAGCCTAATGGATTACATTAGTGTTATAACCAACATAGTTGCCTCTTAGGCTAGCCGGAATGCTTTATGAATGCCATCTGAACCAACATGGTTTTGAACTGAAATGGTTGGACATAAGCATAAAACCCATCTCATTGTGCTATGTTAACTATCCTAGCTGTCAAAATTTCTGCAGCATTCTGGGATCATATGGTTAAGCTTAAAAGCATGCTAAGCTGACTAGACTTGGCTATTAAAATTTTGGCAGTATTTCAAAGCTATCTGTGTCAGACTTACAAGCAAGAGAGGGTTGGATCTAATCAAAAGGATAGAGCGCATAAGATTGAGCCTATACCAATACCACAATGATCATACAAGATCCATCAGTGGGTGATGCCAGACAGTGCATGACTATAATGTCGTTAGTCTTATCACTAATTTGAGACAAATAGTTATTTTGTTCAAAACTCTTTTTTTTTTTTGGACTGAATCAACACTCTTCCATTGTAAAAAAAAAAGTGTTGATTTGGTCCGTGCACATCGAGGTGCAAAGTCCCTTCAATTAAGTGGCAAAAAGTATGCACTTCGAGGTGCTTAATGCCTTCATTTAAACGATTATAGGATGCACTTTGAAGTGCGAAATTCCTTCATTAATGTTTCCAAACCCATCATAGACGCCAAGGTCTTGCATGGGTGTCTTCAAAGGTCAAGCAAGTCATTTTGAAGGCAAAATGGGTTAGTGACCGCAGGCTCTCGATCACTAATCATTTTCCATCAATTCCTATGGTCACAGTACTTCTTGTATAGGATCGCACAGTCACTAGTCAACAACACCACTTTTCCCGTAATCACTAGTCAATAGCAACACTTTACCTACAGTTACTAGTTAACATCAACACTTTTTAACACTTTTTCATGACTGTTCATGCATTTTAGCCAATTTTCATGACTTTGGCCAAATTTGATCACAAATTAGAGCGAAAAAACTTCCCACAGATGGCGCTAATCTTCTGATCGCTCTTGACAATGGAAAATGCAACAAATTTGAATCTAACATTTACACACTTCAAGCATTTAAGAAGAATGAGAATTAATTACGGTTCATCATTAATTTTCCTTTTGTTTACAAGGATTCAAATGCTCTAACCGCTGGGATGTAAGTTATTTACAAATTTTGAAACATTTACAACCCCTCCCACTAGTCTCAGATGTGATCTAAATCTGGAATTTACAAAAACATACACCAAAATTGAGAAAAAAATGCAAAAAAGAGGAACATAGGGTTATAGTCACCGGTCCCCTGCCAGTGCCAATGACCGATAGTCACTGGCAAACAGTGGCCTTTTTGGCCACTGTTTGCTCCCGGTTTCGTTCTGTTTCACCTCAGTGACTTTTTTAGGGTATACGAACTTGTTTCCTTCGAATGTTGGAACTTTGAATGGCCACCGCAAGTTCTTGATTTGGTCGTGGAATCGACTTAAACCTTTGATATTCATCACTTTTTGGGTTACGGACTGTTTTTTGTACAAATCCAAAGAAGGCACTGTATGATCCAAAGTTGTGTCATTCTAACTCTATGGTTTTCAAAAGTCCAAAATGAAGCCTAAAGAGGCTTGTTCACAACTTTCGGCGTGACCCAAGACCCTTCCCAAGTGAGAAACTATGACACTCTGACCCAAGCGAACCATGATCAGCAAGTAACTAGTTGTGATTACGAGCTATGTGATTTTATCGAAAATAAGTCTATTTTAGTTTTGTAGAGTCCAGTAGGTCAAGTTTAGGTCATGGATAGATAGTTAGGTTGGGTTTGACCTCACCTAGGTAGATGAAAGCCCTTTTTCGTAATTTTAGAATTTATGATTTCAAGACATACATGCATCATCTTGATACCTTCACATCTATCTTGATAAGCTCATCAACTTTCACTCTTAACTCGAATGCATTAGACTTCATTTCACTCAGTTGGACCCTCAATTGACTTACAATGAAAATAAAAACAAATTAGAAGGACTTTCTTTTAAACCTCACATTATATATAGAGTCAACTAGGTTTCAAAACCCATTTTGTTCGATCATCGTTGCTTTCTGCCTTTAGGTATTGTGGAGCTTCTTCTCTTGTATTTTCCTTCCATCACCATTTCCTTCTAAGAACAAGCCTGCATGTGTGACTAGAGGCTCCCATCTTCTACCGTTTCATCTCTTCTCCACTTTTCTTCTACACTTAGTCAAGATCATGGCTCCAATCTCTCCTAATAGTTCCCTAGCTAGTGTTTAAGGTAAGATAACTTTCCTAGTTATGGAATTCTTGGGTTTAAGGAGTCAAGAAGACCCCTTTTCTCTTACATGCACTCATGTTTGTTACTTTACATTTTTTTTTCATGCATAACATTGTAAGCCAAGAATAGTAGGTTTTCCTTTTCAAACTGAGCCGAGAGGAGGATAGTGGCTTGAATTCATAAGGAAGGCAAGTATGTAACACTCTGACCCAACTTAATCTGGTTTGGTAACTAATGATTGATGAGTTGGTTGCTAATTCTGTTTTGTCTTTGTTTTTGCTTCGTTCGGGGTTTTGGATAGGTAGTTGGGTTGTTTTTGACTTGGTTTAGGTAGTCATAAGCCCTTTTTCGTAATTTTAAATTTTATTTAACGTGGTCCTTCATGCATCATCTTGACATCAACGCGTATCTTTTGTTGAGCTCGTTGATTCTCATAACTGTGCCATTCGCAAAATATGTCGTTTGTTTCCGTTAGACTCGCTAATGACTTGAACTGTAATTAGTAATATGACTTAGACTTTCCTGCAAATTGCCTTAATCCTTATCTTTATAAACCACAGACCTTCTTCCTTCCTCTATACGCTTCTTTGTTTTGTCTTCTCTTCCCTTCTCCTTTCTTCTCCAACGATCAAGTCAGCGAAGGGGATTCCATGCACTCAAGTCTTGATTTCTCTCTTATGGGAGCTAAGGTATGAGTTGGGTTTAGCTAAGGGCATCTTCTTCTTCTCCTTCTACTTCATGTTAGCTACTGTTTCATGCACTCACGCTTCTCTTTTCTTCTTTTTCTGTAAGCATGGGTATTAGATCATTGTCAAGAAGTGTGTAATGAGCCCAAGGACAACAAAGAGCGTGTTAGAACTCATTTGAGGCAAGTATAAGCATAATTTGTATGAACCATGTGGGTAGATGTTTGACTGTAATTGATTCACGTAATCTTGCATGTGAAGTATAGTTACAGCCCATCTTGTGTGAGTTTCCACTATTACACGTGAGTTTGCCATTGTGGTACACATGCAGTTGTTTTCGTAACTGGTTTAGAATATAACCCCAAGCAATCTACGGCTAAGCCGTAAAACTGCCTACGGCTCATAGTCCAGAGAGTTAAAAACCCAGATTTCTTCTACGGCCATGTCACGGCTAAACTGTGTAATGGCCTACGGCTGAGCCGTAGTTCAGCCGTGACCCAGCCGTAGATCAGTACAGGGTCATTTTTTTTGGATCAACTAGGAGTAAGCAATTGACAGACCTTCTACGGCCCAGCCATTTCTAAGTCGTTAAACATGCTACGGCTAAGTCGTAGAACAAAATACGGGTGAACCGTAACTACGGATGAACAGTAAAGGGAACCACGGTTGAGCCGCAGTGCAGATTACGGCTAAGCTGTAAGATACCTACGGCTAAGCCGTATGTTCACCTATGGCTAAACTGTACCACCTCTGAGAAATGAATAAAAGGCTAGGATTAAGGAAGAGACCTGATATGACCTTCATGCTAGAATGTAAATAACCCGAACTTTCCCAAAGGAATGTACGAACGACATGCATGATCTCGAGGGCTGCGACTCATTCATGTACGTTATCCAGTTGTTTAGCACCTTCCCATGGGTGTTGGTTTAAGTGACTTCGGTGCACCTCCAGATACAATGCAACATTAGATAACAGTGCATCGGATAACTTAAAACTACATCATCATGCACGATTAGAAACACTGGAGAACTAGAATAGGATTGGCTAGTAAAAGATCGTGATTCCCGCAAGATAAATCTGATTTGCATTGCATCTTGGCTTCGGTCTTTGCCCTTTTATACACGTTCTGCACTGGGGCAATGATTGGATATTTCCTGGTTTTGTCCATGGTTAATCCCAGTTGGAACAGCGGTCTTGCATGTTCGATACTACCGATGCCTTCACCTTGTGGTATCTGAGTTCTTCATACTCTGTTGGCATCCATTATATCGTTTGATCTGATAAGTTTGATTTATGACCTCTTGATCTGTCTGAGATACAAGACATGCACGTCACGTTCTAATAAGATATACATGTTATGCTATGCACACCTTATGATATGCACGTTATGATAAGGTATGCATGTTCTGATGTTTGTTTGACTCTATATGGTCCGACACTACTAAGCCTCAGCCTTAGGATCCCGACGGGGTGACTTTAGTATAGTTTTCATAGCCTTGCTGCAGTAAGGAAATGTCTTGGGCAATCCGGACCCCAGGAAACCGAGACCTATCTGGCCCATGGTGTTCTCTGCACGGATATAAGATCCCTTTTGGGGAGCATATGGCATATGTAGTAGCCACATAGTAAGTACATGTCATGTATATAGTGATTCTGAGAGCAGGTTTTCATTTGAATGTACAACTGCCTAGAATACGAAATGGAAATGCTATGATTTATCTAATGTCTCTATTCTGGTAGATACCACTTGTGTTAACTTGTTATTGCTTATACTTTACTGAATCGTTGTACTCATGAGTTGTCATTGGTGTTGCCGGCTCAGACCCTGTGACCGAGTTCTTGTCGGTCCAGCAGATTGCAGGGGAGACTCCAGTTGTCTCTTCAGGTTCGCGGAGTGTGTGAAATCACTCCATCGGAGTGCGACATTATCATATTTGCATATTGTCTTCTTCGTATATCATTGGTCATCTTCATGTTCTGTATGTTTGTGATTGGATTCAATTTGTATATTTCCAGCTTTTATTTACACTTTTGGATATCCTTTTTTTCGGTCTCCTGTGTTGTTTGGTGTTACGATTTGATACTTACAGCTTCCGCGTACTTGTTCGCACGTGTGATCTTCCCTTGTGCGTGTGCATCTAGACAAGGTCTAAGTACATATGCACGGGAGTATGTGTGTCGCTGGTTAAATTTATGCTAACCTCCGATCTCCTGGGCTCGGGTTGTGACAAACGTATAGTATGGTATCAGAGCGTTGTTGCTCTAGTGGATAAGAATGTACACATGTAGGCACGTGGTGAGTAAACGAGATGTCAACTATTGGTCTTCAATGCCGATTTGTTAACGGGGTTGGTCGGTATGGTCATTTGCCCGAGTTTTCTTACACATGTATTTTCTTTTGATAGGTGTTACCAAAAAAGGACAGACGGGACTGCTGAGTTGAACGGTGTGTTAATGCTCATGGCAGCTGAGGGTTTTCTGGAGCCTTACATTGACGTTCTCCGTTGGGAGTTAGGACACCTCCGAGGCATACCTTTTGTTGTTCGGATGACGGTCCTGGTAGATCTACTTGACGAAGCGGAATTGTCTCGAGACTGGTATACCCTAGAAGAAAGCATCAAGCATCTTCTCCCGGACGCCTACGCAATTGTGTGTAGAAGAAGACGACTCCTGCTGTACGCATTCAGAGTACGGGAGCTGCTCAGGACGCATTTCGCCTATCCATAAACCTCCTCGACGGAAAGTAGTTACGTTACACTTGAAGTGTATTTCCACGCTTGTCTAGAAGCCTTGCTCGCGCAATGTGATGAGTACGTCAACATGCTCCAAGGAGTTATTGTCTGGTATGTGCTTCATCGAGGACCTCACTCCTTTATCGCACCCTATTAAAGACGACTTCTTCATTGGGCTCGAGGACCTATATGTCCACATTCTCCTGTCTTTCTTGTCTTCTCCTTTTTGTGATAGCCAGTAGATTAGGTGTTACTTGGATCGAAGGAATCATCGAGAACTGAGACGCTTATATTGTGCATATTGAGATGTATTGACCACTGACTTTGTAATTCTAGAAATGAGTACATCTGGTTAGTTGCCTTTTGCTCTCACTTTATTTAGATGATGAAATCTTGAGCTACCTTAGATTGCAGATGGTGTTGAGATAAATAGTGTGGGCACATCATATTGACACTGCACGGTAGATGGTAGTTGTAGTAGTCATGGCTTGAGTTCGCGAACTATACATCCTTATGTGAGAAGCCTGATTCGTTCTTTACGTGGGGGAGCATACAGTGGGACAAAAGAGAATATTTGTGGCTTGCAATAGTCATCAGACAAATCGAGTCTCACGAGTACGAAGTAGATATCCCTTATTGGAGAATGTATAAGGAATGCTATAATGGCCTACTTGTCGCATATGAGGGAAGCTTGAAGTTCCTAATCTTATGAGCCCTCCGAAGAGTTGCTTGATACTGAAGATGATCGATCATAGGCCTTGATTATAGAAGACTTATTGTTGATATGTTGGAGAGATGACTTGGGAGTTGTTGGTTGTTTTCCCCTACGAGCGTAAAGTGTTATTCGTCGTGCTATATCCTTGCTGGTAAGTCCTACGATTCTCTTCTTTTGAAGCTTGTTTGACCCTTGTTCCCTTTACACACATTTTTGTTTTGGGTCATTACCTTACGGCATCATTTGGTCACCGATATGTTTTCTCTTGTCCTTCGCTATATGTTCCGTTTGATGATTACTCCTTTTCTTTCTCTATGTTTGTTATCCGGTGTCTGATCTTTTGTTCAATTGCATTTTATCCATTTGCATCTCATTTTCCTTGACTTTGTTCTTCGACTGTTTGTGAAACTCTATTTCTTCGATCGATGCTGAGACTTGACCCTTAATGTCCGCGATCTTTCCTATGGCGTTTTTCGTGAATCTTGTTTCCTATGACTCAGAGAATCAGAGTCAAGACCTTCTCCTCTCTGAGTTTAGCTCAGTTATCCTTGAAGTCTTATGCCTGATTTATATGCCGTCAATTACCTTTCTCGTAACCATACCCTGCATTGTAGAAGGCTTGGTTAATCCTTCCAACGCCCAAGGCGACATTGGTTGGACTATCTACATTGAGTCGTTTATCATTCTCGCTATTTCGAGCCTTTTTTGTTTTTCTTTTGGTTTCCCTTTACCTTGTTTGCTTAGTACTTCGTTTCCTTTTCAGGCGCTATAATCTTCTATCTCTCTTTTAGTTGTGATTGGCAATGTTTTCTTGGTCGGTTGTCCACTGCTGAGTTCTACCGTTTGCCAAGAATCGAACCCTCTGTTTTCCCTTATAATAGTGCACCTGTTCCGTAGCCATGATTGCTTTCTTCCTTCTGGCAACTCCATTTTTATTTGACTGATGTCCATCGGTAATCTCTTGGGTGAGTGATGTTATGGAGTAAGTATCCTTCTGGTAGTGGGACTCCTTGTTCGTTCACATTCTGATGGCTCGGACTGCTTCGGATAGTTGACTTTATTGACGGACAGGTTCTTGGGCATTGCAGAATCTTAACCACGCTCCTAGTAACGTGAATAGATGGCCATAAATCGTTAGGAATGATCAGGCTCCTTGTGTGCCAGTGTTTGCCGTTCTAACCATTGTCACACTCGTCCCTTACTTTATCTAGAGTTCGCGTTGTAGCCGGGTTAGTGAACGACATTAGGATGAGAAGATCATTGCAACCATGACGGAAAGGTATAGAACATGTTAAGTGAAGCTACGCTAGGACGCAAAGGCAGCTTTTTGACTTTCGATGTCGCACCGCGATGTTTCCTGATTGAAAGATATCGTACGTTTTGACCCAATATGTGGATTGGCTGCGGGAATCATGAGACAGTTGGAGAAGCCTACATGTTGGCACGTCCATTTCGTTGGGGAGATGTTCATAGTTATAGCCGTATTCTTGATTCTCCTACACTATTTCGTATGCGGATATGCCATTCAGTCGCATGTTTTCGACAGTAAGCGATCCAACAGTGGATACAAAAAGACTGCATGTGCAGAGGAGGCCTTTACGTTGGCCATTGTCATCATGATCTCAATCCCGAGTTAGCCATGTATGAGTGGAAAAAAAAAAACCGATAGCTTGATACTCTGCTTATTACTTTGCACAGGTGTGTGGTCATTCCGAGGACGAAATGATGCTAAGTGGAGGAGGATGTAACACTCTGACCCAACTTAATTTGGTTTGGCGACTAATGATTGATGAGTTGGTTGCTAATTGTGTTTTATCTTTGTTTTTGCTTCGTTCGGGGTTCTGGATAGGTAGTTGGGTTGATTTTGACTTGGTTTAGGTAGTCATAAGCCCTTTTTTGTAATTTTAAATTTTATTTAACGTGGTCCTTCATGCATCATCTTGACATCAACGCGTGTCTTTTGTTGAGCTCGTTGATTCTCGTAACTGTGTCGTTTCCCTAAATATGTCGTTTGTTTACGTTAGACCCGCTAATGACTTGAACTGTAATTAGTAATATGACTTGGACTTTCCTGCAAATTGCCCTAATCCTTATCTTTATAAACCACCGACCTTCTTCCTTCCTCTGTACGCTTCTTTGTTTTGTCTTCTCTTCTCTTCTCCTTTCTTCTCCAACGATCAAGTCAACGAAGGGGATTCCATGCACTCAAGTCTTGATTTCTCTCTTGTGAGAGCTAAGGTATGAGTTGGTTTTAGCTAAGGGCATCTTCTTCTTCTCCATCTACTTCGTGTTAGCTACTGTTTCATGCACTCACGCTTCTCTTTTCTTCTTTTGTTGTAAGCATGGGTATTAGATCAATTTCAAGAAGTGTGTAACGAGCCCAAGGACAACAAAGAGCGTGTTAAAACTCATTTAAGGCAAGTATAAGCATAATTTGTATGAACCATGTGGGTAGATGTTTGACTGTAATTGATTCACGTAATCTTGCATGTGAAGTATAGTTACAGTCCATCTTGTGTGTGTTTCCACTATTACACGTGAGTTTACCATTGTGGTACACATGCAGCTGTTTCCGTAACAGGTTCAGAATATAACCCCGAACAATCTATGGCTAAGCCGTAAAACTGCCTACGGCTCATAGTCCAGGGAGTAAAAAACCCAGATTTCTTCTACGGCCAAGTCACGGCTAAACCGTGTAATGGCCGACGGCTAAGTCGTAGCTCAGCCGCGACCCAGCCATAGATCAGTACAGGGTCGCTTTTTCTGCATCAACTGGGAGTAAGCAATTGACAGACCTTCTACGGCCTAGCCATGTCTAAGTCGTTAAACATGCTACGGCTAAGTCGTAGAACAAAATACGGGTGAATCGTAACTGCGGATGAACAGTAAGGGGAACCATGGTTGAGCCGCAGTGCAGATTACGGCTAAGCCGTAAGATACCTACGGCTAAGCTGTATGTTCACCTACGGCTAAGCGTACCACCTCTGAGAAATGAATAAAAGGCTAGGATTAAGGAAGAGACCTGATATGACCTTCATGCTAGAATGTAGATAACCTGAACTTTCCCAAAGGAATGTACGAATGCCATGCATGATCTCGAGGGCTGCGACTCATTCATGTACGTTATCCGGTTGTTTAGCACCTTCCCATGGGTGTTGGTTTGAGTGACTTCGGTGCACCTCTAGATACAATGCAACATTAGACAACAGTGCATCGGATAACTTAAAACTACATCATCATGCACGGTTAGAAACACTGGATAACTAGAATAGGATTGGCTAATAAAAGATCGTGATTGCCGCAAGATAAATTTGATTTGTATTGCATCTTGGTTTCGGTCTTTGCCCTCTTATACACGTTCTGCGCTGGGGCAATGATTGGATATTTCCTAGCTTTGTCTATGGTTAATCCCGGGTGGAACAACGGTCTTGCATGTTCGATACTACCGATGCCTTCAACTTGGGGTATCTGAATTTTTCATACTCTGTTGGCATCCATTATATTGTTTGATCTGATATGTTTGACTTATGACCTCTTGATCTATCTGAGATACAAGACATGCACGTCACGTTCTGATAAGATATACATGAGATACAAGACATGCACGTCACCCATCTGGCCCATGGTGTTCTCTGCATGGATATAAGATCCCTTTTGGGGAGTATATGGCATATGTAGTAGCCACATAGTAAGTACGTGTCATGTATTTAGTGATTCTGAGAGCATGTTTTCATTTGAATGCACAACTGCCTAGAATACGAAATGGAAATGCTATGATTTATCTAACGTCTTTATTCTGGTAGATACCACATGTGTTAACTTGTTATTGCTTATACTTTGCTGAATTGTTGTAATCATGAGTTGTCCTTGGTGTTGCAGGCTCAGACCCTGTGACCGAGTCCTCGTCGGTCCTGCAGATTGCAGGGGAGACTCCAGTTGTCTCTTCAGGTTCGCAGAGTGTGTGAAATCACTCCATCGGAGTGCGACATTATCATATTTGCATATTGTCTTCTTCGTATATCATTGGTCATCTTCATGCTCTGTATGTATGTGATTGGATTCAGTTTGTATATTTCCGGCCTTTATTTAGACTTTTGGATATCCTTTTTTTTGGTCTCCTGTGTTGTTTGGTGTTACGATTTGATACCTACAGCTTCCACGTACATGTTTGCACGTGTGATCTTCCCTTGTGCATGTGCATCTAGACGAGGTCTAAGTACATATGCACGGGAGTACGTGTGTCGCTGGTTAGATTTATGCTAACCTCCGATCTCCTGGGCTCGGGTTGTGACAAACGTATAGTATGGTATCAGAGCGTTGTTGCTCTAGTGGATAAGAATGTACGCATGTAGGCATGTGGTGAGTAAACGAGATGTCAACTATTGGTCTTCAATGCCGATTTGTTAACGGGGTTGGTCGGTATGGTCATTTGCCCGAGTTTTCTTACACATGTATTTTCTTTTGATAGGTGTTACCAAAAAAGGACAGACGGGACTGCTGAGTTGAACGGTGTGTTAACGCTCATGGCAGCTGAGGGTTTTCTGGAGCCTTACATTGACGTTCTCCGTTGGGAGTTAGGACACCTCCGAGGCATACCTTTTGTTGTTCGGATGACGGTCCTGGTAGATCTACTTGACGAAGCGGAATTGTCTCGAGACTGGTATACCCTAGAAGAAAGCATCAAGCATCTTCTCCCGGACGCCTACGCAATTGTGTGCAGAAGAAGACGACTCCTGCTGTACGCATTCAGAGTACGGGAGCTGCTCAGGACGCATTTCGCCTATCCATAAACCTCCTCGACCGAAAGTAGTTACGTTACACTTGAAGTGTATTTCCACGCTTGTCTAGAAGCCTTGCTCGCGCAATGTGATGAGTACGTCAACATGCTCCAAGGAGTTATTGTCTGGTATGTGCTTCATCGAGGACCTCACTCCTTTATCGCACCCTATTAAAGACGACTTCTTCATTGGGTTCGAGGACCTATGTGTCCACATTCTCCTGTCTTTTTTGTCTTCTCCTTTTTGTGCTAGCCAGTAGATTAGGTGTTACTTGGATCGAAGGAATCATCGAGAACTGAGACGCTTATATTGTGCATATTGAGATGTATTGACCACTGACTTTGTAATTCTAGAAATGAGTACATCTGGTTAGTTGCCTTTTGCTCTCACTTTATTTGGATGATGAAATCTTGAGCTACCTTAGATTGCAGTTGGTGTTGAGATAAATAGTGTGGGCGCATCATATCGACACTGCACGGCAGATGGTAGTTGTAGTAGTCATGGCTCGAGTTCACGAACTATACATCCTTGTGTGAGAAGCCTGAATCATTCTTTACATGGGGGAGCGTACAGTGGGACAAAAGAGAATATTTATGGCTTGCAATAGTCATCAGACAAATCGAGTCTCACGAGTACGAAGTAGATATCCCTTATTTTGGAGAATGTATAAGGAATGCTATAATGGCCTACTTGTCGCATATGAGGGAAGCTTGCACCTCCTAATCTTATGAGCCCTCCGAAGAGTTGCTTGATACTGAAGATGATCGATCATAGGCCTTGATTATAGAAGACTTATCATTGATACGTTGGAGAGATGACTTGGGAGTTGTTGGTAGTTTTCCCCTACGAGCATAAAGTGTTATTCGTCGTGCTGTATCCTTGCTAGTAAGTCCTACGATTCTTTTCTTTTGAAGCTTGTTTGACCCTTGGTCCCTTTACACACATTTTTGTTTTGGGTCATTACCTTGCGGCATCTTTTGGTCACCGATATGTTTTCTCTTGTCCTTCGCTATATGTTCCGTTTGATGATTACACCTTTTCTTTCTCTATGTTTGTTATCCGGTGTCTGATCTTTTGTTCAATTGCATTTTATCCATTTGCATCTCATTTTCCTTGACTTTGTTCTTCGGCCATTTGTGAAACTCTTCTTCTTCGATCGATGCTAAGACTTGACCCTTAATGTCCGCGATCTTTCCTATGGCGTTTTTCATGAATCTTGTTTCCTATGACTCAGAGAATCAGAGTCAAGACCTTCTCCTCTCTGAGTTTGGCTCAGTTATCCTTGAAGTCTTATGCCTGATTTATATGCCGTCAATTACCTTTCTCGTAACCATACCCTGCATTGTAGAAGGCTTGGTTAATCCTTCCAATGCCCAAGGCGACATTGATTGGACTATCTACATTGAGTCGTTTATCATTCTAGCTGTTTCGAGCCTTTCTTGTTTTTCTTTTGGTTTCCCTTTACCTTGTTTGCTTAGTACTGCATTTCCATTTCAGCCGCTATAATCTTCTATCTCTCTTTTAGTTGTGATTGGCAACGTTTTCTTGGTCGGTTGTCCACTGTTGAGTTCTACCGTTTGCTAAGAATCGAACCCTCGGTTTTCCCTTATAATAGTGCACCTGTTCTGTAGCCATGATTGCTTTCTTCCTTCTGGCAACTCCATTTTTATTTGACTAATGTCCATCGATAATCTCTTGGGTGAGTGACGTTATGGAGTAAGTATCCTTCTGGTGGTGGGACTCCTTGTTCGTTCACATTCCGATGGCTCGGACTGCTCCGGATAGTTGACTTTATTGACGGACAGGTTCTTGGGCATTGCAGAATCTTAACCACGCTCCTAATAACGTGAATAGATGGCCATAAAGCGTCAGGAATGATCAGGCTCCTTGTGTGCCAGTGTTTGCTGTTCTAACCATTGTCACACTCGTCCCTTGCTCTATCTAGAGTTCGCGTTGTAGCCGGGTTGGTGAACGACATTAGGATGAGAAGATCATTGCAACCATGACGGAAAGGTATAGAACATGTTAAGTGAAGCTACGCTAGGACGCAAAGGCAGCTTTTCGACTTTCGATGTCGCACCGCGATGTTTCCTGATTGAAAGATATCGTATGTTTTGACCCAATATGTGGATTGGCTGCGGGAATCATGAGACAGTTGGAGAAGCCTACATGTTGGCACATCCATTTCGTCGGGGAGATGTTCATAGTTATAGCCGTATTCTTGATTCTCCTACGCTATTTCGTATGCAGATATGCCATTCAGTAGCATGTTTTCGACGGTAAGCGATCTACAGTGGATCCAAAAAAACTGCATGTGCAGAGGAGACCTCTACGTTGGCCATTGTCATCACGATCTCAATCCCGAGTTAGCCATGTATGAGTGGAAAAAAAAAAACTGAGAGCTCGATACTCTGCTTATTACTTTGCACAGGTGTGTGTCATTCCAAGGACGAAATGATGCTAAGTGGGGGAGGATGTAACACTCTAACCCAACTTAATCTGGTTTGGTGACTAATGATTGATGAGTTGGTTGCTAATTGTGTTTTGTCTTTGTTTTTGCTTCGTTTGGGGTTCTGGATAGGTAGTTAGGTTGAGTTTGACTTGGTTTAGGTAGTCGTAAGCCCTTTTTCGTAATTTTAAATTTTATTTAACGTGGTCCTTCATGCATCATCTTGACATCAACGTGTGGCTTTTGTTGAGCTTGTTGATTCTCGTAACTGTGCCGTTCGCAAAATATGTCATTTGTTTCCGTTAGACCCGCTAATGACTTGAACTGTAATTAGTAATATGAATTGGACTTTCCTGCAAATTGCCTTAATCCTTATCTTTATAAACCACCGAACTTCTTCCTTCCTCTGTACGCTTCTTTGTTTTCTCTTCTCTTCTCTTCTCCTTTCTTCTCCAACGATCCAGTCAGCGAAGGGGATTCCAAGCACTCAAGTCTTGATTTCTCTCTTGTGGGAGCTAAGGTATGAGTTGGGTTTAGCTAAGGGCATCTTCTTCTTCTCCTTTTACTTCATGTCAGCTACTATTTCATGCAGTCATGCTTTTGTTTTCTTCTTCTTTTGTAGGCATCGGTATTAGATCATTGTCAAGAAGTGTGTAATGAGCCCAAGGACAACAAAGAGTGTGTTAGAACTCATTTGAGGCAAGTATAAGGATAATTTGTATGAACCATGTGGGTAGATGTTTGATTGTAATTGATTCACGTAATCTTGCATGTGAAGTATAGTTACAGCCCATCTTGTGTGAGTTTCCATCTATTACACGTGAGTTTGCCATTATGGTACACATGCAGTTGTTTCCATAACAAGTTCAGAATATAACCCCGAGCAGTCTATGGCTATGCTGTAAAACTGCCTACGGCTCATAGTTCAGAGAGTTAAAAACCTAGATTTCTTCTACGGCCAGTTCACGGCTAAACAGTGTAATGGCCTACGGCTGAGCCGTAGCTCAGCCGTGACCCAGCCGTAGATCAGGACAGGGTGGCTTTTTCTGGATCAACTGGGAGTAAGCAATTGACAGACCTTCTACGGCCCAGCAATGTCTAAGCCATTAAACATGCTACAGCTAAGCCGTAGAACAAAATACGGGTGAACCGTAACTGCGGATAAACAGTAAGGGGAACCACAGCTGAACCTCAATGCAGATTACGGCTAAGCCGTATGTTCACCTACGGCTAAGCCATACCACCCCTGAGAAATGAATAAAATGGTAGGATTAAGGGAGAGACCTAATATGACCTTCATACTAGAATGTAGGTAACCCAAACTTGCCTAAAGGAAGGTACGAATGACATGAATGATCTCAAGGGCTGCGACTCATTCATGTACGTTATCCGGTTGTTTAGCACCTTCCCATGGGTGTTAGTTTAAGAGACTTCGGTGCACCTCTAAATACAATGCAACACTAGACAACAGTGCATCGGATAACTTAAAACTACACCATCATGCATGGTTAGAAACACTGGAGAACTAGAATGGGATTGGCTAGTAAAAGATCGTGATTCCAGCAAGATAAATCTGATTTGCATTGCATCTTGGCTTCAATCTTTGCCCTCTTATATGCGTTCTGCGCTGGGGCAACGATTGGATATTTCCTGGTTCTGTCCATGGTTAATCCCGGGTGGAACAGCGGTCTTGCATGTTCGATACTACTGTTTGATACATATGAGTTGAGATGCCTTTACCTTATGGTATCTGAGTTCTTCGTACTCTATTGGCATCCATTATATCGTTTGATCTGATAAGTTTGATTTATGACCTCTTGATCTGTTTGAGATACAAGACGTGCACGTCACGTTCTGATAAGATATACATGTTATGCTATGCACACCTTATGATATGCACGTTATGATAAGGTATGCATGTTTTGATGTTTGTTTGACTCTATATGGTCCGGCACTACTAAGCCTCAGCCTTAGGATCCCGACGGGGTGACTTTGGTATAGTTTTCATGGCCTTGCTGCAGTAAGGAAACGTCTTGGGGAATCCGGACCCCAGGAAACCGAGACCCATCTGGCCCATGGTGTTCTCTGCACGGATATAAGATCCCTTTTGGGGAGCGTATGGCATATGTAGTAGCCACATAGTAAGTACGTGTCATGTATATAGTGATTCTGAGAGCATGTTTTCATTTGAATGCACAGCTACCTAGAATACGAAATGGAAATGCTATGATTTATTTAATGTCTCTATTCTGGTAGATACCACATGTGTTAACTTGTTATTGCTTATACTTTGCTGAATCGTTGTATTCATGAGTTGTCCTTGGTGTTGCAGGCTCAGACCCCGTGACCGAGTTCTCGTCGATCCTGCAGATTGCAGGGGAGACTCCAGTTGTCTCTTCAGGTTCGCAGAGTGTGTGAAATCACTCCATCGGAGTGCGACATTATCATATTTGCATATTGTCTTCTTCGTATATCATTGGTCATCTACATGTTCTGTATGTTTGTGATTGGATTCAGTTTGTATATTTCGGCCTTTATCTAAGCTTTTGAATATCCTTTCTTTTGGTCTCATGTTTTGTTTGGTGTTACGATTTGATACCTACAGCTTCCGTGTACATGTTTGCATGTGTGAACTTCCCTTGTGCGTGTGCATCTAGACGAGGTCTAAGTACATATGCACGGGAATACGTGTGTCGCTGGTTAGATTTGTGCTAACCCCCGATCTCCTGGGCTCAGGTTGTAACAAAGTACAAGCTAATTTTGGTTGAATACATGTTGGTAGTTTATGATTCTTGTTTTTCTACTGCATCCTAATGTTAAATTCCAGCCATGTATCTCCATTCTTCCATAATTCCTACTGCATGATGAGCTTCCGTTAATGCATAATAAAGTATGAATTAAATGGACATTGATAAGTGAAGCAGAGAAGTCCTCTGACATGGGTTCAATTGTAGAGTACCCCCAGTGTTATGGGTTTAAGATTGAATTCTATCACTAACGGAATATCTGAAAGCCTGAAGCTTATGGCCAAGCCGTAGATATATTGCGGCTCAAAATCTAAAGAGCAAAAAGTTTAGTTTTTCTTCTGCAGCTATGCCGTAGCCACACCATGGCTCAGCCGAAGATCAAGTACGATTAAGCCGTAGGACAAGTTACGGTTAAGCCATGAATGCGGAGGAAATCTAAGTAACCAGGGCTCATTTTATGATTGAGCCATAAGCTACCCATGGCTAAGTCATAAAGCCATTAAAAATCAGGATTGAGTAGGTATTATTACATAACCTTATAAGGCCTTAGCTTCTGGATCCCTTTAGCTTATTAACCGGCCCAATGGAATAATGAAAAATCTTGAAAAGTTTTGAGGGCTAAGACTTATTCATGTGATGTTATCCATTTGTTATGCACCTCTCCATAGGTGTTCGTGTAAAGGACTTTGATGCACCTTCCCAGCACAATGTAACACCAAAAGGAGACAATTGTGTATTGGATAACTTAAAACTACAACATCATTCAAGGTTAGAAACAATGGATGACTAGATTATGATTGGCTAATAAACCTACCTTGATTCTATTAAATTGAATTGCATGGCATATTGGACGATGGTTACTACCCTCCACTCTTATGAATGGAATTGAATGATTATCGTATACCTTGACTTCTAATCTTCCAATATTATATGCATTGGATCTACTTGATATTCTTAATATTCTATTAACATTGACTATTGACATTGAATTGAGTACGAATGTTTGCAAGAATGAATGGAATGCATTGTACGATTATTCAAGCTCAATGATCTGATTGAATCAACCCGTTCTGGCTCTACTCAGCCTCAACCTTATGTTACCCAACGGGGTTGACTTTGGTGTAGCATGAACATTGCCACTACAGTGTGCTTTTCTTGGGGCTTCCAGACTCTAGGAACTAGAGACTCATTCATAACTCGGCTCGGTCATTGGTGTTCTCAACGTATGAATAGATCCCTAAAGGGAGGATAAGGCAAATGTAGTAGCCAAATAGTATATATTTCACGTCTTGATTCTTATAGCATGCTTATTTCAAATGCACAATATGCTTATTATACTAACTTGAACTCTATTAATCATATATCATTAATTCTTTTAGATATAACACGTATTACCTTAATTATGCTTATACTTTGCTGAATAGTCTTATTCACAAATTGTTTAATGGTGTTACAGGTCCAGATCCTGAATCTGATCTGGCACAGACCCAGGAGTCAGAGAAGGAGACCACAGTGGCTCCTTCAAATTTAATAGGTGGACAACAGAAACTTACTGACTAGTCCTTATACTGAGAGCGACTCACTATTATTTTAAAAATGTGTAAATTGGGTATTTTGGGACTTCTAGCATTTACATATAATTGCATCTATGTAGACCGCATTTGTATAACTTGATCTCATTATGTATGTCTTTACCTTCCAGTACTCCATTATTCTATCTTCTCTTCATAGAATGTATCTTTGGTGTAGTTGCATACATGTGCATATCATGCTGGTTTGTGTCGGTGTTGTATAGAATTAATATAATAATCTTATGTTCTTAAATATTTAAGATTTGAAATGTTTCATGGTTGTGATAATATTGCTGAACTGTTAAATGAAAAGTGAAGAAAAAAAAATTATAGGTGATATTGACATCTGTGCATTGAATGCTTGGACAGATATTTCATTCAGCACTTAACACGTGTAAACATGTGAATATCCCTTATGTAATTTCATTCAGACTCCGGTCTGGGTGTTAATTGCTTGAAAGTACATGTGTCACTAATTGGGTTTAACTCTAATCTCCAATTTATTAGGCTCGGGTTGTGATAGAAGACCAAAGGAAAAAGATGTCAACTGAATGACCTTTGCATATGCCTTCCTTAGGGAAAGTGATTTTTTCTTCCTCTTCTCTAAATTATTTTAACACCTTGAATTGGTGAAAATAAAAAGAAGAAGTAAGCTTGAAGTGTCGAAGTGCCTTGGAACCCTCATCAAATGTTTAGAACATAAGACTGAACTTGCTTGAACATGCTTGAATTTGGTTCTTTTTACTATTTTTTTCTCTGTCTGTCTCTGTGTGCCTCTCCCTTTCTCCTAAGAGTTCAAATTTCCCTTTTATAGACTTCAAAGGCAGTTTTTTGGAGTTATAGGGAGTTAAAAGTCGAAAAAAAGTGGAGGGAACCATCGGAAACAGCAGAAACTGCTCCAAGGGTGTTAGTGACTACAACCGCAGTCACTCCCAAGTTCATTTTTTAGACTTTTGCATATGTGACCCGTTTTTGTCTGTTTGGGGCACTACAATGTCTGATCTTTATTAAATTTGAATGGATGCTTTTTGACATTATTTTGAGTGTTTCATAAAAATTCTAGCTCATTTTGACCTTCTAAAGTTGGTCAACTCCCCAATTGACTTTTCATGAAAATGGGCCCTTGTTTCAGTTGTTTAAAGCCAAAATGACTTCAGTTTGGCTAGAAAGTTGGGGGGGGGGGGGGGGGGGGGACTGATGTCAGGCATATTTTGGAGTGTCATCAAGATTATGCAGTTTGGATGTGTGGAGGTAGGATTTTGAACAGTGACCCATTTGTTGTATGTTCTGAGCCACTACTCACCTCACACTGCAGATAGTTAGCTTGTTTTCTACCCAAACGACATTCAATTGACTTGAACTTTTGGAAATTCATTTTGAGCATATTTTGAATCTTTGTTCCAAATTTCATAAGCTTTGGCTCCCTGGAAATAGGATTTTGGTTAGTGACCTCCAAGGCTTGGGGGTCATTATCTTCTAAGCTGACATGTAGTGGAAGTAGACCAAACGAAGTCCTCTTAATTTGAAAATTTGTAGAATCTCTCTTGATCATGACTGAAGCTTTATCTCCAAATTTCATCAATTTTGAAAATCGGGAAGCAAGACTTTGATCAGTGACCTCATGGCTTGAGGGTCACTGACCCAAAGTTGACATGTTTGTAGACTTTGGCTCAGATGATATCCATTGGACTTGAAATTTTGTAGAGCTTCCCTTGAGTATAATTTGAACTTCCTCTAGGAGTTTCAACTGATTTGATCTTCACGAGGTGTCACTTTGCACAGTGACCCCACAGAGTTTAATAGACGACCATCCGAACTGAGTTTGGATCCAAATGATATCTAAATGCTCCAAAACTTTGAAAAATAGTCTTTTAATGTATTTGAAGGCATTCTCCTGAGTTTGAGTTTGCTTTGACTTGTAGAAGTATCAATTTTCACAGTGACCTCCAAGGAGCTGGCAAACTGTCATTGAAGCCTCATTTGAGCTGAGATGATGTCCAAATACTTTGAAACTTTGAAACATCATTCTCAAGCCTGCTTTAGAGTTGCCATAAGAGTTTCAGCCACTTCGGTAACCCAAAAGCTTTGAATTTGTTTGGTGACTCTTGGATTTGAATCATTAAACCTCAAACTTGGAGTTTGGTGAGTAACCAAATGAAGTCCACTAACTCTGAAACTCGAATTGCTGCATTCCTAGCTCTTTTGAAATCTTCTAAGTGGATTGTATCAGCTATGATTTTTTATGTGTCAACACAATGCAACTATTTGCCCATACAAATTCTCATTAAGATGAAAAGACAAACTTTATTAATAAATAAATCAATCAAAGACAAATACATAAAAGTATGCTTTTAATATAAATCTCCAATACTTCTATCAAACCAAAAAGATCATTAGGGAATTGGGCCTTTGTTACAACAAGATTAATGCATGCCCTAATGGTTGTATGTCATATTGGAAACAAACTACTGAGGAATCTGTATGTTCTATATGTGATGCTTCAAGGTGGAAAGCCAGTGATGATGGTACAACACCTTTCATCTTCCAAGGAATGAAAAATTCCTTTGAAAATTGTGTCACTTCCCCTTAAAGCCAATTCTTCAGAGGCTCTTCATGTTAGATAAAACAGCTTCCTTCATGCGATGGCATGTAGAGGGTAGCACCAATGATGGGTTCTTAGGCATCCTGTTGACTCCCAAGCTTGGCTAAGTCTTGACGAATGTTTCCCAGATTTCGCTACATTGCTTCATAATATTAAACTTGGGTTAGCAAGTGATGGCTTCAATCCATTTAGGATAATGAGTATTGCCCACAGCACATGTCCTATTGTTTTAATGCATATAACTTGCCACTATGGATGTGCACGAAACAACCTTTTTCATGATGTCATTGCTTATTCCCGGTCCTCATGGACCCGAAAATGACATTGATCTGTATTTGCAGTCCTTAATAGATGAGTTGAAGGATTTGTGAGAGGATGGATTACTAACTTGGGATGCATCAACGAAAATTTCCTAATGCGTGCAGCATTGCTGTGGACAATAAATGACTTCCCTGTATATGCAAACCTTTTAAGGTGGAGCACTAAGGGTCATTTTGCTTATTCTCATTGTAATGAGGACACTTGTTATTACTATTTGGTGATGGGGCAAAAGTTATGTTATATGGGCCATTGTCATTTCTTGGATGCCAGTCATAAATTCCGTCATTATAAGAAAAAATTTGATGGAGAGATGGAATTCAGATCTGCTTCTCTATCAAGATCTAGAATGGAGATCTTGCATCTGTGTCATGACATCAACATCATATTCGAGAAGGATAATTCTAATACATCCGGTAAGAAGTTAAAGCGGTCTGAGAACGGATGGACAAAGAAGAGTAAATTCTTCACATTACCATACTGGGAGCATCTTTTAATAAGTTACAATTTGGATGTTATGCATATTGAAAAAAACATATGTGACAGTATAGTTGGGACATTGTTGAACATTTAAGGAAAAGCAAATGACACCTTAAAGGCATGTGAAGACCTACAAGATATGGATATAAGACTTGTGCTTCATCCATATAAACAAGGACATAACACATATTTGTCTTCTACATGCTTCTTAATGACTCGCGAAGAGAAAGATATTTTCTACAAGGTATTATTTCAAGTGAAGGTTCTGAATAATTATGCAGCTAATATATCACAATGTGTGCACTTGAAAGAGCACAAAATATCTAGATTGAAAAGTCACAATTGCCATATTTTTTATGCAACAATTACTTCTATTAGCTTTGCGAAGGACCTTGCCAAAGAATATTAGTATAGTCTTGATTGAATTAAGTAATTTCTTCAAGGGAGAATTTCTTCAAGGGATTATGCTCGAAAGTTAATATAGTCGAAGGTCTTAATAGATTGGAATCTCATATTTCAATCATACTGTGCCATCTTGAAATGATTTTTCCACCATCATTCTTCGATATCAAGGTGCATTTTCCATTTCATTTGGCAAGAGAGGCTAGGATTGCTAGACCTGTACAATACCAATGGATGTACCCCATTGAGAGGTGTGTGCTAATGTTATTATATTCTTTTAACACGTTAATACAAGCACAATAATGTTTATGTAAAAAATATTTTAACCAACATCTTATTTGTAATTATCCATAGGTACTTGCTGAATCTTAAATCCTATGTGTGCAATAGAAGTCAACCAGAAGGTTTAATAGCAAAAGATACCTAGTAGAAGAATGCTTAACATTTTGTTCGAGGTATTTGCATGATGTGGAGACAAGGTCAACTCATGCACCAAGAAATTATGACAATGGTACAATTGATCAAACAAATCAAATGTCATAGATTTTATCAAGGCTAATTCGTGCACTTGGGAACGAGACTTCAATAAATTTGATACATGATGTGTGGGAGTAGATGCATAGATATGTTCTCATTAATTACATTGAAGTGGCTCCATTTCTAGAGTAAGATATTTAGTTCATCTTGGTTATTAATTTTTTAAGTCATTATATATTATCTCTTACCTAGTGTTTTAACCAAATGCCGTTAATGCATGTAGAGAACACCATAAAAGAATATATGCAAATAATTTTCACAAGCGACAAATTGACAAAGAATGCATGCACAATGAACAATTTCCCAAATGGTTCGAATATCATGTAAGTAGGAGATATTCTCACAAGCAACTTGTGATTTTGGTGCTTGACTAATGTCTATGGTAACCATACAGGTTGATTGCTTGAAACTAGAAGATGACATGTGGGCTACTACAAACCCTAAGTTGCTAGCTAGGGGTCCTAATAAGGTGGCCAGTAGCTTCCCGAGATTCATGATACATGGATTTAGGCTCCACATGAGACATCGTGATAGGAAAAGTAAAACTCAAAATAGTGGAGTTGTGGTTATTGAAAAAACATCAAGCTTTGTAAGTGCTAAAGATAAGAACCTTGTTGCAGGAGATGCTACCTACTATGGTGTTTTGATTGATATCATACAACTGGACTACTATGAAGAGAGAAAGGTGGTCTTCTTCAAATGTGATTGGATTGACGTCACATCTCAAGGCAGGGGTATCAAGCTAGATGAGTTTGGGTTCACACTTGTAAATTTGAAATGGTTATTAAGTAACAATGACATGTTTGTGCTTGCCTCTTAGGCTTTGCAAGTATTCTACATAGAAGAGCCGGTACAAAAGGATTGGCATGTCGCTATAAAG
Organism: Sextonia rubra; assembly: GCA_037013555.1. Classification (NCBI taxonomy): domain Eukaryota; kingdom Viridiplantae; phylum Streptophyta; class Magnoliopsida; order Laurales; family Lauraceae; genus Sextonia; species Sextonia rubra. Next base: position 13,822,948 of record JASUAD010000023.1, read on the forward strand.
GCAAAACCTAGGGATTTTTTTGACGTGCATGGGAATGTTAATATAAATGAAAATGACACATACTTGGAAACTGAGCCATTTGCTGCTCGGCGATTGGAAGACATTTTGGTTGATGTTGATAATATTAATGAAGTAAGGGTAGATGTGCCTGGGATAACAGTTAATGAATCTATAGGCACCCAAGTGATGAAGGAAGACCAAAGAGATGATTCTAAATGTGATTTTGAGTGTGATGATGACACTATTTTAGATTTTTGAAATTAGATGCCAGTGTAAATAAATGACTCTAGTTTTATAAATGTAATTGAATTTCCAAATCCTTGCATCTCGTCTGTGTGTATGTGCACGCATGTGTTAACCGCAAGTTATTTCTTTTGATAAGATTTTCAAAAATTCATTGAATTTACTGACTATTTTTTAATATAAGTTCATTGGTGCATATGCCAGATATGACATCTTCCTCACAAGTAGAGGTCCAACCCACACAAGCAGAGGACCAACACACATAGATGGATACCGAGGCATCTACTTTAGGTAAACTTATATAATTTAATTTACTCATATATATATATACATATGCTAATCAGATGGTGGGATTTTCTTTTTCTTTCTACTTTTCCCTTTGTACACCATTTTTGAACTAGATTGTTGGATATTGTAGTAGTCACAAGAAATTGAATAGGAAAATGGTAAGACAGCTACCTCTCATAAAGAACTAGAATGATGAGTGATGATAGGATGGGCATAGAGTTATGGTCAGTTCCTAAACACTATCTCTATTTATTGAGTTGTGCTAGAAATAGGGGGTCAATTAAGAAAGAGGACTCAGGGCCGCAATCAATGCATCATCCTAAATAATCTGCAAGAGAGTGTTGTAGTAAGAGTTCATGAATTCAACCAGCCCATTGGAAGAAATGCAAGATCATTGTCCTCATATCTTAGCCTCTTTGCACGAGATGCACAGAAGAGCCCAATTACTTACAAGGATTGGAGAAAATTACCAATAGAGAGGAAAGAAGACATGTTGCAAGCTGTACTGGTATTAATGTAATTTGGTCACTTATGATGATAGTGTGTATTGTATTTGTTCTAATGTCAAGTTTATTATGCATTTGTTGCAGTCCAAATTTGACATCGACAATGATGTGAGGGTTAAGAAATGGGTCTGGAGAACCATTTGCCACAACTAGAGGGATTGGAAAAATGAGTTGAAGAAATACTATTGTGATCCATTTCCTACTACTCAAGAGTGGTTGCAGCACATTCCTAATAGTGTACATACAAATCAATGGGCATCGATGATTTAGTTTTAGGAGTCTCTGAAAGGGATGGTATGAAAAAAAAAATAAGGAATTTACAATTTCTAATTCAATTTTTTTAATTTTGCCTTTCATTTTTTTCATTCTTAGAAATCATTTTGCTATATCCATGACAACATAACCATATACTTAATTTTCGCTCTCGAAATTTTCCTATTCTTGATTAGAGGTGACATGTTATAGCTAACTTAGTATAACGACCTGAGTAGCCCACTGGCCCAATAACTTGGTGAGCCTTTCAAGTGGCCCAAAATGCTTAAGCCTAAGTTATTCGGAGTAACCTACATGATTCATTATATATTAGACTCATATTTCATTCATAAGCGACATGGGATAAGGTGTTACAATCTAACCCCTTTAAGGCCATACGTCCCCATGTGGATCCATCTAACTTCACCAGGCGATGTAGGACTTAAGCATTACACACTTGTGTCCCTTACGGATTCCCTTATCTTAATTCACAGGCTCGTGCACCTTGGCTCTATCTTGATCTTGCCTCAAAGGCTTTCCTAGCAGAATTTGGTGTCTCACATTTCTGGCTGGTGATAGGCTCTGACGCCATTTGTAACAACCTAAGTAGCCCACTAGCCCAATAACTTGGTAAGCCTAATTTTGGAGCTCGTGGTTTTCATGGACCGTCTGTGGTTAGAAAGTCCAGTGACAAGGTAAAACAGATTCAAATAAGGATGAAGGTTACCCGCAGTCACCAAAAGAGTTATGCAGATAAAAAGAGGAGAGAGTTGAAGTTTAAGGTTGGTGACCATGTATTTTTGAAGGTATCACCTACGCATGATACTTTATGGCTTGGGCAGAAAAGGAAACTCTCCAGAAGATATGTGGGACTGTTCCAAATTATCAGCAAGGTCAATGACGTGGCTTATCGGTTAGCACTGCCACCAGAGCTATCAGGCTTTCATAACATCTTCCATGTTTCTATGCTGAGGAAGTATGTATCAAACACGTCGCACGTGTTGTAGTATGAACCATTACAGGTGCAGGATGATATGACCTCGACGAGCAGCCAATGGGGATTGTTGACGCCAAAGAGCAGGTGCTGAAGAACTGTGTCATCCATTGGGTGAAGGTTCAATGGAGTCATCATCGCTCAAAGGAAGTAACGTGGGAGCTTAGAGATGAAGTACAGAGACAGTATCCGCACCTTCTTCCTGAGGTATGTTAGTTATTTGGAGGACCAAATGTCCTTTAAGGGGGATGAGATGTCAAAGCCCAAATTTTAATTTTTGGGTCGAATAGCTTTGTCCAGTTTGAGTCGGGTTAAGAGGGGTTAGATGGTCTAATTTAAAACTCTTAGGCCTTGGGTCTGAGTTATTTGACCCTTTTAAGCCAAAAGATCTTTTTTGAAACTCTTTAAAAATCAATAGAAAGCAAGGAGCCCTTTCTTGTAATTTAGAAAAACCTTTACATAATATAACCCTAAGGTCTTCCCCATTCTTCCATCTTCTTCATTTTCTCTGCAACCAAACCCTAGAAGTTCTTTGGATGGGAAACTAAGGTGTAATCTTCAGATCTGCTGTTGGCATTAAAATCAAGGTAAGTGGATAACTGTAAACAATATGTTTTTTATTTCTTTGATGAATGCCATGCTTTAAGATATGACTTATTTAATTAATTTTAATGTTTTGATTAGGGATTAATAATGAAGATATGACTTTGATTGAAACAAAGAAAATACATCAGATTTATTTGATTAGGTTAATAGTTTGTTTTGGGTTTATAAAAAAATTAAAAAAAGAAAAGAAACGTAGTAGTGCCATAGTAGGCAGCTATTGCCTGTGCACGTCAAGCAACACTGCTGCCAAGTGTGTGCAAGCAACAACTGCTACATGGGTTGCAAGCCACGCAACCCAGCTCCAGCCAGATGGCCAGGCCTACAGCTGCCTGGGCTGCAAGCCATGCAGGCCTGGCCATCCGGCTGGAGCTAGGTATGCGTGGCTTGCAGCCCAGGTAGCAGCCGCCTACAGCGGCGCTGCTACGTTTCTTTTCTATTTTTTTTTCCTTATAAACCCAAAACAAGCTTTTAACCTAATCAAATAAATCTTATGTATTATCTTTGTTTCAATCAAAGTCATATCTTCATTATTAACCCCTAATTAAAACATTAAAATTAATTAAACAAGTCATATCTTAAAGCATGGCATTCATCAAAGAAATAAAAAAAATACATTGTTTACAGTTATTCACTTGCTTGGATTTCAATGCCAATAGCAGATCTGAAGATCACGCCTTAGTTTTTCCTTCGAAGAATTTCTAGGGCTTGGTTGCAGAGAAAAGGAAGAAGATAGAAGAATGGGGAAGACCTTAGGGTTATATTATGTAAAAGTTTTTCTAAGTTACAAGGAAAGGATCCTTGCTTTCTAGTGAGTTTTACAAAATTTCAGAAAAGGTATTTTTGCTTAAAATGGTCAAATAACTCAGGCTTAAGGCCCAAGAGTATTTAAATCAGACCATCTAACTCCTCTCAACTCAACTCAAACCCGACAAACCAATTTGACCCAAAAATTAGAATTTGAGGCCTAACACCTAGTTCCAAAGATCTGATAAAAGGTTGGTTTTTTTATTCCTTGAAATATTAGCATCTGCATGATCATAAATAGGAGCAAAGTCAAAGAAATACAAGAAATTGTACAGCTCAAACAATGGGCCATACTACAAGAATGAAGAGCTTTGCCAAAGTACGCAACGAAATGGTAAGTGTTTCTTTAGATCATTGTTATTAATATTATTTTGGTATCCACCTCATTTTTTAATACTATTATTTTAAATGGGAATAGATAGTGCGAGACTCCAATGGGTTGGCACCGAATCAGATGGAGGTGTTTTGAGCTACACATACACGCCGAGATGGACGCCTTGTCATCAGAGATCGCGCTGGTTTGTTTATTAAGTTATTTTTTTCCTAGACTATCTTTGTTCATTTCCATTTTTTCTTTCAAATGTGAAATAAAATTCACCCCTAATAGATTGAGTTTTTAAACTAATGCAGTTGCTTTTTTAAAAAATTAATCATTATTTTTCTTTCATTTTAATCTTTAATTTATGTTAGTGACATCATATTTCTTTGTCACTGTCCTTGGCTCATCAGTATAATTGTGAATTTAATTTTCTTATTTTTGTCATTATATTAAAATCTTTGGATGAACTGTGTGTATTGTACGGTTGCTAGAAAGCCAAACTATTAAGAGTTCTAATCATACACATGTTTTAGATGTCTTTGACTTAAATTCACATACAACCACTAGGTAAAGAAAACTTGATAGCATCACCTTTTGCAGATCTTTAGTGGTGTTCTTCCCATATGCAGGATCCATGTACAGAACACAGATTCACATATATCGTCCATTTGATTATCATGTTACAGAACCTCATGTATAGGATGGTGATCCTTGAAAGGCCCATCTGCATTGAATAAGAATCGCTAGTAACTGAGCATGTTTATCAAGCGTGAATAGAAAATCCAAGTATCTGAGCAACAAATAAGAATTTCTAGTAAAATCCCCTTTCTTGGTAGATCTGACTTCTCATCCTGCTGCACATTTTCTTCATAGTGAATGAAAATACCTTTGGACAGATGAAATCTAATGCAGAGAATCACCTAATTCATATTTAGCAGGGTTCAGCTCATGTCTAAGAAATTAACAATTATAATGGATAACAGTTGAATCTGCTCCATAAGTTAGATAATTAACAATTATAATGGATCAAACAGTGCCAACAGATAGTATCAGCTACAGAAAACGTTTCCAGTCACAATTCTGATAAAGTGACTGACAATTGTTTGTTCTTTACCATGAACAGTTGAGCTAAATAGAGTTACCTCCACATGCAAAAATCTTTTATTATGAATTGCAGAGAGAGCTAGATGAAAGATCCAGCCAGTAGCCCGCGAGCTCATATATTACTACAATGCGGGATGAGATCTTCTCTCGAGTCATGGGAGAAGATAGACGTGGCCGGGTTCATACCTTCGGGTTAGGTGTCAGCCCCTCTAATATCCATGGCCCACGAGCTTCAATTGGTGAATACAAGAGGACAACGGAGGCTGAGAGGGCTCGTAGAATAGAAACCAAAGAAAGGATGGTTTCCATGCAAAACCAAATTAACAAGATGCAAGCCAATATACAACAGATGGGAAACGGTATGAACCAAATGTTGATAGTGTTCCAAAGGTTTACCCAGCTCAGCCAACCTAATGATGATATTCAACATTAGATGTTTGTGAAGTTTACATAAAGTGTACAGTTTTTTTCTTGATGATCTGTTTTTGTTTCTGTATATCAAATGTAGGTAACTTGGTTACAATAAATCAAACTGATTATGGATAATTATTTTCACCTTCTTCCCAGCATTGATTATGAAAACAGTGTCCACGTGTGCTTTTTGAAACACTGGTAATGTTCTAGTAATGTAGCCTTGTTAATGATTGAATGTCATTTGGAGCATTCTGTTTGGAACTGCTGCTGCTTTTTTCTCATATATTTACTGCATACAGTTTTTTCAGACTTCCTATTTGGAATGACGTAAATCCAGCAATATGAAACTTTGAAGTATCACTAAACTTTGAAATTTTCATGATGCCATTGAAACATTTTCCTGAAATTTTTCCTCATGTTTCAAATCTATTTATCAGTGCTTATCTTTTCATAGTTAAAAATAATTTTATTAAGATGTTTCTGAATATATGTCAAGTTTTGAGAAGAGGATGACATTTATAATTATGGCATTGTGTTAGGCTATATGAAAATGTTATCCCAATTTCCAGGGAAGTGGTTGCTTTCAAGATCTTTATTGATTTTAGGAACTCAGGTTGTTGGACGCTTGGAACTGGTGTGTAAATTAAATCTTTGTGATCATGGCATCCTAGTCTCCATGGAATCTTAGCGAATTGCACCTTTTCTGGCGGACAAGAATACCGTTCAAGGTGTCAAATGAGGATTCCATGGCTTAATCAAATGTCAAATGCCATTCGGTTGAGCATTTGCATTTTTCTTGGATCACAAAATCTGATTAATTTATGTGGTGTTTGGAAGTTTATTGGCTTTCATCAAAGTAGTTGATTAGTGTACTTGTTTGCCTCTTGTAGGTTCTGGTGACTTGCAAGTCTGTCAACCTCCAGCAAGAAGAAGCTTATGGTGATATTTTACTGTCATTATTGACTCCTGAGATCTTGAAAGACAAGTTCTGAACTCATTCTGGTCCCTTTACAAGATTCGTTCACCTTTGGGCCCAAAGGTATTGAGTGATGACTAATTACTATTTCGTGTCCGGTGTACATGTTAGCCTGTTTTCTGCAACTGTTAGCCTATATCATGAAATGTTTTGTGATCTATGTACCCAGTTACTTCAAAGAGGCATGGTATCTATGTCATATCTTATTCGATAATTTGCCTTTTATGCATAATGTCCATGTCCCCTTCCTTTTAACGGTGTCACTGCCGTGTCCAAACCTTGTCTGGCCATTGTAGCTTATAAATAAGAAGTCTGAAATAGTAAAAAATGCCTGATCTTTGATTCCCTTTGGAAATTATAATAAGCTGTTTAGCTTAGTGATTGAATGCCACTTGCTAGTCCTAATTCCATTAAGTATTTTTAAAGCACTCATTGAGCTTATAGATGAAAATGGACAATAGCCAGCAGCAGTAGGAAGGTGTTTGTTGTTGCATCTACAAATTTGTGAGTTGGAGTGGCATTACCTTTACATGAAAGGCTATAGATGCAAATTATATCCTTGCCTCACCTCTGTACATGGCTGTTAGGAGTTGGTTATGACGTTGACACTATAGATGACAATTTTGCTGGCCTCAGAATTTAAAGTACTTGCACTGCTATCTGAAAATTTGGGATATAAAAGTTGCACTTTTATTTAGTACTATGCGCTTGTTGATCAAGCTTTCTTGCTCCTTGTAATGCCTTTTCTATTTCCAAATTTTAATTCAAACCATTCTCGATAGATAGCATTTCTCATGCATCCAGGTAGACTGTTTTCACTCAATCCATTGAAATTTTTTTATACTGCAGCAAGACTTAGTATATGTTTTCATTTCTCTTTAACTAATCTTAAAATCATCTTCTGCTTTTGACTCCAAATTGCAGTAGGGTTTCCGCTCTAGCATCAACAATAGCTGCATACCTAGAGATCTAGGTTAAGAAAGTTCTTTGCAGCAGCAGATTCGCATCAACCACTATTCAATAACAATTTAAATATTCTATGCAAGTAACACTTACACTTGGTCGAAGGTGCTGCAGCAGCTTAGAAGCTCCTACTCATGATCATCAGATGTTGTCAAGATTTTTGTTTTAAACTTCATCCAACCACACTGTTACTTAGATAGTCCTCCTTTGACCTTATCCATTGCAAACATGATTCAAAACATTAATATGCTAACCGGATTCGTTTTTTAAGCCCAAGTTTCTATGTTTCAACACTCAAATTGATATAATTTGTCCCATAATGAGAAAACCCAGATTTTGGAATTTACAAGGTCACCGAGGTGAGTTTCAGATCATCCAAGTTGGGGGATGGTCAATCCAATGATATGGATCATCCTATCAATGATTCCTACAGGGTATGTTGAAACAGAAACCATTATTGTAAATTTGAAATAAGAAGCTCAATTTCTGATTACTGAATGAAGACACTGTACTAATTGTGTATGCCATCCAAAGGTGGATTTGTGCAAACAACTTCTTCCACAAATCTTTTGAAATGCTTGCTCCCATGCAACTTTAGATTGGCCCTCCATGGCCCCCTTGCACATGGCTGCATCAGGTACACAGTTCTACTTGATAAGTAATCTCTCATCTAGCTATCTTTTCTCACTTTTACCTCCATGCCTCAATTGAATATCTAGGAATATGGTAATGTGTCTTGGGTTCTGCTTATGAGAGTCTTGCATCATCAGAACATTCTGAATTTGGTTTCCGAAATTCCTATTTGCTAGGACTATAAATGATATATAGATTTAGAAGAGATATTATTATAAATAAAGAGGTTGGGACCATTAACCCAACATGAAAACTTCTCTTAAAAAAATTTTTTCACAATAGTCATTCAATCTCTATTTTTCTTCTTGTTTAAGTGGATTTTTTTTGTGTTTGGTTTAAGATCGGGGTATCTTGGGTTTACAATCTATTGGATTTGGCTTCACTTCACTGCATTTTGTTTGTATTAACCACATATTGGCTCAACTTGCTACGCTACTCACAAGTTGCCAAGCTTCACTGTAATCATTTGTAGAATTCGCCGTATCTTCTCATTCTTAAATCTGTATTGTAAGTTGTAACTCCACATTCATATATAAGCAGACACATCTTAAACACAAAAATTTTTTCTTCTTGTCTTATCGTCATTCACTTCATTGAATATCACAGGTTTCATATAGCAGTAATGGGGCTTTCACTGCTGTGTTCTAAATGTTCCTTGAGTCAAAATGCCATCACAATATTTTCTTAGCATGTCTCCACCTTGTCTACCCTGGGTTAGTCCTTTTACCAAATAGGCCCTTTCACAATCCTATACACATAATCAAACCGCCTAATCTAGCCCATTTTTTGTTAAAAAAAAACTAGCCCTTTTACATAAATTTCAAAAAAAGAAAAAACACCCTAGCAGAGTGAAAATCAACCCAAATTCTCAACTACTCCACAATACTAATATTCACTAGGTAACAAGATTTCCAAGAAGGCAAATAGGCATTGCAAGATCCTGTTTAGACAGCATAATCTTGTTACCCAAAATGGCCCCTTTTGAAAAACTTTAATAGATTAGATTTGCATTCTAACAGTTTGATTTGCATTAGGAAAGACAACCAATTTAAGGGGCATACCTGAATCTATCACAAAAACAAAATGAAAATGGAATGTCACAGAACTTTAACTCTCTCACTCTTCTGGTAATGCCAGTTGATTGATGGGAATGCCAAGCAACTATATGTGTGAAGATGAGAGAGTTCCCAAGGCTTTAATAGGCTACGTTTACACTTTCCTCCCCATCAACGGAAAGCATTTCCACTATTGCATGAATTGAGCCTTTTCAGGGACGTGCCTTAACTGAGGAAGATATCCATTTGAAAAAATCAAACAAGTGGTGGTCATGTGGACCACCACCTATGATCTCCAACAATCTCCCACTTAGTCCATATGACCACTATTCATTCCCCTTTTATTTTATAAAACTTTGTTTGCAAATACAATTAATTTTGAAAATAATTCTAACTGATGCACGTCATTTGAAAATACCGGTTTTCCATGTAATTTCAATGCTAAGATTTTTTTAATCTGTGATTAGGTTAGTCTATTAATGTGAACTGCAGCAGTTACACATCTTTAATGATATGATTCCTTCCACAATCACAACATTAATATTCTCGCCTAATCCAGTACTAATGAGTATCTTTAATCTGACTTATTTTAATAGGAACTGTAATATCATAATACTTTTATATTCTTACTTTATTTCACAATTACCACATGTAACTTCAGAACAAAGTAAGAATTACAAAATCGTTTCTTTACTTGATCAATATATATAATGTCATACATCATTGACTCTTACAAGGCATTTTATTCAAGCCCATATTTATTACATGGTCTTTAAAATCCTTTGGCACCAATGCCTTTGTTAATGGATCAACAGTCATGAGCTTCAATGGAACTCTAATAACTGATATTAAACGATCTCGCACTTTCTATTTGAGTACAAGATACTTTACTTCCAGATACTTTAATTTACTGGAACACTTGTCATTTTGAGCGAAAAGCTTAGCAGTGTCATTGTTGCAGTAAATCTTTATCAGTTTAGACATAATGCCCATAATTTCAAGTCTTATGATGTAGTAACGCATCCATAATGTATGACCTGTGGCTTCAAAACAAGCCACATACTCTGCATCAAATGTAGATAGAGTGATTAGTGTCTATTTTGCACTCCTCCAGGATACTACCCCGCCAGCCAACAGAAAATGTAACGTGATGTTGACCTCCTTGTATTGAGACATCTTACGAAGTCTGAATCTGAATATCCATTTACCTCCAGTTGATTGGATTTTTAATATGTGAGCATATATCTTCTTGTTCCATTAAGATAATGCATTACTTTCTTGACAGCTACCAATGAGGCAGGCCGGGATTACTTTGATATGTACTCAGCATTCCAACTGTAAAACTAATGTCTAGCCTCATGCAAGTCTGTAAGTACATTGGACTTCCTACTGCTGCTGCATAGGGATATTTATCCATTTCTAGCTTTTCTAAGTCAGTCATGGGGCATTGTTCCTTACTAAACTTGTCTCCTTTAGAAATAGGTGCATTTTGTGGTTTCCTACTTTCCATTCGAAAACATTTGAGAATAGTTTTGACATAAGCTTCTTGACACAACCCATGTAATCCTCAAGATTGATCTCTAAATATCTCGATTCCTATTATAAAAGTTGCTTCACTCATATCTTTCATATCAAAATTATTCTTAAGATATGTTTTAGTTTTTCGAATCATACTTGGGTCATTACTAGCTAGTAAAATATTATCTACATAGAAGACTAAAATAATAAACTTGCTCCCATTGACCTTGAGATATATACAATGGTAGACTTGATTTTTGAAAAAATTGAATGATTTAATAGTATGATTAAATTTTAAGTACCATTGTCTAGAAGCTTGTTTTAGCCCGTATATCAATTTCTTTAATTTACAGACCAGTTTTCTTTCATTACCTTGTTGAATAAACCCTTCTGGTTGTTCCATATACACTTCTTCATCTGGATTCCCATTTAAGAAGGTAGTTTTAACATTCATCTGATATAGCTCTAGGTCATAATGAGCTACAAGTGTTATAATAATTCTAAATGAATCTTTCTTAGACACCGGAGTATAGGTTTCATGATAATCAAGACCTTCTTTCTAAGTGAATCCTTTAGCTACAAATCGAGCCTTAAATCATTCAACTTTTTCTTTAGAGTCTTTTTTGGTCTTAAAGACCCATTTACAACCAACAGTCTTGGACCATTTAGGTAATTCAACGAGATCCCAAACTTCGTTCATAGTCATGGATTCTAACTTCTCGTTCATAGCGTCTCACTATTTACCATAATTTTCACTTTCTACTAGCTCTCTAAAAGTCTTTGGGTCTTCTTTAATTCTAATATCTGATTCTTCGATATACACAATATAATATTCCGAAATAACTGGTCTTCTCATACGAGTTAACCTTCTCAATTCCTCTGGATGTTCTTCAATAACAATTGGTTGCATTTCAAGAGTTGTTTATGTATCTTAAGGAATCGAATCAACAGATCATTCTAGGAAAACCTCTATATCAAGTGGAATCATAATTCCACCTTGAGAAGAGGATTGAGGCTCATCTTTAATCTCCTTTTATTCAATATTTCTAGTCTCACTACTCCCACTGTTTTCATGGTTCTCCAAAAACTTAGCATTATTGGACTCAACTATTCTTGTTGAATGATTAGAACAGTAAAAGCAATACCCTTTAGACCTCTCCAGATATCTAATAAAAGATCCGCTTACCGTTATAGGGTTTAACTTCTTTTCTTGTGGGTTATATACCCGCACTTCAGATGGACATCCCCAAAGTCAAAAATCATTTAAGCTGGGTTTCCTACCAATCCATAAGTCAAAAGGAGTTTTAGGAACTGCTTTAGTAAAAACTCTATTTAAAAATATACATAGCCATCTTTAGTGTGTCACCTCACATAAACTCGAGTAACGAAGTATTACTAACCATACTCCTAACCATATCTAAAGGAGTCATATTCCTTCTTTCAGCCACTTCATTCTACCGAGGTGCTTTAGACATCGTATATTAGGCAACAATACTTTCGAATTCTAGGAATCTAGCAAACGAGCCTGGGTTACAACTTGTTTCAGTGTACCTACCATAATATTCACCACCTCGATCTGATCTCATGATTTTGATCTTTCTATCTAATTGTTTTCCACTTTTGCTTTAAAGACTTTAAAGGTACTTAGGGCATCTGCTTTTTTTTTAATAAGATAGACATAACCAAAACATGAGTAGTCATTTATAAAGGTGATGAAATATTGTTCTCCTGTAAAGCAAAATATACCTAATTTACCACAAATGTCCATATGGATTAACTGTAGGAGTTTAGAACTCCGCATGGCAATTTTCTTGACTATTTTAGTTTATTTTCCTTTGATACAATCAACATAAAAACAGAAATTAGTGAAGTCAACGTTCGGTAACAACCCATCTTTCACCAATCTCAATACTCTATCCTTTGAAATGTATCCTAATCTTTTGTGCCACAACATAAAAGAGTTCTCTTTCATTATTCCTCTTTTTATGCCAACATTCATACCTTAAGTTACTTGGTGTGTGGTGATTGATTATGTATATAAAGGATCTTACTTCAATTTTTACAAACCATCACATAATAAACCACTACCAATCATCATATTATTATAAAAAATGCTTCAATGATCCATAATTAAAGTTAAATACATAACCATCAATATTTAACTTAGAAACAAAAACCAAATTTCAGGAAACATTAGGAACGTAAAAAGTATTTGACAGGTCTAAAATGAAGCCTGTGTCTAGCACCAGCCTGTATGTCCCAACTGCCTCGACTCTTAATTTCTTCCGGTTCCCCATAACGATGGTCTTTTTCCCATTACTTGGCCTCCGGGTTGAAAGGAATCCCTGCATGCAACCAGATACGTGCATGATTGCATGAGAGTCAACCCACCAAGTATTGGTTGGGACATCGATAACATTGGTTTCACATATAAGAGATAAATTTATTTGCTTACCTCTTTTCTCAAACCAACTCTTTCTTTTCAGGCAGTCATTCTTGAAATGTCCTTTCTTGCCACAAAAGTGACATTTATCAGACCCTTTCTTTTCCTTTTTCGTCATTGGTTTTCGATTCTTTGGATCCACCTTTAGAGTGTTGGCATTTTTCTTAAAATATCTAGGACCTTTCTTGCCCCTTACTTGGGAGATAACATTCACCAGCAATTGCCCCTCGGGCTTAAGCCTCCTCTCTTCTTGATCACATCTTGCGATCAATTCATTTAGAGTCCATCGACTAGAACCTTGATTGTAAGTCACCTTAAATAGGCCAAACATAAGGGGAAGGGAATACAGAATGAATTGGATCAAATATCCATCTGAAATACTCATATCTACATCTTTCAACTTAGATTCGATATTTGGTATGAGTAGGATGTGTTCTCTAATTCCCTTAGTCCCATCGTATTTCATATTAGTCAATTTGTTTATCAACATGGCACCCAACGCGTTATCAGTCACTTCAAATTGAGACTTGATTACTTTTATGATTCTTTTTCGTGTTTTTCTTGATCACTTGATCCTCTAATACTCTTAGAAATTAAGTTCAAAATGATCTTATAGCATACTTTATCACATTTATATCACTTTTCATAGTGGGCCCCATCACAATTAGAACTCTGGTCGGTGGGTGTAGGAGGCATATTTTCTTCTAAGGCTATATCTAAATCTAAAAAGGTTATGGTCAATGATAGCAAGTATAATCAATCGGGGTAGTTGGATCCATCTAACATAGGTATGGACCCCAAGCACGAAGGAAGTGACATTGATCTAGAGGAAGAAGATGTAAAAGAAAATATAATTATTATGTTCACAAAAAATTATAATGCTTTGATTTAAAAGAGACTTAAAGGTTAGAGCAATTGTTACACATCATCACAAATAACCTTTGGGTTTAATGTAATATGTTAATTTAATTACCCTCATTTATTTGATAAAACCATCATATATGAAGTGAACAAGTGAGATCTCACCTTTGGGCATGGATCAGGGCAAATCCACTAACACATCTTTAATATGTTTTATCCCAATCTTTAAATAATTGAAAGATAAACTCCTTTGGGTTGCTTATCAATCTTTTAAGTGAAGTTGCAATTTTAGTGTCATTTATGGTGTCCATAATTCAATCATTAAAAAATATAACCTTCATCATAATTGGGTCACTTTGGTGACTACCAAGTTAATTTGTAATTTTCTAGATTAAAACCTATGACACTATTATGATCTTAAACTCCTATGATTTAATTTTCATATTAATTAATTAACGATTTAAATACTCAATTTCTATCTTAATTGAGCTTCAATTATGTTGATCTACACATTCAGGGGAGACTTAATATTTAAGATCACACTATAAATGGTTAGGATGAGCTTTTCTAAAATTATCGGTCCAATATGACATTAATTAGACCGTTGAAAAACCTATCCCAACGTTATATTCCTTAATCAATCTATCATAATTCTAAGTTTAACTTAATCCATCCGTTAAGTTATACGAAATAAAAATCATCATGTACATATATAACAGTCACAACTCAAAACAGCATTAATCATGTAAAAAAATAAACAAAAACATGAATTTTAAATGAGTTAAACATGCATAAATTCATATGATATCTAAATTGAATCATTTGATGGGCAATTAAATTCATTAATATGATAGATCTCATGATAAGGAACATAGCAGAAAAAAACAAATCGTTAATCCGATGTCGGATGTGCCAAAAATGATCAAAATAAGTTTCTAATCATTGATTTTTCCTTGATCCAGCTTTGATTTGATCAAATCAAAAATTAATTAATACTACCAGAATATCACATCTATTTTGATCTAGCTATTGGACAGCTCCGATCGGATTTGATCAATCCTATAATGATCCAATTAGATAAATCACATAATTGCCCCTTTAATATTATTATTTTATGCAAATGGGTCAAACAATGAGTCGGGTCCGACCCAAGTCAGTTAACCTGGCTGAACAACCCAATCTGAAATGGGTCTGTAGCTCAGGTCAGGTCATAAGGGTAGGTCGGGCAGTCAGGTCAGGTTTAACTCGAGTGTGTTGGCCTAGTGCAGCTAAGCTCAGTGCATGGTCAGGTCAGTTCGGGAATGGGTATAAGCACAGTTCTGCACAGGTCAGGTTGGTGAAATGGGTCTGCCAACCCAATCCATTTTTGTTTTATTAACTGGATCTAGTCGGGTCAGGTCAAGTCGGGCCAGGTCAAATCGACCTGACCCGGCACTTTATCTTCAACCTCCTAAAAACAAAGGGCAACTGAATTCCCCTTTTCCCGAGATATCCCTCCTCCAACGCCTGTAACGGCACTTGCTGCAGCGAACAGTCGAGTACTCACATGGCGCCGGCATCACTCATCGCTGGCTGTCCATTCCCGACGACGGCTCTTTTTCTTTCTTTTTTCTTTTTTTCGTCTTTGCCACTGGTGCTACTCAAAAACCATTCTACGCAACACCCAACTGTGCCACCATGCAGTGCCCGGCGCTGCGGTCCTTCTTGCCAGGAACAGCCATCGCTCCAAGTGATGGCCAACTATGTTTTTCTTTTTTAATTTCCTGAAAACAATGAACCCACTTAAACACCTTCGGTTTTGATGCAAATCCAACCCTATCAATGGAAATCGATCGCTCTAATACCAATTGTTAGCCAAAATGGCCCCTTTTGAAAAACTTTAACAGATAAGATTTGCATTTTAACGGTATGATTTGCATTAGGAAAGACAACCAATTTAAAGGGCATATCTGAATCCATCAAGAAAACAAAATGAAGATGGAATGCCACAGAACTTTAATTCTGTCACTCTTCTCGTAATGCCAATTGATTGATAAGAATGCCAAGCAACTGTATGTGTGAAGATGAGAGAGTTCTCGAACCTTTAATAGGCTATGTTTAGCGCACCCCCCCCCCCCCCCCCCCCCCCCAAACAACAACAAAAAAACAATCAACAGGAAGCATTTTCACTATTGCATAAATGGAGCCTTTTCAAGGACGTGCCTTAACTGGAGAAGATATCCATTTGAAGAAATCAAAAAAGTGGTGGTCATGTGGACCACTGCCTATGATCTCCAACAAATCTAACCCATTTTTCTTGCTATGAAATCTAGCACTTTTGACAGCTTAATCTATATTAAGAAGTAAGCTGTCAATATAGGATCTTCTATTGAAACAGCCTAATCTAACCCAATTTTCTAGTTATCAATTGTATTTCAAAATGATCTAAGAGAGTGAGAATCTTTGCATACAACCCACAAAATTTTAGTGCATTTGCAATGTCCAGCTAGTATTGAAATCATAAAGTTACCCGATTAACAAATCGTATTATACATCAACGTGTACAGAAATAATAATTATTTGGGGTACACTAGAGGCATAGGCATACAAAAATCGATTAAATTCATTTTCCCTTCATATTGGATATGGCTGTTTGTGAATATTCTCTCATCCCACAACCAATGCTGCAAATCCCAGGGGATGAGCATCAATCAAGTATAATTGAAACAGTGCTCCGTCGTCGCAAAGGGTTGCAAATTTCTCATCACAGTTTTCAAGCATTATTACACTTTGGCTCTTACGGGCATCTTGCTAATCCATAAGTTGGATCTATAGATGAAACTTTATCAATCATTTTCTTTTAATTTAGCATACTCCAAGCAATAGCGTTACTACAGGCAGAAGCATTGGATAAGATGGACTGTGGTCTAGATAAATTTGACTTGGAGAGAGTCAACATAGTGACACAGGAGAGTCATTTATTTTATAATCTTAGTAATATGTAGAAATAGATCAAATATTTTTAAAATAGAATACATTTATCTTACATGTGTAAATGATAGTAAAATTAAATAGTAAATTTATATGTGCAAGAAAAATAGTATAATACGGAAAGGAAAAATATCTTGCATGTTATAAAATTTTAAGTGCAAACATCAAAAGTATAAGATCAAATGAGTTTTAAGACCGTTCTCATTGGACATTTTTCATTTATTTATTGTGAATTAGAAACAGGGATGTCAGCTCATATACAAAGGAGCTGAGGTAAGAAAATAATATTTATAGCAGTGGACTAAATTTACCGCCGCTAATAGTAATGTCATTGGTGAAAAATAAATATTTGCCATTAAAAAGATAATCTCATGATGGTTTTTAACCACCGCTAAATATAAATTCCACAGCTAAATGTAAAAGCTGATGTTTTTTTTTTTTTTTTTGCCTTCAAAGCACTCCATTAGCAGCATAAATGGAACCAATAGCGGCGAAAATAATTTACTACTATTCCAATTGTCAATGGCGGCTTCCATTTTACAGCCACTAAAACAATATCGACACACATTAGCCGACATATATTGCAGCACACATTTGTCCGCTGATGATTACTGTTAGCGACAGTTTTATGACTATTAGCATTGTTTTTTTTCCACCACTAAAAGTCCTTTTTCTTGTTGTGAGTGCACTTCATTTCCTTTGAAAGGCTGCTTATCTTTTAAGATTAGGTGGACCTTGCCATTATCGTCAATATACTTGAGGCGATGATGCAATGCGGAAAGGATGAAAGTGTAATCATGCAGCCACCCTCTCCAAAGCAAGATGTTGTAGAGGCTCTAGTATTGATGGCATGCAACGTGGATTTGGACTTTTGGTCCCCCAATTGGAACTTGATATGTTTCTTTCCAATTAGATTTTGCATTTCCTTCTCATATCCTTATATTGATGTGTTTATGCTGAACAATTTTCTAGTCAAGATGCCCAACTCTTATAAGGCCATTATAGTGATGAGGTTAAGTGCTGACCTAGGATCAACATGCACTCTCAGTATTGGCATTTATTTCATGTGTTGTGAAATACAATGGTCGAGTGTGTTTGGCTTCTCCTAGCAATATGTCCTCTTTTGAAAAGGAGATTATTGCCTTGCTCGCATTTTGAGTGGAAAGGCATTCTTGACATCCTTTTTTCTTTTCAATTTTATGATTTTGATATTCCTTCTCAATTTGGTGTACCTGTTCCACATGAGACTAGTTTTCATGGTTGAGCACTTGTAGTTTCCCTATTAGACCATCACGGGTTTCCTTCAACATTTGTAGTATAGTCTAGAATGTTTAGGTATGTTGGTGTGTGTTTTAGGTGCTCTATAACATCATACTTGAATGCACTTGGCGGTTTTCCATTATTATTTTCAAGAACCTTTACATTGATGCCCCTTTATGTGGGGTTAAAATAAGAAGCAGAAGGTTGACTGTAATAAGCGTTGTAGTTCTTCCTGACTGTGTCCCATCTTTTAGGGCTAGGCTTTTCTTAGTTCTTGGAGTTCTGCAAGTAGTGAAGACTTGCTCGGCCTTTGATAGACTTGAATTCATTTCTTTATTTCCCATGTCTTTAGAATTGGAAGGTTAACAAGGGTTGGCCACCATCAAGCTTGAGGTCACCAGTTTTTTCTTCGAACTTTGAATCTTGCTATGTATCTTCCTAATTTTGAGCATCGCCATTAAGGCGAACTTGGTTGACTTGTTGACTCAGCGAATGAACCAATCGGGGGTTAGTGTTTCTTTGTGATGAAGCTATTGTTTATGGCACTTGTTTAACTGGCCAATCATCTTCGGTTGGTGTATATGGGTCATAAAGGGGTGTATAGGGTCATAGAGGGAGACAATTACTTCAAGCATTTCTAAGTAGAGGATATCCTTTTCGTTTAGCACTTCATTAGACAAATATTCTTTTTCCTCCAAATCATTCCATGAAGGTAGACTCTTTCTGCCTTCATTTTCAGAATTGGGGGGGATAGTTGGCCCAAGAACATCTAGTCGCAGCTAGAGACTTATAGATCCTCTTCATCACCGCTGCTGACATGGACCATGAAATTTGCTAATGTGAATGGTTTTCTGGCTTGAGTGGGGGTGTTCTTTTCTTCCAGGGTCTTCTCGCTCTTCTTGTTTACTAGAGAAGTTTGGATCTCAAGTGTCACCCTTTTGACTTTCATTTCACCTTTTTCTTTTCGTTTGATGATGATCTTTTGACCATCCCCCATTCTTCAACATTGACCAATCTGGGTGGATCCATATTTCTTTCACGGAGTTAGTTTTGATTGGTATTAAGCCATTTTTATATTGGGACCGATTTATGACTTGAAACTCCACCGTCTTTTTTTTTCTTTTTTTGTGCTCGGGAAGCAGAGAGTGATATGGGTTCAAACTACCAAAAGGATATTATGTTGATGGGCACTGGATCATAATTCTGATTAAAGGTGACCCATTTTTCCACTAATATTTTCCTTGAGGATGAAAGAATCCTTTAGGGAATGCGAGATGACTTTGTGATATGCACAGTAGTTGGGGTTATCAACTTTTCCTTCTTGATTTGGCCTTTTGGAGGGAGGAAACTCAATATTTCTATTTTTCACCAAGGATTGAAAGATGATTTCAATGTCCTCATTGAAGGGATACTTTGTAAAATTTCTTTTCTCATACTTCTCATTGCGAGCCTATTCATTATTCAGGTTTTGAGTTTTGAGTGGGGACTTATAAGTTTGGACACTGAATACCTCTTTTTTTTTCCCACTTTATGGTGCCCTCGAAGTGGTGGTGCCACTACTCTTTCCTTCTTTCTTATCTAGCTCTTTGTGGATGTTTTCGGCTCGAACAACAGCCTAAATGGGCCAGCATAAGGACTTAATTTTCAAGCCCACCATCAAAGCATGGATTTCTAGCTTGAGATTATCCATCCACATTTCCACCACAACCTTTTGTGTTGGAGGTTCCATGCATTTGTAAGAAAGTACCCTCCACCTGTTGACGAATGCTTAGCCAAATTCATCATCTTCCTACTTGGTGTTACTGAGGAAGCTAAGGATTACTGCTTGATCTTCCTCTTGAAAGTATAGCAGGAATTTTTCCTCCACTACTACCCACGAAGTGAAAGAGTAATCAAGTAGTTACTGATACCAATCGAAGGCAAAACCTTTAATGGTGCCGATGAATACGTGGATCTTCAAGGTGTGTATATTTGGCAGACTCTCGAGTAGTGACTTGAAATGCATCAGGTTCTGATGTGCTGATCCTTTCAATGTATAAGCCTAGAAAGTAGGCTGCTTGTAATTCATTGGGAATTGGAGAGGTCAAATTCCAGGGGATACTTAGGCAACATCCCCTTTTTATCAAATGGTTTTCTCCTTTTGACTTGGTCATCATATTGGTGACACCCTTGTATGTCATTGGCTTATCAGGGTTTACATCTTGACTACCACTAGAGGAGTGATTCCCTGAGGGTCCTTTTCCCAGCGTTTTAGGAAGCATATTGATTAAATGAGGGCAATAATAGAAGCTAGGTATGTTGTGCATGTGATTAAGCATGAGTAACGAATCATAAACAGAAATCCAATAACAAACTAGTTGGCATCCATATGGCTATCTTCTCTTTGAGGAGAGCATATCATACAATGGGAAATCACTAGTGATCGGGCCAAGACCATCTAACTACCTTAAAAACGCCGACCAAGTTTTCGTACAACTACTACAGTAGGTAGCGTATTAAATACCCTCATTTGGTCTTGTCGAACCTCCTATGGGTACAAGCTAAGTGGTACTGACCCAATGAATCAAGACTGACTGAGATTCATAACTTCCATACTTGTCTTACGTAGCGATGACTCATTCTTATACAGAAGCATATATCAATCTTGAGGTCGTAATCAATCAATCAAAGTTAGATTTTAACCGAGTAACTGATATGCGAACAATGTATACTTAAATGAGCTATTGGAGCTCGAATCCTCTCGACCCTAGTTACCCCTATCTTGGTTCATGGGCTCATGCACAATAAAAGTTCTATCTCCAATCTTGCCTAAAGGTTCAACGGGAAAAATGGATATGTGATTAGATTATATTAAGGGCAAGGTTTACTTAATCAATGTAAATGCATTTGAATTAAGAAGTTAACAAAGATGTTTACTAGCCAACCCTATGCTAAGATAATCCATATTTCCATAGTCATTCAATACGGTGTATTCATAAAACGTCTGGTATCGATGTGTTACCAAAATCTTGGTGTTACATTGTGTGGGCATTAGACACCTCTTTTTATGCCAACACTCATAACGTGACGCCGAAAACCATCCAAAAAACCAAGAGAAAATAAATGACAGCTCTACACTCTTCCTCCTCAGTATTTGATCATCATTGGGCTAATTAGTCAAGGCAAATGTACCAATTTTAAAGCCCTACATGGTCTTTGAGTGTTCTTAATTTCCCTAAGTTTACTGTATTCTTACAGCTTAGCCATGTATAGGTAACAGCTTAGCCGTGCCTTACTAGATTTTTCCAATAGTTACAGCTCAACTATATTTTATGTTACGGCTTAGCTGTAGTATATTCCACAACTCAGACATGAGGTTAGCTATAGAAGAAAGTCAAATTTTGGCTTTTTGGATTCCAAGCAGTAGTTCACTTACGGCTTACCTGTAAGCTTAAAAAATCCTAAAGCTGTGTTAGTACATAAGTTCAGTTCTGTACAGAACTTCTTCCATTTGATTCCACTATGGTTTTCTCTGATCAAAACTATCAGCATACATTTTCAAAACCCACATTTCATCATTACTTCATAAATATACTCATTATCATACAAACTATTACATATTCTTAATTAAGAGGAGTAAAAGAGCTGTAGATTGGCATTTAAGGAGACTACTTTAAGAATTAACTTAAATTAGACATGCATGCAACAATATACACTCTTATACTTGCCTTTAATTTTAGTGCTTAACCTAAATTGACTTCTCCCTTGTTTTATGATGGCGAAAGCCTTAATAGGAGATTTCACTACATGCAAAGACATGCAATGGCTAAATTGGGCATGAAATGCATGCATATTACACATGTGAGTCTCCTTGACTTTTTTAAACTCAAAGAACTGAAACGAGAGTTGTCTCTTACCTTAGAGAGCTGTAGATTGTGAGGAAGAAGATGAATTTGTGAGTTCTAAAATAAGAGGATTAACAAAGAAGCAATTGAAAGAAGATGGAAGCCTTAAGTCTCACATGCACAGCTCCAAGATCAATTTCCCGCTGTTGGTGAATGTAAAGGTGGGAAGAAGAAGTGCTCTAGTAACAAGAAGTAGGAGACGTAGAGGAGGAACAGTGGAGTTGGTTTTTAAATTCAGATTTTTTGGAATTTACAAGAAAGTCCACTGTTTTTTTAGAAAATTACAGTTTGAATCAAATGGGACCTTAGTTGGGCTAAGATGTATTCGAATTGAGCCGAGCTAAATATGAAAGATGCTCCATAAGATGAAATACACATGATGCAACTAACATGGTGCTAAGATGATGCAAACCATGTAACTCTAAACTATAAAAAAGTCCTTGACTATTTAAGTAAAATTCGAACTCTACCCACCTACATATCCATGACCCAAACCCAAGTGGGTTTGAGTTGAATTAATCTAAATAAGCATTAATTAACATAAAACAAGATTATTTATGATAAAGTAAGATTAATGCTGGTTAGGACCTTACATCCTCTCTCTGTTTAAGATCATTCGATCCTCCGACTGCAACATACCTTAGGTAAAAGTCCTAGACACTTCTCTTGAACTTGTTCCTCTAGCTCCCATGTAGCCTTTTTGGGTCCATGATTCTCCCAAAGAATCTTAACCCATTTAATTGTACAGGTACTCAGCACTTGGTCTTTTGTGTTAATGATATGAAGAGATTTTCCTTCATAGCTCACATCCGGCTTCACTTAGATGTCATCAATCTCAAAGACATGAGAAGAGTCTAAAAGATACTTCCTAAGCATCAACACATGGAACACATTATGGACTCTAGCGAGTTGAGGTGGTAATTCTAACCGATAAACCAAATCTCCAACTCTGCTCTAAATTTCAAATGGTCCTACGAATCGTGGAGCAAGCTTGCCTTTCTATCCGAACCTAATGGTATCTTTCTTTGGAGAAACTTTCAAGAAAACTTTATCACCCACTTGAAATTTGAGAGGTCCACAGTAATTATCAGCGTAGCTCTTTTGACCTTCAACCTGTCTTAAACTTTTTGTACTTTTTCCGTTATATCTGCAATGATAGAAGGTCCATGATAGCTTCTAACACTAACTTCTTCCCAACACACCGGTGTACAACACTTTTGCCCACACAAGGCTTTAAATGAAGCCATTCCAATGCTTGCGTGGTAACTATTGTTTTAAGCAAATTCACACAAGGAGAGATGTTCATCCTACTCTTTCCTAAAGTCTAACATGCTGGCTCAAAGGATATCCTCAAGAGTTTGGATTGTATGCTCTGACTGTCCATCAATCTGAGGATGATAAGGAATGCTAAAATTGAGCTTAGTGCCCATAGGTTTCTAAAAAGACTACCAGATGGGAGAAATGAATCTACTATCTCTGTCGGAGACTATAGAGACTAGGGTACCATGCAACTGCGTAGTCTCATCTGTGAAGATCTTGGCCATCTCATGGAATTTCATACCCTTTCTTGATAGGAATAAAATGGGCTAATTTTATTAATCGATCAACTATCACCCATATAGTATTATGATGTTTGCTCTTCTAAGGAAGCCCCGAAACAAAATCCATCAAAATGTTTTCTCATTTCCACTTGGGAATATGCAAGGGATGCAACAAACTAGGAGGCTTTTTATGTTCAGCCTTCTCACGCTAGTAAGAGAGACATCTCACCACAAAACTTTCAATGTCTTTTTTCATGTTATTCCACTAGAACTTGCCATTTAGATTTTGGTACATTTTAGTACTCCCGGAGTTCATGGAATATCTTACATGATGTGCTTCAGTCATGATCGCTTCTTTCAGATTTTGAATCACTAGGACACATAGTCTATCTCTGAAATGCATCACACCATCAACCATCTTGAAATCTGGTCTCTAAGATATATGGTTATAAATCTTAACAAGCTCTAGATCTTCAAACTGTCTCTCCTTAATCTGTTGCATCAACGTTGGTTCAAAGACATACAATACTAGCATGACCTTGTCATCAACAAATTCGATTTCCACATCCAGATCTTGAAAATTTTCCTCTAGAGACCACTCACCATACATTGTTGCCATTTCAATAGTTGATTTTCTACTCAGAGAATTAGCCACTACATTACCTTTTCTTGGAAAATACTTGATTGGAAAATCATAATCCTTTATGAACTCTAACCAATAACGCTGTCTCATGCTGAGGTCATGTTGAGAGAATAGGTACTAAAGATTGTGATGATCACTATAAACCTCAAATTTCTCTCCATACAAATAGTGTCCCCATAACTTCAAAGCAAAGACGACAGCAACCAATTCTAAATCATGTGTGGCATAGTTCTTTTCATGTTCATTCAACTGTGGAGATCCATATACTATAACTTTCCTATTCTGCATCAACACACTTCCCAATCTAACTCTCGAAGCATCAGTATATATAACAAATCGACCACTACCTTCTAGTAAAGATAGGATTCGGGCCGAGATTAACTTTTCCTTAAGGAATTGGAAACATGATTCGCATTCATCCGACCAAACAAAGGGTTTATTCTTTCAAGTTGATTTCGTCAATGGTGCTACTATCCTGGAAACGTCTTTAACTAACCTTCGATAATAGCCGTAAGACCAACAAAAACTCATAACTTCGGCAACTACCTTTGGGTTTTACTAACGGGTTGTTGCATCGATCTTAGCTAGATCCACTATAAGTCCATCCTTAGAAATTATATATCCTAAGAAAGTAACTTGTTCCAACCAAAAATCACACTCGTCCAATTTGGCATATAGTTGATGGTCTCTCAACAACTATGGAGAAGTCATCAAATACTCAGCATGTTCATCTCGGGTCTTAGAGTACACCAATACATCATCAATGAAAATCACCACAAATTAATCAAGAGAAGATGAAAAGATTCTATTCATCAGAGACATGAATACAACTTGGGCATTGGTTAACCCAAATGGCATGACTAAGAATTCGTAATGCCCATATCTTATTTTGAAAGTTGTTTTAGATGTATCTTGATCTCTAACTCGCAACTGATAATATCCAAATCTCAGGTCAATCTTTAAAAAATTTGTTGCACCTTGTAATTGATCAAATAGTTCATCAATTTGAGGCAGTGGGTATTTGTTCTTGATGGTCACCTAATTCAACTGCCTATAATCGATATACATTCGAAGAGTGTCATCATCCTTCTTCACAAATAAAACCGGGGCTCCCCATGGTTATGTGCTAGGATGAATAAATCCCTTGTCTAGTAAATCTTGCAACTGCACCTTCAGCTCACATAATTTTGCAGGTGCTATCCTATACAGAGCTTTAAAGATCAGAACTATACCAGGTATGAGTTCTACAGTAAAGTCTACTTTCCTAACTGGAGGAAACCGGAACTTCATTAACAAAGACATCCGGAAACTCACAAACTATTGAGATCTTTTCTAACTTCTTAGGTGGTTTCTTCTCAACAAGAAAGGCAATATACCTTTCATAGCCACTATGAATCAATCTTTCTATTCGAAGTGCTGAAATTATTCTAATGTTCAAACTCCTTTTCTCACCTTTGAAAACGACACTTGGACCGGTTTCATCTACCTTCATGATGACGATCTTATGGAAACAATTCAAACAAGCCATGCACTTAGTTAACCAATCCATACCTAAGATTACATTGAAGTCGTACATGGGTAACACGATAAGTTCTGCTGGAAATAGCATTTCATCGATCAAGACTTTGCAATCTAGATAAAGACTTCACAAATCACCCTTTTGCCTACATGGGTGATGACAGTCAACACATATGGTAGCTGCGCTGACGGCTCCCATCTAGATCTCTATTTAGAAGTGGTATTGCATGAGTCAACTAAAAGGCTCCAAATCCTAAAATCTAATTTAGTAGACTATAAAAGAAAATACTTGTCAATTGATGAGATACTGATCTCTCTCTTTCTCTCTTCTATTTATCTCCGCCTAAATAACTACCTACATACCATAAGCATTACACGTACCTCTCTCTCTCTCCCTCTTTTTATCTTTCGCTCTCAAATAAGATTCACAAGCATCGCCCAAGAAGTGCCATTGTCAGCCAGAACCCACTTTCTCTTTGTAGTTTGATTTGATTATGAAAGATACAGTCACCTCCTATGACTCTAATGTCTAGAACATCATGCGTAATGCTCAATCAAATCACACGATCTAAAACACATCCAAACACGGAAATTGTAATTATCCATTTCTTTTTTCCCAACTTTAGTGGCAAGAAACTGTGTTCTTTTTTAAGCTTTGTAACCTTTGGTAACATGAATTTCAATATTTTCAATTCTTGGTGACTGTTTCTTTTGTATATTCAACGCCTTCCCATCATTATTTGTTTTTTTCTTTTCTTTTCTTTTCTTTTTTTTTTTTTTTTTGCTATTTTCGGGGTTTGTTTTACTTACAATCTGCACACATTCATTGTTGCATCCAATGGCATGTTCGAATTAACCCATTATCTCAATAGGTTTTATAGTATGATGGTTGTATGTTAAATACATAGATGGGACACGAGCAACCTGATGCATTTAGCTTAGCAAGGTTAAAAGAAGAAGAATCTAATTTGTGGCACCGAATGGTTAGCACGGGACAGCGCAGTCTCTTGAATCAAAGCAGCCCATTATTCCTACAATCAAAAGACTCAGACCCATTGAAGCTAAAGATTGAAGGAAGCGTGGGCTATGCTTTCATTGCGACAAATGAGATTCTCCGGGCCATCCTGCTGTAAGTATTTTTGTGTTGGCAAATTCATGGGTTGGACAAAACTTAAGTCTATTAGTATTGTATTTTACATATCTTTGAATATAGATAATGGTTTGACTCGCCGGATGCACTAAAGTGAAGAAATAGGAGAAAAAGCGACAAATTAAAGTAGTTTTCTATGGACAACATTACTTAAAAAGCTCATATCTCACAAACTGAGCATTGGATATGGGCGTGCAACCTATTGTTGGAAAGCTTGTTTTGAGAGAATTCCATAGAGCTCAAGATCGCCTCAATTGGAGCTGAAACAAGAAAATTATAGCCTCCGGAAGTTTGTAGGAAAATGCTAAAATTTTCACCCAGGTAGAATAGTAATCCAACCAATCGGACCTTTTACTCGACTGATGGGGCAAGTGCAGAAAGTGCACCAACTTGCGATTTTCAGTCCGATTTAAAGGGAAACTTGCCTGTTTCATGCTAACTCTTTTCCTAGTTGAAATATCCTTGTGAGGCCCGAAATTGGGGATAAAAAAAAAAAGGGTTTTCTCTCAGCCCTATGTGATCCAGCTCACTATTCTAAATTGAGAATACATATTGGAGTACCTTTCTTCTCTAGAGCTTTCATTGGAGATTGTGCTGAAGCTTTGTGCTAGAAAATATTGCTTCTACTATCTTATAGAAGATTATCTTCTCTCTTGTATAAGGTTGTTCGTCTTGAGTAGTTTCAAGTCGTATTGGATCAAGTTTGAAGAAGGTGAACGACGTGTGCGTCGGCAAGAAGAACTTTAGTCATTTAGGTTGTGTCCAATTGGGAAAAGTGTAGTGAGTAGATCTTCTAACCTCTCTTACATAGTACTTAATTTGAGTTTGGACCGGTGTTAGGTCCCATAGTTTTTCCCGTTTGGGTTTTTCACGTAAAAATTCTGTGTCTTTCTCTTGTGGTGATTGCTTTTTAACTTAAATTAATTGGTTGTGTATCTACATACTAGAAATCTGTGTTGAGACCTTAACTTGTGTTAAGGTTTAAATACTTTTAAGTGGTATCAGAGTAGGTCACACTAATCTATTATGTGAATCAATCAAAAGATTTCAAAAATGGACTTCAATAGCAAAGGCACATCGAGCATCCAGCCATCAATTTTGAAAAATGACAATTTTGGCATGATTATGCACAAATCTGAAAAAAATTCTATAAAGAAAAACCATAAATTCATTCAAGTTTTTGAATGCCAATAGTATGGTCATGTTACTTCTCAATGTGCCAATAGAAAGTTGAAGAAAAAGGGTAATGTTATTGCACAAAGTGTGATGATGATTCTGAAGATATAGAAAATCCACTTTCCGACACTGCTAGTGCTAAGAATGTTGCATTTATGGCTAAGTCTTCATAGATCACATTTGACAACAGTTCTAGTTCTGATAATGATAGTGATGACTCTTTTGATGATATGCCACAATCTGAAAAGGAGTTGATGAAAGCACACGATAAGTTGCGAAAAGTTTGTAGAAGAGTAGCATTGGTTAATGATGCATTGGAATTGAAATTGGAGTCTGCGGAAAAGGAGATCACTTCTCTTAAGAAAGAATTGGAAGAAGCACTTGCTAAGGTACATCTCTTGGAAAGTCAGAAAGATATAATGGCTGGTAGAATCTCTGAATTAATGCATAATAGTTTTGATGAGTCAAAACAAGAGATTGAATCCTTGAAAGAAAAGCTGAATAATTGTAAAAAGGAGAAAGATGATTTGATGGAAACTTTGAAGACAAAGTCGCAAACATGGTAATTTGAAAAATATAATTTGATTGGTGAGAACAAGAAGATCATGTTAGAGCTGAGTGCTGCAAAAGCATCATTGGACATGATGAATAATGGCTCGAAGAAACTTGGTAACATCTTATGTAATCAGAAAGTGACCCTTAACAAATTTGGTCTAGGCTTTATCAATGGTGCATCTACTTCAAACACCAAAGGTAAATTTGTCTTTGTCAAAACTTCTACTTTGATTTCCATAACACTCCGATCCCCTTTGAGCTGGATTAGTGGCTCATTAGTGTGCTTTTCTGTTAATTAAACCTTTTGGATTTGGTTTCGGGTCTTGGATAGGTAATTGAGTAACCTTTGACCTGGGATAGGTAGTTCTAAGCCCTTTTTCGTAATTTTACTTTTGCTTCGAGTGCATCATATTTGCATCATCTTGGTGTCAGCACGTGTATTTTGTTGAGCTCGTTGTTTTCCATAACTGCCTCAGACCCATTCGGAGTCAATTGGAGAAGTTGGATCCTCGTGTGACTTGATTTGTAAATAACCAAAATTCACTAGACTTTGTTCTAAACTTCAGAAACTATATATATGAGTCACCTGTATAGATGTCTTCATTTCTGCTCTTTTTTCTTCAACGTTGCAGGCAACAACTCCAGAGCACTCCACGTCCCTTGTTCTCTTCTCTTCATTCTCTTCTTCAGTCTTGTGGTGTTGGGAGCTTGCATCTTTGTCGATTCGGTTTTTACTCTCAGTTGGTTGGGTTCTTTCTCTCTCATCTCTGTCTATGGTTTGGGTAAGTGGGTTCTTCCCTTCTTCTTCTCCAATTGAATCTCCCATCTCTCACTCTGCATGCTCATGGATTGTGTTTTGCTTTGCTTTGCTTGGGTTTTAGTTGATTTGGAGCTTGATCTCAGTGGATTTGGCTAAGCTCTGAGGCAAGTATAACTACAGGATTGTATAACACATATAGGTATTTTATTTGACTGCTTTGATTTCATCTTATACATCCTATACATGTCTGTTATGTTTTACAGCCAGATTCTGTGATGTTGGAACCTCTGGAACTTGTTTTGCTAAGTTTCTGTACCAAATTTCAGTTTCTGTACTCACTTCAGTTTCGCGTTCTGTATTGTACGACTAAGCCGTAACTTTGTACTGCTCAGATTCCAGAGACTTGAATTTTCGTATTTTGTTCTATGGCTAGGCTACGGCTGAACCGTACATTGTTCTACGGCTGAGCCGTAAGCTAGCCGTGACCCAGCCGTGAATTATCCCTCTGATCAGTTGAAACTTTTTGATTTCAATACTCTTATGGTGAAGCTACGGCTAAGCCGTGGATTGGTCTACAGCTAAGCCGTGGACTCCACCGTAGCTCAGCCGTGAAATGTATCAGATCAGAGGTAGAAGATGACCAATTTAGCTGTGTATTAAAGGGAACCACGGTTAAGTCGTAGTGCATGTTACGGCCAAGCCGTAAGGTGTATACGGCTAAGCCGTAGGTCACCCATGGCTAAACCGTAAGACCTGGAAAATCTGAAATAAAGCTTAGGATAATGGTGTACTTTGTAGGGCTAAAATACAGGTTAACCGCCCATGTAAACCTGCCCAATGGACTCTTTGGACCGCATGAATAGTCTGTTAGGCTGTGACTTATTCATGTGAGCGTTGATGTACTGTTAAGCACCTCCCCATGGGTGTTGGTTTAAGGGACTTCGGTGCACGTGAGGATTTCATTGCAACACTTTGATGACAACGGTGCATCGAATAACTTAAAACTACATCAACATGCACGGTTAGTGACAGTGAACAACTAGATTAGAGTTGGCTTGTAATTAACCTTGATTCCATATTAATCTGAGATACATTGCATATTGCTTACAGTTTTGCCCTCTGTTCTGTTGATCTATGTTTACATTACGAGGTCATTTTGCTTTCGTCTTGTATATCTGTTTTATTCTTCGTTCTGCACTATGCTTTGATCTATGCTGTGCTTTGACTTAATCTATGCTATGATATGTATTTCTGCTATGCTCTGTATATCTCTAGCTTTGTATATCTTTGATTCATTGGGTATTTCCTGGTGGCTCTGCCTAGAGATTAATACGTGAGGATAAGATCCGGTCCTTGTCATCGGTGAGTCCAAAGCGGATAATCTCCCTTCTTTTGGATTTGATTTGATTGGTATTAGTCTGGTTCTACTCAGCCTCAACCTTAGGATACCCAACGGGGTTACCTCTGGCTTAGATCTCTGTATCTCTGTATCATTGCAATGTCGCTTTGTCTTGGGACCCCGAAACCCAGGAAACTGAGACCCACTTGTACCCTTGGCCCGGTCAGTGGTGTTCTTATCTGCTCTGCTCTGCTCTCTATTGGAGAGAATATGGTTAACGTAGTAGCCACCTAGTTCAGTATTTCTATGCTTTGATTCACTTATCATGCTTTACTTCTATGCACGATTTGCTTAGCCTACTAAGATGAAACTCTATAATTAATATTCTGTCATTATTCAATTTGATACTATGAGTGTTTCGTCCCTGTTACTTATATTTACTGGATCGTTGTATTCACTGTGTTGTCTGTGGTGTTGCAGGCACAGATCCCTTGTCCAGCTCCTCGGCGGTCGAAGAAGCTGCAGGGCAGAGCCTAGAGGCACCCTCCGGTTTGGCAGAGTGGGCCTGATCACCTCTACCGAGTGCGTGCATGCATATCTTCCGTGGCCATCTGTTTTGGGTTTTGGTGTTTTGAGATTTTGTTTTTGGCACTTGAGACTTTGATACTCTGTATTATTTTGTATATCGCTATTTTGGTGTGTACTCAGATTTGTATCTGGTTTTAGAGTTTAGTATCTATCGTTGTCTTTTTCATTCCGCATTATTTTGGCTTCCGCTATTTCTTTGTTACTTGCTATGATATCTACAGCTTCCGCGTTCGTTTGCTTCGCACGTGTTAGATCCTTTGTGTGAGTGCATCTAGACTGGGTTTGGATGCGTGTGCAGGGGAGTACGTGTGTCACAGGTTTGGCTTTTCGCTAACCCCCGATCTATGGGCTCGGGTTGTGACAATTTCTAAGGCACCCATTACTCCACATGCTGCACGAGAAAATCATGTTAGTAATACATCTAAAAAGAATGTGTCACCTCATACACCTACACCTACATGTCACCATTGTGGAATCAAAGGACACATTTGTCCCTATTGCAATAAGCTGAGATGTTTGCCAAAAAATAAGCATGGCAGAATCCATGTTTATCACCTGAAATCAAGACAAGAGTTATTTAGGTCAAAAAGTCTAATTTGCCTACTGAATTGGTACATACTGTGCTGAAATTTTCAAATTTGCAAGTGTGGATACCAAAATTTATAAAACTTTGATCAAGATGATCACTCCCACCCCCATGCTGCTACGAAGATACAATTAAGGGGAAGTTGTACTTGAGGGGGAGCTCTTGTTGGATCCAAGTTGATATATTTGCTACATGACGGTCATTAGCTTTGTCAATTATGGACAAAAAGGGTGAGATAAATATATTGCATTCAAGGGGAAAATAGATAATTGAAAATTTCTTGAGCAGAATAAATATATTGCATTTAGGGGGAAAATAGATAATTGAAAATTTCTTGCGTAGTTGAAGATAGATGGAGCTGAAGATAGTTTCCTTTGTAATTGATGAAGAGCTGATGGTAAAATTTTCTTTATTATTTTAATTTATTAAATGTTCAATGTATTCTTTTTGTTTTATTTTTGGGTAGATTGAATTTATAGGAAGTTTTGTTCATGAATTGCCAAAGGGGGAGATTGTAAGTATTTTTGTGTTGGCAAATTCATGGGTTGGATAAAACTTGAGTCCATTAGTATTGTATTTTACATATCTTTGAGTATGGACAATGGTTTGAGTCGCCAGATGCACTGAAGTAAAGAAATAAAAGAAAGTGACAAATTGAAGTGGTTTTCTACGGACAACATGGATTAAAAAAGTCATATCTCACAAACCGAGTATTGGATATGGGCATACGACCTACCGTTGGAAAGCTTGTTTCGAGAAATTCCATAGAGCCCAATATCGTCTCAATCGGAGCAGAAACAAGAAAGTTATAGCCTCCATAAGTTTGCAAGAAAATGCTAAAATTTTCACCCGGGTAGAATAGTAATCCGACCAATCGGACCTTTTATCCAATAGAACGGGCAAGTGCAGAAAGTGTGCCAACTTACGTTTTTTCAGTCTGATTTGAAGGGAAACTTGCTTGTTTCATGCTAACTCTTTTCCTAGCTAAAATATTCTTGTGAGACACAAGATTGGGAATATAAAAAAGGGTTTTCTCTCAACCCTAAGTGATCCATCTCCCTATTTTAAATTGACAATATACATTGGAGATACCTTTCTACTCTAGAGCTTTCATTGGAGATTGTGCTGAAGCTTTGTGCTAGAGAATATTGCTTCTATTATCTTGTAGAAGATTATTTTCTTTCTTATAGAAGGTTGTTTGTCTTGAGTAACTCCAAGGCGTGTTGGATCAAGTTTGAAAAAGGTAAACGGTATGTGTGTCGGTAAGAAGAACTTTAGTCTTTTAGGTTATATCCAACTGGAAAAAGGGTAGTAAGTAGATCTTGTAACATCTCTTACATAGTGCTTGATCTGAGTTTGGACCGGTGTTAAGTCCCATGGTTTTTCCCATTTGAATTTTCCACGTAAAAATCGCGTGTCTTTCTCTTGTGGTGATTGCTTTTAACTTAAATTAATTGGTTATTTATCTACATACTAGAAATCTGTGTTCGGACCTTAACCTGTGTCAAGGTTTACATACTTTCAGCTGCAAAAACCAGAAGTTGTTCTGGATGGAGGGGCTCTTACATGAGGATGTTGATGGCAATGCACGACAAGTAGAGAACCCGGAGGGTTCTGCCAACAAGATTTGACAGAAGATGACTTATCCCCCAAAATCTCTTTGCATGCTATAGTTGGAACTCGGGCCCCCTAGACCATAAAAATTGCAGGGACCTTACAACATTGTCAGTTAACGATCTTGATTGACAGTGGGTCCACACATAACTTCATTCATTCCATTAAAGGCCATTATTCCAACTCATTCTCGTGCTATCTTTGAAGTCATGGTCGCTAATGGAGAGAGATTGAAAGGAAATGGGATCTATTAAAACATCCTTATTCAATCACAGGGAGTCCCCATCAGAGCGGATTCTTACTTGCTCGTGCTAGGGGGATGCGATGCAGTTTTGGGGGCACAATGGCTGCGCATGTTGGGACCTATCCTTCAGGATTTTACAGCCCTCTCCATGTCATTTAAAGATGGTGATTGAGAGTATCAACTCAAGGGTATTCTGTCGGCAACAGGTTTGGCGGGATCAGGAATATGTGTTCTTAATTCTTATGGTTTGATTTTGTTAGCCAGAATGCAAGGTGGGGTAAGGAGGGACCACTATAGATGGGCCCCAATGGAGATTCATCTCATTTTAGTCACCATAGGGTTGTCATCCAATCACAAGTCGTATGCCATGAAGATTCATACCCCCACCACAGGTAAAATGTCTTTTAAATTGATATAAGATCGATTGAAAATTTTGAATTAAAGGGTATGCACATTTTTATGGATGGATCCCCAAATTTCCAAATTCTTTTCAACTGATGATAAGATGATAATCTCCAGGTGTGAAAAAAAGGACTTTTATACTTCAAAACTATCCAAACTAATCTCATAAAATGAATAGTCATATAGAAACTTAAATGAATATTCAATATAGAAACTTTCTCCTTTTTCATTTCTTTCCTTTTTTTAAATGACACAGGGTGTCCCTTACCAACCCAACCCTATGTCATTAAAAAAGAAAGTGGGTTCGCAGGTTAGATGCTTTTACTAATTTCATAAATTAGTTTTAGTTTTTTTTTTAATATGTTTGTGCATTTGGTAGTACCTGGGTCTGTGCATGCCATGAGGTTTTGCTAGTATTCTACTAGAGAATTGAGGTGCAACAAAAGAACGCGAAGATTCAAAATCAAATAACAGCTTAGCTTCTATACCACAAACAGAAACTTTACCTATGACCGTGTGATCTACTACTTCTGCTTCCTCGTGAATCAGTGCATAAGCATGGCCTTGCCTCTAAGGTTGGTTCTATTGCCCGCCTTTGCTGACCTTGCCTTTGTTGGCCTTGACCATGTCATGCCAGTCCTTAACCTTGCCTAGCCTACTGTAGCTAATCTGAAGGAGCGGGTGGTGCTGCTCGTTAAGGTTGCTAATGCTACTGTTGTGGCGTTCAACTAGTATTCTTCTTCTTTGAGCATTATGAGAAGTGGTGGTCCATCGATTCACATCTGGAACAAGCTCCTGTAACTCTCCAACACTTGCTCATCTCGTGATTCTTCCCATATATGCAACAAACTAATCTTGATGATCCACTAGCAACTCTTTTTTATTTCTTGGAGTATTACTGATTTCTTCCAGATGATGGAGCATTCCTCTTAGGTTCTCCCAAGAATAGTCTTTTCTCTATTTCTTCCGCCGCGTAAGCTCTCTCCACAGCGTCATCATACCCCACTGGACACTAGAAAGCCATAGCGTATCCCTTAATGGCTAACCTTAAACCTTCGAGGAATCTCTCAGCCTTCTCTTGCTCAGTGTCAATCAAATCCAATACCGGGAACCCTAGCTATATACATGCACATACTTTGTAATTGTCAAAGTGTTATATTGTAGAGTGAGGAGTTCCGCCTTTTCTTGCGAGTCACACGCTCCAAAATAAACTTATTTCTAAACTATTTTTTAAAAGCTTCCCATATGATAGCTTCTGGCATAGCTTTGATATGCTCATGGATAATCTTTTACCATTAGCTTCTGGCATAGCTTTGATATGCTCATGGATAATCTTTTACCATGCATCCTTAACATCTCTAAACATAAATGCTGTGAGGATTAATTGTTGTTTCTGCGGGCAAGTTAGCGAATCAAAGACATTATCTATGTGTACAAACCATTCATCAGCTTGTAAGGGATCCTCTCTTCTTATAAATTATATAGCTCTCCTTTTTCTAAACTTCTTATATAAAGAATTAGGATCACTAGCTTGGTTCTACCTTTCCAACAAAGCTGCTAATTGCATCTACATTGCTGCTTAATTAGCATTACTCGTAGCCAATTGATGCATCATCATCATGAAGTGTTCTTTTGTAACGAACGTAGTATGAGAAGGTGGAAGTGATGGAGGATCCACGTCCTTTAACGCAACATCATCATGTTCATTATCCCCCATATTGTTACCAGTTCCTGATCCCAAAGCCATTTATCCTAGAGAAATAACAATGGTTAGTCACTTACAACACCTTAATACATAAGGCAAGCTATAGTTCCTTAAACAAAATCTATTGCCTAATCAAACCTATCGTATCCTTACCATGTTTCCTAGGGTTGCTAAGTCTTTTAATTGACTTATTAATACTCTGATATCATTACATATGTATGTCATGCCCCGAACCTAGAAATTGGGGATTATGGTGGATCCCAAGGCATAGCACACGTAACCCGTAACAATCCATGACATATCAAGACATGTACAAATTCTACAAGGGAGATTCCACAAGTTTGTGTGAGGAAGATCCATGTACACGTAACAGTCATTTTACATAGTTAAGCGGAAATCTGAAGAATTCACATGTAATTCATCATAAGCATTAATAGAACCACGTTCATTCATTCGTTAATATAAACCATGGTCTATTAATTAAACCATCCACATACACATATAATACTAAGATACATAAGACATATCCAAATCCAAAACACATGTCCATCAATCAAGAATTCTAAAATGATATAATATAACCACAAGCCCAAGTATGGTATGTCTTAGACAAACCCCAAACACAAACCTCATGACGCTCTTTGAAGGATGACTAATAGAAGACGTCACCCTCATCCCACTCATCTACACCTCAAGGTACCGTCAGAGTTCTTTCGGGGGCTGTATCGATTGTCATACTGGCATTAAGTTCTGTACCTATAACACTAATGGTACCACTATTAACATGACGGTTAAACAAATATAAAATGTATAAGACTGTCATGATATATCAATCAAATTAGGAAGCATATAGATTAAATGAGAGCGATAACAGAAGCTAGGTATATTGTGCATGCAATTAAGCATGAGTAACGAATTATAAACAAAAATCTAATAACATACTAGTTGGCATCCACATTACTATCTTCTTTTTTTAGGAGAGCGTATCATACATAGGAAATCACTGACGGTAGGACCAAGACCATTTAGCTACCTCAAAAGCACAGATCAACTCTTTGTACAGCTACTGCAGTAGGTAATGCATTGAATACCCTTATTTAGTCTTGTTGAACCTCCTATATATACAAGCTAAGTAATGCCAACTCAATGTATCAAGACAGACTGAAATTCATAACTTTCATACTTATCTTACATAGTGATCGACTCATTTTTATACGGAAGCATATATAGGTTTTTAGGTCTTAATTAATCAATAAAAGTTAGATTTAAACAGAGTAACTGATATTCAAACAATGCATACTTAAATGAGCTATTGGAGCTCGAACCCTCTCAACCCTAGTTACCCTTATCTTCTAAGTAAAAGCTCCATCTCCGATCTTGCCTCAAGGTTCACCAGGAAGAATGGGTACATGATTAAATCATGTTGAGGGCAAGATTTACTTAATCAATATGAATACATTTGAATTGAGAGGTTAACAAGGATGTTTAATAGCCAACCCTATGGTAAGATTATTCATGTTTCTTTAGTCATTCAATATGGTATATTCATAAAACGTCCAGTATTGACATGTTACCAAAATCTCAGTGTTACATTATGTAGACATTAGACATCTCTTCTTATGCTAGCACCTATAACATGACGTCAGAAACCATTTGGAAAACAAAGAGAGAATGAGTGACAGCTTTATACTCTTCCTCCTCAATATTTAATAATTATTGGGCTAATTAGTCAAGGCAAATGTACTAATTTTAAGGCCCTACATGGTCTTTGAATGTTCCTAATTTCCCTTAGTTCACTATGTTCTTATAGCTTAACTGTGTATAGGTCACGGCTTAGCCATGCCTTGCTGGATTTCTCCCACAACTACAGCTTAACCATACTTTGTCTTACTACTTAGCTGTGGTTAGCCTACAATTGAGCCACAGCATAGATACAACTTAGCCGTAATGTATTCCATGGCTTAGACGTAGGTTACGCGTAGAAAAAAGTCAAATTTTGGCTCTCTGAATTCCAAGCCGTAGTGTACTTTCGACTTAGCTTTAAGCTTCAGAAATCCTAAAGCTGTGTTAGTACAGAAGTTCAGTTCTATACAGAACTTCTTCCATGTGATTCCACTATGGTTTTCTCTGCTCAAAACTATCAGCATACATTTTCAAAACCTACATTTCATCATTACTTTATAAACATACTTATTATCATTTAAACAATCACATATTCTTAATTAAAAAGGGTAATGAGCTATAGATTGGCATTTAAGGAGAGTACCTCAATAATCAACATAAATTAGACATGCATGTAGCACTATACACTTTATACTTGCCTCTAATTTCAGTGCTTGATCTAAATCAACTTCTCCCTTATTTGATGATGGAGAAAGCCTCAATAGAAGATAATCATACTACATGCAAAGACATGTAATGGGTAAATTGGTTATGAAATGCATGCATATTGCTTATTTGAGTCTCTTTGACTCTTTTGAACTCAAAGAACTGCAATGAGAGTTGTCTCTTACTTTAGAGAGTTGTAGATTGTGAGAATGAAGATGAGTTTGTGAGTTCTAAGAAAAAAGGATGAACAAAGAAGTATTAGAAAGAAGACGGAAGCCTTGAGTCTCACATGCACAACCCCAAGATCAATTTCCAGCTATTAGTCAAAGTGAAGGTGTGAAGAAGAAGCACTCTAGCAACAAGAAGTAAGAGATGTAGAGAAGGAACAGTGGAGTTGGTTTTTAAATCCAGATTTTCTAGAATTTACAAGAACGTCCACTGGTTTTGAGAAAATTACAGTTTGAGTCCAATGGGACCTTAGTTGGGCCAAGATGGATCCAAATTGATCTGGGCCAAATATGAAAGATGATCGACAAGATGAAATATAGATGATGCAACTAGCATGGCACCAAGATGATGCAAACCATGTAACTTTAAGCTACAAGAAAGTCCTTGACTACATAAGTAAGGTTCGCATTGGGAGGCAAGCGCTAGGATCCTTAGATATTGTGTACAGATCTCTGCGTAAATATTTTTAGATAATGATCATTCAAGATCCATGCCTGTTATATTTCTCTGATTTGATCTTGATTTTATAGCAGCCCAAAAGTCTCAAGACCTTCTATTATATTCCTCTATGCTCGAAATCGCATCGAAGTGTGGGCCTCTTCTGAGAATTCTCCTTGCTCTCAAAAACAAGATTTCTCTTATTTATTTTTCCTAGAGAATAATAGCATGTATTTATAGGCTACAATAGGGACCTTAAGAAGGAAATAAGGGATAGACTTCTTATGGAAACAAGAAACCCTAATTCAACCCAAATTAGAATTCTAAATATATAAATTTCAATTCAGTCCATTAGAGAACTGTAATTGCACTCCTGTACTTATTCTCAAAATAATATTTTGAGCTTCTTGTTATTTAATGCTTATTAATCTCCCCACATTAATATTTCAGATATCTATCGATTAAATAATCACTGACACCTATATTTAATTAATATTTTTATAATTCCTTGAGGCCTTACACTTAACTTGCTTGATATATCGGACACAAAGTCCACCCGCAGGCTTTACATAATCAAAACTTATAAGTTTTATCAAGGGGATATCATCAGTCCTTATTACGAGACGTGGATTTCGTCAATAAATTGATATGCACTACACATACAGTGTAGTCATCCAATTTACTGAGATTATTAACCTATAAAAGGTCTCATTTTGTAGATCAAAATACTAAACACTAAATGTATGTGTCTGTTATTTATATCGGAATTAAGAGTACAAGCACTCATAATAACCATTTGGATGTTAATCATCTTATATAGTCAATATAAAGACAACAGCCCAAAAGTAGTCCTGTTCAATACACACAAAGTGTACTAGCATAACGAGTCAAAACTATATTGTTTTTCACAGCCAAGACAGGCCTAACAAAATGTCATGCTATCATACCGATGGTGTGTTCAGCTCCATCTAAATTGTGAACAACAATAACTTATATTCTATAAGAACCAATAAATAAGTCTTCTATGCATAAGCTAAACTTTACACACTAACTTATCTACTTTATAGAATAAAAGACACACTTATGCATAATAAATAATAATGCAACCATTTGCCCATGCAAATTCTCATTAAGATGAAAAAGAAAACTTTACCAATAAGTTAACCAGTCATAGATAAATACATAAAAATATGCTTTTTGTATAAATTTCCAACAGTTTGAACTCAACCCAACTACCAATCCATGACCCAAACCCAAGTAGAGTTGTATTGAATTAGTCTAAATAAACATTAATTAGCATAAAACAAGAATATTTATGATAAAGTAAGATTAGTTCAGGTTGGGACCTTATAGCTCATTACGCAAGAAGGACAGACCTTATGGTGGTTCGTTAGAAACAAACAAATAACCACCTATGTGGGTTACACTGGAACTGCAAAAAACCCAAGGGAAGATCCCATTTGTATGCATATGGGGAGGGTAGCCGATCCATGCATGGGTAGGCTACTATCCATGTAGAATTTCCACACATTTGATTGATTTGTTTTCCTATAGACTACACCAATCTTTTTAATTCACCCAAAAAAGGGATTGAGGAGTGTGGAGCATATCCCGACTCTATTTCCAACAAACACAAAAAGACACAAAAGGGAAACCTAGAATGACGATCTTTTCAACATTTCAATTTTGAGTTTTATTTTTGTGTGTTCTTTTATATTCTAATCTTCTAGGTGCAAGCTGTTTACATATTTGTACAAACTATCCTCCCTCGCCACCCCCCACCAAAACTTCATCTTGAATGATCAATATTTAAAAAATATATATATATATATACATGTAAATTTTACAAAGGGAAAAAGAGATGGCCAACTGTTCAAGGGAATAACTGATTGTCAAAGTATGTTGGCTGATCCTTTATGTATTAAGTATGTGTCATTTTTTGTTTTCAAATCGATAGAGCAATCTTTGTAACTTATCACTTGTTTTCCTTGGACATGAAGTCCCAATGGGAGTTAGAATAATGGAAGATCAACGGTTATGGTTGCCCTTATAGATAGCTTGTGGGGTTATACCAATGGGTTGGCCATAGTTTTATCCGTATCTCTTCTTACTCCTACTTAAATGAGATGAAGAATGTCTTGAAGGACTTATCCTCTTTAAGAAATCGTTCAAGTCAAAGCACTATTCTTCTGATCATTTTCAAAAAGATCAGAAACCTTATCTTAAATGTCGATGTTGCTGTCGAAGAAGTTGAAGTGTTGGAGAATTTCTGAGGCCTTGGAGGCTAGGTCTAATGCTAGTGATCTAGTGTTGTGTGTTGGGCTAATGCTTCTATTTGTCCGTGTTTGTGTGTCTTAAAATGGGCATATAGAGCGGGTAGGAAGGTTATTTTATAGCCCCCAAGAGTTCCCTCTAGTCATTTGTGGAAGGGAGAATATTGAGCAAAATTTGATTTTAAAAGGGGGGTAGATAACTGTGTATTTTTATGGTTGGCTACCCTCCCACAATCAACACTATGAGATGACAACCGAATCTTCATCTATTGAATAATGCAAATCAGCTTAAAGTTTACCATAATTGATTTGACTAGATTTGGATCGACTACTCATTAAGCTATCAGAATTTACAATGGTTGGCTAGTCACTTTCCTCAATCAACCATTGTTCTATTGGCCACTGCCTTGTTTAGTTGGCCAATGTTCCACTTGGCCACTATCTTGTTCAGTTGGCAGCTCGGCCACTATCTTATTCAGTTGGCAGTGCACACTTTCTTCATTTTTTATAGTCTTTTGACTTGGTTTTCTTTCCAAACTTCGATGGGTCCTTTTGCACTTTGTCCTTGAGTTGTTTGGGCTTTGTTTGGCTGAGCTTGAGCCATTCTTTTGAGTCTTAACTCTGACTTTGAATTGTAGCAATGCTTGTAGATTACTTTTGAACTTTCTTGCATGCCAACAAATATACTCATAGCCGTTATCTAGTTCTTGCAAGCTAAGGACTGTAGTTGTTCTTACATAACTCCGCATTGCAACGACTCTACACCATGCATTGTTATATGCAATTGATCAAAATACCTAGAAACTGCTAGATGATCCTCACAATCTTCTACGAAAGAAGATGAGCTTCTACAAAAGCTATAGAAGAAACAGCTCTCTAGAGAAAAGCTTCAGCACTAAACTCTCCAGTTGAAGCTCTAGAGAAGAAAGAGTCTCTCAATAAAATCTTTTGGACTCAAAATAATGACCAAAGTTCTTTAGGGTTGAGAAAGAAACCCATTTTATGACCCATAATTCGTGCCTGATAAGGATATTCCTTTTAGAATACAACTTACAAATCCTGACACAAATAGGAAAGAATTATGCACAAGTCGCTAGGCTATTTATGCCATCTCGCTTGAGTGATTACTTTGTGTGTCCTATTACTTGAAAATCTGTCAATTAGGCTTGAGTGCATATATTAGGGACTTGAGCACATTCGCTTCTGTATAAGTCTGCTCTAGCATATGAGCATATCCACTTAAGCACGTCTCTATTTATGTGCATTCTTCACTTCACCTCTTCTGCTTATTCAATTCACAGTCCATCTAAAATAAATATCAAATACAATTCAATAGATGAAAGTTTTGTCTAACCCATCAATTAACCAATATATAAAAATCTTTGCACCTATTTCCTCTCTACTCCCCCACCCAAATTCTTTCCTCATTTTTTTTCTATCTTGTTTGCCTTCTTTCTGTTTCTTGTCCTAGAGTGAAAAATGTCATTAAGTCCCGTGATTTTTGCATCCACATCTGTTTCACCCTATAAAGTTACACTTCATGTTCATTGCTACGGTAAATTTCCTTGGCTAAATTCGAACCATTCACTTCCCTTTGCCTTACATTTTTCTAGTTAACTCTGCTTTCGTTTTTTTTCCTTTTTAACCTTACCAAAATAATTTTTTATTCCACTTAATTAGATCTTTCCCATTAAGATATTGGGGTCTACCAAATATTATCCCATTTATTATTTTTCGCCGTTTCTTTTTCTTAATGATAACATTCTTGTTACTCTTTTCTCTCAACCACATACTAACAAACCTAAAAGGGAGAGGGAGTTTGTTCTTATAAGGATTATTACCTTCAAATGGGATTAGGGAATAATCTGATCCTCCTGCTGTGATCACATGAAATACAGCATCAAGGAAACGTAGTCACCTTTCAATATTTCCTATGGCTTTGTCAAGTCTTTCTTTTACAAGGGCTATTCCCTTTC
Organism: Sextonia rubra; assembly: GCA_037013555.1. NCBI lineage: Eukaryota > Viridiplantae > Streptophyta > Magnoliopsida > Laurales > Lauraceae > Sextonia > Sextonia rubra. The sequence continues at coordinate 13,866,105 of JASUAD010000023.1, forward strand.
TCTTATTTTAACCACAATAGGTTAGACCAACTGAACCCCACCCATCATATTCAATTTTTTTTGTATTAAATTCAATCGTATGCTTGCCTTACTTAGATTAAACTTTTTGCCTTTCAAAATTTTTTTTTCTTAACAAAAAACTTCATTGAAATCTCCCATGATCATCCAAGGGCCTTTATATCTATCACTCATATCATATAGAGAATTCCAGAACTTTGGTTTTTCACATGAATAGGGAGAGGAGGGGGGCGGTGTGGTTCCTTGACTCAATTTCGGACACTGTGAATTAGCACAGCTTATGGGAACAAGTTACTTTGACTTCAAGTGGGATCTATAATGGCATGACTCAAGCGACTAAAACCGGATGGCTCTCCCCTGAACATGCACCGGCCAAGTTCTACTTCATTCCAAGTTGTAAACACTGGTGGAGCAGTCCGTACACAAAAGTACAGGCTTAGATCAATTGCTACTTTCACTTCTAACGTATTAATCAATTGCACGATTGGTATTAGCAAATTGAAGAGAAACCTACCATGTATTTCGAGAGGGAGAAACATCAGCGGCTTAGATTTAAAATCCTCTTAAAGTTAATTTATATCGAAAAGGATCATAAAGATATAATTCCACAATATTAGTCTTATAGGTCCTTTTTAATTTAATTTTTAGATTTTGACATGGGAGGAGATATCCCCACTTACCCATATACATGAGCGGGGATATCCCCACTCTTGTTCTTCTTCTTCCTTCCTCCTACATTAGTTCTTCTTCTTCTTTTTCTTCTCGAACATAACTCAATCTCGAACATAAATCAAACAGCTTAATTCCAATTTTCTACGCTCACTCATTAAACACAAAACCATTAAACTCATTAAAAGGATTAAGGAAGAGGAAGAAAAAAAAACAAAGAGCTCATCTATATGAGCAAGTGGGAATATCCCCACTTGTATCAAATAACTAATACTTGTTAGTACTTTTCAAAAGAAACAAGAGCGAGAAAGGAAGGAAAACGAAAAAAAAAAAAAAACTAAGAGCAGGGATATCCCCATTCATGTATGTGGATGAGTGGAGACATCTCTGCCCAACTCAGATTCTAAAATTTTAAACCAAACAGACCCTTGAGACTACTATAGTAGAATTATGGCTTAAAGGTCCTTTTTGGTATGGAGTCACTCTAAAAGGGTTTTTCGGTAAAATCCTCTTTAAAGAAAAAATGTTAAGCTTATAAAGTAATATATACACATGGCCACATGGGCAACACTACTGTGCATCTCAAGTAAACAAAAAAAGTTTTTTGCTTATACCCCACCCCCCACACCCCCCCCCCCCCCCTCAAGGTTTATATAATTTATAAATAAGCCCTTGTGATTTCAATATTTTTATATAACCCCCTACCTTTTCATTCAATGCCTTCCATGTCCCCAATAGCAGTAGTCTTGATGAGAATGAGAAACCACCAAGAAATTTATATTAAAATTTTATAAAAATGACTGGTTTGCTCTTACATCCATGAAAAAAATGAATATATCATTATTTACAAAAATATATTATTATTTTATCTCATGACCTAATGATTTCTCTTTTAACAATTCTCCAATGCACATGAAGCTCAATTATGTATTTTAAAACATACATGAATACGATAGTGGGTCATCCATAAATTGGTTCAATTATAATCAATTACTAGTATAGGTTATGATCGATTTAAATGTAACAAAGTAGGTCTCATCTTTATAAAAATAGATTTATGTAGGCTTACTCTCTCCTACTAAATGTGCTATACTAATAGTTAATGTTACAAACTTTAGTGAAAAATAAATTAAAGCTTTTGAAATTATGTATATAGAGATAAAAAAGTGGGCAAAAGTTTCATTTTGCTCTAAAAAAACTTATGATAATTGTAAAGCTACTAATTTTGGGACATAAAAAATATTAGATTAAAAATGTAGGGGGCTATATGCAAATACTAAAACTGCATGGACCTATTTAAAATTCCTACAAACCTTAGGGGGTATTTACAAAATACTAAAAAAATTAATTAATTAAAATTTTCAGTTTATTCTGTCTTGAACAAAATAAGTGAGACAGATGCAGCTCACTTAGACTTGGGGCTCCACAAATGATAAGATGTGTGGGGATGGAAATATTCAGTTCAGACAATCCCACATGTGAAATTTTAAGTCAATCTGATGATCCCAACACCTTGATATAATGCCCAAAAGTTTAAAAATTTTATGGCACAATTTTTTTTTAATTTTTATTCTTGACCCAACTGTCTAGTCCAATACATTGATGGAACTTTATACGGCAAATTCCACAGGCTGTGTCACAGTGTCTCACACATGCACGGCAGAAGACATACCTACCTGAATTGATTTCTCTAATTATTTCGAAGCTATGTCACTTTCAGCAGTTAACTTCTATTTGGCTTTCATTGCCAACCTTTCTATGCAGTGAATTGTCATCCTACTATACTGGCCAAATATTTGATGGTCTGCAAAAGGTATAATGGGCGAACGCGTGAACGCTCACAGCATACAGGTGATGTTTAATTGCAGAATCCAAAGCTTTCAATTTGGGGCCCACCCTCATCCCAGAGTCACACTCAACTTATGGTCCTATAAATGAATCACAGTTGATGATCCTAAATTGCTCTAAGGTGGCCAATAAATGGACCGTTAAAATGAAAACGACTAGTAATCCTAACCGCACCTGACATCCTGAATCTCCCATATGTAAATTAAATTGCCTCATGTAATAATCAATGATCGATCCAACTTTTTCATTTGAGTGGTGCGAGCAATGGTGAGATAAAGAAGATAGCTACTATAATAAAAAAAATTTAATATCTGATTTTCAAAATTTATCAAATCACACCTGTGCAATATGTAGGTCCACCCCCAATAACAATGAAACTAAAAGAGAATGCTTTGACTTGGAAACTGGACTTTATTTTAGAAAATGCCGCTTCAATGTTGAATACATAGCAAGGGTTAGAGAAACGAAGAACATAATCTATGAATGGAAAAACTAGATTAGTCCGTTGAGTCTGTATATACCTAGGAAATACTCAGATGTTGTGTGCAATCTTGATTTTTTATTTTGGATTCAAAATCTTACTTAACCCAATTTTCTAATCAGCTGTAGCCTGAAGCGCTAAGGGATGTATAATATTGTAAATTTTTATTAGAGATCTATCAAGAACATTGATGATTTTCTCCTACGCATTGTGGATCGGTACCATTCTGTAGAACATAATGAAATTCACAGAGTTCCTGCTTTTGGCGACGAAAATCCGGTGTTCGACAAAAAATAATTAGGTTGAATTTGTCGGGAACTGGAGTTTGTAAGTTAATTAAGCTTTGGAGTGTCTTTCCTTTGTTGTTTAAACTAAATAAATAAAAAAGGTGTTAGAGAAGGCTCAGAGTGCGCAATATACCAGGCCATTTAGATTGTTTAAGTTTAGTTCTCGGATTGATCATCTAAAAGTTTAATAGCTATAAGTCATTACTGAATATTTGAAACGGTGGGTAGTGGGTTTAGGCATGTTTGAAGTGATTGGATATAGGTGACCTCCCATTTGAAATTAAGCATTGAATATGCAGAATTGAGTTGACCCTAATAGTCGGGCAAAAAATAAACAAAATTGTGGTCAGATTTGAAATATTGCAAGCCATCTCCTATCCCTCACTGTCTCCCCCATTCCGGCATGAAATTAAAATTTATGCTGAGCAGGTTGTTACTATGTGAAAAGCATTTCCACATTCAACAACAACAAAAAAAAAAAAAAAAAAAAAAAAAAACCCAAGTCCCCCACCTATCAAAAAGGGTTTTCCGAGAAATTCCCAAAAAATGGGTTCATTTTTTACATTTTTTCTTGGAGAGAAGCGGCTATACTGAAATTTATCATAGATGAAATTTATCATAGTGCAAAGAAAGCATTGTCACTTTGTAACATCCATACGGTTGTGGCCCCCCTAAAGAAGGGTGTTAATATAGGTGTCTTTTGATAGCTGGGTTTTCAATATATAAAATTATAAAAGCCCCATATCAGCAATGGAGTGTTCGTATCGTTGGGCTTATAAATCAAACCCCATATTAATTCAACATGGGGTCTTGTGCACGGGGACTTATCTTAATTTGGTCTTTCTTGCTTGCTTAGGGATACATACGAAACCTTTGCTGTCAATATCATGCTTGAGGCCCTCCCAAGATGAGGCATTTTAAAGTTATATGGCCCCAAATTCCATAATGACTCCGGAGTTAAGCATGCTCATGCAGGACCAATACTAGAATGGGTGATCACCTGAGAAGTCCTCACGCTATGATACACTTTCCAGACCACTAGATTTCATCAACAAAAATCTTTTGTCTACATATCACTAAAAAGATTAGGCCTACTATATGATCATATTATCTGATTAAGTTAATTGGTTCCCACTCCTAATTAACGACTTTTACCCTCTCTGATTTCATGAGGACGCACATTTAAAAATATGATTTATTTTTAAACCGCACACTAAGATTAGTACGTGAACAAATCAAAGTAATGCATTAGACTAGCAATTGAACGGACCTTTTCAGAAATCAAATGCAGGCAGTTACCAAGAGTGAGAGGACCTTAGGTCGGACAAATACTTAGTTGCCCAATTCATACCATCTTCAATTTTTCTTTAGCCCAGATGGACACCAGATTCCCAGCCTTTGATACTGAATCTGTGTCCCACCTAAAGGGTGGTCAGTAGTCTAAATTGGTGGTCAACGAGTTACGAGCATTACATTTACACCACAAAGATACCATACCGGACCGTTCTCCAATAAAAGGTAAAAGACAACCAGTGCTCGAACACAGAATTCACATCACTTTACTAGTCCTTTTTACGACTGTTTAGAATTTGTTACAGATCTCTTTAGCTGAAGTCCTGACCCCAGAGGCCACAGGAAGACGAGAACGGCAAACGATCAATTAAAAAATCAGATCGATGAAGATATTGCAATCTCAACGAAAGCAACAAAGCGTTCTGACGATACATTTTATCACGAATACGTCAATCGCAAGTCATTGGCATTGGTCCCACCTATCTACGTGTCATCTTTGCAAGTGCCATGCTAACTAGGCAAATTATCCCCAAAGAGTCCAATCAGCCACTTTGTGCTACAACCAGATTTATCAAATCAACAAACGAGAGGGTTGGCAAGCTAGCCCCACAAGGGGCCTCCCGAATTTCTTTGAGCTCGAGACGAAGAACAACGACATTCTGCTGTAAAGGGTTATTTTGTTTGACATGCATAATATTTAAGCTTCATTGAGATTTTTTGCATTACGCAAAAGATTCACATGTGTAAATTAGAAATGGAAATGGTGTATAACTAAACTCATTTTGACAACTCAATTTTCATGGCAGTCCCCTGGTGATCTGTTTCATACCTCCAGAGGCAAGAGGCTCCCTTATGTGATTTGCAACGCTGAAAAAGAAAATTAGTGTTTTATTCCCATGGGACCCATCCACCTTCGGTCCCATCCAACCATCATGCAACTGTGGAACATATTGCAGGTTGCCCATTATCTTTTTCATTCTTAGGGACCTTTAAATTACGATTCAAATTGTTCGTCTTCTTAATATAGTTAAAGAGGGTTAAGAGGTTAAATCTTTTATCTTGTTACTTAAAAGGATGTTGAGAAATTTGTGAAAAAGTTAAAATTGGTAGGTCAAACTTTATAGCTAGACTTCTGTGGGGCTGCCAAGCTATGATCCAAATCATTCATTCTCATCATATGAATAAAAATGAGTAAAAAGTCAAATATCCAATTTTAATTCTTGAGAAAATTATGAAAAGATTCTACAAATTTCAAAAACACAGAACCAATGAATATACACAGAATCACATGTGAGAATGGTAATTTTAAAAAAGATTGGAATGTATTTCACCTTAGACTCATTTGCAAACATAAGAAACTCACATGCGTGCCGTTTAAGCATGTATACCATTTTCACAAGCAGAAAAATGACCCTTAATGCTTTCTGCATTGGATCCTCTAAACTACTTAAGCATCCCTGAGTTAATGTATTAGCCTGGGCTTCAGCTATAAAATCTAAACCGTCCAAAAGCAGAGCTGAGCAAAATTTCATTCTAAAGTGAGCTCTGCCCACCGTCAGATCAATTAAAGAGAACCTAGATGATTTCAATCACTTGCTTTCTTTTTTTTAACTAAGTTCCTTTTCGAAAAGATGATGAGTCCGATGACCCAAATCCAAACAAGTTAAACTTGAAACTTCCCTCATTTCAATTGGATGCTGCTGATGGACTTACAGCGTGGGCCACACGTGACCTGGACTATGACTACGGCACGGTTGACGGTTCACTGTCGTTACGGAACGGAAAGGCATACCTGCTTTTCCACTCGAATTTCTGTGTAAATCCAATTTCTTCCAACCACGGATCCTGACTTTTGCAGACAAAAATCACGCTCCAGCTAGTATAACAGTAAAAGAAGGCAGCAGAAAAGAAAAAGAGAAAAAGCAAACCCTACCTTCCCCGCTTTCAAGAAAAGATTTTTTTATTCCTGACAGAAACCAAATAGCGAATACAGGAAAAGAAATTCAACCCCTTCTCACCTTCAATTCAAAGCTTGCTTTTGTCTTCGCCTCCTTCCACAGAGAATTCTTGTCATTGATCCATCAGTGGGTCCCACTAAAACATCAAAACCACTGTAAATTTTGGCCGACTTTCATATTAGCTCAGTAAAACTTCCAGTTTGATACAGCTAGCTAGTTTGAACGGTTCTGATTCTAATTGTGTGTCCTAAGTTAAGAGAATTCTATGAGAAATCTGGGGTACCTCTCTCTAGCAAAGCGACCCTACGAGGCCATGCAGCAGCGATTTCTCTGCTGCAGCACTCTTCTTTTTCTTTTATCCCCTCTTCTTTTGCTTTCTTCCTCCTCACCACCGCTGCATCTGCTGCGAAAGCTGATGAAACGCTTCATTGCAACACAAGTCGCTCATCTTTCGCCTCTTTATTTCTGCTTCTGATCTGAAAATAGCGCTTCTGCTGTTGCTACAGCTGCTTGCCGAGGTCAGGAAATCGCAGTCGAGCACATTAACTGTCGTGTCTGAACTAGATTTACAAACCCTATCAAACAAGATCGATCCGTAGCCGTCCATCACAACATCCTGCATCAGATTGCAGCAAACCAACAGCTGCTCCTGCACCACATAACCCACACCACAATCAGAAAAAGGGGGAGAATATCGAATCGAAGTTCATGTTTTTCTACATATATAGATATTTTCTGTATTCTTACTTTGTTTACGTATGCACATGATGAAATGGCTTTGAGAAAGGATGGGTATTGCACAGGGCAAAGCTCGTGAGAGGCAGAGAGCAGGGCCGATGCAGCTACGATTGATGATTTATACTTGAAGAACTTGATCTCTGCAATGGGAACTGAGATTCAACGGTCGGATTTCGAATTTTAGAAAAAGGAGTGGAAGAGAATTAGGAGACGTACCGTTCTGAGCTTTGAAGATGAGATCTGTAGCTCGGGCTTTGAGAACCTGTTTCAGCGGCGGATCGTTTCGTTCGAAGAAAGGAAGGAAGAAATGTAGAAATGCGAAGGGCGTTATCGATCGCATCCTCCATTTCAGGGCTCCGAGTATCACAAGCTCCATGCGTTGGATCGTCTGCGAGTCGAAGATGATTCCTTTTTCCATCTGTTTCAGACAAGAATACAAGGAATGAACAGATGATTGAATAGATAAAAACAGAGTCTTTTCCTTTTGTTCTTCAGTTCACCTGGAAATCAGTCTGAGAAGGAGCGGTTTTCATCATCTTAGCAGCGAGAGAGACGCAAGCGACTGAGAGAAGCTTCAAAATCCAAGGCTTTGCATTCTGCAACACAAGCATGCAGTAAATCGGAATCAATTGAAAATGTAGTCAAAATCGAGTCTTTTTTAGGTCTTTTTTGAGAGATTACCTGCATTCCTGGTCTGGAGACGAACCGGTCGAGATAATTCATGGCAAGATAAGCAACGAACGGATCGAAGTTGCAGGAAAACCGCGCCTGATGACAGAAAATCCACATCAAAACGCATTCAACAGAGATGATTCAGTGTTGATATTCAACAAGATTGCACAGATTCGATGTGCATTCTTTTCATTTACCTTGATAATCGAAGATATTGCATCGCGTCTGAGGGGGATATGAGAATATTGGGCTTTGAGGCTCCGGAAGTGAAATTCTGAGGGCATGTGGTCCGATTCGGAGGCGAAAAGCTCTGCAATCATGTCAGTTTGGTCCTGTTCTTGAGATTTGGAGCTCTTTAGTGGGTTTTCCAGATCGAAATCCTCCATTTTTTTTTCTTCTTCCTTACGAATTCAGATTTTCTTCTCTCTTTTATCTCTGCTGCAGAGACAGAGACGACTGTGTTTTTTAATTGCACCCCCCTCTCTCTACCTATACTTCTGTTTCTTTCAACAAATGTCTAAAAGACGAAAATGCCATCGCTTTCTTGGGAGACGGTGCTACGGACGTCCTTGTCCAGACTCGAGTGTACGGGGCACGAGAAAGTTTTTTTGGGCAAATTCTCCGATGATTGTCGTCTCGGGAGAAATTAAAATTGATTTCATTTCTTTGAATATAGAATTCCATTCATCCACGTGGTACACGAGTGCGAGATCTGAGCCGTTCACTCTATCAAGTAAAATTGGTCCACCACTCGTCTCCACATCTTCAATAGGTCTCATTTCCATGTCCTGTTGCGGGTGTGAAAGGAGTGTAATGCATACGGCAGTATCTTCTTTTTTTTTTTTTTTTTTTTTTTTCTAACCTTTCCTAAAAGTCGCTTGTATTGGACCCTGGGCCAACATTCTCTGTGATTAGAACGTGACCATGGTAAGATTGATTGATTATGTGTGAATATAGAATTTGAAATATGCAAACACATGGAGTGGGTGGTGTCAGGAGTTTCAAATGTGTGTGATCTTGGCCACAGTATAGTTGAAGTGAAATTTGGCCCGTCATCAACAGCCATTGTTAGCGATTAATTGGATCTTACTGATGGATTTATAGGCTTATTGTCAAGAGAGGATTCGGACTCAGATTTGGTCTAGTGGTCCTTGGCCATGGCTCACCATGGACCCACTAGTTATGTCTACGGAGCCCATGGTAGGCAATTCGATCAATCTTTTCATTTGGGGACAATTTTTTGCCCCTTTTCTTTTCACAGTTTGACTAGGACTGGAGCTACTCTATAAGATGTTTTTATCTGTAGAAAAGTGATTAGAATTAGTATCTATTCAGAATCAAAGACTTAAATTAAATGTAATTTTTCTTCATTTTATCTTTATGAAAAGGGATGTGAACCAATTAAAAAGATCGGGAATCGAGAAATTTCTTGGACACCTGAGAGCAACGAATGCTTCTTGAGAGACTGTGGCTTACCATATTGTGAAGATCATAACTTGTTTTTACGTGGTGACATTTTTTTTTCTAAGCTGGTTCAGTGGTCAAGAGAGGGAAATTCAAAGCACCCATCAAGGATCAATTCCTGGTAGGTTGCATGGGAATAGGTTGCCCATTCACTAGGCCAACCTTCAATTCCCCTAACGTGGCATTTTTAGTTGCATGCAGTAATCCTTGTCTTTTCATCAAATCACATAACTCGAAGAACACATCAATTTTCATATTAAGTCATATGTTAAACTGATAACCATGAATGAGATATTATGTGAACTCATGGCCAAATAAAGATGAATTATAAACTCTCCTACTTTTGACAATCTTTTGTTTACAATGATGGTGTAAAAGCATAAGCACGGCCGATGATAGTGCTACCAACCACAAAAAAACGATTGTTTTCCATTTGTCCATTACTTTGTACCACTCTATAATCCTTTCATATAAAAAAAAGTAACTAATTTTTCCCATTCATAGACACATTATTGCCACATAATAAATTGAAACTATTCATCTAAAAGGATAACACACAAAACAATTGGATACGAAAGAAAAGTCAAATAATACTAACATAACAATAAAATATAAAAATGTGTCAAAATATAACAAGACTATATTAATCCCATAATAGTGACATTTTCAAATAACACACGTAAGAATTGTCTCCCACTAGAAAAGTCAACATAAGACTACAATATTAAATATCCTCCAAAATACAGTAAAACTATATTAGCATAAGAAAGTCACACTTGGTCCTTTTTGAGTCACTTAATTCCTCCAAAATCTATTCACGTCGATCTTCTTTGGCACCAAATGCAAGGAGTTGACTTGACACTTGTGGATCCTTTCGCATTTCGGCCACATAAAGGTCTTTTCGATTTTAACTCTTGGACATCAGCGATAATATGTACTGACTTGGCCCCTAATTGGTTGAGTTTACGGTTTCTTGTGGACGTAAGCAAGTTCAACAAACCATATAAATCTCTTTGTCTTCTTATGTGGTTAATTATTGATCATGGTATTTGCTTACACTTCCACAAACACACACACAACAAGTGCTATTAGAGACATGTTAGGGTTTCTTAGGGGTCGTTTGTTTTACACTATTTACAAATGTAAACATTATGCATGTGAAGTGGTTTCACAACTTTATGTGTGCTTTTAAATTTTACAGAAGTGGTGTGTAAATTTCATATGGTTTTTGTGTGTAAATGGCATGCATAAGGAGCTAAGCATTTTCACACCTCAACAGGTGCCAAATGTTTTCACACATAGTTCAAAAAGGTGCCAATATAGTTAATGAATAGTGCATCAACACCTATCACACCCTTTATTAATAATTTTTTAATTTATTGGTCCCCTCAATCATGATCTAAACAGTCCAACATTTTTGGAATGCCAAGAACTGTAGTGGTACAAAAAATCAGTCGTCGAATCATCTTACGTTGTAAGATATTTATGACACAACTCAAGCCATTGATCTCCATTTCTGGGATTTTGTAGGCCTTGTTATGACTATCCAAACCATTAGTCTCATTCAAAATATCATCTTTAGCTAGAAAGTCAAATTGTAGGTGTTCATTCACTATAGATCTTGAGATATCTTCCAAAAAAAAACATATCAACGATTGGATGCATACACCAATGTTATTGTGCACTCCATTAGTTTAACTACCAGTCATGTTTTTTTTTTTTTTTTTTTTTTTTTGAATTTGTGGATCCTATATGCTTCAAATGAAAGATTTGAACCGTTTAACATTTTTGGAATGATGAAAATGACCATGGTACGAATTTCAGTTGTTGGGTCATCTTATATTGTGAGATATTTATGAAACAATTCAAGCCATTGATCTTAACTGTTGGGATTCTGTGGGCCCCATTCTCACAATCTGAACCATTAATCTCGTTCAAAAGATTACTTGCTAGGCGGTTAAATTTCAAGTGTTGATTCAACATGGATCTTGAGATATCTTCAAAAACATGTCAACCATTAGATGTAATTAGATTCACACGTTTGAAGGGGGTGAAAATAACAAACAAAGAATTATATTTCACATATGAGTCAATTCCATATTTATATATGTAAAGCATTTTGACATCACATGTGAAATTAACAAAGGACCCCTTAGGGCTTGGAGTGTGCGTTGTGTGATCAATGGATCGAATCTTCTTCGATGGATTGAATCTTCTTGGATGATCTAGATTTCTACATGGTGGTTGTAGAAAGTCCGAGATCAATTGTGTGATCTCTATGTTGGCAATGGATCGGGTTCTAGCCTTATCGGGGAAGAAAAAGAGAAGGGTTTTGTCTGTTCTGTCGCAGTTCTATCGGAGAAGATGAATTTGGGCTTCTCCATCACCGGCTACATCATAGTCACTTGGCTCAACGAAGAAGATTAGAGTCTTTAGTTTTCTGGTTACAAATCCAAAAAGACTGCCTGCAGCACTCCGTTACCACCACAACGCATGCTGTTGCCTCCCTCGTGTTGTTTCCACTCCATACCAGTCATTGTAGCCACCATGCACCATCGGTGCCCACACTGCTTGCCGTGCCTGGTGAGGGAGAGGAGTGTAGGGTCAGATTTGGTGAGGTAAATGTTTGACTCCTCTTTGGTGAAATGTACTTCATTATCAAACCAAGCAGTTGATTAGAGCTAGGTGGAAGGGTCAGTCTACTTCTTGCACAAAGTCAAACTGTGAAAGGGTCTGGCCGGAACGATTTCAACCAACGGCCCTCCAACATTGAAGTCAGATGGCTTTTCAAGATATATGGCAGTACTGAAAGGATTAGTAGTAGTATTACCCTTTTTGTCGCCTTTTCCACAAATAATTAGGGTTTTTTTTATATAGACTAAAGTACTATTTTCTAGGAAGAAATGGGAAGTCTAATGCACGTTCTCCCACATTCATTGGGCCACTACCCATTCCCCTTTAGATGGTTTGACACCTGCCCCTCATTTTTCCGTATCTCCTTTAACTGCCAAGATAATGGCCAATTTATTAGGATGAGGACCCCTGCAGTTCCCTCTTTTGTGATGGATCCCCTTATTCCCACGGTTCCCCATTCTTTAGGTGTTCCACTTTGATAGATGGCTCCATGTGCGCCGAAGGAACCTCTCGAGCTCAAGGCATAGTTTGGTTGTCGCATACAGCTGCCTAGCTTTACCAAGCTGCACCTCCAAATCCAAGCTAGACCCCTCCAACCTTGGCACATTCCTAAAGGTATTATTCAACCCTCAAGGGCCAATGTCTCCTCCCTGGCAAGCCTTTAGCTCCGTACAACATTGCAATGACAGTCCTTGGCCTTAAATGTTACTCCCCACAAGGAGAAAAGGTTTTTCGCCTCTATTCTAGTTTTCGAAATGAAGAGGAAGAAAGGCTTGTGTTCTATCAAGCCAAGTTCTGTGTTGGGTCGTTTTTCAGGTTAGGTTGACATGAATGATTTTCAAAACTGAGCACAGCAGTTCAATTCAGGTTGGATTCAGGTTAGGTCAGGTTGACCTAAACCCATTTGCAAAGCCTAACTGTAACGTAAACTCGTGTTAGCAATTCTATAATCAACAACTAGTTTGAATGGATCGAAAACAAATAAACTTATTTCTGTGATATCTTGATCATGTGAAGCTCGATCGGAGATCTGCTTGTACCTACAGACTCATTGTGAGCAGATCTATGCATAAATGGAAGAAGATTGGCAGTTTAACGGTTAAAATGAAAGTCTGATCAATCAAGATATGAAAAATTGTTTCTACGATATTAGAGCCATCCGAAGTCAGATTTCAGATTTATTTCTTCTAGTGTGTTCTTGATAACAAGATCTACATTGTGGTCCTAAAATTGAAAAAAGAAGATGATTGCCCCCCAACTCGCTTAAGCCTGAGAAATCTAGGTTTGCATTTCTCGTTTGGAGTCATCTTGTCTTGATTGTAGAAGAAGGAGTTCAAGTAGCACCAACTTCTTTGGTGGAGAAGATCTGAATAGGTGAGGTTCAAGTCAAGTTTAACTTAACTTGCCTTTATTGCAGAAGCAAGCCCAATCAACAGGAATCGATGGCATCCTAAAAAATGGTCAAATGTGGCTAGTTTTGACCAAATTGAAGAAGGTTTGCAGAATCAAATGAAGGTACTTGTCTAGAAAACGCATGTTTCCGTATTATATGTGATGTCGTTCATCTTGCCAGAGCCAAGCTAACGAAAAAGTAATAAGAAGGAGCTAATGTTATGCATGCCTACATCACTAGCTATTTAACAAGTTTCTTATTGGTCAAAGGTTGGGTCAAATAGAGGTTTTGATCGTTCGGAGACAAAGGTGGTTTTTAATATTGGAGTCATCTGGACCTCGATTCCCGCTCCCTTTTCACATTCATTCTTGTGGTGATTGGACTTTTACAGTGATGTTGAAGATGGGGTAGCTTAACTGCTGGATAGTGAGTGATACCGATATTGATTTCACTTGGACTTGGTAATGGATTCAAGGATCTTGTTTGAGCTGAAGTTTGACGAGAAGATGAACTTTGCTCAAAGTTTATGTGCTGGTTCAACATTTCAGAATATTGAAGAAAGATGACTGCGCGATAGGTGCGGTGACATACCATTCTGTAGGATCAAATTATGCAGAATCCAAGCTAAAGTGAAGATTATTGGGTCTATATCTTATATTCGGGTTTAACTGGGTTGGTTTATTAAGTTGGCCAATAACCAGGTTCAAGATTATAGGTAGTTTGGTAATTGTATTGGAGCTTTCTTGGGGCTAAGAAAGCGGAGAGTATATATCGATGTAATTTGTAACCTTAGACTCAGTATGAGAGGTGAGAGCTTTCTTTCCTGTGGTGCTTAGAGTTTTGACTCACCACATTGAACCTAATTGAGGAAAGTATTCTTTCCCATGGACATAGGGAAGTTTGCTTAACCATGTAAATCTTTGTGTGATTGTCTTTTCTAGTATGAGTGATTGTTTGCGGATTGCGGATTATTTACTTCCTCATACATGCGCACAATAGTTAGCAACATAGACATGTGTGGCCGTCATCTCCATCACTGCATTCACAATTTCACTATCAGTTTTATCTTCATCTTGTACATTGCATCAAGAACTTGCATTTATGTCTTTCCTAGTACGCAAGGCTTTGGATTCTTCATCCATCTCATTAGAACTATATAAATCTACTATGACTTCATCAATCGGTACTTAGGGGCCTGAAATTAGATGTGGTGGGCATTGGTCTGCCACCACCAAATCTGCTATTGTATCTCAATATAAAATGGCCAACTTTTCGTAGTTAGCACAACTTTCACCTCGTTACTTCTCATATTTAGGATGTTCTTGAACTAATCAAATGTGACAAAACATAGTAAATAGTTCATAACTTAAGCAGTTCATGAAATATAATTTTAACTGAACAATTATGATCCACTCACCTTGAGATAGTCATCCAAGACTTGGTCTTCTGAACAATTATGATCCACTCACCTTGAGATAGTCTATCACGACCTGAGCCCAAGAAATCGGGGATTAGGGTTACCCTAATCAGTAACACACGTACTCTCATGCAATTCACACCCGGACTGGAGTCTGAATGGAATTACACAAGGAATATTCACATGCTTATATGTGTGAAGTGCTGAACGAATCATTTGTCTAAGCATTCAATGCGCGGAAGCCTGTCAATATTGCATAAATTTTGTTTTTACTTTTCATTGAACAGTTCAGCAATAACATTATACCCATGGAACAGTCCGAAACTTAATATTAAAAAATGTAAGATTAATAGATTAATTATACACATTTCTGTACAACCCAAATATGATGTGCTCATGCATGCAAAAAGATCAAGAATAACATGCTATGAAGGGAATACAGGAAGGAAGAGATATATATATCGAGATCAAGCTATATATGTGGTCTACATGGATGCAAGTACATGCAAATGCTCAAAGACCCAAAAACCCAACCTATACAATTCTTAGCTACTAGTGAGTTGCTCTCAACAAACGAGATAGTCAGCTAACTTTGCTATCCACTAATACCATCTGAAGGAACCATTGCGGTCTCCTCCTACACTACTTGGGTCTGTGCTAGACCAGGTTTGGGACCTGAACATGTAACAGCATTAAACAACTCGTAAATAAGACTATTCAATAAAACATAAGCAAAATTAAGGTAATACATGTTGTATCTAAAAGAATTGATGACATGTGGTCAATAGAAGTCAAGACAGTACACTAAGCATATTATGCATTTGAAAAAAATCCGTTTTGGGTTAAGGAACCCGCACGGCTTTGCTTCTAGGGGGCCGATCACCTGCTCCCACCAAAATGCATTGCCTAAAAAAGAAATAAAGACATAGATTAATAGAGTTCCAAGTTTGTAACCACGCATG
Source organism: Sextonia rubra (assembly GCA_037013555.1). Lineage (NCBI taxonomy): Eukaryota > Viridiplantae > Streptophyta > Magnoliopsida > Laurales > Lauraceae > Sextonia > Sextonia rubra. The sequence continues at coordinate 13,881,939 of JASUAD010000023.1, forward strand.
TTGTGCATTTGAAATAAGCATGCTATAAGGATCAATAAATACAATACATACTAGTTGGCTACTACATTTTCCATATCCTCCCTTTAGGGATCTACACGTTGAGAACACCATCGATCAGGCCAGGGTACGAATGGGTCTCTAGTTCCTGGGGTCCAAAAGCACTAAGACAAGAGCACACTGCAGTGGCAACAAACAAGCTACGCCAAAGTCAAACCCACCGGGTATCATAACGCTGAGGCTAAGTAGGGCCAGACCGTGTCGATCATTTCAATTCATATGCATTTCAATTCAATTCAAGTCACAAAGTCGAATATGTATTTCAAAAAGTACTTCAATAGGCGTAATGACAAATAACATGATCCTTCAAGTTCATTCAATAGTCATGCAAGTCAAGTTAATAGTAAATGAGTGGATGGCAATAACTAAAATCAACATGCTATGCAATTCAATTCATTTCACGGGATCATGATAGTTTACTAGCCAACCCTAATTTAGTTGTCCATTGTTTCTAACTGTGCATAATGATGTAGTTTTAAGTTATCCGATACACAGTTTTCTTTTTTTGGTGTTACATTATATCGGAAAGGTGTATCGAAGTCCCTTAAACTAACACCCATGGGGAGGTTCTTAACGAATGGACAATATCTCATGAATAAGTCTTAGCCCTCAAGACTCTTCATGATGTATATAATTATTCTTTTGGGCCGGTTAATGGTGGACAAGGATCCAAAAGCCAAGGCCCTATAAGGTCTCATAACAATACCTATTAAATCCTAGTTTTCAGTGGACTCACGGCTTAATCGTGGGTGACTTACGGCTTAGCTGTATGCATCTTACGGCTTAGCCGTATTATGCACTAGGCTCAGCTGTAGTTCCCCAGTGTTGCCTCCGCAGATTTGGCGAGCCACGGTTAAACCCTACTTCCTCTTACAGCTTAGCCATATTTAGTCTACGGTCTAGCCACAGTTTGGCTACGGGTTAGCTGTAGCTCAACATACGGCTTGGCTGTGGCTCAGCCGTAGAAGGCTATCAGATTTTCATACTTTCAAGAGTCCAAACAGTAAAATAACTTACGGCTGTACCATGGTCATATTACGGTTCAGCAATAGTACATCCTACGGCTTAGTTGTAGCTTGGTCGTAGTGCAATAACAAGGTTTCTGCTCTATGGAATCCTAGCCGTGTACTGCTTAAGGTTTAGCCATAAGCTTAAAATTTACTGAAGCAGGTGCAGTTCGTTTCTTGCAATTTCATACTTAGGAGCTACAAAAACGCATACAAATGGATTGATTTGCAAGAATCATAAAGTACTAACATGCATTAAACCAAAATTTGCTTATACCTGCCTCTAATTAAGCTTTTTAAGCTCTTAATTATTCCTTTGGCTCAATTTGGGTATTTTAGACCTAATTACCATGTATGCCAAAAATGGAGGAATAGATAAGTGCATGCATAAACTAAGAGTTCTCTTGACTCTATCAACCAAAAAGATCAATGAGATCAATGAATAAGAAAAGATCTTACGCTAATAGGAGCTAGAGAGCAGTTTGAGAAGGAAGAACCCACTTACTTTAATTCCAACAAGGAAAGAAAGTAGAAAAGAGCTACACTGTCGGAGTGGGTGCTTAAATTCCCACATGCAAGACCACTCTTACCCTATTGATGCAGAACCGAAGAAGAAGAAGCAAGAAAAAGAAGAAAGAAGATGAAGACAAAGTAGATAAGATTGTTGGAGTCAATGACTTGGCTTATATAATTAGACACTTTTCTGAATTATAAGAAAGTCCTTATTTTATCTCATTTTCAATATAAGTCAAATGCAGGTCCAACGGAATCAAATGACGTCTATTGCATTCAGTCAAGTACGGAAGTTAATGCATTCAACAAGGCAAATGTGATGGTGTTGACATGATGCATGTATGACATGAAACCAAGTATTCTAAAATTACGAAAAAGGGTTTTCATCTACTTAGGTAAGGTCAAATCCAACCCAATTGCCTAACCATGACTTGAACTAGATCCACTGGACTCCACAAAATGACAATAGACTTAATTAAGAGAAAACCTCATTAATTAGCTAGTGATCACAATTAATTATTTGCTAATCAAGCTTAGCTTGGGTCGGAGTGTTACATCCTCCCCCGCTTAAGAGTTATTCAGTCCTCTGAATGGCATAAACTATGAAAAATAGTGTGTGCATGTCATGTACCTGTCTCCTGCATACCGAAGTTGAATGCCCTCGTGTCGATCTTGGGATGTCCTGTACGCAAGTCGAGCAGACCACGAAGCTGATACTTTGCATTCGAGTTTTCACATATGATCGTCTACAAGGTTCTTCTTTTCGGATGATATTCCTCGATCTTCCTTGGCCTTGTATGATGATGATGGATGACGATGATACAAATGGTTGTAAAAGGCCTTTTTTTACCATTTGGATCCAAGTTATCAAGTTACGTTATAGGAGTAGCAATACTGTACTGAATTGAATCTACTTGCCACAGATCAGTACACCATGAACAATTATTAGTAGGAAAGGAGGGGAAAAGCGTGTAAGCATAATGAAGTATGACTCTAGTTCTTAGGGGGGGTTAAAGACATGAGAGTTGCAAGACACAGCATTTGGCATGCAAGTCAAAGAAGTATTGAACTCATTAGAAGATGGGGATCAAACATTTGAAGAAAGGGGTTTTATCTTTTGATATAAAAATTTAAGGAATAAAGACTAATAAATTTCGAAAGGTCTTAGGTCAATCATACTAATAGGAAAGTAGAAAAGAAATTTCAGTTCTAAGGTGCACATGGAGACCTTAAAGTCTGCGGGTCATGAAAAAAACTAGGCCAAAGAAGGGAAAAGGACAAGTCAAATCTCATACAAGATAGAGAAGGGAAAAGATAGGTCAATAGAGCGAAGAAGAAAGATCTCTTAACCTTCTTTGCTCAAATTCATAATCAAAGAAAATGAAGAGAACAAATTCTCAGCTGCTAGACCGATGAAGATAAGCAAAGTAGAAGGAAGAGGGCGGTGATGATAGAGGATATTAACAAAACAACCTCTAGATCTAACAAAACAACCTTCAATTCAAGGTACGTCACGAAGAAGGTTATGGATACCTTTTGAGTATGGAATCAGATTTTTGTACTTGTAGGGTGTGGCTTGAAGAGTAGAGTCCTTGCTTTGAAATTATTAATAACTGTAAGTAGGAGTCTGAAGTTTATGCAGATCAATGTAGATGACAAAATCCTTAGAAAGAACATAATTGGAATCCGAGACAATGAAGATAGGTTGAATTTGTAAAGATTTGGACTTCCTTATCGAGTATCCTCAAGAAGAACAGAATGTTGTGGAAGATGTTTGTAGCAGAAAAGACAATATACTTGGATGTCAACGACAAAAGTTAATTGCTAATTATAATAGGCATGAGACTTAACAAATTAAATAATCTACGTGTAATAAATTGAGCATTTCATAAAGGAGAACCAAGATAAAGGGATAAGTCAATCAAAATGGGGGATTGATTGAACTTAGGTTCCCATTTCCAAAACATAAAACAAAGCCAATTAAGACGTGAACCAAAATGAAATATAAAAATAAAGAGAACATAAAACTATAGTCAACAAAAAGGGAACAGCAAAACTCCTCAGGTGAGTTCCAAACAATCACATAGAAAGGAAACAGAAAAGATCATTGGATTGGATATGTCGTAAGGAGAATTATTTGTAGAAAAAGACTTAGTCGATTTTAATAATCTTTTAAGACAGTTTTCAAATGGAAGGACATCCTCGAGTATAAGATCATACGAAGTTATTAAAGTTTGAATGGGACCAAAATGTTTAAGTCATATTGATCATGGTCAATGATAGTGCACTAGAAGAATAAGGTACTTGGTATAAGATAACAATAAATTATTGAAGATAAGCGATTGAAGATAACGAACTAAGAGTCAAATGGATGACTATAATTTCACTTGATATGAGAATACACGATTAGTGCTCAAGTCACAGGAGCATCATCATCTGAGCTAATGTACAATCTTTTCAATTACAATGACCTCATTAATCCAACTGAATCTTCAAGTCATTCAATAAAACAGATCTATCCCTTTTTAGAATATAGTTTTTCTACTTAACAATCAAATCCGTCACAACTCCAAGGTTTCTGATGAAATGACTTCTGTTGTAATGTAATGCTACTTAAGCAACAAGTTGTTTCTCCTAAGAGTACGTTGAGATTGAGTAACTTGTAGGAGTGAAGCAAATCATCAAGTGATCATCACAATGAATATTGAATTCTCATCGACACTATGGGAAAATGCAAACAACCATCTAATTCCTCTGATATCATAAGTAAGAGATCTCATTCATCAAAATATTATTGATGGCATTCACTTCTGTTTCATCCAGTAAATTGCATTTTTCATCCACACGTGTTGACAACTAACCATAGAAGCAAAAGATCTATCTACCAATTTCCAATACATGTTTTTCTCTCTGAGTCTCAAATGCATTGTCATCCATTTCAACTTTCTTCTAAACTAAAAGAAATCAAACCTCATTTGATCTGTTGTAATCATCTCACATTTCATAGTGATTGTCTACTCTTCACCAATTGACTAATAAGAAAATATTTCAATCTTCAAAGATCAATTAGGGATTACAACACCCACCCATATTTTGATCATAAAGTTTTCCTTTCAGCTTTATAACCTTTTGGTCAATGGTATTCCGCCTTGAGTGTATATTTGATGGATTTGTGATGCACCCCAATATGAAGGATCAATTCTAAATTAATACAAAAAGGTGAATATTTGTACTCCCTAATTATTGGATTTAATCACTCATTTCCCAGTACTACGTATTTGGGTACAACCTGGTATTCCAATCCATTCACTACATCACTTAAAGTATACATCACTCAAAGTATTACTAAGCGAGGGACCTTAGAGGTTCAATGACAATAGCTTAAGAAGAGGATATAGAAGAAAAATAATATCAAGGAATAGTCTACCGCAAAAAAAAAAAAAAAGAAAAAAGAAAAAGAGGAGCTACCTTTAATATGGTGCGATGAAGGTGTGTGGTCCTCTGTGAAAAATATACTAGACAAAAATTGCTTGGATGGTGTTGATGTACCCATCACGTTGCTCTCATAATGCTTCTATACAGGCGTGGAAATGCGCTTCAGGTGTAACATTATTGTTGTTCAGTGTTCAGGCTCTATACAACAGGAAATTAACATGCATCTTGAGTATCTCTTGTGCTTGGAATGCACGCAACAGGAGTTGTCTCCTTTTGCATATAACTTCATATGAATTCAGAAGAAGACGCTTGATACTTTCTTCTAGCGTATATCGTTCTCTGGACAATTCGGCTTCTTGAATAAGAGTCACTGGGCTGTTGTTCGAATAGCGTAAGGTATGGCTCGAAGAGATCCCAACTCCTATCGGAGGACATCTATGTAAGGTTCCAGAAAACCATTGTATGCCATGAATTTTGTCAAACGATTTTGTTAACCAGTTCAGTACTTTATTTCGTGACAATGACCTGTAAAAAAAATTTGCTTAGGAGTACAAACCTACCTACCCCGTCAACTTATTAGACATTAGAGTCAAATAATTGACATTTGGACCTATTTTAACGTATTCTCACCACATTCTTAAGTTTTACATCTTTTGGCAAGACTATTCATGGTGGCTGCTCTGATATCAGACTATATGTATGTCACAACCCGAGCCCAAGAAATCAGGAATTAGGGTTATACAATTCAGTGACACACATACTGCCATGCAATTCACACCCAGACTGAAGTCTAAATGGAATTACATAAGAGATATTCACATGCTAACACGTGTGAAGTGCTGAATGGGTAATCTGTCCATTCAATGCACAGAAGCCTATCAATATCGCCTAAATTGTTTTTTACTTTTCATTGAACAATTCAGCAATAGCATTTTATCCATGGAACAGTCCAAAACTTAATATTCAAAAATATAAGATTAATAGATTAATTATACACATTTTTGTACAATCCAAATATAATGTGCTCATGTATGCAAAGAGATCAAGAATAACATGCTATGAAGGGAATACAGGAAGGAAGAGATATATATCTTGAGATCAAGTTATACATGCGGTCTACATGGATGCAAGTACATGCAAATGCTCAAAGACCCACAAACCCAACTTATACAATTCTTAGCTACTGGTGAGTTGCTCTCAACAAACGAGATAGTTTGTAAACTTCTGCTGTCCACCAATACCATTTAAAGGAACCATTGTGGTCTCCTCCTACGTTACCTGGGTCTATGCTAGACTGGATTTGGGACTTGAACCTGTAACACCATTAAATAACTCCTGAATAAGACTATTCAACAAAGTATAAGAAAAATTAAGGTAACACGCATTGTATCTAAAAGAATTAATGGCATGTGGTTAATAGAAGTCAAGACAGTACACTAGGCATATCATGCATTTGAAATAAATCCGTTTTGGGTCAAGGAACCCGCACAACTTTGCTTCTGGGGGGCCGATCACCTGCTCCCACCAAAATGCATTGCCTCAAAAAGAAATAAAGACATACGATTAATAGAGTCCCAAGTTCGTAACTACGAACGTCGTGCATTTGAAATAAACATGCTATAAGGATCAATAAATGCAATACATACTAGTTGGCTACTACATTTGTTATATCCTCCATCTATGGATCTATGCATTGAGAACACCATCGACCGGGCCAAGGTACGATTAGGTCTTTCGTTCCTGAGGTCCGGAAGCCCGAAGACAAGAGCACACTGCAGTGGCAACAAACAAGCGACGCCAAAGTCAACCCCACTGGGTATCATAACGCTGAGGCTAAGTAGGGCCAGACCGTGTCGATCATTTCAATTCATATGCATTTCAATTCAATTCAAGTCACAAAGTTGAATGTGTATTTCAAGATGTACTTCAATAGGCGTGATGACAAATAACATGATCCTTCAAATTCATTCAATAGTCATGCTAAGTCAAGCTAATAGTAAAAGAGTGGATGGTAATAACAGAAATCAACATGTTATGCAATTCAATTCATTTCACGAGATCACGATAGTTTATTAGCCAACCCTAATCTAATTGTCCATTATTTCTAACCGTCCATAATAATGTAGTTTTAAGTTATCTGATACACAGTTGTCTTCCTTTGGTGTTACATTATATCGGGAAGCTGTATCGAAGTCCCTTAAACCAACACCCATGGGGAGGTACTTAACAAATGGATAATATCTCATTAATCTCAACCCTCAAGACTTTTCATGATGTACATAATTATTCCTTTGGGCTGGTTAATGGTGTACAAGGATCCAAAAGCCAAGGCCTTACAAGGTCTGACAATAATACCTATTAAATCCTAGTTTTTAGTGGACTCATAGCGTAGCTATGAGTGACTTACGATTTAGCCGTATGCATCTTACGGCTTAGCCGTATTATGTACTACGGCTTAACAGTAGTTCCCCAATATTGCCTCCGCAGATACGGCGAGCCATGGTTGAACCGTGCTTCTTTTTATGGCGTAGCTGTATTTAGTCTATGATCGAGCCACAGTTTGGCTATGGGTTAGCCGTGGCTCAACATACGGTTTGGTTGGGGCTTAGTTGTAGAAGGTTATTAGATTTTCACACTTTCGAGAGTCTAAACCATAAAATGACTTACAGCTGTACCACAGCTAGGTTACGTCTTAGCCGTAGTACATCCTACGGCTTAGCCGTAGCTTGGCCATAGTGTAATAACAACGTTTTCTGCTCTCTGAAATCCTAGCCATACACTGCTTATGGTTTAGCCATAATTTTCAGATTTACTGAAGCAGGTGCAATTTGTTTCTTGCAGTTTCATACTTAGGGGCTGCAAAAACGCATACAAATGGATTCATTTGCAAGAATCATAAAGTACCAACATGCATTAAATCAAAATCTGCTTATACTTGCCTCTAATTAAGCTTTTCAAGCTCTTAACCATTCCTTTGGCTCAATTTGGGTATTTTAGACCTAATTGCCATGCATGCCAAAAATGGAAGAATAGATAAGTGCATGCATAAACTAAGAGTTCTCTTGACTCTATTAACCCAAGAGATTAATAAGATCAATGAATAAGAAGAGATCTTTCGTTAATAGGAGCGAGAGAGAAGTTTGAGAAGGAAAAACCCACTTACTTCAAGTCCAACAAGGAAAATTAGTAGAAAAGAGCTGTATTGTTCGAGTGGGTGCTTAAATTCCCACATACAAGACCACTCTTACCCTATTACTGTAGAACCGAAGAAGAAGAAGCAAGAAGAAGAAGAAAGAAGACAAAGACAAAGTAGATAAGATCGTTGGAGTCAATGACTTGGCTTATATAATTAGATACTTTTCTGAATTATAAGAAAGTCCTTCTTATTTTATCTTGTTTTCAATATAAGTCAAATGAAGGTCCAATGGAATCAAATGACGTCTAATGTATTCGAGTGAAGTACAAAAGTTAATGAGTTCAACAAGACAAACGTGATGATGTCAACATGATGCATGTATGACATGAAACAAAAAATTCTAAAATGACGAAAAAGGGTTTTCATCTACTTAGGAAAGGTTAAACCCAACCCAACTACCTAATCATGACCTGAACTAGATCCACTGGACTTCACAAAATGACATTAGACCTAATTAAGAGAAAACCTCCACTACAACAATTTGCAGATTTGGTGACGTTCATTACCGACGTTTTCAAAATTTCGTTGCTAAAGGTTACTTTTTACCGACACAAAATTATTTCTGTCGGTAAAAATAAATTTTACCGATGTTTTCTATAAAACGTCGGTAAAACATACATTTTATTGACGAAAATAAAATTTCGTCGGTAAATAACGAATTGTAGCGACGAAATTGTCTTTTTACGACGAAAATTTATCGTCGGTAATAATCCAAAAATTTTGCTTATTTTTGCGCCCCTCTCTTTCCCCTTTTCCTTCGCCCGCCCCGTCTTCTTTCCCCTTTTCCTTTGCCCGATCGCTCGCTAGTCTCTCTCTATCCCGATCTGGTGCTGGGTTTTCTCTCTCTCTCCCGATCTGCTCTGGTGCTGATTTCTCAATCTCGCTCGCTCGCTCTCTTCGATCTGCTCTGGTGCTGGGTTCTCTCTGATCTCTCTGATCACTCGCTCGCTCTCTTGGCCGAATACCTCCAACCCCATCCCACATCATTCAAACTAGTCCAAACCACAACTAGTAGACACCATCTTCCTTGCCACCCCAGCGGAAGCCCACTTTGCAAATTCCATGTAACCGAACTCCGTCAACACCATAGATCTCCCATAACCGTAAACCCAGATCTTCCAAGACCTTAATCAACATTCCAACTCTTTCAATCCTCCCAATCAATCTACACAGTCCTTGCTACCAAGATCCTTAAACCTTTCAAACCCCATCACACCAAATCCGTTGCCCAACCCTAAAAAATCCCAAATCGAAACTCCAAATCCCTTTCAAAATCCCAACTGCTTCTCCAAATCAACCAAGACTTCAAACCCTGCATCCATACCCAAAGCCCTTCTCGCCAAATCCACATTACCCCGAAACCAGTAGCAGAAACCCAAACCCCTCGCCTCTGCTTTCGCCGAGGCCTCTGCCCCCATTCGTCCCCAACCCAGAACAGTGAAAAAAAAAGGGAACCGAGAGAGACAGAGAGAGAACAGAGAACCGAGACAAAGCGACAGAAAATAGATATGGAGGTTTGACCGGCACCAAGCACCGCTTCTGCGCCATCACCCTCACCGTCTAGCACCACCCCGCAGCATCTCGTTGCTGCTCCTTTCTTTCCCTTCTCCCTCTTATTGAATCCAGACAGCAAGAAGATAAAGGGTTTTCGAAAACCCTCTGCGCTGGGATTTGGAGAAAGCCACAGACATGGCTTCCTTCACATGCCATTCCAAGTGCCTTCAGGCTTCAGTTCCGGTTAAACCAGCAGCGAGACCCTATCATCGTAGCGCAGAGCCCCGAAGTCTGTCGCCACCATTGTCTCCTTTCTCTGCACAACGCACCAGGATCCAAGCATCACATGCTGGGCCAAATGTCAGTCTTTCTTCAGCACGCCTCCTGGACTTGATTATATTAAAGTGGAGCAGAAACCATTCTCCTCCTCCTGAAGCTTCCAAACCCTGGACGCTATCAGGTATGACATATCTATCCAAGCTTCCTCGTACACGAATCAATTCAGATAAAAAGAAAGGAAATTTGATTGCGCAGTGAATGTTTGTGGAATTGCCTATAAGGTGTTGTTGGGGTTTTTTTTTTAGCTTCTTCTGATTGATTGATTGGTTGCTTTCGATCCTTTGTGAGATTTTTTCAATTGGGTTTCTAATTATTTCACAGAGGATGTGGTCTTTCTTATCAAATTCAAGAAATCCAATTTATAGATTGCTGGTTCGGCTAAAAGTTTTGTCTAAAGAAAGGCTTAAAGATGCTAAAAGTTTTGTCCGAAGAAAAGCTCTACGCAGGGATTAGCAATCTGTAAATTGGACATTGCCGGTGGAAGCTATGCTTGTATGTTTGTAGTTGAAATGTCTACAATGAGAGAGGGAGAGAGAGGGAGGGAGGGAGAAAGACCCTTGGGCAAAGTGTTATGAAATAAGTAAAAAAAGAGATTTTGGCTTTTCCCTACTAGATTGGGTGGCCTTTGGGTGGTTGAAATTTGACAAAAAAGCTCTTTTGAGGACACTGGAGTCCACAGATTAAAGAAAGGATAGGGTCCCCCTCTCTACATAATGGTTGGCTCTTTGGACCCAATTGAATGACTTTTGTTTGGGCCTAGTGAATACATCGATTTGGCTAGACAAAAGTCTAAGCAGGCCATTTCTTAATTTTATGGTTAGATTTTTGAAGTTGTGTTCATGTCTGGTAGCCTTTCAAAATGTCCTTGATCTAGGCATCGTGCTAAGATAAGATGGTATGTTGTTTTGACTAGGCATTTGCTCCAGTGAAACTGTCTTGCACTGTATTAACTTGATAATTAACATGTGAGGCGACTTGTAGGCCCACCTGTTGATGAATCCAAATAGAACATATAAACAATTCCCTATATGTCACAGAATCCATTTGCACTGATCCGTTGGGAAATGAACCGACTGTCAAAATATTTTTTGATTAAAATTTGTTAAATTTTGTAAGCTATAGACCAAGGGGTTAAGATCATTCGGTTGACTTGAAATTTTATACTTAATGACATAGATCTTTTCATCCCCACCTCTCTCATAATATATGGAGCCTAGGTGGGCTTCAATGGCTGTCTAAATATAGATGGACAGGAGCAGTGCCTGTTTTTCATATCTAACATTTGAATATAGAGCTTGGGCCCTCGTGTTTTAGTCCAAAATGTATAAGAATGTACACACCATTTACCCGCTACGTACTGCGTGCTAAGAGATTTTTTGGACCATGTCTTTATGTTATTGTGTATATCATTTTTTTGTGAAAGGACTCGGTATGTGGCTATTATTGTAAACATGTTTTAGTATTTTGTGATCCAGTAGCTCAAGCCCAAGATATTAATGTATATTTGTTTTGATTGGCTCCCGTGTAACAGGCAACTTAACTGAGCTTTTCATGAATGTTTCGGCCATAAATAAGAACAAAAAGTTTGGCCCAAATAAATATAATGGATTTACTATGCTATGTTGCTCCCTCTCAAATCAAAATATATGAAAGAACTCATAGTACCATGGAATTTGATGTTTGGCCTGACCTATTACCAAAGCCTATGAATGAATGGGTCAAATTGTTTCTCTTTGATAAGCCACTAGGGATCCACTGTCTACCTTGACAGTCTCACATTTAGTTTGGACGAAAAAATCACCCCACCAAGTTATCCTTGACTTTGATTAAAGTGGCCTCGGTCAATGGTTTTATAAGTTGCATTTTCATCAAAATTGAACCCTACGGTAGCATTTACATTATATGAATGTCAAAAGTTGGGCTCTTTACCAACTTATTGGGAGGGTGGCTAAACTATAAGAGAATGGATTGATCCAAGGTGGGCCATGTTGGATTAAAATGGGCATGGAACAGATGCTTGCCTAAAAAAACATATAGATGGATAGATACACTTAAATAAAATCTAATAGAGATTTTAATCATACAATTCTCTCGCTCTCTCTCTCTCCCATCCTTAGAGTAATGGCACATTATATGTATGTACTAGAGAGGACCAAATTGAATGACCTTAATAAGACCAATTCTTTCTCTTTCTCTCTCTCTCATCCATAGAGTAATGGCACGTTATACATATGTTCCAGAGAGGACCAAATTGAATGACCATAAAAAGACCAATTCTCTCTCTCTCTCTTTCTCTCTCTTTCTGTTTCTGTGTGTACCAAGATGTGTTCTTGTCCAAGTATAAACAATAGAAGGCCTTGATTGAACTTTCTATTCAACTCTCTCTCTCTCTCTCTCTCTCTCTCCCTCTCTCTCTCTCTGTGTACCAAGATCTGTTCCTGTCCAAGTATAAACAATTGAGGGCCTTGATTGAATTTACTATCCAATGTCCTCTTAAAGATGAATAAAAATGCTTTACAGAACAAGGTTACATTTGATTATTGTGTTAACAGAAAACTGACAGAACAAGAAAAGTTGTTGGGTTTTGTCCTGACAAATGAACTTTTAGTTTGGAGTTTTTAAAGTGTCCGGGGACAGCATCTTTCTATTTCTTAAACTGAGAGTTTTGTTCTAAATATTTCTAATTGCTTGTGATTAGGTCAGATATGGACAGGAGTTGGATATTACACTAATTTAGTACGGAGTACATTGCCGGGGTGAACTCATTTATTGATTTTGCAAAGGTGAATTTGAATGGGGCAGCGGTCATTAGGTGCCCATGTAATGATTATTGTAACCATCGGAGGCTTGACTATGGAATCGTGAGAAGTCATTTTCACATTTATGGAATGATAGTCTCATACCAACGGTGGATAGCTCACGGGGAACCTATAGTTTAACCCAATGATGTGGATGAGAACGAGGATGAATCGGAAGAGAATCAGGATGAATACGATGAGTTGATAGAGGACCATCGTAGGGGAACTTACTTACAGGAAGATACTCAAGAGGGGGATGATGTGCAAGATTTTGAAAGATTGTTGCAAGCTTCCCAGCGTGGCTTGTACCCAGGATGCAAGAGCTCAGATACTCTGTTAGCGTTTGTTATCAGGATATTGCATGTAAAGGTCAAAAGTGGGTGTAGCAATAAGTCGTTCAACAAGGTCCTGCAGGTTTTTAAGGACTTCTAACCCAAAGGTCATGTGGTGCCAGCCTCAATTTATGAGGCGAAGAAATTATTACGTGGCTTGGGCATGGGGTACAAGAACATAGATGTCTGCAAACATGATTCTGTGTTGTATTGGAATGAAAATGCTCAATTGGTTAAATGTCCAAAATGTTAAGAGCCTAGGTACAAGGTCAATGATGGCAAGCGAAAGAAGATCCCTCATAAGGTGCTCCGTTACTTCCCATTGACATCGAGGTTGCGCAGATTGTATATGTCAAGGAAGACAGCCATAGATATGAGATGGCACAGTGAGAAGCGTGTTGATGATGGGATAGCGAGGCATCCGGCTGACTCCGTGGAATGGAAAGAATTTGATAAAAAATATCCAGAGTTTGCTCGAGAGACACGTAATGTGAGGCTGGGGTTAGCTACCGATGGATTTAACCCTTTTGGTAACTTGAGCACCTCTTATAGCATGTGGCTTGTCATACTTATGCCTTATAATTTGCCACCATGGATGTGCATAAAGAGCCATTTTTTATGATGTCATTATTTATTCCCGGACCAAGCTCACCGGGAAATGAGATCGATATATATCTGAGGCCCTTGGTTGATGAGTTGAAGGACTTGTGGGATAATGGTGTATCCACTTTTGATGCCTCCACTAAACAGACCTTTCAAATGCATGCGGCTGTGATGTGGACTATAAATGACTTTCCTGCGTTTGGCAACTTGTCTGGGTGGAGCACAAAAGGATATAACGCTTGCCCCTCATGTAACGACAGCTCGTTGGGGGTGAAGTTGAAAGATAAGATTGGGTATATTTGCCATCGAAAATACTTGGAACTGAACCACCAATGGCGTAGAAGCAAGGCCTTCAATGGTCAGCCTGAGTATGAAAAAAATACTTTGGATTTACCAGTGCAAAAGGTATTAGACCAGCTAGAAGAACTAGCGCCGATCCAGTTTGGCAAGAATAAGAAAAGACCGTGTGACTCTGGAGAACTGAATTGGAGAAAGAAAAGCATCCTATATGAATGGCCCTACTGGAAGTTCAAAAAACTTCTGCACAACCTTGATCCTATGCACATTGAGAAGAATATTTGTGTAGCTTTGGTTGGAACAATTTTGGGCATAAAGGGCAAAACCAAGGATACGGAGAAAGCGCGTAAGGATTTGAAAAATATGGGCATCAGGCTAGAGTTGCATCTAGTGGAGAGGGGCGATGGATCTAGCTTGAAGCCGCATGCCTCTTACACTTTGGAAACAAAACCAAAAGATGCCTTTTATGAATTCTTGAAGTCGATTAAATATCCAGACGGCTATGCGGCGAATCTCTCGAGGTGTGTAACCTCGAAAAATGGTAATTTATCTGGTTTAAAGAGCCATGATTGCCATATCCTTATCCAATGCATCCTTCCTATTGGTATGCGTGGCTTTTTGAATAAGGATATTTGTATAACATTGTTTGAGTTAGGCTCTTTTTTCCAAGACCTCTGCTCGAAAACACAGAGACACGATGATTTGAAAAAATTAGAGGAGCATATAGTTTTAATATTGTGCAAGTTGGAGAGGATTTTTCCTCCTGCTTTCTTTGATGTAATGGTTCATCTATCGGTTCACTTACCGCGCGAGGCCATGCTTAGGGGACCGGTGCAATATCGGTGGATGTACCCAATAGAAAGGTAATAGTTGGTGTTCCATTGATTAATTGTTCATTTATTATTGCAATTGCCTTGCAATGAAAATCGTAAATGATATCATTGGTTGTTTAAAGGTTTCTGAAGACCCTAAAAGGGTATGTTCGCAACCGAGCTCGGCCAAAAGGTTCGATCGCCGAGGCTTATATTGTTAAAAAGTGTCTTACTTTTTGTTCAATGTATTTAAGGCAAACTAATCGAGTTGAACGCTATGATGATGGTGGCGAACGTGGCCCGGGGATATCAGTATTTAGACAAACTGTCCGTCCAATCGGACTGATGGCAAGGGCACATGATCCTTCGCAGGAAGAGCGTGACATGGCTCATTGGTTTCTGCTGAATAATACCCCTGAGGTGGAGCCGTATCTACAGTACGTGCTTCAATCTAACTATATTTATGCATTGCTTGTTAAT
The DNA here is from genome assembly GCA_037013555.1 of Sextonia rubra. Lineage (NCBI taxonomy): Eukaryota > Viridiplantae > Streptophyta > Magnoliopsida > Laurales > Lauraceae > Sextonia > Sextonia rubra. Next base: position 13,897,302 of record JASUAD010000023.1, read on the forward strand.
TGTTAGATTTATTCTCTACTTTTAATTATTCACTAAAAGCTGCCTTGAGTAGGGTCCACAAGAATTTAGTACAAAATCAGCACAATGGAGAAATCGGGCGTGTACAACGAAAAGAATTTGCCAAATGGTTCAAACAACATGTAAGACATAAAATTTTATCATTTTAATTGCTATATATTATTGGATTACACTTCAAATGATATGAGCGTAATATATTTGTCTTAATGTGCTTATGTAGATGAATCAATTACGAACTAGTGGGTCACCTGAAGCTACCGAGGAGATTTGGTCATTAGCAAATGGGCCCAGATCACTAGTGAATTTATATCAAGGGTGTGATAGCAATGGTGTCCGATATCACACTAAAGACCATGAGAATTGTCGTAGAAGTCAGAGTAGTGGCTTGGTTGTGAATGGGGAATATGAAGGAGAGAAACATGACTATTATGGATACATCTACAAAATCTGGGAGTTGTCCTATTGGCACGGGGGTAAAATGGTTTTATTTGAATGTGAATGGTACAACACTAGCACCAAGCACAAGATAAATATTGAAGAACATGTTACAAGCCTTGATCTAACGGGTCGTTGGTGTAAGGATGATCCATTTGTACTACCAAGCCAGGTGACACAAGTCTTCTACGTCAATGACACCATTAGAGGAAAAAATTGGAGAGTTGTAAAACGGGTCAAGCCTCGGGGAGTATGGGATGTACCTGCTAAGCGGGATGATGATGACGATGATGATGCGTGTAATGATGCATTTCAGCAAGGAGAAACGACATATGTTGTCCCAATCCTCGTTGATGGTACTAATGTCCAAACTCTAGGGATGATATAGATCCTAAGATTGTTCTCAGTGATGAGTCAGAAGACGAGGAGGGCCAAGACAAGGATGAAACACTGGTGGAGTATGAAGATGAAGAAGACAATGATGTACTTAGTTAGTCTGACTCTGACATGGAATATGACATATAATATGTGATTCAAGTTTTGCACATGTAATGATTAAGTAAATTAATAAAGTTCTTACCATACAGAATGACATTGTCTGAAAGTTCATTTTCTCTTGTGATTTGTTCATATATGGATATACGATTTCTATATTTTACATTTTATGGTTATTTATATATATTATAGTTGCAAACGATGGTAAATGGAGGGAAAAAATGGGTCAAACCAGGAGAGCTATCCCATCACGTACAAGCATTCAATTATTTATTAAAGAGAAAAAGAACAATTAAGCAGAATGCAGATAAACTTGTTTCTCTAGGGCTCCCGTCGACTGCAGCACGTGCTATATTTGGTTCGGCTAAAGGGACAAACGGGAACTGAAAGAAAATGGTTAGTGGGAATAATAATGACGAGAACTACAGTCCCCCACAAGATGATGACGTAGATGACGATACATTTTCGTCAAAATCAGATGAGATAATCTTTATGTGAATGTCTATGACATGCGCTTTAAAATATTAGTTTTTGATAGTGACACTCATGCTAAATAATATTATTGATTTGGGCTAATAAATATTTATTTTCCTTGTTACTTGGCTCTAAGTTAAGTTGCAGATATGCCTCGGCAGAAGAGGGCTAGGTGTGCTCGGAGTAGCACAGTTGCACTTGGATTAGCACGTGCAGAGAGCACACCCGAGGTTGCGACACAGACTTAATTGCCGATACAGCCACGGACTACACAGGATATACCGTTGCAGCCGTCTACCACACAGCCCTCATTGACCCAGCCTCCTACCACACAGCCATTGCCGAGGGTATCTGCACCGTCCCTGACTCCGCCGAGTCCTCATACACTTACTAGCAGTGTTGGTATGACCTCTTAAAATCTTGGATTCACTTCAATTTAATGTTTTATGTTTACTAACTCATTTAGCACTATCATCTTAACAGCATCAGCCCCAGTCTCGGAGGTTCGGAGTCGTGTAAGGGGAGTTACGCGAGGGAAGAATGTGGCAAAGCTGAGGAAAGAGTTGGGTCATAACATCCCAGTTCCGATCCCCAGCTCGAGTCATAGGCCAGAGGGGGAACATGCACCATCATTGGTTAACCATCTTGGGTTAGCCATTAGAGAGATGGCCCCAGTCCGACCTCATGGTTGGAAGAAGCTTGATAGTGGGATCAAGCTTGCGGTCATTGGATTAGTTCAGGTAAACTACAACGAGAATTATCAACCAAATTGATGATAGTTGTGGTTGTCATTAGAAGGCATGGATTATATTTTATTATTACTAATCGTTATATGGCTCTTTCTTAATTGTAGCAAGTATTTGATATTGGGGACTACGAGGGTGATATGCAGGTCAGGGCGGACATTGACCACCAGTGCAGGATTCTGTACAAGAGTTGGAAATATGAGCTGCATAGCCATTATCTCGAGCTGTTAGAGCAGGGAGTTCCCCGACCTTAGGACCACCCGGCGGATGGCTGTGATCCAGCCGACTGGCAGGTGATGATCTTGCAATGTTGGGAATCACCACAGTGGAGGGTAACATTTGGATATTGTCTACAATAGTTAATTATATTTCAACGTAATTTTATTAAGTATGATTCAATGAAAAAGAGCTTTTGTATTATTACTCTTCTATGTAGGACAAGTCGAAAAAGGCTTAAGAAAGTAGAGCCAAACTGCCATGCAATCATACTAGTGGCTCCAGCTCATTTGCATCGAAGATGTCTCTGATGGTACTAATTATATTTATATGAGCGAACTTGATTAAGTTTATTAATTTATCAATATGTAAATTCATTTCTAATACAAGTTAATTTCAAATGACAGATGGCACAGAATGCCAGTCAGGCGCCTCCTATTACTCAGTTTTTCCTTGACACCCATTATAGACAAAAGAGTAATTCGTGGGTAAACGACGTGGCTCAACAAAGATATGTATGTAAGCTCTTCAATTCAACTTTGATCAATAATTATGTTAGAAGCATTCTAAATCCCTTATTGATTTGAATTAAAGGAGGCCTTGGTGCAGTGGACTGAGGAACAGTCACAGCCCTCTGTCACAGCTCCGATGACTGAGGAACAAATTGCTGTTGATGTGCTTGGGAAGAGATCGGGTTATTTGAATAGGTATGGTATATACACGAGGACCTCTTCATCTTCCACACAATCTCAAGTGCAGCATCTTGAGGTGATCGCCTTGCGCAAGCAACTAGCTGAGCAGGCTAGGAGGCAGGCTAAGTAGGACAGGTGGCAGGCTGAGCAAGACAGGAGGACAGCTGCACTCGAGGCCCTCGTTCAACAGCTGGCAGCTGCGGCAGGGATAGATCCAACAATCTGCCTCAACATCTCTAGATGGTCCAGTTCTGCTGGTGATGTCACAGCTACTGCAGGGCGTGATCGACCCCTTGGTTAGTATAATATTCTCTTGAAATATTACAATAGCTATAATGGCAAGTATGTCAAGTAGTAGAATTTACATGTCAAATATGTCAATGGCTGGGGTATCTGGCTAAAATTCCCCATCATCATTAATATCTTGTTCCCCTGTTTCCCCATGGGGGATTGAATACAAAGAAGCTAAGGAAACTTCATTTGAAATGGAAGGATTCCCAATCTCCTTTGGGATTGTTCCATATAAACCATTCCAGTAAAGGTACAGCTTCTGCAAATTGCTGAGATTCCCAATCTCTGGAGGTATGTCACTCACCAGATTGTTTGCATAGAGAGCAAGAGTTCTGAGGTTTGTGCAATTCCCTAGTTCTTTAGGGATAGCCCCGGAAAATTGATTGTAATAAAGAAACATAATCTGCAGGTTCCTGAGCATCCCAAGCTCTTTAGGAATCTCTTGCAGATCTACATACGGGTAGTTGTTTTTCGATCTGATTCGCACATAGCCCTCATTCGATTGATTGTTTGGCAGTAAATCTAAGGATCGATGATGTCTTGATATTCTTCTCGTTGGTCACTCTCTTGATTTTTGTGGTTTCTTCTAATAAAAGGCTAGATTTCACAAACATCAAATTTTTGTAAAATCATTAGCTGTGATGTGTTCAAAATATTTTTGTTGTAACCGTGAGTCTGCCTAAAGTTTATATTTATAGTGTGTATTCTTCCTAAACTCTTTATAATTTGTTATGTAAGTCCCTCACTGATTGATGCAATGAGGCTAAGATGATAATCTTGATCGTATTGCTAAGTTTAACGTAGTCAAGATATCAAATGATAATGTGAATGGTAGTGGTGTTTTCAAATGTATTGCCTAGTGGGGAGCAATGTTCTGTATATGTTGGGTCCACAGGACAGTGATGGTAGATCTGATGGCCCTCTCTTTGTGTATGTCTCTGAGCGTGCCCACAAATAATAAACTTCATTGTTGGTTAATATACAACTAGGAGTCATTTATTAGTGTGAACACATTTTTTTTCCCTTTGATGCATGTAAATCATGGAGATTACTTGCGATTGGCAGGTTAGAGTGTGGATTACAGGTTGATCATTCATTTAATCCTAATAATCTATTGGAGGGTTTCAAAGTTCAATGGCTGTAGTTGTCAAGGGTGTTGCAGAAGTCAAGAGGATTCTATGATTTGGGGGAACTTGTGATTTGTTCTTATAGTTTCCCATATGGGAATGGAGATGGGAGATTGTGATATGTCAGTATTGGAATCCTCTAGATGCACAACCCAAGTGAACAAATTAAACTTTTCAACTGAGCATTGTGACCCGAACTTGTGGCAGAGAAAACTGTGAATCATTAGGAAATGAGCAAGCAATTAAGGCTCTCTTAAATTTTGTGTAATGATGTGAAATGGCTTTGTTAGTGCCTGGAAAAATATTTTTTGGCCCTTGCAACACAGGAGGGAATAACCATTCATAACATGACAATTAGATTCGTGGCAAGCATATGAATCATTTTCACATTTGCTACTTTTTTATTATCTGAAGTGCTAACAACTAGATGCGATAAATAAAAATGTTAGGAATCAATATCAACAAATATAAAAAAAAGTTATCCCTCTGAATTTCAAAATTTTCATTATTTCCAGCACGTATATAATACCGTTTATTGGGAATGGTACTTTCTTCAGTTGATTGCGGTGTGGTTAGGAGTTAATTGAGCCCACCACAAATACATCTTATGCCTCACCCAATTTGATATGTGCAATGATCGTTTCATTTATAATTCATTATATCCTGGTTCCAAGTGTTACTCGTTGCATCTTCTTTTCTTCTTCATAATTTAGTGTTTATACCATTTACTGAATGATCCATTTGTAGTTTCTCTTTTGCCTTGTTATTGGGGACAATGATGTTACATTTGTAATTTTTTAATTCATTGAAAAGGTTCTAATGTTATTTTTGTCATTACAGATTGATGGACGAGTTCGGTTTTGTTTGGTAGCAGACATGGAGGACTTTTTTTTTTTCAATTTAGTCTATTTGTATTTGTATATTGGATATTAATATGGGATTGTATTATTGTAATATTTGCTAAATGAGATGAATGATTTGATGAGAAATGGTGATGTTTGTTTGTTTATTCGGTAATTCTTGTATGGATGGATTTCTTTTTGTTAACTAAAGGTGCATGAATAGCAGCTATAAACAGGTTTATTGGAAAATTATAATGAAATAACAGTAAATACATTGTAAAAAAGATCAAATTATTGCCGACGAAAAAACACTTTTGCCGACGTTTCAAAACGTTGACAAAAAACAATTTTAATTTTTGTTTTTTAATAATTTTGAATTGCCGACGTTAACAATTCGTCGGTAAAAGCTAAATGGAAATTAAAATTAAATAAAACGACTTTTACCGACGTTAACAAACGTCGGTAAAAGTCATTTTAAAATTGAGTAAAAAGAGAAATTATTTAACGACGTTAATTATTCGTCGGAAAAAGTGAAATGGATTTTTACCGACGTTATGAAACGTCGGTAAATGTCATTTTATTTAATTTTAATTTAAATTTCACTTTTCCTGACGAATAATTAATGTCGGAAAAAGTGAAATTGATTTTTACCGACGTTATAGAATGTCGGTAAAAGTCATTTTATTTAATTTTAATTTAAATTTCACTTTTTTCCGACGAATAATTAACGTCGGTAAAAGTAATTTAAATTTTTAAAAAATAAATATATTGCCGACGTTAAAAATGCGTGGTGAAAGTTAAATAGAAATTAAAATTAGATAAAATGACTTTTACCGACGTTAAAAAGCGTCGGTAAAAGTCACTTTAAAATTTAGTAAATACGAGAAATTATTTGCCGACGTTAACGTTTCATCGGTAAAAGTGAAATTTAAATTTAAATTAAATAAAATGATTATTACCAACGTTTTATAACGTCGGTAAATGTATATTTTATCGTCGGTAAATATAATTGTTGCTGACGTTTTTTATTTTCGTCAGTAAATGGTTTTGCTGACGTTTCGTTACCGACGTTCGTCCGACGAAAATATTTTCGTCTGTAAAATTTTTTACCGACGTTTTCTACCATTTTTGCGACGAAAGATTTCATAGCTAAAGATGTTATTTCTTGTTGTGCTCATTAATTAGCTAGTGAGCACAATTAATTACTCGCTAATCAAGCTTAGCTTTGGTCAGAGTATTACACAATCATCCAAGACTTGGTCTTCTGAAATTGCTTCTGTTTCCTTGTCACCCCGTTCAAACCCATAGAGTCCAATCAATGTCTTTGTACGTTGGTGATCGTGAGCGCCACCTGCAGGGTGCCGTTGCAATAATAAATTTTGGTGAGTCTAGAGTCAAAGCATAGGGAGCTAATCACAATAGTATGCACTTGTCCTTAGAAAAACTAGAACTAGCCTATAAAAACCTATACAACCAATTTCCTACTAATTGCTGAAATTAAAATTAATTACAAACCATAAAAATCAATTACAAACCATTAAATAAAACCTAATCTAAAAGAAACCTAAAGTAGAAAACCTATTCTAGCAAAAGGTTCCATCCATGAGCAAACAAATCAAACCACCAATTGCATAAAAGTAAAAAAATAAAAAATAAAAAACAAAATGCATAAAAAAGAATGAAAGATTTCATAAAGAGTAAAATAATTTAGGACCTCATAAATCTGATTTATGTATTTATTGTAGGTCAACAATGAAACTCGGAACCACCTTCAACAATTGTGCGTTTTTAATCCACAACAAGATGAAGAGATGATCTAGTAGGGTACTGCTATTAAACTCATTAACTCCATTTACAGTTGATCTCTATAAAAACAAATAACAAAATACTAGCAAAGGTCTTCCTAGAATAATATCTAATCTACCGTTGTCCTTGCATCTTAAAGTTGTTGGAGTGAGCTTGCCTAAAAACCAATCTTCACCATCTTCAAGAGAAAACCAAAGAGACTAGAAGTTGTAGGGGTGGATAGGTGGAACAAGGGGTTGGTTATCCCCCTCTTGGAGAGAGAGAGAGAGAAAGAGAGAGAGAGAGAGAGAGAGAGTGTGTGTGTGTGTGTGTGTGTGGAGAAGAGGGTGGAATGAGGGCTAAGCTGTGGGACATCCCCACTTATTTCTTTTATAGATTTTGGCCTCCTTGGTTTCTTATTGATGAATAATTTCTTGTTCAAGTTCTTTGCTTGGCTTGCAATTTGCAATGTATTTAGGAATCCTTGATTCTCTTCCATTTAAATTCGAAAAATTGGATTCAAATCGTTAAGAAGATAATAATAGATCTTTTTTTAAACGTGTAACAAAAGTGAACCCATCTTGGCATCCAATATAGTTACCTTATCTAAAACTGAATCAATCAACTTCCAAAGGCCATATCTACTGAAAATAACTTTCCAACGATAGGTAGACTATCTCGATCTGATGCTTGGTTTGAAAGTTATGATTGTTTTAAGTTTGATTGTCCTGAGAAAATATCAAAATAATTAAGTCTCCTTGTCCAAGAAACTTTCTTTTTTGCCTCTTACTTTCTAAATATGTTTCCTTGACAACTTGCACTTCCTTTTTCTTTTAAAATCTGAACTTGAAATTTGAATTTAAATAATAGTGGAGAATTATCTTTAATTAACGTTCAAGCTTGCAAAAAATGTGGTGGGACCCCACTTTGGGTGTGAACATGGGGATTCAAGCACCATACAACGTGTGGGTCCTGAACGGGTCCTCATTTTTCTCAATCTTTGACTTTTCTTGATTCTTATTTCTCTAAATTAATTCATCAAACCACTCTTGTCAATTCCTCATCAAGGTGGGCCCCTTTGACTTGAGTTTCCTACACGAAAACAAATTTTAATTCAGAATTATTCATATCATACAGAAATTAAAAAATGCAATGTATGAGACCCAATTCACACTATATGCATGCATATGATAACATCATTTTGACTAATTTTTCATGATCTAACTAATGGTGAAAACAAATTATGCCATTTATTGTGTGAATTAAAAGATAGGAGAGATGTGTGAATGACAATGCATAAAATAACTGTTTTCATGAAATTATGTAAAAACCTGAACTTTTGAAGAATTTTGAGTTAAATTCAAATTATGATGGTTAAAAACATAAAATGATGAAATTCTATGATTGTAATACATTTTATTCTAATTAAATCCATAATTATTGTCACACCTCAAACTAGGAGGTTAGTTTGATTCCAATTTCAAGATGAAACTAGTGTAGAGATTAATAGTCATTTTGACTTTTATATGAAACTTTTTTCTCCACACCAACCCCACCGCATATCATGGTTGAATTTAATAGTGAAATATTGAAACATGTCATACGTTTCCTACGGAAGTAAAATTTACATCAACATCCTAGTTACATTAACATGTGTAATGTGAAAGCATATGAAGTCTCAAAAATATTTACAGCTAAAGAAGTCTTTAATTTACATTTTTAGCAGTGTTCTATTCACATATCTATGACATTAGCTAGCTCATCTAGCCACCATTTGAACTTTCCATGAAACTCCACCACTATCCTTGATAAGCTCTCATCTCCACTAAATCACATCATCTGAACTCTACTCACCTACTTTTATTTTTATTTCCTCACTCATCTTCGGTATTTGGGAACTGGTAAAGACTGTGTCCTGTCACACCCCCAAAACTGGGTCGGATTTGAACCTAATTCTAAGGGTATGAGAATTGGAGCCAATTAAAAATTTTCTTACATAAATAATGCGAGCCTCGATTCCGGATGGATCGAAGTTCTTCGTGAGGCTATGCTTGGTGATTAAGCAACTATAATCACACACGGAACTAAGATCTATAATCTTCGCAGATGAATATCATATACCAATCATTCAACAAATCTCATTAATAATAAAATCAAGGTCAAGTGCTTCGAAGCATAAAAATTAAAGTTATAATTTCAAGACAAATAAATTTAATGAATAAACTAATGGCCCAAACATGGCCTTATTACATAATCTAAAGTTTTGATATCTGCACTAACACTAAAATGCCTCAGACAATGTTATCGGTGCTCCACTCAATAACTCTGTCATTTGGTGGAATCTCTTGTATCACCTAACCATCCGGCTCGGCACCTGTAATGAGATCTAGACACCAAAAGTAGTGGGTTAGAATAAATATTATATTTTAATTCAATTAATTAACACCATTGCTTGCAGTTTACTCTCTTGTCAGATTGAAAGGCTTACCAAGTTACTGAGCCAGTAGGCTACTCGGGTCATTACAGGTCCTGTAACGTCAAACAAGACGTTAATGTAGAGCAAGTAAACCAATCAAGTTGTATTAATTTTAAAACCTTTTTAGAAACAAGTAAATAATGTATAAATCTGAAAATTAGAAATAACTAAGATAGTCAGAGGATAAAAATTGAGAATATGAACAATATAATCCTCATGAAGTAAATTGAACTGAAAAGTGTTTATAAAAGAAGCATTACATATGCAACCATGATATACTAAAATAAAATGCCAATGATATACCGAAACAGAAAAAGCAACCCACAATAACATATATACAAAAATAAATAATAAACAGCAATGCATAGAACTGAGTACTCTCACTGTTCAAAATGGTGGCCACTTTATCTAGCTCTACCCAGAAGTGAGGTTCCAGTGAATCCTACAATAGAACTAAGCTGCAGCTATTGTACACGATCCATCCAATCCTTCACTCTGCCCTGTTTCGGATGACAATCTGAATGGGGCCAAAATGATATCAATGTAGAATGCAAAATCTGATTTATATCACATTACTTTTAAATAACAGAATTATTACCAGTAAACAATAATGTGTATCTCGAGGGTAGTCAAATTGACGTTACACATAAAATACACCGGATAACCCTTCGCATTATCACAAGGTTATTCAATGATTGAACTTTGGATTTAAATCAAACAAATATTCATAAATAATTATAAACAGGTCTGACATTGTTTTCCTAAAGTTTTATGGTCGTTGAAAAATCATAAGGTATCTCCGCACCCAATACAGTCCAATCCTGGAGAACTACAGAATCTGCAGAGTGTCTACTGCCGATCCCGCGGTTGACCTTGGTCGACTGGCTTACCTATACTGAGTAGAAAATTTTAAAAATTGTCTGAAAAGAAAAAAAAAAAAAAAATCAATGGTCAACATTGTGGTCGACTGAGAAAGGTGCATGGTCAACCGTGAGACCTTTCACGGTTGACCAGGGTTCCGCAGAGACAATTTGCAAGTGCTCTATTTCAATTCGAAATCAAGTTTTCCTTCTCCCAGTAACTACCAACAAGTTCCAACTTACAAAACCTTGAAAACACTTGTTTACATTATTTTAAATCATTAAAAACCATTAAGAATGAACCAAGTTTTAAAATTTCAGGTTGTAGAGAAATTCATTGGAAAACCCGTTTAAATTCAAATCCATGGAAAACTTACCTCAATTCCAAGTTTTCAGAAGCTGTCTCTCCACATCATTCGCTTCCAAAACTAGAAAACCATCTCCTTGGAGAAGAACTAAAGCCATAACCAAAAGATGAAGAACGGGGAGAAGAAGAAGTGAAAAAAATGATACAAGCATTACATAACAGACGAAGAGAAGTAGGAAAATAAGAAGATGACGAAGCAACTGCATAGGCTCACTTAAAAATCTCCAAAATTTAACTCAATTCCAATCTCGATCTTTGGTGAAGAATAGACTCAAGAAGAAGTAACAGGTGAAGAAGATGATGTAGCTTCTTTACTCTCAATCGATCTCTTTATCCTTTTCATTCGCATCTCCCTTTTCCCTCTCAGTTCTCTTACTCTCTCATTGGCTTCTTGTTGTGATTTTGACATCACCCGTTGTGCACATCCATGTATCACAAGATCAACAAGAACAAGCCACACACAAGAAGAGACACGAGATTTACGTGGTTCACCCAAACAGGGCTACGTTCATGGGCACATAGACAATCATCTTCACTATCACAAATAAAGTACACAGAGACACACGTTCTCTCACATCGTCTCACCTACGTGGTGTGAGAACACCAGGGGCAAGAGAACTCTCACCTCTCTTCAGCGCTAGATCTAGGGTTACAGACTACATACATATATAGTCTCCTCTTTTTTGGCCACCAAGAAAGTTCCGGTACAATTACCAAAATACCCTTGACCTTAAACCAGTCCCTGGCTAGCCCAATGGACTCATCCAGCTAAATTGGAATACAAGAGATATACCCAACAATCTCCACCTTGGCTTGAATTCCGCACAACTCGAACCATCAGGAGATAAAACCGGCAATGTCTTCAGATACCGTGCTGAATGGTACGTCACTGCACCAACGATGTAGTTTTCTTCAACATTTTGATTTGTTGAACCAGTACATGAACTTTGAGCACAGTTCATCTCGTCAAATTCTACCTCGAACTTAAAGCTCGAAACCATTGACGAATCTGAGTGATATCATGAATCACTCACCATCCTGTCCCATCTTCAACATCACTTTGAAGATCCAATCACCACAAGCATGCAAGCAAAATAAATCAGGAATACAAGTCCAGATGACTTCACAATTGCAGAAACCTCTGCCTTCGAGCGATCAAAAACTCCATTTGACCGGGCCTCCGATCAATCAAACATATGTTTGATAACTGCTGACACATCAGCTCCTCCTTACTGCTTTTCCGGCTTTGGCAAGATGAATAACATTACATGCGATCCAGAAAGCATGTGAACCCCAAACGAACAACTTCGTTTGAATCAGCAAACTCTTTGCAACTAGGCCGGCAACTCCTACTATTGGGTTTGCAACAACAACCAGGTCGAGTAGACCCGATTCTAACCTGAATCCACATCTGTTTAGATCTTCTCAAGATTTCTGCATTAAGTTATAGATCTTGTCACCACGAGTACGCTGAAAGAAACGGATCTGAAATCCGAGTCCGGATGGCTTCGATATCGTAGAAACAAGTTTCTACGCTCCAATCTATCAAACCTCCTCGTTGACCAACAAACAGCCAATCTCCTTCTTCCACTACGTAGATCTGCTCGAAACGAGTCCGTGGGTGCAAACGGATCTCCGATCGGATATTGGATGATGAAGATATCGCAGAAACAATTTCAGCCGTTGATCCTAGTCAAATCTGCTTGTTGGCCGTTTCTGACTTCACTGATTACGTCACTTCCTGTTCTGCTGGGCTTCTGAAGTGGACCCGGTCAGGTTCACCTGACCCGTAACTGAACTGAACTCTTTTCACTGGGCTCTTATGTGCACACGGGTCAGGTCTGACCCGAACTCAAACTGGCTGATTTGCTGGATTAAACTGCTGGGGAGGGCTTCTAATACACAGACCAAGTCGACTCAACCCGACCCGGCCTAAACCTACATCCAGTCGGCTAGGCTTGCACCACGGGTTGGGTCAAACTGACTGACCTGAAATCCGAACCGACCTACACTTAACGCTGACTGGGCTTTCTCCGTGGCGGGTCAGGTCAAACTCACCTGACCCGAGACCCGTAACCTGGGTCACCATCAACAACGCTGCGCCCTGTTTGCAACGTCGTTTGCAACCAAGTTGCAGACGGGCGGCGGGCTGCTTCGACTTTGGCTTCGCTGGTTCAGTGACAGCGGCGCGGGACTGGCGACGTCGACTGCGATGATGCAGGCAATGGCGGCTACCGGTGACTGGGACGATGTAACAACCCGCCCCGCACCATCGAGGTATTGTCCGTTTTGGACTTCCCAGGAGGTCACCCATCCTAAAATTGCTCTTACTCGAGCACGCTTAACTTTATAGATTTTATGGAAGTCTTCACGGTTTTGTCCCCAAAAAGCACCTCGACAGTTTAGGACGGATTCTTACTTATATTCTTTACATTTAAGCACTCTTGGGATTGGGTCGTTATAGACGACAACGACGACAGCAAATTGACCGGAGAGAATTTTTCTTTTCTTTTTCCGGTCTTCCTCCTCAAATCCGGCAGTGACGTCGCAGCAGCGTCTTTCTTCTCCGGCAAACAGTTCGGTGAGTCTTCTTTTTTCTTGTTTTTCAAATCAAAGACTTCCCTGAATCTTCTTTATTTCCTGCAACGAAAAGGGACCGAAATCCCTTCCCTTTTACGATGAAGATTTGCAGCCAACCGAGCCCTCTCTGCCTTGAAAACCGATTTCTCTAAGAAATCGATTTTCTCTTGTGGTCCATCAGAGATCAACATGCTCCGTTCTTCTCCTTCTCAGATCTGGAAAACCAGGAAATCGAACTAGTAGTGTTTGACTCCGAGACCTGAAAACATGTGAATCCTTTTTTCCTCCGATCCTAGCTAAACCGGAGAACTCAATCTCGTCTTCTTCTTCTTCGATAGTGGCCCAAACCAGAGATCACGAAACCGATCTCTCTTCCGCTATTTCGAAAACAGAGATCCGAATCTTTCGACAAGGATTCAATCAGTCGATCTTCATGCGCACAACCTCCAAGCGATCTCCACCTCGCTCAGAAACCCGATGAACACCAACCTCGGCTCTGATACTACTTATTGTGATTTTGACATCACCCGTTGTACACATCCATGTATCACAAGATTAACAAGAACAAGCTACACACAAGAAGAGACACGAGATTTACGTGGTTCATCCAAACAGGGCTACGTCCACGGGCACAGAGACGATCATCTTCACTATCACAAATAAAGTACATAGGGACACACATTCTCTCACATTGTCTCACCTACGTAATGTGGGAACACCATGGGCAAGAGAGCTCTCACCTTTCTTTAGCGCTAGATCTAGGGTTACAGACTACACACATATATAGTCTCCATTTTTTTGGTCACCAAGAAAGACCCGGTACAATTACCAAAATACCCTTCACTTTAAACCAGTCCCTGGCTAACCTAGTGGACTCATCCGGCTAAATCGGAATACAAGACATATACCCAACACTCCTCACTAGTTGAAGGATAAGAAGAAAGAAAGAAGAAGAACAATGAAGAAGGAAAAAGAAGAGGAGCGGAACGGTTTGAATAGTGAATGTGAGTTGGGTTTCTAGAAGTTTCAAAATAGTCCTTAATTATTACAAATAGCCCCTTATGCTTTATGAAAACTCTAAACAGGTCCTCTCTTAAACAAAGGTCTTACTAAACATATTCTAGCATCACCATCTAATTAATTATAACAATACAACCTAATTAGATTCTAATACACGTTATTATATAATTAATCATGCAAGAAAAATAAGGATCTCATAATTTTACATGAAATAATGATGAAACAATGCACTTTTATGGACTTTTCAATTGGTAATGCATTTTTTACTGTCTTAACTAAGGAGATTTATAATTTTACCTTCATCATAGTCAGTTCTAACTTTTTTTAGCATTTTTCGATTGATCTTTTTCCACCCTTCGGTGGTATAACCACCTCATCTTTTCTCCAAAAGCTTTATTTGTCCTAAATGTAAGTCCATCAAGTAATCATTACAGTGGTCCCTCCATGAAATATTCATCTTTTTTCTTCTATCATGCTTGGTTGTGGCTGGTGATACAACTTAGATGGATTGAACATGTTCTTTAACAATTTCATTATCCATTTCTAAAAAGCAACAAAATTGTCAAGAAAAAGATACAACTTTAAATAGATTGACATTTATGAATTTGTAATTGCCCATTTAGTTACTCTTTCCCATTTATGATCATATGAAATAGTACACTATATTAACATATCAAAATAAATAAATTTCCATCATTTTTTAAAATATGGGGGCCTTGTAAGACATCTAGGTTAGGCAAACTCGCTAAACTGAGTAACTAATGAAAGAGGTCAGTGTAATGAGACAGAGTATCACCCACTTGACTAGAATCCTTGGAACATGACAGTCTCAATTATATGATTTCTCAGCTGTTGAAAAAATGGTTTTTGTTTCTATGGAACAATCGATCAATATGGATTCTTCTTCTATAGAATGCAAGATTAGAAGATCCAAGGAATGAAAAAAGAAAAAAAATCATGCATTCTTTGCTTATTTATACCTACCTCCTCTTCCATGGCCTTAATTTTTAAATCGTTCGTGAATTCTAGAAACTTTCATAGTATTCTTACTTGGGATGCTTGAGATGGGTTCTTTTTAGCATTTCAGTGTTGGATTTGTCGGTGGTCAATGCTGTCTTAAATCAAACTAGGAAGCTATTCTTATAAAGCATTGCATTTCTTCTATTTATTCGATGCCATATTCTTTTCTAAAAAAGAGAATTAAGTGCCTCAGTCAAAGCAACATATCATTCAATCGAAATTGCGAAATTTGAATATCTCTCTCTCTCTCTCTCTCTCTCTCTGTGGTTGCATAAGAAGCATTTCAGCGTATGAAGTATGTGGGCAAGGGCAAAACACATATAATATTGTGGTAGAGAGAGATGAGGAGAGAGAAAAATGAGACGCAAAAACCCCAAGACTACCTCTCCCATGAGACCGGCAAACCATTTTCTAGAAAGTTCTAATTAAAAATAAATAAATAAAGTACACTTCCGACCATCATATACCTAAAGAGTAATAGGAAGATGATGTCCCTAATACACAACATATGTCAACATATGCTACCCCCACATTGAATGTTCTCTCCAGCAATAACAATATATATATATATAAATATAGGGACCATCACTACAACAATTTACATTTTTAGCTACGAAAAATTTCGTCGCCAAAAGAGAAAAAAACGTTGCTATATATCTTTATAGACGAAAATATTTACGTCAGCCGAACGTCGGTAAAAAGTCGTGGGCAAAAGATTTTACCAACGAAATTAAATTCCATTGTCGAAAATTATATCTTCATCGATGATAATTTGAAATTTACTGACGTTTTAAAACGTTGGAAAACTCATTTCATTTTTTTTAATTTGAATTTTACATTTGCCAACGTTTTTTTAACATCGGTAAAAATTTTTCTGCTATTTTTAAAATTTTAAAATTTCATTTTACCACCGTTAAAAAATGTCGATAAATTAATTTCATCTTTAAAAAGTTTTTCTTTTACTTTTACCGACGTTTTATTAACATTGGTAAACTCATTCCACTTTTTTAAAATTTTATTTTTACTTTTACCGACGTTTCTTAACTTTGGTAAAACATTTATCCCAATTTTTAAAATTTTAAATTTCATTTTGCCGATGTTAAAAAAACGTCGGTAAATAAATTTCATTTTTTTTTAAATTTACTTTTAGATTTTTAAACGTTGGTAAAATCATTATCCCATTTTAAAATTTAAGTTTACCGACGTTTTAAAACATCAGTAAAATCATTCCATTTAAAAAAATTTTTCATTTAACTTAACCAATGAACAAAAACGTCTGTAAATGTCTTTTTTTTCAGCAAATTTTTTTTTGAAATGTGTTATTTGTTTTTTCAATATAATATTCCTGTAAACCTATTTATACACTTGTATTAAATATAAACCTGTTCATGTACTTGTATTGAACATAAAAAATCCATGCATACAAGAGTTGCTGCATAAACAAACAACCATTGCCATTTTTCATCAAATCATTTGTCTCATTTAACAAATACTACAATCAATGATACAGTCTCATATAAATGTCCAATATACAAATACAAATAAACTAAAATGAAAATAAAGCACCCCTACAAGCTTGCAACCGAACCCAAAGCATCCATCAATTTGCAATGATAAAAACAACATTAGAACTTTTTCAATGAATTAAACTTCAAATGTAAGAAAAACATCTATTTATATAGATTCCTAAGTTTTTTGTGGCTTGTTTTCCAGCTTAAGTATTAAGAATTAGGCAGTTGTTGCATCTAATTTGTTAACTGGGAGTTTGATTCATGAGCCATTAATTCCTACAAGTTACTTTGGCCTCGAGCAAGGTACTCGTACTGTTTTCTGGGCCTTCCAATGACTGTTTCTCATTTTTGACCTCCGGTGGCCTACTTTCGAGCCTAAGTATTCGAAATCCAACATTTTTAGGTCTAATTCTCTAACCGAGAGTTCGATTTGCAAGCCGTCAATTCCAACAAGTTAATTTGGCCTCAAGCTAGGTGCTCATGCCAGTTTTCAATTTTTTTTGTGCCGTTTCCAGTTTTGGACCTCTGGGGGCTAGTTTTAAAGTTTAAGTGTTGAAAATCCTAGGTTTTAGCGTCAATTCTCTAACTAGGAGTCTGATTTGTGAACTGTCAGTTCATACAAGTTACTCTACCCTTGAGCAAAGTGTTCGTGCTAGTTTTCGATTTTTTTAGGGGCCGTTTTCTATTTTGGACCAACGGCGGGTGGTTTTTGAGCCTAAGTGTTGAAAAATCCTAGGCTTTAGTGTCTAATTTTCTAACCAAGAGTCCAATTTGCGGAGCATCAATTCCTACGAGTTACTCTACCCTCGAGTGAAGTGCTTGTGCTAGTTTTTGATTTTCCAAGGGCCATTTTCCATTTTTGACCCCTCGGTGGCTGGTTTTCGAGCCTAAGTCTTGGAAATCGTAGGTTTTTTCTTCTAATTCTCTAATTAGGACTCTGATTTATGAATGGTCAGTTCCTACAAGTTACTTTACCCTTGAGCAAAGTGCTCGTGCTAGTTTCCAAATTTTTTTGGGGGGGCAATTTTCATTTTTGCCCCCCAGTGGGTGGTTTTTGAGCTTAAGTATTGGAAATCGTAGGTTTTTATGTCTAACTCTCTAACTGGGAGTCTTATTTATGAACCATCAATTTATACAATTTACTTTACCCTCGACTGAAGTGCTCGTGCTGGTTTTTGATTTTTTCGAGGGCTGTTTTCTGTTTTGGACCCCTAGCAGGCGGTTTTTGAGCATAAGTCTTGGAAAATCATAGGTTTTTTCTTCTAATTCCCTAACTAGGAGTTTGATTTGTGAACCGTTAGATCCTTTAAGTTACTTTACCCTCGAACGAAGTGCTCATGCCAGTTTCCGATTTTTTAGCCTAAGTGTTGGATAATCATACGTTTTTGCTTCTAATTCTCTAATCAGGAGTTTGATTTGCGAACTGTCAATTCCTACAAGTTACTTTACCCTCAAGCAAAGTGATTGTGTCAGTTTCCCATTTTTACGGGGGCTATTTTCCATTTTGGACCCTCGGTGGTTAGTTTTCGAACCTAAATGTTGGAAAATGCTAGGCTTTAGCATCTAATTCTCTAACGGGAGTCTTATTTGTGGATCGTCAATTCCTAAAAGTTACTCTACCCTTGAATGAAGTGCTCATGTAAGTTTTTGATTTTTTTGGGGGCCTTTTCTCATTTTTGACCCTGCAGTGGGTGGTTTTCGAGCATAAGTCTTGGAAATCGTAGGTTTTTGCTTCTAATTCTCTAACCGGGACTCCAATTTATGAACCATTAGTTCCTATAAGTTACTCTACCTTCGAGCAAAGTGCTTGTGCCAGTTTTCAAATTTTTTAGGGGCTGTTTCTCGTTTTGCCCCCCCGGCGAGTGGGTTTCAAGCTTAAGTCTTGGAAATCATAGGTTTTTATAACTAATTCTTTAACCGGGAGTCCTATTTATGAACTATTAGTTCCTACAATTTACTCTACCCTCAACTGAAGTGCTCATGTTGGTTTTCAATTTTTTTGGGGGCCATTTCCTGTTTGGACCCTTTGCAGGCAGTTTTTGAGCTTGAGTGTTGGAAAATCATAGGTTTTTAGTTGTTCAGAATCACAATATTTAAGTACCAGTAAAGAAAGGTTTTGGAACTAGTGTGATATATCATTCTATATCGTATAATATAATAGAATCCTGGCCTTGCTTTCTCTTCACTGCTTGATACTTGTTTCTTTTCATGTGGTGATCCAGACCACTCATTATGTAGGTCCCATTGTAGACAAGGCCATCTGTAGATATTCCAACAATTAGAGGGTTGTAGCCTTCCATATTGTCCTTGTGGAAGTGTTGCACGTTCACAACTACTCCTAAGCATCCTTTTTTTTTTTTTTTTTGGTTTTTCAGTGTATTAGATCGTAAATGTCTCAAATCAGCAAGATCTTTTGTATATGGCCTAAAATGAATGGTCTAGATCACCACATGGGGAGCAAACAGTGGAATGTGATGAAGTGCAAACAAGTGACCATTTTTATGTTGGTTTGCTTACCAAACCAGTGGACCACTTCTTAGACAAGTCAAGGCTAAAAATCAAACCTAATTATCAGTAACCCTTACCTGTTGGCCTATCCATAAGGTGGCCTATCAGTTGGTAAGCCCAGATTGATCTACCTGTTTCCCAATCTCATTAAGGTGATACTTAATATTATTTACTAAATGGATTTTACTAGAGGTAGATCAGGAATGGAGAAGGAAAAGGACATCTACATGCATAAGGAGAGATGGGTTGTCATGTTTCTTAGTTGGGTGATTGAACTACCAGATTGAGGGGGTCATGAGCACCTTGTTTACTGATGATTTCACAACCCAATCATTTCCTTTCAAGCATTTACTTTCATTCACAAAACCCAAAAAGCAAATTTGTGGTTAGTTGCTTAAGTGGTCATAAGCATTCTAGCAACCCAGCTGCTCATTAATTGTCGATCATTTCACAAGACAATTTGAGAGGGAGATCAAGACCTCGGGCAGAAGGGCAGAAGTCTATCAGGCATTCTTATGAGGCAAATACATTTTTTTTTCTGAATTGTGATATAATTGTGTAGTCTGTCAAACGTTCTTATGAGGCAAATACATTCTTGATTTCACTCCTTGCATTTCTCATTTGTTCCTTCAAACTATTCCATAATCATGTCAATTTGACAGTTTTCTTGATTTCACTCCTTGCATTTCTCATTTGTTCCTTTGGATGTCTAGAATTTTATAAGAAACTTGAACTTGTTGGGGAATTGAGTGTAGGGCTAGTGTGGGTTGCCAGATATGAGAACCCCACATCATTGCATTCACCTTTCCAATGCCTTGCCTTATGCCTTCTAGGCTATCCACAAGTTTTACTTCGCCATTTCCCCATTGGTATCTGTGTTCCATTTCTAGATATGTTTAGGAGCTAAATTAGGAGAGGTCGTTTTCTTAGGGTTGATATGGGTTATGAATTCTATACTAGTGGGGCCTCATGCTCTTCTTATTGAGATTTCTATGCTTTCATGCTGTTTTTTGGTCATTTATACATTCGAGGAAAATTGTACCATTGTAACAAGATCCACGACTTGCTATCATATCTTTTGGAACATCTTTGCTAGTTTCTCTTATGCATATGTATCAAAGGAATTTTAAAGCAGTTCCTCTAGCTTAACGAAAGGTAGACTGACTGTAAATTTTGCATACAGCGATCAACAATTGGTTCCAATGATAAGCATGCAATTTGAAGAATGGCTATAATTGTTGAATACCAGCATCAAGTTCACTTACTGAGTTGAGGTAGTTAAAGAGAGTCTCATCGAACCCCCGATCAAGACCACGGGCACACTAGTTCCAAAACCTTTCTTTAATGATACTTAAATATTGTGATTCTAAATAGCTAAAGACCTTTTAGTGTTTATAAATTTTGATGAGTTATTATGTTAAAATTTCAAGAGAATAATATACTAACCAAGGGGTCGCATCATGCTTTCCAGTAACTATGCCATTGGTAGTAAAACTGATCCCTCTAAAGATGTTGATGTAGATCATCGGATCTATCCCTGTCGCAGTTGCCAGCTATTGAATGAGGGCCTCAAGAGCTGCTGTCCTCTTATCTTGCTCAGCCTGCCACTTATCCTGTTCAGCCTGCCTCCTAGGCTATTCAGTTAGCTGCTCTCACAGGGCGATCACCTTAGGATGCGGCACCCGAGACTGTGTGGAAGATGAAGAGGTTCTCGTGTATATCCCATACCCATTTAAGTATCCCAACCTCTTCCCAAGCACATTAACAGCAATTTGTTTCTCAGTCATCGGAGCTGTGACAAAGGGCTACGATTGCTCCTTAGTCTGCTGCACCAAGGCCTCCTACCATTTAAATCAATAAGGGATTTAGGATGTTTTTGTGGCATTATTGATCAAAATTGAATCGGTGAGCAAACGTACATGTCTCTGCTGAGCCACTTCATTTGCCCACTCATTACTCTTTGGCATGTAGTGGGTGTCGTGGAAGAACTGAGTAATAGGCGGTGCCTGACCGGCATTCTGTGCCATTTGTCATTTGAATTTATTTTGTATTAGATATGAAACTACAGATTGATAAATTAATAAACTTAATCAAGTTTCTTCATATGAATATAATTAGTACCATCAGAGACATTCTCGATGCAAATGACCTGGAGCCACTAGTATGATTGTATGGCAGATTGGCTTGACTCTCTTGAGCCTTCTTCAACTTCGTCTACATAGAAAAACAATAATATATTAGCTTTCTTCAATAAATCATAACTAATAGAATTACATTGGAATATAATTAATTGATGTAAATAGCATCCAAAAGTTACCTTCCACTCTAGTGATTCCCAGTACTGCGAGACCATCAACTACTAGTTAGCTGGATCACAAACCTCTGCTGGGTGGTCCTGGGGTCAAGGAATCTCCTGCTCCAACAGTTCGAGATAGTGACTATGCAGCTCATATTTCCAACTCCTATACAAAATCTCGCACTGGCAGTCAATGTCTGCCTTGAGCTGCATATTATCCTTATTGTCCCCGATATCAAATATTTGCTGCAATTAGGAGAGAACCATATAAAGATTTGTAATAATAAAATATAATCATATAGAGAAAGTACAACTATGATTAGTTTGGTTGATATTTCTTGTTTCAGTTTACCCGAATTGAACTAATAACGGCATGCTTGATCCTAGTAACAAGCTTCTTCCAACCATGGGGTCAAACTGGGGTGACTTCTCTAATGGCTAACCCAAGATGGTTAACCAGTGATGGTGCATGTTCCCCTTCTGGCCTATGGCTCAAGCTGGGGATTGGAACTAGGATGTTATGACCCAGTTGTCTCCTCAGCTCTGCCGCCTTCTTCCCTCACGTAGCACCCCTTACACGGCTTGAAACCTCCGAGACTAGGGCTGATGCTGTTAAGATGACGTGCTAAATGAGTTAGTAAACACAAATCATTAAATTTAGGTAAATTCAAGATTTTAAAAGGTCATAATTTTCTCACCTACATTATTACCGACTATATGAGGACTTGGCGGAGGTTGGGACAGCAGAGGTTGGGTCGGCGAGGGTTGTGTCGTCAAAGGTTGTCTTGGCAGAGGCTGTGTTGCAGCCTTAGGTGTGCTCTCTGCACGAGCTAACGCAAGTGCAGCTACGATACTCTAAGTACGACTAACCCTTTTCTCCCGAGGCATATCTGCAATCTGGCTTAGAGCAAAGTGATAAGAAAAAGAAACAATTGTTAGCAAAAATCAATAATATTAGTAAAGTGAATGTCTGCAATTTACATTCAAAGAAAATGGCAATCATTTTAGCATGACTATCACTAGCAAAACTAATATTTTAAAGCATGTCATAGACACTCATAGAAAGATTACCTCATCCGATTATACCAATATGTCTCGTCATCTACATCATCATCTTCGGGAGCAATGTAGTTCTTGTCGTTATCATTCTCACTAACCTTTTTCTTTCCCTTCCCATTTGTCCCTTTAGTCGAACCAAATATAGCATATGCAGTCACCGGGAGCCCTAGAGATGCAAGTTTATTTGCATTCTGCTGAATTGTCTTTTTTCTCTTTAATAAATAATTGGATGCTTGCAGTTGATGAGACAACTCTCTTGGTTTGACCCATTTTCTCCCTCTGTTTGGCATCTTTTTCAACTATGATATATATAAATAAGCATAAAATGTGAAATATAGAAATGTTTTATCGATATATGAACAAATCATAAGAGAAAATGAAATTAAAGACAATGTCATTCTGTAAGGCAAGATCTTTATTAATTTACTTAATTGTTACATGTGCAAAACCTGAAACAAACACTACATGTCATATTCCATGTCAAAGTCAAACTGACTATGTACATCATTGTTTTCTTCATCTTCATACTCCGCTAGTGTTTCATCCTCATCTTGGCCATCCTTGTCTATTGACTCATCACTTAAAACTATCTCAGGATCTATATCATCCCTAGAGTAATGGACACTAGTACCATCGACGAGGGCTGAGACAACAAATGTCGTTTCGTCCTGCTAAAATGCATCATTAGGCGCATCATCATCATCATCGTCATCGTCATCCCGCTTAGCGGGTACGTCCCATACTCCCCGAGGCTTGACCCATTTTACGACTCTCCAATTTTTTCTTCTATTGGTGTCATTGACATAGAAGACTTGTGTCACTTGACTTGGTAGGACAAATGGATCATCCTTACACCAATGACCCATGATATCAAAACTTATAACATGTTTTTCAATGTTTATCTTGTGCTTGGTACTAGTTTTGTACCATTCACATTCAAATAAAACCACTTTACCCTCATGCAGATAGGTATTCATCAACTCCAAATGCAGAGCTGCAATATAATAATATCCTAGTAAGTACGGGGTCAAATCCATAAAGAGCTATGTTTAAAGAAGTTTTCAACTTATCACTTGCCTAATTCAAACTCTAAAACTATCCTAATTTAAAATCTAACAAGTACATAAAAAAAATTACAACAACATTTCCAAAATCTAAAAATCCTAATTCTAAAACTTTCTAAAAATAAAAACAAAAATCTCTACAAAAGAAAACACACATTAAAACTTCAAATAAAGCAAAACTAAAATTAGAAACTTACTAAACTAAACAATGTTAGAAACAAAATAAACAAAAGTGAAAGAAACAAAAATTTCCTAAACTAAAAACTAAGTTAAGCTAAGAATCTACACCTCCTAAAAAAAAATTTTGAAATAGAAAGTTAGTAGGTAAGGAAAAAAACTAGAAACTTACTTAACTTAAGCTATTTCTAAAACCAAACAATGTATGAGAACCAAACAATGCAACTTTCTAATTTAAAAATGAAACAATTCAAACATGATAGAACTAAAGATGAATGCAAATCTAAAATCTAAATTTCCTAAGTTAAACAAGATGTAAAAACAATGAGAATTCTAATTTCTAAAAACAAGTAACTCAATGTGTGAACATGTGTGTTCTAATTTTATCATGTGATGGTAGTGAACATGAATAAGATGGGTTGCCATATAATTATCCAACATGTAATTTAATTTCAACAATAAGTGGAAGCCTGTGTAATGCACTTGTAATGATCAAAAGTAACAATAAAGAAGAATCATTCATATCAGAAATAAGTCTGAAGTCTGTACTTAACCATCCACATTTGTATAGCAACAATTACTTAAACATATGCAAAATCCAAAGTTATATATATATCTATCAAATTACTAGGTGCAAGAACAACCATACTTCAGCATGTCTATGCTAAACAACCCAACAAAGCCGTTGTCCCTCTTCGTAAGAGGACTAGTAGAAGGCGTCGTCTTTATTTCACTCATCTACTGCTCGAGGTTCTATTGAGGTTCTTGCCAGGGTGCATCGTTCGCCGTACTGGCGTTGGGTTTAGTACCTATAACACCAAGGGTAACAATGTTAACACGACGGTTAAGCAAGTATAAAGATATATAAGACCATCATAGTGTATCAAATGAATTAAAGTACATATTGATTAAAAGAAAGCAATAGCGGAAAACTAGGCAAATTGTATAAGCATGAGTAACGAATCATAAACAGTATATCAAAACATACTAGTTGGCATCAATGAGGTTATATTCTTTCAAAAGAAAGAATATCATTTAGAGAGAGCATATAACATACATATAGAATTACACTAGGGGATTAGGCTAGCTTCCTGAGGAGTGCCGACAACTCTTTCATACACTACTGTAATAGGAACATAAAGAATACCCGAATTGGTTTCGTCAACCTAATAAGGGTATTAGCTAAGTGGTGTCAACTCGACATATCAAAACCGTCTCAAACTCATATCTTTCATACTTATGATCAATTGTAGTGATCGACTCATATTCATACATATTCATTCATACTTATCATCATATCATACATAAGGGAGTATCAGTCTTGAGATCATATTCAATCATAGAAATTGAAATTAACAAGTATCTGATAATTAATTAATGCATACTTAATTGAGCTAATAGAGCTTTGACCCTCTTAACCTTAGCTACACCCAATTCGGTTCACGGACACACACTAAGTAGAAGCTCAAAACCAATTGCCTCAAGATTCGCCAGGAAGAATGGAAATATAACTACATCATGTTGATGGTAAGGTTTCTTAGTAATATGAATGCATTTAAATTGAGAATGTATCAAGGAGATTTACTAGTTAACCCTATGCTAGATAATCCGTGATCCCGAGAGCGTTCAACACGATGTATTTATTAAACGTCCGGTGTCATTGTGTTACCAATCTTGGCGTTACATAGTGTATGCAAAGGACAACTCTTCTTATGCTAACACCCATGACGTGACATCAGGAATTCATTCAGAAAATCAAAGGAGATAAGTGATAGCTTTACACTCGTCCTCCTTGTCATTTGATCACCATTAAGCTAATTTGATTGGGGAAAATGTACCATATCTAAAGCCCTACAAAGTCATTTGACATTCCTAATATCCTAAGTTTATAGTGTTCTTACAGTTTAGCTGTATACATGCTATAGCTTAGCTGAGTGGCTTAGTCTTCCCTTAATTTTATACGTATTTATGGCTTAGCCATAAAGTGGCCTGCGGCTTAGCCTTGCTAAGCCTACGATTAGGCTACAGCTGGGCTACGGCTTAGCTGTAGTACAATCCACGGCTTACACGTAGGTGAGCCGTAGAGTAAAGCTGGGTTTTGGGGTTCTATGGAAGGCTCGCCATAAAATGGTTTACGGCTTGGTCATGGGGTGGTTACGGTGTAGCTGTAGTTCGTTTCATGACTTGGCTGAGGGTTAACCGTAATTCAATTATGGGTTTTGAGCTCTCTGGATTCTGAGCAGTAGAACACTTACGACTTAGCCGTAAGCTTTACCGTAAGCTTTAGAATTCCTAAAAACAGTTCCAGAAGTACGAGTTTATGTGCAAAACTCTACAAATTGGGTTACAATGAGGTTTCTTTTGCTCCAAATTATCATTTTAGGTCTTACATGCTTACATATCATTAATATCACGTAGTTATATCCATTATCACCTAATCCAACACATATGTGTACTTAATCAAGGGTAGATGAGCTGTAAACTTGCATTTAGAGTATTCACATCAAGAATCAACAAAGTTAGACATATATGTAATAATATATATTCTTATACTTGCCTTACATCAGTGCTTTACCCAAAACTAGCCTCTCCTTTAGTTTGATTGTGGAGAAAGCCTCAATAATAGCAAATTGTATTACATGCAAAAATATGCAAATGGTGAATCAAGTGTAGGAAGCATGCATGTTGCTTATTTGAGTCTTCTTAACTCTTTTGGACTTAAGAAATGGAGGGATGACGGAGTTCTTACTTGAGGAAGCTGGAGAGAAGAAGAAAAGATGGAATGGAGAGATTCCAATGGGGAAGACAAGCAAGGAGATGATGAGGAAGACAACCGGAGCCTTGGCCTTAACATGCAACAGCCTTAAACTTGGATCTCCAGCTGGTATGGAGGAGAAGAAGAGAAGAAGAAGAAGTTCAAGCAATGAGAGTAGAGAGAAATGAAGGGGGATCATTGGTTGCTTCCCTTTTTAACTCAACTTTTCTGGACTTTTGCATGCAAGTCCAATTGTTTTGGAAAATTACAGTTTAAGGCAATTGGGCTTCAACTGAGCCAAAATGGATCCTAATTAAGTTGGGCCAAATATGAAAGATGATCCACAAGATGAAATTCATATGATGCAATTAATATGGTGCCAAAATAATGCAAACCATGAGACCCTTATTTACAAGGGGGTCCTCAACTATCTAAGTAAAGTTTGAACCCAACTGCTTATCCAACTGAGGCCCACTAAAAATTAAGAACAAGATGGATTAAGACTAAAATACAAGTATTAATAGGAAATCAAGCTTAATTAATAAAAATTACAATTAAGTCAAGTCGGGACCTTACATATGGTCAACATTGTCTCCAAAAAGAAATTTAAAGGAAAGGAAAAGGTTAAGATTGAGATTCCAGAGGAATGTAAAAAGCTAGGGAAAATGAAAGGGACTATGAATAAATGTTTCTTTTGTGGAAAAAATGGCACTTCGAGGGAGGTGCTCTCTGAAAATGAAAATTTGCTTTGAATCAAGAGATAAGCATAGTAATTTATCTCTTGTTTATTTTGAAACTAATTTTGCAGATGTCCCATCAAATAGTTGGTGGGTTGACTAAGTGCAATCATCCACGTATCTAGTTATCTGTAGCGGTTCCTTTAAAAACAAAGTCCAAGTGATGGTCAACGCATTATCATGATGGGGAACCGATAGGCACTCACCAACTTGTGTTGGATACAAGATTCTCATTGCATCTTCATTATACTTTTTATGTTTCAGATATTTCTAGGAATTTAGTTTCAATTTCAAAATTGGATCATGTTGGTTCTATATTTAATTTCAACATGGATTGTTGAAAACTTATAAAAATATTGTTTTAGTTGGGAATGGTTTTTGGTATGATAGATTATATAGATTAAGGCATGGTTCAAAAATCACAATCGCATTCACCATCACGGTATTAGTGTCGTACTGTGATTCACGGTCATCGTGTCACAGTTTGTTGTCATCATGGTGCGATTTTTTGTTTTATTCCAAATAAATCAGAAAAAATTTTCAAAAAGTTTAGAATATTATAAAATGCTAGAAAATAATATTTCTTCTATTAGCAAACGGTTTAAAGCAAAGTATTGGTCCCCTAAGTCATTACATCTTGTATCACTTTCTTATCTGAAGCTTGTAAAGTCTGCTTTTAACTAAATACGAAAATTTTGAACTAATCATTAGTATTAAACAATTAAATTCAAGAAGCTAGTAGTAGTAGTAGTAGTAGTAGTAGTAGTAGTAGTGCATACATACAATACTCAATTACTCAATCACCAAGTAAATTAAGAGTAAATTTCTTCTTTAAAGTAAAATTTACTACTACATTAAGTTTAATTAATTAATTAATTAAAACTATGGAGTATGAATCTAGGGGTATTGTGGTTGAGGAGGAGAGAAGCCATCATATGAAAATCCACAAAAATTTTGCAAATCAATTGAATTTAGTAAAAAAAAGAAGTTGGGGAACCTCTAGCATAATCTCAAGAAGCTCCACAAGTGGTTTGGGAAAGAAAAAATAGAAAAAAGGGACGAAAGTTTTAAAAAATCATCGTCGATCAATGTTTTGACCATTATTTCTTAAATATCATTCGTTATGATCCTTATATTGGCCATTATGACCGTTGTAGATTGTTATTTTCACTATTTTCTTATTTTGTGGTCGTTATAACTGTTAATGGTGCAAGATGATACCATTTCATAACAACCATCATGAAATGTTAATGGCCGTTATTTTAAACCAGGATTGAGGTTGAATTCAGCGTATGCACAATCCTTTTATACCCAACACATTAATTATGGAATGAACATCTGCATGAAAAAGGGGGTCATAAATGAGAACTCTTCTAAGTTGTGACATAAAACATTATGGCTCATCTCATGAAAGCGAATGAGGATATTGGTGAAGGATGGGATATTGCTAAGCATTGACTTCACCGAATTTGGTGTTGGCATTGATTGCATTAAAAGTAAACAAATTAGGATAACAAAGAAAACTTGCGAAAGGAGTTCCAAACTTCTAGAATTAATCCCTACGGATATCTATGGTAAAATGCATCTACATTATTTTACAGGTGAAGAATATCTCACCACCTTTACAGATGACTATTCGTGTTTTCCTTACATTTATATAACTATGCAACTACCCATACCAACTACGTACATGATATTGTTGGCTTTGGCTCATGGAATTTTAACCTAATTTTTCAACTTGGTTTTAAAAGGCCTCTACTGAGGTTAACGATAGGTCAGACACATGCAAACCTAGGATTAGGACTTGGATGTTTGTGATGTGGGACTTATGCAGTGGTGCAAATCCAATCCATATGGCCCTGTTTCTTTAATAAAATTCCAGATAGGTTTTCAAGCTATCTAGGAATTCAAAATTCCTTTAAGAAGTTCAATGTTTCTTAGTAAGAATTCCTGGGCTTTTCAAATTTTAGGGATTTGAAATCCCCAAAAAATTGTCATTTGAAAAACCACTTCAAGCAAGAGGATTTAGAAATCTATCTCAAGACTAGAAATTTTGGGAGACAGATAGCGGCATTCAGGCATCACCCAATGGTCACTTTCTACATTATTTTTTTTAAATTAATGGTAATAGAAGAGAAGGTGTCTTTCTTTTACAACTATGCTTCCTCTTCATTTTCTTGTGTCTTTCTTCTTCTTCTTTTATTTTTTCCAATTTTCTCACTTATCTTATTTTCTAGGGTTTGTATGGGATGGAGGGGATGAAAATTCTAGCGTAAAATACTAGGAAACTAGAATGTCGATCTTGTGGGATGTACCTTGGACAATATCGTTGGATTTGGGTGTCCTGTGACCATGATGGATGGGATTTTGGGATCAGTGATCTGGATCATCAAATGCTTGCATGTACAAATAGACGTACCACAGGATAGAGTTTCATCGATGCATCAAGTGTCTCATTCTCATCTGAGCTCTCTGGGTTCCATTGTTCATGGAATTATTAAATCAATTGGGCCCTACAATGGATGGAGGATGCTTCTCACCATCAATTGGCATTTGATGGGCTTTACATTGTTATTAACAATGTGTTTGTGAACTGATTACCAAAAAGGAAAAAAGAAGGACTATGCGTTAGCCACTAATTGAATAGAAAACATGAAGCACCTTATGAAACTACTATCCAAAAATATGTCCAGAGGATGTTGAAGGTGGGCCTCACTTGATTAACGACTTAGATGTGTGATGAGCACAACTACAATTGATTAGCCAGAGCATTGAAATCATGATTGACACTCCATTAATTATTATTATTATTGTCGACATGCAAAATATATTCATAAGATCAAGGAAGAAGGATCAACAGGAGAACTGTTGAACTGGCCATCTAAAGATCAAATTGTGGTCAAAACTCATAAATCAAAGCATCAACAAATGACCAAAACAATTCAAGAATAAAGCTAAGAGGGTTCTTGATCTACAAGATCAAGTGCAAGGTGGCGATGTAGTAATAATAGGTATTACCAAGTTGAATCCATGGGGAGCTAGTGATCATACAACACCCTGTCCTACTAAAAGCCTAGTATTAACCTAGTAAAAATCTATTCAAACCATGAACCAACTTTAAAATTGAAATTAAAATTAAATACAATCCCAAAGAAAAATTAAAAACCAATTAACAGATCTAATCTAAAGACCTAAAGCTATAAACCTAAACTAGAAAAGTCAGCAACACCATAAGAATCATCAACCAAATCAATTGCAGAAAAATAAATTAAAAATAAGAACAATAAAAATAAAAAAATGGATTACAAGCTCTCATTTTATGAAAATTAGAAGATCATAAATAGGGTTAAGAAAAAACTACACATCTTGATTTACTTTGTAAACTTATTGAACATCTCTATATAATTGACAATTACTTCAAAACATTCAAACCTAAAATTGAAACTCTCAACGCACCCTCGATTGATGCAACACCAAGACAAGGGAAGGAACTCACCAAGTGATCACTTCATTACTTGCGTTCATCTGCATGCAACCAAAAGGGAAGAAGAGGATGGAAGTGAAGGGATGAATGTAGGCAAAAGGGGTGTGCACAACCCCTTGTTGAGGTGGATGGAGAGATTAGAAAGAGAGAAAAGGGGTTGGAATCGATGGAAGTCCCTTACCTTTTAGTCGCTTAAATGGATTGGGAACAATTGTTTCCTCTTGTGATAAGATCTCCTAGGGTCCCTTTCCCAATTGAGCAACTAATCTTTATCCTATTAGGAATTTTGAAGCTCTCTTGGTTGACTAAGGGCTCCACTTTCCTCACTTGAAATGTCTTGTACAACTCTTTCTAAACTCATATTTTTTTGGAATCTTATGGAAGCTTTGTGCAAATTTGAGAACGGATGGTGGACCTGGCTTTTTCATAATTTTATCTTCACAACGAGATCCATTTTCAAGTGAGTTGATAGCTGGAAGTGGGTGTGATGCCCCCAACCTGGGTATGGCAAATTAGAAATTAATGATGATTGTTAATTGATAAGTCCTTATAGAAATCAAGCTTTTATGATTTTAGAATTTATTTTAGAGTTTTCTTACAAAAATCATTGAAAGTCATCAATTTTTTATAAAATCCTAAAACTTTCCATTTTTGGATTTCCATTTTTTGAAGTTTTTTTCTCACATTCATGATTTTACATAAAAATGACAAATGTCTTTGTCATCATTAGTTAAATAAAGACAAATCATGATTAATGATGTAAATTTACAGTGTCATTTTATGCAAATTGGGCCCACATTAGTGCAATTATGACTTTACATTAACATTATTATTTCTAAGACAAATTACTTTTATGTGAAAGAAAATTCAAGAAATGGGACACACATCAAAGATTAGAAGCCGATAAATTATTTGGAAAGAAATCCATGATAGAGAAAAAAGAGAAAAAGAAAAATGAAGAAAAAAAAGAAATTGAAGCATAAGAGGACCCCACACATATGTTTGGGTATTAAAAGGGGGGGGGGTCCACACTCTCTCGATTCTTGGAAATCTAATTCTAGCCAATTAAGCCAAAGAAGATCTTAAAGAAATTTGCAACAAAAGACATGATGCTTACACGTCAAGATGGAGGGCTAAGATTGAAATTTGAGAAAGGAAGGAATTTGAAAGCAAGTTGCTAATTGTGCTCGTGCAGACCACATAACTTGTGCACTTTGGAAGTAAATAAGGGACAACCTAGACACTCCCATATTCTATTGCCATTGGTTGATCAAAATGGAAAGTTCCTTATGGAAAGACAACTCAAGTTCTAAAGGGAGACCACCTTTGTTTTAATAAGAATGAGTCCAAGATTCTTTCCAGCCATCCATCTTCACTCCACGCCAATATATCTCCCATATATATATATATATTTTAGAACAGAAAACAGAAGAATAGAGGGAGAGAGAGCTCTTATTACTGATATCGGTGTGTACATCATGGGGGAGGAGGATCTTATTTATAGAATAAGATTGCTTCCTCCCCAAGCAACCTAATAGGAAAAAACCCTAAACCTTAGTAATCCCTTCATCTCATGTGGGTCCCAATGTGGGCATCCACCTAGGATAATACATTTTATAACAATTTTAACCCATTTAACCATTTACACAATTCACTCATATACACCTCATACCATGTCATGTATCAGAACCCATCTCTCCACTCACCATTACACACCGTCCCATACCATTCCACATCTTCACCCCTCATCACATGTCCAATCTAAAAGTGGGGCTCGACCAGCCCACTTGGGTCCATTCTCTTCTGTCCATCTTCCTTCTCTCATCTACTCCTCCTTTGGTGTGAAACTTGAAGATTGGAACACGGATTATGCTTAGGTCCCATCTCTTTCTTGATGTCCTTATTCATCTCTTTCTTGATGTCCTGATCTAGGGTAAGGATAATTTCTGTTTCTAGTTTTAATTATTTTTTGGATATCATTGTTTGTATTGGTTTGTTTTAATTTAAAAAGATGCAATTAGTGAGGTCAAGGTGTCCCGTCTTAGATCAGCATCGTGTGTTTGTCTGTGGTGATAACACGCAGTTGGCGCTGTGTTTTTGTGGTCTTTCATTAATTTCACCAATATGATGTTCTAATTTCCTATAATAAAAGAAACTAGAATTCTTTTTATTTTATTCTTTATCCTCTATCTTTGAATGATCTATTTCTGATTTTTAGTTTAATGCATGGTTTTTCTATTTACATTGGTGGTTTGATCTAGTTTAGTTTTTGCAGTTTAGGTTAATTTTTAATTTAGGGATTTTATATTAAGTTTTAATTCTGATTTGTTATTTAATTTTTAGATTTGTGATTGTAATTTAAATTTAATTTTCAGATTTGGTAGTGTGTATTTTAATAGATTTTATTAGGTTAGCATTAGCTTTTCAATTAGGACATGTCTTCTGCGAAAATTAGCTCCTTGTAGATTCCGGACTCACCGAGTAAAACTACAATCATCGACCTAGCACTTGGGATCCACGTCAATCAATTCTTTGGCACCATTGCCGGTAAATGCCATCATAAGAGATATTTTTCCAACTTTCCCTTTTTATTGCTTTGTGGGTGTGGAATAATATTGTTGGCATCATTCTATATTTAGGTGGTGCATGCATGGAATATTTAGACCAGCCCTAAACCATTAAAAAGGAAAATCTCATCTCTGATTTTTGGTAAAATTTGGATTAATTTGATCAGAAAATTTAATTTTTCTGATTTTTTGCAAAAATCTCATCTATTTGTAGAAATTGCCTTGTTAACTTGCCTAGTTGTGAGCTAGTTTAGGTTGTTTCATTCTAATTCTTTTTATTTCTTTTTAGGACTTGTTTGATTTAGTTTATTTACTGTTATTTGATGACTTCGAGGTCTTAGAAGGTTCCAAAAAAATTATGAAATCTTCCTTAAAAAGGCGAGTTGAAAACCCATTTTGATTTGTCTTTTTGGCCAAGGTAAATGCCTAGGTCTACAAGTTTTAGAAATTTCATTGGAACCTTATCTTTTCCATTAGTTTTAGGTTTAGAAATTTGTTTCTGAGGACTTTAGCTTAGAAAAAAAACTAAAAAAGGAAAAGAAATTGGAAACCTTTACCCGCCCTCTTAATGCATAAGAAACCCAAATTCAAGAGTGAGGTTAAGTGAAATCTACGATCAATCTAGATCTCTTAGTCCACCTAGTGGTTTGAAACAATGGCAGATGCACACAGTGGTCATGACAATAATGACCAATTGATAAATCCGAATGGCAATGGAAATGGACCTAGGAATAGAAATGAAAATGAGCCTAATCTCAATAATAATGAGGTGAACCAACCACTTAGGAGTTTACATGATTACCTTCAACCAACACGTCAAGCTATGCCTTCACGTATGGCCATACCCGCAATTGTGGGTCAATTTGATAGTAAGGCGAGTGTCGTCCAACTTCTTCCTAAATTCCATGGACTCAAAATGAAACGTGCATACTTGCACATAAAAGAATTTGAAGAACTGTGTGCAACACTTCACTTTAACAATGTGAAGGAGGACATTATAAAGTTTAGATTATTCCCATTCTCCATCAAAGAGAAGGCAAAAGCATGGCTTCACTCCTTATAGCCCAATTCAATTGCTTTATGAGCTGACATGGTTCGAGAATTTTTGAAAAAACTCTTCCCATCTCATAAGACTAACACCTTGAGAAGGCTAATGATGAATTTCAAACAAAAAGAAAGAGAGTCTAACTATAGGTGTTAGGAACGTTTTAATAAACTCCTCCTTGCATGTCCACAGCATGGATTTGAACAACATCACATAATTGGTTACTTCTATGATGGACTATGTCCAGAGACACGCCATTATATCTCTCACATATATATATATATTCTAACCCATTCAACCATTCACACCATTCACTCATATACACCTCATACCATCTCATGTATCAGAACCCATCTCTCCACTCACCATTACACACCGTCTCATACCATTCCACATCTTCACCCCTCATCACATGTCCAACCTAAAAGTGGGGTTCGGCTAGCTCACTTGGTCCATTCTCTTCCATCCATTTTCCTTCCAAAAATTGTAAACAACTTGCATCTCAGAGGTTAAAGCATTGAACCCATGTAATTAAAGGGAATTTAATGATGATCTCTAGTTATCTTCCCATTCTTCTTTGTGCTTGAATGTGTAAATGTTGGACTTGATTCTGCTGCATTCATCACCATATTCGAGAGTAATCAGAAGATTGGCATCGTCTGTGGGGATGTTTTGCTCTAATTTGTAATCAAACTTGGCTAAAAGACATGAAAAAGTGTTAAAAAAGTGATTTTGTGAGCCAATGATTGTAGGATGCTATGTAAAATGGTCTGTGGTAGCAAGATGCTATGTTAAAATGGCCTGTGACCGTAGGATGCTATGTAAAGTGGGCTATGACCATAAGGTGCCGTATAAAATGGCCTTTGACCACAGATGACTATGTAAGTGATGTGATCGCAGGATGCTATGTAAAATGGGTAGTGACCGTGGGTCCACGGTCACTAACTTGTTTTGACCACAGTTAAGCTTATTTTGACTCTGAAGACACCCATTCAAGACCTTTGATTTCTATGATGGGTTTGGGAGCATTCATGGAAGAACTTTATACCTTAAAGTGCATTAACTTGTCACTTAAATGGAGGAACCTTGCACCTTGAAGTGCACAAACTAAATCAACACCCTTGTATGAATGAAAGAGTGTTGATTCAATCCAAAAGGCTATGTTATTAGCTGTTAGATCACCAGTTAGTTTAAAAGACCTAAACAAATGTTTGTATCATATCAGTCATAAGAACAACGACATTTGCAGTCATGCATTGTCTGGAGTCATGCACTGATGGATCCCGTGTGATCATTATGGTAGTGGGGTAGGCTTGAGCCTGTGGGCCTTATCCTTTTAATTGGATCCAACCCTTTTTTATCCCTTTGATTGGATCTAACCATCTCTTACTTATAAGTTTGATCATATTGTCTTAAAATGTTTCCAAAATTCTAGTAGCTAGGACTAATTAGCATAGCATGCTTATAATTCTGACTACATAGTCCCGAAGCGCTGTAGAAATTCGAGTAACTAGGACTAGTCAGAATAGCACAATGAGATGGGGTTCATGCCTATTTCTAACCATTTTGGTTCATCCAATAAAGAGACCATGTTGGTTCAGAAGGCATTCATAAACCATTTTGGTTAGCCCAAGAGGGAGCCACGTTGGTTATAAATCTGATACAGTCTTTTGGGCTTATTATTTTGCAAAAAATACCAATGGGTTCCCTAATTATTACCTTTGATGAGGCCAAAGAGACGCTATTCAAGATCTCCATGACCCAAAATAGTCCAATTACAAGAACAGCAGAGTGGGCCCGAACAGATCCTAATACTCCTACATTAAGGGTCTTAGCCTTTCAGAGGCTCTCTACTCTTATGAACTCAGTTGCTTCCTCTAATTTGAACAGGTCATAAGTAACATCGAACCCTACCAAGTGGACTGAAGTTCTCAAACCTTAGGTTCTCAAATATGCCCAAAACCCATTTGGAACTTCTGCCAAGTTCAGGAAGAACCTAAACTCAAGATGCAGTTAGAAGGCAATAGCCTTCACATCCTCAAGTCTCCTTTGGGGACGAGATAGGCTCGATTCATGAATCACAAAACAACGGTTCTTGGCAAGTCACGTCCCATGGCTTCTCATGGCCCAAAGTCATCAACAACTTGACCTAAGTAATGGGTCATCAACAATCAAATGCTTAGAGCATTGAAGGACCTTTGGCAGTTCCTTACTCGCAAGAAAGCCCAGAAGGATGTGGCCATTCTTGGTTGCAACACGTGGTCACCTCAATCATGTACTTCAAAACCTAGCAAGGCTGAGAACAAACCCTTGGCCTCACTTCAAGATAACCCTTCTACATTCTAACTTAGAAGAAGGGACGAAGGTTCAGCAAAAGGCGTCTACCTTCTATCATCATAACATCTACCCCGCCATCTTTACCTTAGTGTTTGTCATATGATGTTGAACACCAAAAGGAGACTGAGCGATTGGTCATTGACAATGCGACTAATTTCACTCATTTCAAAGATTCGCTCCAGTAGAAAAAGAGAGCAAAGGAAAAAGAACAAAAAAGGTGCTATCAACATATTTTCGTTTCCTACTGGGTTGGCAACGAGTTATTGGCACTTCAAGCTAGTTGGTGGCCAAGTTCAAAGATCAAACTTTGGAAACCAGGCTAGCCAACCAAATTAAAGGGAAAGCCTTGGCTCACCACGGGAGTGGACTTAGAAGCAGTTGCAATGCAAGATCACTCAAAAGTGGGTAATCAAAGTAGATGATCCTAACTTGACCTCATCTTGCATGGTCCAGCCAGGTTCTACTTCGGACCAGGTTTTACTCAAAACGTTACTCGAAGTATGGCTCCGACTCAATCACAAAGTTTAATTCAAACTCTCATTCAAGTAGGACTTCTAAAGGCCATGTTCAGACTGATTCTGAAAATGATCCCATCACGATCCTAGATACAGAAGGCAGCTTATTTACTTCTCAAGCATTAGCATCTTCCTATCCCCGTTAGTACATAGTGTTCATGGTTGAGGGGGAGTGGAACCAGTAAAGATGAAAATGATGATGCTACTAGGAACAAAGATGTCAAAGAAGAAGATACTGGCAAAAATGAAGATGACAATGCTAGTATGTTGTCAAACAACAAGGAGATAAGATCGACCACCTAACTGCCCAATTGAAAATCTTAATGGATAAGCTAGGTGGTCCAGTCAAAGCTGAGATAAATCCTTTTTTTGCCGATAAAAGAGAATAAGCAATGGTCAAAAGGAACGTAACTAAGATTGATCTGCTCATGGCTCAAATCAGATCCTTGACAAACAAGGTGACGTTTGCGAGCACCTCTGGTGATCATTCGTCAATTGTGGGCCTTCACACAAATCCTGAAAAGCATGCAGCCTTGATGGAGGTTGAAAAAATATTGATAAAATCAAAGGTGGAGACCAAGATGAAAAAGAAGGGTATCACACCAAAGTACCATCCTGAGTTCAATCTTGTTCCATTTCCATTGGACTATAAGCTTCCTACTTTCTAACCATACCTTAGGAAGGGGTCAGCTTATCAACATATTGTGCATTTCAAATCACTTCTCAGAAGTTTGATAGAATAGGATGCATTGAAAATAAGGCTGTTTGTTAGAACATTAAAAGGAGTCACCTTTGATTGGTACAAAAAGTTACCAGAACTCTCTTTCATGACATGCTCGTTCACAGAAGAAAAGTTCTTGCTCTACTTCCAAGAGGAGGATTAGACAGTTACCTTTGCCATGTTTAGTAGCACAAGGCAGGGAGGCAATAAAACTGCATAGTCCTGTATCAACAAATGGAGAGCATTATCCTACAAATGCTTGGAACAATAATCTTAAGCATCAATAATTAAAATGTGCAAAACCAATTTACAACCAAAAGTCAAGGCTACTATACTTAGTAACAAAACTAAGTCTTTAGCGCGATTGGTTAAGGTTGCCATTGATGTATAACTGACCCTCAAAGAGATTAGCCAAAAGAACGCAAACTCCCAAAGAACTGAGCCAACTTTTTCTGCTACAAAACCAAGGAAGAAACAGGAGGTCTTCAATGTGCAAATCTCCAAAACTCCTTAGAAGCCTCAAAACACAAAAGGTGATCAAACCAAGAAAGATGAATATGAGAAAATGAAGAAAACTAAGTATCCCTTTAATGGAAAAATTGGTACTGGATAGGCCTAAGGCCAGCCTTTCGTAGCTTGACAGTAGCAATGGAGTTCCAAACCTTCGATGAAATGTCTCATATTGTTTCATCCATTGAAGTGGCACTATATCGTGTTCGCGGAAGATCCAAATAGACATGCCCAGTACATGATGTCTTAGTGGTCAAATATTTAGATTCTAAGGATATGAAGAAGATGGACACCTCCGTGTACTCTATTACTAATTGGGAACCTCCACTTTTTCTATGGCCCACCCTATCTCAAATCTATGATTTCGGAGGTGCTTTCTTGTTTTTACCTCCATCATTATAATGTAATCACTAGATAGTCTTCCATTGAGCCAAAGATGCTTTTGCTTCTTATCCTATCAACAAAATAACCAATGATGGGAGGATAAGGCTTGACATCTATAATCTTATGGTCTGCAACATGACAATGAACATGGGATACAATCTCAAAAAACCAACTGGCCTTGGAATGAGTGTAAATGGAGTTCAAGACCCCTTCGACGACTTCACTCCAAAAGTGAAAGAAAATCTCTAAAAAGGGTGCACAATTGAATAGTTGTGACATTGCATAGGATACGTTCCTTACAGCAATGTTCCAAAGTCAAATCAAGATTTCAGAGTAAAGTCTATTGTTTTCACAGAGAATATGACTCTGATGACTCTCTGAAGACGACTACCTCCCAAAATCCTGTTGACTAGGCTTCTTTTTAGCATCCTGAGCGAGCAAGTGATGATGATGATGTAATGTCACTAGTCATTGAATATTGGCCAACTAAACTAAATGAAGAAATAAATCCGTCTTAGCACACTTGTTGGGAATGTCTAGCCCTTGATGGAAAAGCTAAAGAGCATACAAAACCAAATCCATAGAAAGGGATCAAGCCTTGGCTTAAACCCCAATGAAACCCCAGAATGTTTTACGAAGTTGGAAGCTTCCGAATATACTATGGAAGAACCTCCTCTTGAACCTCCAATTGAGGATAATCGCGCTCAAAAAATGACGTGGAAATGTGTAATGGATTCAATGTCCAATGTTCACGCATTTCAAGCGTTAAGAAGAATGGGAATTAAGTACAGTTCATCATTGAGTTCCCTTTCGTTTACATGAGTTCTAATGCCTTGACCGCGGGGATGCAGGTTGTTCACATGAGTTTACAAAGTTTACAACCCCTCCCTCAAGTCTTAGATGTGATCTCAATTTGAAAATTACAAGAAAATGCACATAAAGTAGGAAAAAAATGCGAAAAAGAAGGAAAAATGGGAGGTGACCGTGACCCGCGGTCACTGCCCCAGGCCAGTGATCGTGACTCATGGTCACTGGCACCTTCCAGTGACCGTGACTCATGGTCACTGGCAGACGGTGACCGTGAAGCCAATGTTCTCCTCCGTTTTTTGTCCTGTTCGTGCTGGTTGTTCTTCCAAACTTTTTCAAGTGTTGAAACTCCCTTTGATGACATCTTGGGGTGTTGGATGACCATTGAGAAGATCGAATTCGACTACGGAATCGATTGAAAACTTTGTAATTCATCATTCTTGTTTAATGGCTGTCTTTTGTTCAAGTCCGAAGAGGGCATCACAGGAAGCTAAAGTTGTGTCATATTGAACCTATAATTTTCAAGGAACAAAATGAGGCCCAAAGGGGCTCGTTCACAACCTCTGTAATGGCCAAGAAATCCCCCCGAATGAGAAAAACAAAGATGACAACGTCATCCTTCGAATAGCCGTTACCGCACGTACATAGTGTGTTCTGTAATTACCCCACCCTTCTCCTCTTCCTCTGAATCTTTTTGCTCACCTTGGAGACTAAAGAAGGAAGGGAATGGTCGTGGGATGCTGCTTTTCTTGCTTGAATGCTCTTGTGTTTGTTCGATTCTCTCTTTTTCTCTCCTGTGTGTGTTCTTTTATATCTCCCCTTTTTCTTTTCAAGTCTTAGCCTTTTATAGACTGCCCAGCAGTTTCTGGCAGTTACAAGGAGTTAAGGGAGGTTATGGGAGGTTACACTTTGAAAGGAAGTGGAGAAGAACTGTCCAAAACCATAGGAAGTGCCCTTTGGGGGTCCGTGACCGCAGCCGCGGTCACGGACAAGGCCCAATTTTGGGTTTTTACATTTGAGACCTGTTTTCACCTGTTTGGGGCCCAAACAAAGTCCAATTACCATGAAACTTGGAGGGATGCTTCTTGACACTATTTTGACCATGTCATAAAAGTTTTAGCCGGTTTTACCACCCGAAGTTGGTCAACTCCCTTGATGAATAGGCCACTGTCACGGACAAGGCCCATTTTTGGACTTTTGCATTTGTGACCCATTTTCACCTGTTTGGGGTTCGAACGAAGTCCAATCTTGACGAAGCTTGGAAAGATACCTCTTGACACTATTTTGAGTGTGTCATAGAAGTTTCAGATTGTTTTGACCATCTGAAGCTGGTCAACTCCCTTGATGAACAGGCCGCGGTCACTGACAAGGCCCATTTTTGGACTTTTGCATTTGTGACCCATTTCCACCTGTTTGGGGTCCAAACGAAGTCCAATCTTGACGAAACTTGGAAGGATGTGTCTTGTCTTGACACTATTTTGAGTGTGTATAGAAGTTTTAGGTCGTTTTGACCTCCTGAAGTTGGTCAACTCCCATGATGAACAGGCCACGGTCACGGACAAGGCCCATTTTTGGACTTTTGCATTTGTGACTCATTTTTACCTGTTTGGGGTCTGAACGAAGTCCAATCTTGACGAAACTTGGAGGGATGCCTCTTGATACTATTTTGAGCATTTCACAAAAGTTTCAACCTGTTTTGAGTTTCAAAAGTCGGTCAACTCTCCAGTTGACATTTTATGAAGTGGGCCCTTGTCTCAGCTGTTTGAGGCTGAAATGACTTCGGTTTGGTTCGAAACTTGGAGGAATTGACATTAGGGATATCTTGGAGTATTTACCCAAATTTCATCAATTTTGGATATCATGAAGCAAGACTTTGGTCAGTGACCCCATGGCTTGGGGGGACTGACCCCAAGTTGACATGCTAGTGGCTTTTGGGTTCGATGATGTTTGTTCAACCCAAAATTTTGTAGGGCCTGTCTTGGGCATCATTTGAGTTTCCTCTGAGAGTTTCAGCTAATTTGATCTTCATGGAATGTCATTCTGCACAGGGACCCACAAAGCATAGTATATAATCATCTAGACCAAGTTTAGATCTAAATGATGTCCAACTGCTCTGAATCCTTGAGGAGTAGTCTTAAATGTACTTGAAAGTATTTCGTTAAATAGAAGCTTGCTTCAACATGTGGAAGTGCTAGGTCCCGCAATGATTCTCAAAGAGTTGGCAAAGAGTTTCTGAAACTGATTTGAGCTGAGATGAGGTCCAAGTGCTTTGAAAAGTTTGGAACTTTATAATCCAAAGCTTGTAATGCCTTCGCTGCATTATTTGCAAAATTTTATGGGTCAACAAGTGCCCCCTCGAGGTACAATGATTATAGTGTAATAATCATTGTGCCTCGAAATAGCCAATCTGTGGGAATGATGGATGATTTGATGAAAAGACAGTTTGCCAAGGTAGGTTGTAGGCCTAAACTTGGGATTTGAAAATTTTGATAAAAACCATGAAGGGTTTGATGATAGAATTTTGAAAAAACATAAGAATCTGAATTTCTTTGCCTTATTTTCAAGGATATCAAAAGTAGCATCTCCGTGGGGACTGTGGGGAACACCCACAAAGGAATCCCTTAGGTATTTAGAAAATTCAGAAGTTTATGAATTTTGTTTGGATTTTGGAAATGAATTTGATTTTCTTTTGACCTATTTTTCACAGATATTCAAAGTGGCATCTCTGTGGGGACGTGGGGAACACCCACAAAAAAGAATCCTTGAGGTTTTCAAAAAATCAAAGGTTTTAGTTTAAAATGGATTTGGGTTTGGATTTTCATGGATTTTTGGTTCATTTTGAAAAATCAAAGTTTGGGTTTTGACTTGGCTTGACATGATTCAAAATGAGATGCAATTTTGAAAGAGATTGGCTTTTAGCTTTTGTAGATCTTGATCAAAAGCAATTTGAAATGACAAATTTGGCTTAAGATTGGGTTTGCCCTGAGATGAACTTAAAATTTGGATTAGGTTGGCTTTCAAGAAAACACATACTTTTGTTTGGGGCAAAATGCCCGAAGTGGGTTCACCATGTTGTGTCTTGAGATAGAACCAAAACTTTGGCTGTGAGGAACATTACAACCATAGATCATCACATTGTAGCAACAGCTTTCATCCTTGAAAGATGATGTTCTGAACCATTGTTGGATTAGTTAACTTTGTGCTATAAAAATTTAAGAGAAAAAGGAATAAGGAAAGTTGGGTTTTCAATCATTAAAACACTCGCCAGTCAGAAATTCTCTACACAGAAAATCTGCACAGGGCAAATTTTTGGTCTGAAAGTTTGGAATTAATAAATATACCAAATCAGTGAATTTTGCTATAAAAATTGGTTGAATTGAACCTTGATGAGTGAACTTTAAAATCACAGAGTTTTAGATTCAAAAGATAATGGTAAGTTCAATTTCCAGAAGCCTCAACTAAGACTGACTGCCAAACTGCATATTAAAATTTTTATTTTTGGCAACCATTATTCATGCATTTTTTTTTG
Source organism: Sextonia rubra (assembly GCA_037013555.1). Taxonomy (NCBI): domain Eukaryota; kingdom Viridiplantae; phylum Streptophyta; class Magnoliopsida; order Laurales; family Lauraceae; genus Sextonia; species Sextonia rubra. The sequence goes on from JASUAD010000023.1 coordinate 13,940,752, forward strand.
CATTTTAGAATATTTTTCTTAAATTCACTTTGTTAGCTTCTTGCATCAGTAGAACATGATTTTCAGCCATTAAACTTAGATTTAGGATTTATTAGAATAGTTCAAATCATGCATAAAATTTGCATCAACATACTAGTTTTTCAGATTTGAAATTTTTCAGCATCTCATGGCATGCATTATTTTGCATTGTTGATTTGTTTTATTTTTTTTAACTTTTTAATTTAGTTTTTATTTTATTGGAAGTTCTAACCTGTTTGTTATTTTGTATTGACTTAGTTTCTTTTTAGGAAGTTTTAGATTTAAGAGTTTTAGTTTTAATAAGTTTCTTTATTGTAATTAATTTAATTTTGGAAAGTAGATATGATGGCTGTAATTTTTAGCTTTTAGGCTAGTTTTAGATTTTTAATTAGGACAGGTACAAGTTAGAAACATCTTAAACACACTGCTCCCTGTGGATCGACCTACTCTCACCAGTTTATTACAACATCACGGTTTTGTACTTAGAACTCACATTAAGTTTTTGGCGCCATTGTTGGAGAGCACCATTTAAGGTAACTTTTCTAACTTTCCTTATTTACATTGCTTTGTGGGTGTGGTTTAATTTTGGCATCTTTCTAGAAATAGGAGGACATACATGGAATGCTGAACTGCCCTTAATTGGAATAGGAAAGTGCATGGAATGCTAGAAGGTTAACATCACTCTTATTTTTATAAACTTTCTAAAATTGGAAAAAGTTACTATTTTCAACTTGTCATAACTTCTTTTGAAAAAAAAAACAAAAAAGACACCAAAAGTGATCTAACCACTGTCCTTAATCTTCTCGGTGTCTAAGAAAGCGTTTGCCCCTATAGTGCACGATAGTTTGTCTGTTCAGGAAACATGTCTTTCAAATGGGTCCATCTGTAACTCTACCACTTCCTGGTGGCTAACCTGGCCAAATTGGTTTCATAAGACCAGATTGGAGAACTAGATGAAACTTTCAACCTTAGGAGTTACTTAGATGTTTTTTGTATAACTTAGGTTTTTATCATTTAACAAAAACAAAAATAAAAAATAAAAAAAACAAGTGATTCCAAAAATGGATTGGTGGGAATCCACAAACATGAGGGGACTTAACAATCGGCAAACCAATATAAATAAAATCAATGCTGAAGGCCCATCGAAGTCCTGGCATGCCTCATGTGAACAAGATAAGATTGTAAGGCTACATCAAAGAAATTGTTCAACTGGATTTTATGAACAAAAGTGGGCCAATCACTATGGTCATCATTACAATGAGGATTCTATGGAGGATTTTAATGGAATGATTAGCTCAGATCATCAACCAATAAGGGTCCCGCATGATTACCCATACCCTGCACAATCATTCACTCCTATGGATGTGGGAATTCAATGGTGAGCCAAATCAAATTCAAATCAATGGCATTATCACAATGACATGGGTAACATGTGTGGTCCAAATTGGGATTGGGATGATCAATCACTGGACAATTGGTGAAATTGGCCCAACATGGATCATATCTCTTATCCCCAAGAATGTACTCCGGAAGGGTTGTATGACTATCCCTCATAAGATACATCATATGTATCCCCTTCTTCCTCCTGGTCATAATGCAACTCATAATTCCCTACCGCCTAAATGGTCATATGAACCATCACCGCCCCTGAATAATTCTTTGGAGGATACTTTAGCCAAATTGGTTGAGTTCACACAAAATACCATGCAATCCATACAAAATAATGAACAATGCATGAAAAACCTAATGACTTTGATTAATCAAACATGGCTTGAAATGAGAAAACAAAATGCCACCCTTAGAATTGAATATGATCCTACATTCATTAAAGATATTGTCGATATGGATCACACAAACACACAGTGGATATCCAAGGGTGTATATGAGAACATAGATGATGGTGTGATGCATGAACCAATTGATGAATCACATGAGCTTGTGTGCCCCACTTTTCCTCAATACCACCCATTCCAATTCACTAAAGATGAATCATGCCCTTTTACATAAATCCTTTCTATGATTCAGATTCTTTTGATGAATTTGGCATTGCAATCTTTCACAAATTTGATATTCCTACAATTGAGGAAACTGTAAATGAACCTAATGAGCCCCAAAATGAAGATTACAATTGGGAGGATGACCCTAATTTTTAGATTTCTAAATCGGATAATCTGGTATCCTTGGAATCATGTACTAACTTATTCATAAAATCTGATGATCCTACCCTTAGAGCAATTGCCCTTGCATTTTTTGGCCCTCAATGTTATTTAGAGAAACTTGTGGAATTGGAGAACAGTAGCCCCATTCAGACACCCTAGTTTGACAATTTGGAATCCTTTGAGCTCATGCCTAAATAGACAATGGAAATCAATTCAAAAGAATTTCTAGCACGGGAGGACCTAGGGCCACCCAATTGCTCATCACACATAATTGAACTCAGTTGCTCATTACATCATCTCCTATCTTTCAAAGATCCATTTTTAAGGGAAGAGGAAGAAATTTTCTTTTTGGTCCCTTCTTCACACAGTCTACAGAAACATGCAGTCCTCATGGTTTCATCTCTTTCTGTGCTTCTTGTAAACTATGTGGAGGAAAATTTCATTTGGGATCCGGATCCGGGTGGACTCATGGTTTTGAATCCAGTAGTGTAAGTTATTTTTCTTTTCTTTGTAGCGTAGATATTTCCTTTTCGAGAGTAGCTTCTTGTCTTTTTGTTCTTGTTTTTCTGTTTTGTTTAACCCTGGACAAGGAGCAGCTCGAACACATCTCGAGGTGACTTTTTCTCTCTACCTTCCTTTACATTTATGTTTTCTCATATTACTTTTATAGTTCTATGTTGCATGCATAAACGTTGAGGACGATGTTCATCTTAGGTTGAGGGGTGGGAACAAGCACGCTTATTCAATTTTAGTCACACTTTTAGGTATATAGAAATTTTTTTATTTTTGTCATTTTTTTAGGAAAACCTTTCAAAATTTTCAATTTTTAGACTTTTATTTTGGATTTAGGAATTTTCGCCGGCATTTATTTACTTTAGCATTTATTTATTTATTTTGTAGAAAAGAGAATTTTCAAAAGAATTGAAGCGATTTAAAAATATATAGAAATATGGAATTTTGATACTTTTGGAAGGAAGTAAAAAGAAAGTTTACATTTTTAAAGGAGGAAACTTATCAGAAGATTACCAAAACTTGCTTTCCACAGACACACACATATACGTTTTTTGAAATTTTGGATAGGAAGCTTTAATGCTATTTTTGGAATTTTTCTAAAGAATACAATGTGAACTTGAAATTTAGTTTGTAGAATATTTTTGTTTCCTACTTCATTTTTGGTAAATTGTATATACTAGAACCAAAATGAATTAATTCAAGTGAAATGAGAACTGCCACCTAGTATTTACTTTCGATTTGAAAAAAAAAAAACAAGAGAGAGTGAAAAAAAAGAGCATATGATGAGCAGTTTGTGACTAGTTTGGGTTTGTAGTCTTTTTAACTCGAGCTAGTAAGCCCAGAGGAATATTTTCATATCTAGTGCCCTAAAGCCATCTAGTTTGGGAGTCATTGGCCTAACGCTCACTACATGGGTTAATTAGAAAGCTTAAGGTACCTAAACATTGCATAGTTACAAAAATATGAAAAAAAAATGAAGAATTGTGGCCCAATGAGTGTCCGTAGAAATTTTTAAGGGATATGTGCGGAAATGCATAAGGACCAAGTTTGCTCCTTAGATCCTAACTTTTGCTATATCATATGAACTTGAAAATCTCTACGTTGGAAAACGTAAGTGAGTGAAGAGTGTTTGCAAGAGTTTACAAGGAAGTATGTGCGGGGAGAGAAAAAGACCATATTTGCTCTCTGGATTCTAACTTTTCTTATATCATATGAACTTGGGAACCCTTGCATCAAAAAAAGACAGTGAGAGAAAAAAGGCCTATCGAAGTAAATAGTAAAGTAGCAGCTATCTTAGTAACTTTGAGAGGAAATTTCTTTTTGTTAAATTTTGAAAGATTAGACTATTTGAAGGAAAACTTCTGTTTTTGCAGCATTATTATACAATATCCAAAATAGGTTTTTGATGTATACATTTTTTAGCATGCATGCAAGTTGGTTTGAATTTGAGAAAGTTTTTAAGAATAGAGTTGTGGACCGGACTTTGAAAAGTTTGAAAGATTGATTATTCCAAATTTCAAAAATATCTGATATGAGTGAATTTTCTTTTGAGAAATTTCTTTTCCCCTTTACTTTTGTTTATTTGTTTTTCTAAAAAAGAGAGAGAGAGAGAGAGAATTTTGTGGGTATATTCACTACAAACTCTCACGAGATACAACTCGTCCACTAGGGGGAACCTAGGGGTTTAAGGGCTAGTTGCATATGCTAAATGCCGCCGAGAGTGCCAGCTAAAGTAAATGTTACATTCATGTTTAATTTTCTTGCATTGCACTAGTTTTAGGTTAGAAAAGGTCAGGATTGAAGCCTCATATTTTTTGTATTTTTTGCTAAAGACTAGTAAAACGCTAGTTAGGGGGTGTGATAAGTATTTAAAAATGCATATTTTCATACACATTTGAACCCATTTTAAGGACTTATTGAGTCAAAAGAGCCTCATTTAGTGTGATATCATGGTTTCATGCATTTTAAATTTATTTTTATGTTTTTCTGTATAATTTGCTTCAAAATCACACTTTTTTCATAAATTCATGAAACCTACCATTTTTGGAAAGTTTTGTGAAATTTTATATTCTCATGAAATAAATTGAATTTTCATCATCATTAGTTCATTCACATAAAATCATGAAGAATAGTGTGCATTTTCATTATCATTTCATGAGAGATGGGCCCACATTCATGCATTTGTGATCTTAGGGGTAAAATTATCTTTTCACATGGATTCACATTTGTTTTGTAGGAAATTGATTATATAGGTCCCATTTATAAAGAATTGAGGCAAGGAATTTATTTTCAAGAGAAAGGAGAGAAGAATTGAAAAAAAAAGGAAATTGGAAGAAAAAATGTAAAAGTTGTCTTCATGGTCCCACACACACATGCCTATGTGTGGGGTACACTTGTAAAATATCCAAGATGGGGTCCATTTATTTGTTGCACGTTTTCAAGAGATTTTGAAGAGAATTTGAAGAATATCTCATCAAAGATGGATAAGGAGAGCCACATAGGAGTTCTTTTTAGAGAAGGAAAAGATTTAATTTAAAAAAATAAAATAATAATCTCCAACCAAGCATGGACGTCCAAACACATGTTTTGGATTAGATTTTGGATAAAGAAAATGAAGGAAAAAAATCAAGGGAGAATTATCTAGAAGATCTCTTTGAGTTTAGAGCCAACAAGAAGAACTTTCCAAAAAAGGAAAGTTGATGATGCACAGAGATAAAAATGGGATGTTCTACACCTCATGTGGGCCAAGTTGGATTTCAAAGAGGATTCTTATCCTTAAATTATCTCTCCAAAGATCTCAATGTAAGGTGGCAAAGATAAAGAAAGAAAGAAGCATCCAAGAGTGGCTTTCAAACAAAGCAAGCAAGGAAAGTAAAGAAAAATAAAAAGAAAAAAATCCCAAAAGATATGTCACACCCAAAGCCTTGTTTGGGACCCTTTTCATTCAATTTTTTTTATTATTTTCAAGATTTTTGAGTTTGAGAATGAGTAGGACTTGAAAAAGTATAAATAGAGAACCCCTTTCCCATATTCTTCATGGAAAAAGAGCTCCTTCTCTAAATCTCTACACTTCATCTTCTTCATCTCTCTTTCCCTTCATCTTAGTCCTCAAGGAGGCTTAGCCCTAAAGTTACACTGCACCCTTGGAAATTTCAACTAGAAAAGGTTTTTTCTTCTCCATCCTAGCATGTATTGTTCTTAATTTTATTTGACAATCTTTTATAAAGAATTTTTACATGTTAGTATAATGTTACTCTTCTTAAAATTTTTCTTCTTTTCTTATGGTTTGTGTGGATATTTTTATTAATGTTTCTTATCCTTGGATTGACAACCCAATGTATAAAGATCATATTCGAAGAAATCATGAACCTAATTTAAAAGAGAATTTTAAGAAGATAATTTTACCGCCTTTACTGCCTGTATTGCCTTTACTATATTTAAATTTCACTGTTCTTTTTGCTTTCATTGTTTTTTTTATGTTATGTTGCATGATTTATAGCTGGGATTAATTTTTAAAAGCATGCATTCATATCATGTGTTAGTTTAGTTTCTGGAAATTAGAATTTTAGATCTGGAATTTGTGATTTTTTTTTTGAAATAAAAGGGATGAATTTTGGATTTAAAAAGACAGAAAATTAAATAGCAAACAGTCACTATTTTGGTCCAAATAATGGCAATTTGGAATATGACAAAGAAAGATTATGTTTCCTTAAAATTTTGATGAACCATTGCTGGATGAGTTAATTTTGTGCCATAAAAATTTAAGAGAAAAAGGAATAAGGAAGGTTGTGTTTTTAATCATTAAAACACTCGCCAGTCAGAAATTCTGTACATAGAAAATCTGCATAGGGCAGATTTTTATTCCGAAAGTAGAAAATCTGCATAGGGCAAATTTTTATTCCGAAAGTTTGGAATTACTAGACATATCAGATCAGTGAATTTTTCTATAAAAATTGGATGAATTGAACCTTGATGAGTGAACTTTAAATTTCCAGAGTTTCAGATTCAAAAGATTATGGTAAGTTCAATTTCCAGAAGCCTAAACTAAGACTGACTGCCAAACTGCATATTAGAATTTTTATTTTTGGTAACCATTATTCATGCATATTTTTTTTTGCATTTTAGAATATTTTTTTTAAATTCACTTTTTAAGTTTCTTGTATCAGTAGAACATGATTTCTAGCCATTAAACTTATATTTAGGATGCATTAGAATAGTTCAAATCATGTATAAAATTTGCATCAGCATACTAGTTTTTCAAATTTAGAATTTTTCAGCTTCTCATGGCATGCATTGGTTTGCATTTTTGATTTGTTTTTATCTTTTTTAACTTTCTAATTTTAGTTTTTATTTTATTGGAAGTTCTAGTTTTTAATTTATTGGAAGTTCTAACCTGTGTGTTATTTTGTAGTAACTTAGTTTTTTTTTAAGGAAGTTTTAGATCTAAGAGTTTTAGTTTTAGTAAGTTTCTTTTATTGTAATTAATTTAATTTTGAAAATTAGGAATGATGGTTGTATTTTTTAGCTTTTAGGCTAGTTTTAGATTTTTAATTAGGATAGGTACAAGTTGGAAGCATCTTAAACACACTACTCCCTGTGGATCGACCTGGTCTCACCAGTTTATTATTACATCACGGTTCTACACTTGGAACTCACGATCACTATGTACAGTGTACATTCTCACCCTTAAAATCTTTCGAAAAAATTGTCAAATACAGAGTTTATAAAAAAAATTAGACTTAGTCTTTGTAATTAAGAGGCCCATGTTCTCCACACACATGTCAAAAGGTAACTTTGAATCCAAATGAGAAGGACCTTTCGTTGTCGACAAGGTCTACTCCAATAGCACCTACGCACTCCTCACACTTGAAGGAGACAGATGCATGATGCCTATCAATGAAAACCTCCTAAAGAAATACCATACTTGAATTTCATTGGTATATCCAAACTATGTACAGTGTACATTCTCATCCCTAAATTCCTTTGGTTTCGAGCCTCACAGCTTATGACTCCTAACCAAAATCCCTCAGACTGGTATTGAATGATTACGAGGATCAAGTCCTTTGAGTCCTCTAGTCAACTCTCGTTACTTGGATAACTTCCTATAAGACCCCTTGTAACATATTACTATATAGATCAAGCCCTTTTGTAGACCCTTTATAGCAAAACTCAATTATACGGAACAAGTCTTTTTGCAGACCCCATGTGGCTAACCCTCAGCTATATAGAATAACTCTTTTTATAGACCCTATATGGCTATTTTTTGGTTGTATAGAATAAGTCCTTTTGCAAACCCCCTATAACTAAAATCCAAACAAATAACTAAAACCAAATCTTTGTCCTAAGGAATAAGTCATGGACCCCAAAGAAAGCCTCACATGGGCACTGGATAACATTCATTTTGTTTGACTTCTTTTGACACTAAAAAGATCAAGCATGGACCATAGAGAAAGCCTCACACATGGGCACCAGAAGAAGTCTACTTAGATGACTCCTTTCTTTTGATTTGTAAATCCCAAAAATAACAAGACACACCTATATACAAGTTTGAGAAACCAAACCAAAACAAACCATACAAACCTTACATACATCCAAACCATCTATACTACTCACTTCAAATATTCATACAAAACCAAACCAAACATTCCATGCTAATGACAAAATTGAGCAAAAGGGAAGAAAACATCCATTTATATTCAATTGAATTCCACTACAAAAAAAAATATGAGGTCAATGTATACATGGCCATCCAGGTTGATTAAAAAGAAAAAATAAATAAATAAAAGAGCCAAACAAGAGATGCAAGAGATCTAGTCCAGGGACTTCTTAAGTTGCCTCCTCGTATTCAAAACACTTTCCATCAGGACGCACCCTTTAAAGCTTTTATAAGCAGATACAGAAGTATTGATGTCAGACTCATCTAATTTGTTATGTATTTTAATCTCTAAAGACTGAACAAAGTCATTTGAGGTTGTCCGCTTCACCCCCACAAGAGCAAGAAGGTCATTTTTGTGTTGATGGTCCTCTGAGCTCAATGTTTCAAGTCTTCAATGGTGTTCAGTAATCTAAGAGCATTATCTTCCAAATAAAAGAGCTACTGCTGTAATACGATGATCTGCTGCTGTAGACGTTCATCCTAGATCACATGCACATTTATCTCATGTGTTTTCTTGGTGTCTATTTCATTAGCTGCACATATCTCTTCTTTAGTGCCCTCAATCTCTACAACCAGCTTGATTTTTTGGCCAAGTACGTCATCTTGAAAAGCTTTGGCATGATTAATGCCTCTATCCCCAGTGTCCTTTTCCTCGAGCATGTCAAAGAGAACAGCAAAAGCATCATGAAGGCCACCCAAGTCTATTCCAGTATCGAAAGATATCAACATATCAACTAACACTTTGGCATCTTAGATCTTATCAATAGAGAGATCTCCTTGGAAGAGTGTGGCTAAGATGCTATGAATCATTATCTTCATGGCACTCTTTATAAGGGACAGAGACCTAGGGGCATCACCAAAAAAACTTATCTCCTTATGTGAAGAGAGATTCTGACTCTCGCTCCTGTGAATTAGACTGAGTGATTTTCAGCATTTGCTCTTGCACCCCCATGGATAGTTCATCCTTCTTCGAGGACTAAGGGTGATTCATGTGAGTCTTATGGAGACAAAGTGGCGGAAAGATCCCGATTTACATGAGGTGTCACTGTAACATTTAATAATACTTTTTGGGTTCGTGAGTCTAAAGAGGAGAGATCTTCCATGATCCTTCGTAAGTCACTATTTAGGGTACTATTCATAGAAGCCTCAAAGTATCCACTATGGATGGAAATGTTGTCCAAGTCAATCGGAGCTTCGACACCCTCTTTCCCTGCTAGTTCTTCGATAAGCATCTTGAAAGGCTTTCTCACTGCTGTGGGAGGCACGATAGGGATGCTTTCGTTCATTTCAATACCTAAGAAGGAACAACAGAAACTAAATAAAAAAAAGATCAAGTCAGGATGTTGGAATAAAAATTTCAATTTTCAAAATTAAAGTCAAGGCTTACCCTCAGGAGTTGGATGTGCAGTGATTCCCTCAACAATATTGAGAATTTCTCCTTTTTGCATCGCAACGTCAACAATTGGTCCTTCAAAGATCTTTGGTGGAATCTTTTGCTTTCGGGTTGAAGGATAGTATCTCTTTCAGCAATAGCGGCAACACCAAAATAAGTTTCGCTGCTACTCACTTATTCCAAAATTGGCTCCATGGGTACATCGCTGCTATCTACTTTATCAACGGTAGTGACAGCACCCACATCATCACCAAATCTCTCCACGGTAATGGACTCTCTGGCACATCCATTGAAGTTTCTCTCCTAGACTTAAACGTCATTGCCTGGTCAAATATTTCCTTTTTAAATTCCAACTTGATAATGATATCGCTATTGGTTCGCTTTTCAGGGGTGGGAGTATCAAAGCCACTTCCCTTGTCATCTGTATCATCTGAGGCATGATCCTCCATGATTTCGGCCACCTTCTGTAAGAGTTCTCCAACTGCCAAAGTTTGAACTAATGAGGCTATAAGACAAAGTACAGACGTCAAGATAAGAAAGGAAGAAGAACAATTAAAGATGTCATAAAAGAGGATACTTACTAGCTCTTAGCCTCTGGGAGCAATGAGTTCTAGGGATTTCAGCTTTCCCTTTGCTACTAGGAGCTTTGGTGACACTCTTCAAGTGTATTGCTAGAAGCTTCCTATTAAATACTAGGCCCGCCAGAGGTTTCTGTTGGTGGAACAATCGATGGCCTGGACTTATTAGCAGCCAAATCCATTTACTGTAGTGTTTTTGTTGGACTCAGAGTCACATGTGACTCAGAAGTAAGTCTCGGGCAAATTTTGATGAGCCAAGTCTGCCTCTGCAACTACTCGCATGATGGCTTGTTCCTCTTCAAACCTTTTCATCTGCTCGCTAACTAATACTTTGCTTTTGGCAGCATGAGAACTTGACCCGAAATCCAATGGAACTCTACTAGCTCACTTGGCTTCAATGAGACTCTCCCTCTCTTGAAGGTTTTTGTTGATAACATGCTGCATCTTTTCTGTAGTTACATTGGGAGGAGAGAAGTAATCCTCTTCTTCTTCACCTTTCAATGAACAATGGGCTTTGGAGATGTCAAACCCAGTAACTAATCCAATTTGCCACTCATTTCCATCAAATAACCAATTTTCAAAATTGGCCAAGATCAAGCGGTCCTTCTCCACCTTCTCCCCATTCTTGTGAATTATTGAACACACCGTTTGATGCAAGGATTGCTAGCGTATGTCTCCACAAATCCGGTGTTGCTTTTGCATACCGTTGTGTGAAGTTGCCTTTATAACCAACGTGAGGAAGATGAGGGTAGCCAAAGCGGGCTTTGGAAACCAAGTGCGCCTTAGATGCAGGAAGGTGCTCCCACAACTGCCTGGTAAAAGTCAAACTGCTTGTAAAACCTGGTGGGTACATAACTTGGATGTTGATATAGGCATTCTTCTAGTATACTAAGTCTGCAGGTCTCAAGCTGAGGAGCCAACATTTCTCTTCATCTGAGAGGTCAACCTTTCGACCACCTTCTCCGACTCTGTTAATTGATGGCTCAACCGCATTTCTTATGCGGGTTGGAACTTCAATGTTTGGCATAGAGGAGTGAGTGGCTACATAATTACTAAAATTAAACAAGTGCTAGCTTAATTCAGTCATAATGTGGGCATTGATCAAGCAACTTTTGCCTATCACATCTTCTATATAGATACTCCCTGGTGCACCACCTTGCAAATGAAGCCTGTTGCAGTGGAATGTGAGCCAAGTATACAGCAAATGCTTGACGTGATACCGGTTGAAAGCTTTCCCCTATCTAACTATGAAGGTTGAGAGCTTTAACTCAGTTGACATGTATGTCACAAAAGTTAGACCGAGAGCAAGCCTATGCCCAAATGACATTCTGAGCATAGGGCATATGCAACAAGGCTTGATTTTGCTTCCAGTACTTGTAAAAAGAACATTGGATACCCAAGCTATCAAGAATGCGGCAAGCCAACACTTCATCTTGAAGTCCGGATACTTAGCAAAACTATATGGCATGAAGTTGAGCTTCTCATGACAAACAACCCTTGGTCTCTTTTAGGGATCTGCATAAGGGATAACCTCTCTCCACTTGTAGTATCCCTTATTTGAAAAGAAGTAGCTTGTACTGGTGTTCACTCGATCTATCCATAGGGCAATTTTACCCCTGCTTTGGTTGCTTATTGGAATTGAAAATTTGAGAGCATAGAGGAGATAATAAGCAATCTGAAATTCATCATCCATGGTGGCCAATTCTTTATTGGATGAGATGGTCTTGTCATAAAGCTCGCCATAGGATGATAAACTAAAGATTTTCTTCATCTCCCATAAAGGAAAATCCTAACTCAATGTTTGGAGTAATGAAATTATCGGTGGCGGGACAAAACAATTCGAGAATGGCCATGCATATGTTTTTTTTTTTCACAAGGCATTCTTTGTGTAGTGGCGTTTACGGCTTCAAAAATGCCAACTGCTCTCAAAGTGTCTTCGCAATGGCATTTGATCAAAGTTGTCCAGCTTTGCCATTCTCCAATGCAATTAAACTACCAACGAGACTGGTGTCTTTCACCAACCCAGGCACTTCCATCTTCAGTATGGATGCCGAGCTAAACTGTTTTTAACTGAGAGATAATGGTACCTACTTCAAGATTTAGGGTACGTGGGTCCAAGGTTTCTATCTCAAATCTTGGAATATTTAGGAAATAAAATGGGTGTTGGCATATGAATTTACCTGTCTTGAAATGGGCATGATGCTTTATCTATGAAAATGGATTTGTCCTTATAGGGATGGTTGGGGTCATTGCCATTACCCTTAGATATTTTTTTACAGATCGAGCAGTGATTACCTCATGAGAAACTCCATATATGTCCACATAATGGTATCGTACGCTCTCACTCAGTTGTTTCATCAACTCCCTCGTAGCATCTCCAAATATGTAATGAGGCTTGTGTCAAAGCTCACTTTGTTGTTGTTCTCCCAAATGGTGTTATTGGCTAAACACCAATAGGAGTACCAATTAGCATTGCCAGGGCTCTAGTTCTTCGATTTCTCAAAGTGGCGGCAAACACATCGTTCGGGTCTCTTGCATTAGGGTTACTTGCAGCTTTGCCCTTCGAACGGCTCTTTGTTGCACCAGAAGTTGGGGGTGCTTTACCTTTTTTATCTGAAGGAAAAGGAAGAACATCAATAAAAGCAGAAATGACTACGGCATAAAATTCTACTAAAATCTCAACAGCATCTCCCTTTAATAAAAGGCCAAACGGAGAAAAAAAATACTAGTTCTAAGACCAAAAATTGGCATTAAGGTACACTTAAGTCCCAAATTTGAGGCTCCCAGTCCAAACAGGTGTTCGAGCACCTTAAGACCTTTTTAGGAGGCAATATGGCTTTTCGCTTAGGCACAAAAGATGCAGTATCAAAATGCATGGAATGCATGCACAACTTGAATAAAAGCATGACAATAGCTACATACATCACAAAGCACAAACAAGCTCAACATGTATGAAAATACGGCATGTGAAGGCGAGCAGCATGTTTTCAACAAGAGAGCAACGTTAATTCAAGGCACTGAAGGCAAAAGTAAATGCTCTTAGTCTAATGGCAACTATCTCTGGTCATTTCTTGTGGTTTTATTAGACTTACTTGCAACTATTCAAGATTGTTTCATTCTCTACAGTCAAATTTGAAGCTGGCAAAAGGATCTCAACATTCCTATGACAGCTACTTAACAAAAACAAACAAAGTACCTCAAATATGTACTTTAACAAGGACTCTTCACCTTCATGACAAAAAACTTCCATGTGGTGATATGCTTTGATGGGACCACTAGACATTCTTGTGGTCACATATTCTTCTTAGTGAATATAGAGCTAATGAAGGAAATATTGCTATGCAAAGTTAATTTAAAAACAAGATTATTAATTATCATCAATGATCAGAAGGTGATATTGTATTTGTTGGTTTCCTACAAAGATGGACGGCATCACTCAAACTGACTCGAAAAGTGCACCTTGGATTGGAACCGGAAAAGGCAAAGAGGGGTGAATTAGCCTTGGAAGTTGTGGTTGAGAAAGACATTATAAAAAGCTCATTGGTGATCGAATTCAAAGTTACATGTGGTCACTTGACCGGAGGTTGATCTTATCTTTATTGGTTTTTACACCAGCCACATTCATGAGACTTTTACTTCTCATGTTTGTTAAGAGTGACCTGCCTCCTTAGCTTGCCTTGCCTGCCTTACGTGTTGGTCTAGGGATATTATATTCATCTAGATATTGTCCCTATCCTCTCATTGCCCTAGATGAAAGTTTGGAAATATGAGTCCTGAAAGGTGGCTCAGGCTCAGCTTGCTCTTTTTGCACTAACGAAGGTTGCTGTGAATCATCTTTAAGTGGTCTCTTAACATTAGTCGATTCCAAGACATTCTCATGAGTAGTTGATTAATATTCTAATGGTAAGCTATCCCTGTTACACCGATGTTCAAGGGGAGTAACCTTCTCATCAAAAGCAAAAGAAGTGTGTCTTGTAAGCAAGAGTGACAAATGACATTATTAGAAATGTTTCAACTATTGTTCTTCATCGAGCTTAGACCCTCACCAAATAACAATGCTCAGCAAGATGAGGGGTATACCTTTGGCTAGCAAATACACAATGGGGATTTCCTATTATTGTTTGGTTTTTTTTTTTTTATGGATTTTTCAGGACTTTTAGGCTTGAATCTTGGAACCCTTGGCCAACTATATTAAGGACTCACTTTTGGACTATGAAAAGGGGCATTGTGAGCTAATGTATTGATACAAATTGCATGGTTGATGTACGATGTATAATCTACTCCATACTCAGTTGATGTGAAGCTTGAGACATCCAATAATGATCTATGCACTGATGAATAGAATAGAGTCTCAACTTTATCTCACCCATGGTTCGATTGGAGATGTCGGGTACGAGAATTACAATCCAATACCTAGGTGTTTGAATTGTAAATACTATTTGGCCTTCGGGTTTATATTCGTACTACATCGTCCTTGTCTTTCACTTGTCCCGCACATATTCTTCAGCATCATATTGTATTCTATTCGAAGGATCTCACTGTTAACTTAAAATAATGTACTTAAGATCCCCAATGTATCGATTAAGTGTTGTGGCTTGGCCATGTAATGTATCGTTTCAAGGAGGACTACTTGTATTGCAATTGGCTATTGGAAGTTTATCGAAATATGTTTGTGAAGTAGTTCGTCGATCATTTAGACCTATTCTTATAGGAGAGCTAGCCCTTTACTATGTCAATTTTGGACTCTCTGGTCGAGCATTACTAAGCTTGTACCTAGCACAATAGGGCACCTTTGTGTAAGGGCTATTGATTATGGATCTAGGTCTTGAGGGCGATTGCGCAAATCGATATTGACTTGACTGACCGCCCATTGTGTTGCATGGAGCCATGACCTCTATGATTATTGATTAGGTGCTATAGATCTAATGTCGAGCTAATCCTCCGATGTTGTGAATCGAGTTTTACCTAATGCTCTGGCTTATCGAGATTGCTCACTTTGTGCAGTGTATTAGATTAGGATTTTGTTTTTCGTTTCATTGTCCATTGCTTTTGTACTCACATGATTACATTGTCTTCATTCGCTTTGATATTATATACCTATTATGGTTTATGTCTATCTACCTGCCAACTATTCGTAGTGTAATGATGCTATGCTTGGTACATAGGTATTGAGCCTTTTTGACCCAAGATGGAGGAGGTCAGTGAGGTGTTTCAAGTGCTTAAGCCAAATAATGAGCATGATGGTGTGCGGATGAGATTATCTGAGTCATCCGGGCCAACACGAGAGTGACTCAATTCTTTTGGATAGTTGTTATTCTTTTGTAGCCCGGCTTTTAGGGGGCCTTGTAATTAAATACGGTTTCTATCTTTGAAACTTTAATCCAACATATTTTGATGTGCATACTCTGAAATGTTTATTATACTAAGTATTATTTAATACTTCAGCTAATTTATTGGTGATAATTAAATATTCTAACTCACCGTGGACTAACGATCTTGTGTAGGACTGTAATTGGAGGCTATGTGTTGGTTACTTAAGCAAAAATTTTAATTGGCCCTTAATTTCGCACATAATCCTCTGTTTACAGATTGGGGGCGTAACAATATTAATATTGTGATTGTGGCAGGAAACGTGTCAATCAATATATGTGACCACCACGATTCACATTTGTAAACTTTTCTAATTACATATTAAAGAGTGACATAAAAGTTTAATAAAAATCGTTTTTCAAAGTGATGCACCAGTCAAAGTTGTTTTCAAAGATTTCAAATCTAAGTCATTTTGAAAAATATATTTTATAAAAGAATTAAGGAATATGTGTGTGGTCACATGAATTAAGTGGGAGATTATTGAAACACAATTTAGTGTGGTCCACATGACTAGCAGATGGTCTCTCCCTCTCTCTCCAAGTGAACAGACATGCATGAATTGGCTCTTTGGTTCTCTTTCTTTCGGTGTTTTGTTTTTGTACCATTTAAAGAGTTTAAGGGTCACATCTATTGATGGAATATCAATATAAGAAATGGCCTATAAAATGAAATCTTGTTGGGTAACTTTCTACACTTAAAAATATTGCAAAGACAACATCACTTATAGTTAAAGAAACGAAGTAGCAGAGTTGTGAATCCCACCTTTTAATAAGGGAAGCCATGGATTGAGGATATATTATTTACTTCAATTATATAGTAATATTCTCCTTCATATTAGATCCAAGTTATGTTTTTATCCCGAGGTTTGTGAAAAGATCTATCATATTGTTGATAATTCTTATCATTGAAGATCCCACCAAGTAAATTATGCTGTAAATTAAATGGCCGTTTTCATAATGACGTTTTTTAATTTATGTTTTTTATAGAACGTTTTCACAATGACTTGACTATACATTTATGCACACTATGCCATGACAATGCGGAAACAATGGCGAGTTGTGAATTCTGGGATTTTTTTAAATTATAAACGCTGAACTGCCCTCTTCATTGGCTACTTTCTAATGTGTAGAGAGACTATTTTAATCATTTAGTGTTTCTGTTTTTCTTAACACATTTATTGCTTGATGAATGAATGTAATTTTGGTGATGATTAATCACTGCTAATTCAATGATTAGTGAAAATTTTGTGGGTCTCATAACCCTAATGATATAAATAAAGTAGCGAAGCCCATCAAACAAGCGTCGCTGAATGATGAAAACTATATTGGATTCCTCCACAAGATTAAAAGCAGTGTTCTAAGGAGTGTAGGAAACCAAGCAGTGTTCTAAGGAGTGTAGGAAACCAAGGTAGACTCGGTGAGAAAAGAATTGACCCCAGTAAATCATGGTGAAGCCTACAATAATAAAAAAAAGAAACATGGTGTATAAGCGATGAGTAGATTGTCTCAACATTTGCTTTTCCTTTTTTCTGGTTTTTTCATCATTTGCTATATCCTCCATGTTTCAATCTTTTGGAATAACTTCTATCATCCATCCTTAGTTGGAACCCCTTACTGCAGGTTTTTTTTTTTATCTTTTACTTTTACAACAGCATAGGGGGTTAGAATAAGAGATCCCACACAAGTGAGATAAAAAAGCTCACACAAGTAGAAAAGTAGTATATCCGAGTGAAGTAATTAGTTCAAGTGAACCAATTGAGCAACCTAATTTTTCATTAATTATATGTGGGGCATCTCTTGTCATATTTTTCTAGTCTTATATTAGTTCAGGTTGCTGGATGGGCTTTGGGAAGAACTGAGCCTCGCGCTTGCCTTCAAAACGTGAACCATGCTGGTCAAACTGGTAACACGTACAGGGAAATGGACCCTTGAAAGGTACTTGTGAAATTTACAACTACCAGCGCGCATTCAATTTCCCGGAAATCCCATACCTGTCCTTTAATTCTGCAATAATCAACCGTATCTACACGAAAATCTAAGTGAAAGATCTTAACCGTTATAGTAAAATGCAAATTTTTGGATGGTTCATGAAATCCAGTGGATTTTATATTTTTCTCAAAAAGAATGAAACCCTCTAGCCTTAATGTAGTTCACATTAAATCCGGGAATAACATGGAGTGAAGATTAAATCGAGTCAGTTAAAAAGTACTAATACCTTCGGTTTAAGACGATCAAATTACATATGAGCAGATTATTATCTTTATAATGAGATAATCAACCTTCATTAAACATGAAAAAGGTCAGACTTCAACATTCAGTCAGGGTAATTGACGGATATTTCTCTATTAAGATAGGTGGTCCTTTGTACGAAAAAATAAAAATAAAGAGAGGTGGCTAACCTAAGTTTATAAATTATAGGTGGTTATTGGTTAGCCATAAAATTCTTGAAAGCACGCCGTTTCCCCTTCCACGGACCCAAATAGTTATAGCAAATGCATTGAATCAGATAAATTCTCTCCTAGCATATATGGATGAAAAACTTTAAATTAGGAACAACTCAGTCATTTACCCACAGTAAATTAGAAAAAAACAGAGGAAATATGTTAGAGACAAGCGGATCATTTTGATAATATTCAGAAAACGGGCTAGTTATATAGTAGAGAATTTTGATAAAACCTGCGTGGCTTGATATTACATACTTTCTAATTATATTCAAGTCTTTTAATCGCCGTGCTTCCTTAGTCTTCATGAATATAGGAGGCCCCCGCTAAAATAACTTGAGCTAGTAA
Source organism: Sextonia rubra (assembly GCA_037013555.1). Classification (NCBI taxonomy): domain Eukaryota; kingdom Viridiplantae; phylum Streptophyta; class Magnoliopsida; order Laurales; family Lauraceae; genus Sextonia; species Sextonia rubra. The sequence goes on from JASUAD010000023.1 coordinate 13,959,227, forward strand.
AATTTCTTAAGCTTGTATAAAGAAAATTTGTGAAATCTCTTAAGCTTAAATAAAGGGCATTTATGTTACATCGCTAATGACTTAGTGCTCAACAACACTAAATATAAATATATATTGATGTGATACCGCTTAAATAGCTTGTTTTTCAAAAAAAAAAAAGCTTAAGTTTTATATTTTTACTAGTAATCTATTATCTTGTGTTTTTCTTATTTTTTTGAGATTCTTTTACACTTTCTACAAGCAGTTGGCCATATCAGTCTTGAAAGGGTGGCACAGACCGCAGCAGATGGCATGGACTCATCCCATTCTTGACCAATTTAAGAAATGCCCCCAAAATTTAAAACTTTGGTTTCACACTTACATTAGGTGAGACTTGAGAGGCTGTTGTGCAAATTTTTCATGAACTTGCTAGTCGTTGTTTTTATATTTTTTTTACTTTCTTAAAAGCACAGTCCTCACTTTGAGAGAGGAAAAAGGGTGACGAAGGACTCCGGGACCGAATCCAAACCGGAAACTGGAAGAAGCCAAGCATCTCTATTCATCACAGCTTCTCTCTGCCTTGGAATGTACCATTTGCACCTTCTTCCAAAACTTTTGTAAGGTGTCTCTTAGAGCGGATTCTCTGATGCATTGGGTGAAGAGAAAGACAAATAAAGACAGTAATTGTCCCATGGCCCACGGTAGAAATCGATGGTCTCATTTGCTTTTCTCTTTTTACCTCCCATTTTAAACTTTCTTTAATTTTCTTTTATCAAATAAAAAACTTCTCTTTAATTTTTTGGGGTTTTCCTTTTTCAAGGGGACTTTCGAGGGTTCTAAAACGATCATCTTGCAGTTGGTGCTTCCTCTTTAGCCTCACTTGGAAGGAAATTGATGGCATGCTTGAAATGATATGGGTGGTATCAATATAGTGTTTCTGGGAGAATGAAGACGCATGCTCACGCCTTACTTCCCATGCAGAAAACACCCTGATTTCCACTTCTACCGAAAAAAAAAAAAAAGCAGCATAATTTCCACACACTCAAATGGGCCACACACTATACTAATAGAACATACCTATGAGTGAATAGATTAATGTTATATGTAAATGTATGGGTTTTTGTCTTGCTTATTGGCAGCGGGTCTAGGAGATTTTCCTTGCAGGGGGCCACTAAATAAAAGAAAATTCTTGAAAAGGGGAGAGGGGGCATTACCAAATGTAAATAAAATTTTTTCGAAGTTACAGGGATTTTAATAGAAACCTTTTGGGGGGATATGTGTGAGAATTTCAAAAGTCAATGGTATGGCCACTCTCTGCTCCTCTAGTTCTGCCCTGCTTAGCATCTCAATAATATTATCACATTCACGATTCAACGATCTTAAAGTTTTACACTTTTTTAAATTATTTTTTTTATAAAATTGAATCCAATGCTAAGTATAATACAGGCTAATATTAAATTAGGGTTGGTCCAATTAAAGGGGTCAGAGAGTGTGTGGGTGTCCAATTTCTGATTGACTTTTTGGATTAATCAAGGTTTATGGCAAGACGATGAGTCGATTTGCCTATGGGATTCACACAAAATGATAATCTATAATCCGTTTAGATCATGTCTATTATGCGTATGATCCTTTCACCCTAGAATACAATAAAATATGTGCATTCACTTAGAGGGGAACCTTGACCCTCTAATGAATTAACAAAAATGTTGGTAGAAGATAGGATACCTCTTTCATTAATCTCTACCTTCTTTAAATACAAGGTACATACACTTATAACCATAATTTCATCCACTCTATAACTAATGAGAAAGTTTAAACTTACACGCCCACTTACTTCCTCAGTTACTCCCTAGTGCTTTTTATGGTCCACATCTACAACAAATGTGAACCACAAAAAGCATTAAAGAGTCAATAGGGAAGTAAATGGGGGTACATGTGTAACATTACTCATAACTAATACCTCCACCTTTACCAAAACTTCACCCACTACTTACACTCCTATAAACAACTACATCCACTACTTGCACCCATACAAATATGGAGACTACTACTTATCGGCAAACCAACTACCTATGCATGACTCACTACTTTCCCCAATCTTCTTGCAAAACAACTACCCACACCTCATGGGTAACTCCCCACATTAATTATCCTATTGCCATATGGCCTTTACATAGGAATGATCACGCTTGTGTGATGTAAGGTCACATCATTCCTTCCCCCTTAGACCAACCTTGTCCTCAAGGTTTAAATCTAACTAACATTCCCCAAAAGCCCAAAATGGAACCCACATGGTACTTTTAGAATCTTTTCGTTGCCATTGTATGAGAACTTCCGTCGCCTATTTTCTGTTTAACAACCTATGATTGAGAATATTCTTTGGATTTAAATTAACCAAGCCCATCACCAGTTTTCATTAGAATTAGATGCCGCAATTGAACATCACCCTTCAAATGGAAAGAAGCCGATGCATTCTCCGATTGGGGTTTTATGGAATTCAATGAATTGGTGCACATGGTAAACCTGGCTCGTTGGATTTTCTCCTCCATTGAAATGGGAAAATCAAGTTTAACAAGCTTGGGTTTATACTATAGAATTTTAATAATCACTATATTCCTATATTTCACCCTAATTGTCATGAGAGGAAATCCTCTCATTTATACATTGAATAACAATAACATTATTCAAAATTCAAACTAACTTAAACTCTCTAACAAACCACTAATAATTAAGTCTTATCTCTAACATAAGAACCTCTAGCATCCCCCTTCAATCACATAGTCTTGAGTAGGATATATGATTATAAACATGATCTCTGAAAAAAAATTAATTAATTTTTTTCAATAAAAATGATTTTCATGTCTTTTTGGTAATCCTCTTCTATCCATATATCCATCACTGTTACAACCTGCTCCTTGTTTAATCTATTGGTGCTAGAGGCTGATTAGATCAGAACTCTAAAAGCTTCAATCATGCAATAGTATAATTTGATTATCATAAGGTTTATGCTTGGGTGGAGGGATGGATAGGAGAGAATACTAATTTTTCTTTTATTGAAATAGAAAAATTGAGGATGATAGTTGCGGAAGAAGGGATCGTACCCAACTTGATCATAAGATCTCCACTGAGCCTTAGCTCTGATACCGTATAGAATTTTAATAATCACTATATTCCCATAATTTCACCGTAATTGTCATGAGAGGAAATCCTCATGACAATTTCAATGTTCATAATGTTTTATATCTTCTTAAATTATATTTTTATAAAATTAAATCCAATGCAGAGTATAATATAGGTTAATATTAAATTAGGGTTAGTCCAATTCAAGGGGTCAAAGAGTGTGTGGGTGTCGAATTTTTGATTGACTTTTTGGATACGATCAAGGTTTATGGCAAGACAATGAGTTGATTTGACTAAGGAAATTCACACAAAGTGAAAATTTAAAATCCTTTTGCATGATGTCTATTATATGCACACTTCTTTCACCCTATTTTCTTAAAGAGTAAAAGACAATATGTAGGTTCACTTGGAGGGGAACATTGACCCTTTAATGACAGCATAAAAGTTGGTAGAAGATAGTATATCTCTTTCATTAATCGTTACCCTCTTTGAATGCAAGGAACGTACACTTATAACCACAATTCAATTACCCACTCTATAACTAATACCTCCACCTCTACTAGAGCTTCACCCTCTAATGACTTAGCAAAAAAAGTCAGTAGTCTCTTTCATAAATCTCTACTATCCTTAAATACAAGGTACATGCACTTATAACCACAATTCGACCCACTCTATAATTAATACCTCCACCTCTACCTGAACTTTACGCACTACTTACACTCCTACAAATAACTACACCCACTACGTGCACTCAAACAAATATGAAAACTATATTCATAAGCAAACCAACTACCTAAGCATAACTAGGTAGTTTTCCATTACTCATAAAGAACAACTATCCACACCTCATGGGTAACTCCCCACAACTCTCCTACTGCCATATGGTGCTCCCACATAGGAATGATCATGCTTGTGTAATGTAAGGCCACATCAATATCTCTCTTTGAATTTCCGAATTTAGAAATTTCTATAAGTATGATACATTAAAATGATTAAAAAAGCACCAGTAATCCTCCAATTCAAGTTCTTTCTAAGATCAATATTTGAAGAATTTCAATGTAGGCAAAGTGTCTGAAAAAAATTTTGAGGTTTTTAAGTTGAACAAAATTTCCTAGGGAGTTTCTAAGGCCTTAGAATTTATGATAGCAGCTCTACCATTGGACTCTACTCGAGTGTTAATTTCAAAGGAATTTGAAATTCAAGTATTTCATTCATAGGCCATTTTAGCCATTTTGTTGTAGCTGGTTTGTTTTCTCATAGTGTCTTGCTCGGGTGTCCTCTTCCGCGAAGGAGTGAAAGGTTCACTGTATGGTTGATAATATATTATTTTTTAATTACTTGAATATCATATAGTGTTTTTGTGAAACATGACTATCTCCATGGGAGCATGCATGACCCTACAGCATATCTGCACCAAGAAAGTCTATGGTGGAACTTGAACACAAGATGTGGGGAGCCTTAATAACATGATTATTAATATCAATAATCAATAAGATTTTGTTAATCATGTTTTTAATTGTATATTGAATTTAAAAGTGGAACCAACTCCAATCAAAGTAAAATATGGAGATCTCTTATAAATGGGAAGGTGGCTGGTTTTCAGAGGCTCGGATTTTTAATAGGCACGCCCACTGTGGAGCTTGACTCCTTCCTCTCAGATGAAGTAAAAGTTAGATACTTGGCTGATCCAATTCTCCTCTAATTGGAACACATTTACCACAATCCCTACCAATTCAATACTAGCAAACAAACTAGCCTAAATAAAGCAGCCTAGCAGAAAGAGCCCATGTCTAACATTGTTAAAAAAACAAAAAAATATATTATTAGAAATAAAATGAATCCGAAACATACAAATATATTATTATTTAACAATCTGAAATTCATCATAACAAGATCTATTACAAAAAGTTGCAATAAACTTACATAAATTATAAATCAGTCAAGTTGAATAAAAGTTTATTAATCGAAGTTAATGGGCTCAAGGAGTATGATATAATCTAAAATCATATAATATATATATTTATATATGACTATACCTGGGATATTTGATTTTGGGGTACATCCAAACAATGCCATAAGACAGTTGAAAAAAAAAACATTGTAATACAAATAGACAATATAAACCATTTTAATTTATTTCTTACTTATCTTAAGCTCATTTTCAGCCTTAAAAAAATAATAAGGAAAGGATAAAAAGGATTATAACAAATACTAATGAGATGATATGAAATGAAGTGGTATATGAACTCAAGATAAATCTCAAATCTTAAATGAAACAAAAAGTGTTAGATACAAATGTGATGATCAATAGGTAAGAAAATATGTATACAATATAAATGCATACTAAATAAATATATTTACTTCCACCATTTTACTGACTTGTTGAATATCAACAAAAAGAATTGTTCCAAAATAAAACTGGGTAAGTGTGCACATCCCTTCGACATGTTGGGACCATTTATTGTCCATGTTTGTGTGGAGGTATGAAATGCCACAATCTGGAATCAATCAAGCCACACAAGAACGGAGAAAATCATAGAGGACCTAGGACATTTATATAATTCTGCAAACTCACGCATGTTTATGGGAATGAAACTTGACTTTCCTCTACTCAGCTCCATATGGTTTGCGAATTGTTGACACCCACAGGAAATAGATTACATCATATATATAATCTCCACTTTCTTGGCCCCTAAGAAACCTTTTTTTAGCCCCTAAGAAAGCTCCAATATAATTATCAAATTACCTTGAACCTACACATTGGGCAACCCAATGAACCAATCCATGCAACCCAACATATAAGACAAAAATCTAACAATCTTCACCTTGGCTTGTGTTCTACACAACTCGAGCCACAAGAATATCAGGTAGTGTCTTCTCGTACCTTATTGAATGGTACATCCATGCACTATGGTTCAGTCTTGTTTCGACAAACACTCTTACATGTTGAGCCAGCACTTAAAATTTTAGTAAAGCTCATCTTTTCATCGCTCCACCTCAAATTTGAAGCTCGAATCCATTGACAAACTTGAGTGATGTTGATTTCTGAATCACTTACTATCATGCCATCCAACTGCCCTAATTTCATTACCACTGTCATGATCCAATCATCATGAGCATGCAATCGAAAATGGAGTGGGAATTCAAGTGCAAATGATTCCGTAATTACAAAATATTCTTTGCCTTTGATCGGTCAAAACTCATATTTGACCTATTCTAAATCGTTATTGATCTTCGATAGGTCAAAACCCTTGTTTGACCATTTGCCGGTGCAATCCAATTCATCAATCTAGTCAAAAACACTATTTCACTACCACTGATGTGGGCAAGACATCAGCCCATGCTTGCTACTTCTTCATTGGCTAGGCTTTAGCAAGATGAAGGCATCACATGTGATCTAGTAGCCTGTCTTCCAAGTGAACACCTTTGTCTGAATTTGCAAACTCACTCCAATTTGGTCAAAATTAGCCTATTTGACCTTACCTTGATGATTTCAACATGTTGATGTCTGTGACTCCTGTTAACTAGGTTTCTTCTGTAACTGGGTCAAGTCGACTCGAACCTAACCAAAAATTGACCTATTTATGCCTTTTTTTTTCACAAAAGAAGTTGGTGCTACCTTAACTCCATTTCCCTTCTGGCGAGGTATGCACATCAGGCTTTTTCTCCGATTTAGGATAGTGGGAAGTAATCATATTCTTTTTTCCTTCTTTCAAATCTCAACAACAATTAAGGAGGTAAAACTATCTCATTGCATGTTGAGTTCCTTAACTGGTGCACCATACGATAGACCTTGTCACCACGAGCACTTTGTGGAAGGAATAAATCTAAAATTTGACATTAAATCCAATGTTGCAAAAATAATTTTCTGCACTCTAATAAGTCAAATTCTTTATTGATAGTTGAACTACCAATTTCTTTCTAATACCATGTAGATCTAATCTACTCACAATAAGTTCGTAGTTGCATGAAAAAACTCATATTAGATTACAAATGGTCAAAATATCATAAATAATAATAATAATAATAATAATAATAATAATAATGATGATAATAATAATAATAATAATAACAAAACTTATCGTTGATCTCGGCCAAAACATGTTGACCGTGGCTGCTGTTAGAAGGCAGTCGCCAGGATCCCTATATATTGTGCACAGATCATTGTAGAAATAACTTTAGACGATTATGATTAAAAAAAATCATACCTGCGAGATCCTTCTAATTTGACCTTGGTCTTACAGTAATCCGAAATTCTCAAGATTTTCTACTGTATTCCTCTATGCTTGAACTCACACCGGGGTGTGGGTCTTTTTGTGAATTCCTTTTGCTCTAAAAAAGGAGATTTCTCTTGTGTGTTTTTCTTAGAGAGTAATAGCGCATATTTATAGGCTATAATAAGGACCTTAAGAAGGAAATAAGGAATAGGCTTCTTATAGAAACAGGAAACCCTAATTCGACCTAAATTAGAATCTTAGTTCCATAAATTATAATTCAGTCCACTAGAGAATTATAATTGCACTTCTATACTTATTCTCAAAATAATATTTCGATCTTCTTGTTATTAAATGCTTATTAATCTCCCCACGTTAAGATTTTAGATATCCATCGATTAAATAATTATTGACACCTATATTTAAATGATATGTTTATAATTCTTTGAGACCTTTCACTTAACTCATTTGATATGTCGGATACAAAGTTTACCTGCAAGGTTTGACATAATCAAAACTTATAAGCTTCATCAAGGGGAAATCATTAATTCCTATTAAGAATGTGGATTCTATCAATAAACTAATATACACCATACATGTAGTACAGTCATCCAATTTACTGAGATTATTGACCCATAAAAGGTCTCATTTCTTTATAAATTAAAATGTTAAACACTAAATGTATGTGTCTACTATTTATATCGAGATTAAGAGAGAAGCATTCATAATAATCATGTGGATGTTAATCATCTTATGTGGTTAGTATGAAGACAATAAACCCAAAAGCGGTCCTGTTCAATACCCATAAAGCACATTAACATAACGAGTCAAAACTATACCGTTTCCCGCAACTAAGACATGCCTGTGAAAACATCATGTTACAATCGTACCGATGGCGTGTCCAACTCCATCTAGATTGTGAACAACAACTTATATTCTATAAGAATAGACAAATAAGTCTTCCGTGTGTAAGCTAAACTTTGCATACCAGCTTCTCTACTTTATAGAATAAAAGACACACACATACAGAATAAATAATAATGCAACCATTTTCCATATCAATTCTCATTAAGATGAAAAGAAAAGTTTTATTAATAAATAAATCAGTCAAAGACAAATACATAAAAGTATGTTTTTAGTATAAATTTCCAATAACCTCCCACTTAGACTCAAAATCATGCTAACATGTATTTCAGCCCCACGCCTTCCACATGACTATCAAAGCTTTTTGCTGGTAAGCTCTTTGAACAAAGATCTGCTAGGTTATCCGTTGATGCAATCTTCATTACAATTATATCACCCCTCTATATGATTTCTCGTATGAGATGATACTTATGCTGGATGTGCTTACTTTTCTTATGTATCCCAGATTCCTTTGCATGAGCAACCGCACCAGTATTATCATAATAAAGTATTATTGGTGATTTTACCAAAGGCGCCACTTTTTCATCCATCAAGAACTTTCTTAGCCAAACTGCCTCCTTGGTTACTTCAAAAGCTGTCACATATTTGGCTTCCATGGTAGAGTCAGCAATACATGATTGCTTGACACTCCTCCAACTTATGGCTTCACCTCCCAAGGTAAATGCAAATCCTGAGGTCGACTTTTTGGTATCATTATCTGACTAAAAGTCCGAGTCTGTGTACCCAACGGGTGTCAAACTCCCGGCCTGGTAAATTAACATATAATTTCTAGTCCTCTTAAAGCACTTAAGTATATGCTTTACCGCAATCCAATATTCTCTTCCTGGATTAGACTAGTATTTGCTAACCATACTAATAACAAAACAAATATCAGGTCTAGTACATAGCATTGCATACACGAGGCTTCCCACCACAGAAGCATAAGGTACTACCTTCATCTTTTCTATCTCATAAGGTATCTTAGGACACTGATCCTTGGATAAAGTAATTCTATACCTCAACGGAAGACATCCATTCTTAGAATCTAGCATGTTAAAATGGGTAAGAATAGCATCAATATAAGCCGCTTGAGATAAGCCCAACATTCTTTGTTTCTAATCTCATAGGAGTTTGATCCCTAGAATGTGGCTGGCTTCTCCTAAGTCCTTCATATCGAACTGACTACTTAACCATACTTTGACCGAAGACAATACCTCGACATCGTTTCCAATGAGTAGGATGTCATCTAAATAAAGTATTAAGAAAACCACCACACTGCCGTTACACTTTTTATACACATAGAATTCATCAGGGTTCTGTTCGAAACTATAAAATTTAATGGCTTGATCAAAATGAATGTTCCAAGATCTAGACGCTTACTTAAGTCTATAAATAGACCTCTTAAGCTTACAAAACATGTGCTCATAGCCTTCAGCTACAATCCATCTAGTTGCACCATACAGATACACTTGTTAAGATTTCCATTAAGGAAAGCTATCTTGACTTCAATTTGCCAAATTTTGTAATCGAAATGCGTCACAATGAATAAAATAATCTAGATGGATTTCAGCATGGCTACTGGTGAGAAAGTATCCTCATAATCGATTCATTTTTTCTCAGTAAACCCTTTCGTAACAAGCTTAGCTTTGAAAGTTTCAACCTTTCCATTCACCCCTTTTTTTTTCTTGTAGACCTATTTATAACCAATAGATTTTATCCCCTCTAGTGGTTCTACAAGATCCCAGACTTGATTAGAGTACATAGAATCCATTTCTGATTTCATAGATTTTTGTCATAATTCTGCATCTTTGTCTTAGAGTGCTTCATTATAGTTAGGGTGTTCGGTATCTAGCTCATCAAGGACTTTGTCAAATGACTCTCCCAAGAACATATACTGCTGGGGTTGACAAACAACTCTCCCATTATGACGAGGCACATCCTGTGTCTGTATTTGAGTAGTGTTGCACTATGCTAAAACTAATCCTGGTGTACCATCATTTACATACTGATTCGGCTTATCACTCAGCATGTTGGTTGGTTCACTTAGAGTATCATTAGCTTGAGATTCGGCAATCCACCCACTACGACGAGGTAATGGAATGCCGAATTCTCCATCTTGTGATGTCTCTTCCTGTCCTACTGGTAATGGAAAAGTTTGGGTAGGTCTCTCTCCTTTTAATTCCTTTGGAGCAATTTTGCTTTTGGATTTGTGGTTTATTACATAGTCCTTGTCTAAGAATCGAGCAATGGCGTTAACAATGACCTTTCGATGTTTAGGATTATAGAACAAACCACCTTTTGTTCCTCTGAGATATCCAACGAAAATGCAAACTTTTGTTCTTGGTTCCAGCTTATCCGTGTTCCTTTTCAGCACATGTGTTGGACTACCCCAAATTCGAACATGCTTTAAACTGGGTTTGTGCCTAGTCCATAGTTTTGTGAGTATAGTAGGTGCTAACTTAGATGGAACAAAGTTTAAAATGTATGCTGCCGTTTCTAGAGCATGCCCCTAGAACGAATTAGGTAAATCTGAATAACTCATCATTGACCTCATTATATCCATAAGAGTCCTATGCTTTCTTTCTGCTACACCATTTTGTTGAGGTGTACTTGGTGCAGACAACTGGGATGTAATCCCCTCTCATGCTAAGTAATTTCTAAATTCTCCAAAAAGGTACCCGCCACCACAATCAGATCGTAGTGTCCGATACTCTTACTTAAACGCTTTTCCATTTCTGCCCTATACTCCTTGAATTTCTCAAAGCACTTGGACTTCTGGCCATTAAGTAAATTTACCCATACTTTGAGTAGTCATAGTAAAAGTTATGAAATACTCAAAGCCACCTCTTACTAGACATTTATGGGTCCACACAGATCAGAGTGAACCAAATCTAACGGTTCTTTGGCCCTATAGCCTTTTGCTAAGAAAGGGTGCTTGGTCATTTTCCCTTCTAAACAAGATTTGCAGACTAGACTGCTTTTACTTCCAATGAATCTAATGGTCCATTTGTAACTAATCTTGAAATCCAGTTTAGATTAATACGACCCAAGCGTAAATGCTTAAGATACGTTTGGTTCAATTGTGAAGGTTCCTTTCTTTTATATGGTAGTGTAATTGTGTTATTTGATTCAGTCAGTTGCAGTTTAAGAGAGATAGGATCAACAATATAAAGATCATCCACCAATGAACCAGAACAAATAAAACAAGTATTGTACTTAATAACCACAAATTTATTAAAATAAATGGAATATTCATCATTGACCAACTTGGAAATAAAAATTAAATTCCTCCTAATTGAGGGAATATAAAGACAATCTTTTAAAATTAAAGTCCTATCTCTACTAAAACTTAGACAAACATCTTCTACTGTAACTGCTGCCACTCTCGTAGCATCACCCATAAGCAAATAAATCTTGCCATCACTTAGTTGCTTGATTTCTTGGAACTTTTTCAAAGAATTGCAAACATGATTAGTGGCTTATGTATCTACACACTAGGTATCAGTAGATATAACCGCCAAACATGATTCAACAATTAGTGAATAAAATTTACCTTCATTGTTCACTTTGTTGAGATAAGTTGGGCATTGCTTTTTCTAGTACTCTGCTTACTTGAAATGAAAACACTTGCCCTTAGGCTTTTTCAGTCCTCCTTGAGGTTCGTTGCCCCCTTAAGGAATTGTATTACGATTTTGACCCTTTTTCTGTTTCTTCTTGCCTTTTGGCTTAGAAATAGAACCTTTTTCAATGACGTGAACAGTAGGTGGCTTTTTCATAAGGCTCTCAGTAGCCTGAAGTTCCATGAGTAATTCCACTAGAGAAAAATCAAGCTTGTTCATGTTGTAATTTAGGCGAAAATTCTCAAAGGAATCAATCAAGGATTGGAAAATGATATCAATTTGGGTCTCCTCATTAGTTTCAGCTACACAGACCTATGGTTCGTTTAGCTGTCCCATTATTTTTAGAACATGGTCCCTTACAGAGGTACCTTCAGCCATCTTAGCCTTAAACAGTTCTTTCATAGCAACTTGCCCAGCTGTTGTTCGTCAACTCCAAGTGCAAAGTCGCGATGTAGTAATAATACTGGTGAGACCAAGTTGATCCACATGAAGCAATATTTAAAGAAGTTTTCAACTTGTCACCTGCCTAAATTAAATTCTAAAACTATTCTAAAATCTAAAAATTATAACCATCATTCCTACTTTCCAAAATCAAATAACTTACAATAAAAAAAACTTACTAAAACTAAAACTCCTAAATCTAAAACTTCCTAAAAAAACAAGGTTACTACAAGAGAACACACAGGTTAGAACTTCCACTAAAATTAGAAGGTTTAAAAAAAAAATCAAATCAACAATGCAACACAATGCATGCCATGAAAATGCAAAAATTTAAATGATATGCAAAAGTTAACAAAAATATGAATCTAAGCTAATGCAAACTTAATCTAAATTTAATAACCGAAAAACACACTTAATGAATGCATGAATTAAAAAACAAAATTAAAGAAAAACATTGAAAAACAGAAAAAATTGAATGAATAACTAGTTACAAATATTCTATAATGCAGAATTTTACTACACAGGTGTGCTACTCTTGGACTGTTTTCATGTTTAAAACTAAACTTTTTTTTGAGCATAATTGAGATGAAATTTCAGTTTTTAAAGGTTCTTCCAGAAATATCTATAGTCCATGAACATTCCAATTTAAACAATGCATGATTGCATGAGAACTTATCATGTGTAGGCACCAATACAATGTTGCAGAATTTTCTGAATTACATGTGCTGGAACTCAGATTCCAGATCTGAAACATGTTCAAAATCCTTCTCCAAATCATGTGTTTTAGTACTTTTTAGATATGACAACTAAACCAACAACGAACATGTGAACCAAACATATAATTTTCGGATTTTTAATAGAAATTGTTTTCAACATAAACTGATGTTAGTCATCCAAAAGAGATCATCAGATATGAATTTTATCTTCAGTCAAATAATTCTGAAACTTAGTTATTTTGACACCCTACTCATATTCAGAAACTCACCAATAAGTGATGCATGCTATGACAAAACTTTCAGCTATTAAACTATGCATAAAACAAAACATTAAAACACACAAAGCATCAAAATAAATAGAAAAATTGCAGGAATTTAAATGTGTGGTGAGATAGTAATTTAAATATATGGAAAACAAGAAATTTAAATGTTGAAAGACAAGAAATTAAATGTGTGGAAGACAAGAAATTAAGTGTGCGGAAATGTATGATTTTTTTCTTTTCCTAAATTCTTCTTTTATCCCATATTATGTTTGCTCAAATCATGTTCTTAGGCTTCTTTGAGTTGTCAATCCAACAGCAACAAGGTTAGAAACAAACATTAAGCATTCATTATCAAAGAAGTAAAAAGAAGTAAATAAAGGAAACGTAAACACACACTTTTACTAGATACGAATGTTTTTACATAAAGATAGAGAATAAAGAAAAAAAAATATTACATGATCTAGGATGAAAGATCCTCTTCTAGTGGAAGCCTCAAGTTGGAGTGAGCCTTCTTGAATAGAGAAATTATGGAGTAGAAAGATATGGAAAGAGTAGAGAGAGAGAGAGCTAGAGAGAAGAGGCCTCTTCTTTCATGCTTTGGAATGCTAGAAGGGTGCCCTATTTATACTTTTTCAAGTCCTACTCCCTTTCAAACTTAATTTAATTAAAATTGAAAAAAATATGGGCTCCATACAGGGCTTTGGGCTTGGAATATTGCTGGAAATTTTTTTTTCTTTTTTTTTCTTTCTTTCTTGCTTGGAAGTCCTTCTTTGTTTCTTCTTTGTTTCTTTGTCTTTGCCACCTTTCATTGAGATCTCTTGAGAGATAAGTTAAGGATAAGAATCCTCTCTTAGAATCAAACTTTGCTCACATGAGGTGTAGAACTTCCTTTTTTTATCTCTTGCTTTGTCAACTTTCCTTCTTTGGAAAGTACTCCTTGTTTGCTCCAAACTCAAGGAGATCTTTTAGATAATTCTTTTTTTGATTTCTTTTCTTTTTTCCAGCAAAAATCTGATGCAAATCCCCTTTTGGAAGTCCATGCTTGCTTGGCATATGTTTTTTTTATTTTTTTTTCAATTCTTCTCCTTTTCCAAAAAGAACTCCTATGTGGCTTTCCTTTTCCATTTTTGATAAGATATTCGTCAAATTCTCTTGAAAATATCTTGAAAATGTGCAACAAATAAATGGACCCCATCTTAGATGTTTTACAAGTGTACCTCACACATGTGTATGTGTATGGGACCATGAAGCCAACTTTGCAAATTTTTCTTCTAATTTCTTTTCTCTCTTCAATTATACTGTCATTTCTTTTGAAAATGATTTCTTTGCGTCAATTCATTACAAATAGGACCCATATCATCAATTTCCTACAAAACTAATGTGAATTCATGTGAAAAGACAATTTTAATCCTTAGATCACAAATGCATTACTGTGGGCCCATCTCTCATGAAATGATAATGAAAATGCACACCATTCTTCATGATTTTATATGAATGAACTAATGATGATGAAAATTCAATTTATTCCATGAAAAGATCAATTTTCACAAAAATTTCAAAAAATAGATTTTCCTAAAATGGCAAATTTCATGAATGTAAGCAAAGAATGTGATTTTTAAGAAAATTATGCAGAAAAATACTAAGATGATGTATAAATGCATGAAACCACTAGATCACACTAAATAAGGCTCTTTTGGCTCAATAAGTCCTTAAAATGGTCCAAAATATGCATGAAAATATGCATTTTTAAATACTCATCATACCCCCAACTAGTGTTTTGCTAGTCCCCAGCAAAAAACTATGAAGAAAACTAAGGTTTCGATTATAACCTAATCTAACCTAAAACTAATGCAATGCAAGAAAATTAAATACGAATGCAATGCCATTTTCGCTGGCAGTCTTGACTATATTTTGCATATACAACAAGCCCTTAAACTCCTAGGTTCCCCCTAGCGGATGAGTTGTGCCTTGTGAGGGTTTGCAGTGAATATACCCACAAAATTCTCTTTTAAAAAAAAGAATAGAAAAACAAAAGTAAAAGAGAAAAGAAATTTCCCAAAAGAAAATTCACTCATATTGGAAATTTTTGAAATCTGGAGTAATTACACTTTTAGACTTTTCAAAGTTCGGTCCATAATTCTATTTTTGAAAACTTTCTCAAATTCAAACCATCTTGCATGCACGGTGAAAATTTGTATACATCAAAAACTTATTTCGGATATTCCACAATAATGCTGCAAAAAACAGAAGTTTTCCTTCAAATAGTCTGATCTCCTGAAATTTAGCAAAAAGAGATTTCCTCTTAAAGCTATTAAGATAGTTGCCACTTTACCATTTACTTCGATTGGCCTCTTTTCTCTCACTGACTTTTTCCCATGCAAAGGTTCCCAAGTTCATACAATATAAGAAAAGTTAGAATCCAGAGAGCAGATTTAGTCCTTGTTCTTCCCCGTACATACTCCCTTGCAAACTCTTACAGACACTTTTCACTTACTTTTTCCAACGTAGAAATTTCCAAGTTCATATGATATAATAAAAGTTGGGATCTAACGAGTAAACCTAGTCCTTATGCATTTCCACACATATCTCTTGAAAATTTCTACGGACACTTGTTGGGCCATAATTCATCATCATTCATCTTTGTTTTTCTTTTTTTTTTCTTATGACTGTGTAATGTTTAGGTCCCTTAAGCTTTCTAATTAACCTTTGTAGCGAGCATTAGGCCAATGACTCCCAAACCAAATGGCTTTAGGGCACTAGGTATGAAAATACCCCTCTGGGCTTACTAGTTTTAGTTAAAAGGGGTACGAACCCAAACTAGTCACAAACTTCTCATTATATGCTCTTTTTTATTTCCACTCTCTATTTTTTTTTTCAAATCAAAAGTAAATAGTAGGTGGCAGTTCTCATTTCACTTGAATTAATTCATTTTCGTTCTAATATATACAATTCACTAACAATGAACCAAGAAAAAAAATATTCTACAAACTAAATTTCAAGTTCACATTGTATTCTCTAGAAAAATTCCAAAAAAACATTAAAGCTTCTTATCCAAAATATCATTAAATGTATACGTGTGTGCATGTGGAAAGCAAGTTTTGGTAATCTTCTGATAGGTTTCCTGCTTTTGAAAATGCAAACTTTCTTTTAACTTCCTTCCACAAGTATGAAAATTCTAGATTTCTATATATTTTCAAATCGTTTCAATTCTTTTGAAAACTTTCTTTTCTAAAAAAAGTAAACGCTGACAAATAATAAAGGTCCTAAATTTAAACAAAAACTAACTAAAATGATTAAAAATCGACTAAAATGATAAAAATGACAGAAAAATTGAAAAATTTTGTCTAAAATTGGACAAGCGTGCTTGTTCCCACCCACTAACCTAAAATGAACATCGTCCTCGATGTTTATGCATGCAATGGAGAACTGTAAAAGTAACATGAAAAAACATAAATGTAAATGAGGGTAAAGAGAAGAAGTCACTTGAAGATGTGTTTAAGCTGCTCCTTGTCCAAGGTTAGACAATGTAGAAAAACAAGAACAAAAAGACAACAAGCTACTCTAAAAAAATATATACACGATAAAAAGAAAAGAAAAAAAAACCTACACTAATGGATTCAAAACCATGAGTCCACTGGATCCTAAATGAAATTTTCCTCCACACAGTTTACAAGAAGCACAAAAAGAGAAGAAATCATGTCAGTAGTGGGCTCAATGAACATGAGGATCACATATTCTTGTAGATTGAGTGAAGAAAGGACCACAAAGAAAATTTCTTCCTCCTCCCTTAAAAATGAATCTTTGAAAGATAGGAGAGGATGTAATGAGCCACCGGGTGGCCCTAGGTCCTCCCATTCCAGAAATTCTTTTAAATTGATTTCCATAGTCTGTTTAGGCATGAGCTCAAAGGATTCCAAATTGTCAAACTCGGGTGTCTGAATGGGACCACTATTCTCCAATTCCACAAGTTTTTCCGAATAACATTGAGCGCCAAGAAATGCGAGGGCAATTTCTCTAATGGTTGGGTTATCAGATTCCACGAAGAATTTAATACAGGATTCCAAGGATTCCAAATTGTCTGACTCAGAAATCTAAAAAAGGGGTTCATCCTCCTAATTGTAATCTTTCTTTTGAGGTTCATTAGGTTCATTTGCAGTTTCATCAATCAGGGGTATATCGAATTTGTGAAAGGCCGCAATGCCAAACTCATCAGAGGAATCTAAATCATATAAAGGATTTATGTAAAAAGGCATAGATTCCTCTATAGTGAAATAGAATGGCCGGTACTAAGGAAAAGTGGGGTACACAGGCTCATGTAATTCATCAATTGGTTTATGCATCGCACCATCATCCATGTTCTCATGTGCACCCTTGGATATCCACTGTGTGTTTATATGATCCATATCGACAAGATCTTCGATGAATGTAGGATTATCTTGTTGAATTTTTATTTTAATTACAAGGGTGTCATTTCTTTTTCTCGTTTCAAGTTATGTTTGACTAATTGAAGTCATTATGCTTTCCATGCATTGTGTATAATCTTGAATGGATTGCATGATATTTTGTGTGGACTTAATGAATTATGTTGAAGTATCCACCAAAGAATTCTTCGGGGGTGGTGGTGGTTCATATGACCATTCAGGTGGTGAGGGATCTTGAGGTGCATATGACTAGGGGGAAGAAAGGGGTGCATATGATGTATCCTGTGAGGGATAGTCATATGACCCGTCTAGAGTAAATTCTTGGGGATAAGAGGTATGATCTGTATTGGGCCCATTTTGCCAATTGTCTAGTGATTGATCATCCCAATTTGGACCACATATACTACCCATTTCATTGTGGTAATGCCATTGATTTGAATTTGATTCAGCATGCCATTGAATTCCCACATCCATATCATAATGAGTGAATGATTGTGTGGGGTATGGGTAACCATGTAGAACCCTTATTGGTTGATATCTGAGCTAATCAGTCCATTAAAATCATCCACACAATCTTTAGTGTAATGATGAACATAGTGATTGGCCCACTTCCATTCATAAGATTCGACTGAACAATTTGTTTGATGTAATTTTGCAATCTTTTCTTGTTTGCACAGGCACGCCAGGACTTCGGTGGGCCATTAGCAATGATTCCATTCCCATTGGTTTGCCTTTTGTTAAGTCCCTTTATGTTTGTGGATTCCCACTAATCCATTTTTGGAATCACTTTTTTTTTTTGTTAAGAAAATGAGAAAAACCTAAATTATGCAAATAACTAAATAACTTCCTAAGGTTTAAAAGTTTCCTTAAATGCTCCAATTTGGTCTTATGAATCCAACTCAGCCAGGTTAGCCACTAGGAAGTGGTAGAGTCACAGATGGACCCGTTTGAAGGACTAGTTTTCTAAATAGATTAGCTATCACATGCTACAGAGGCAAAGGCCTTATTGGACACTGAGAAGATTAAGGACAACAATTGGATCACTTTTGGTATACTTTCTTCCTAAAGAAGTTATGAATAGTTGAAAAACAGTAACTTTTTCTTATTTTAGAAAGTTTCTAAAAGTAACAATGATGTGATCTTTTTAACAATCAATGTACTTCCCTTTTCCAATCGAGGGTGGTTCATCATTCTATGCATGTCCTCCTATTTCTAAAAAGATGCCAAAATTAAATCACATCTACAACATAAATAGAGAAAGTTAGTAAAGTTACCTTTAATGGTGCTCGAGGACAACGACGCCAAAACTTGTTCATCAACTCCGAGTGCAGAGCCGCGATGTAGTAAAAATACTGGTGAGGCTAGGTCGATCGAAAGGAGCAATGTTTAATGAAGTTTTCAACTTGTCACCTGCCTAAATTAAATTTTAAAACTATCCTAAAAGCAAAAATTACAACCATCATTCCTATTTTTCAAAATTAAATTAATTACAATAAAAGAAACTTACTAAAACTAAAACTCCTAAATCTAAAACTTCCTTAAAAAAAACTCGGCTTTTACAAGATAACACACAGGTTAGAGCTTCCACTAAAATTAGAAAGTTTAAAAAAAAAAACAAATCAACAATGCAAAACGATGCAATGCTTGAAAATGCAGAAATTTAAATGACATGTATAAGTTAACAAAAATATGAATCTAACCTAATGCAAACCTAATCTAAATTTAACAACTGAAGAATACACTTAATGAATGCATGAATTAAAAAAAAATAAAAGAAAAAGAACATCAAAGAAAAAGATTGAAAAAACAGAAAAAACATGCATGAATGAATGAACTAGTTATAAAAGTTTTGCAGTGTAGAATTTTACTATAAAGGTGAGCTGTTCTTGGACTGTTTTCATGTTTGAAACTAAAAATTACAACCATCATTCCTATTTTTCAAAATTAAATTAATTATAATAAAAGAAACTTGCTAAAACTAAAACTCCTAAATCTAAAACTTCCTAAAATTAAAACATAGGTTACTGCAAACTAACACACAAGTTAGAACTTCCACTAAAACTAGAAAGTTAAAACAAAGAAAAAAAAAACCAAATCAACAATGCATGCCATGAAAATGAAGAAATTTAAATGATATGCAAAAGTTAACAAAAATATGAATCTAACCTAATGCAAACCTAATCTAAATTTGACAGTTGAAGAACACACTTAATGAATGCATGAAATAAAAAAAAAAAAAAAAAATCAAAGAACAGGATTGAAAAACAGAAAAAATATGCATGAATGAATGAACTAGTTACAAAAATTCTGCAATGTAGAATTTTACTACAAAGGTGAGTTGTTCTTAGACTGTCTTCACGTATGAAACTAAAGTTTTTCTAAGCATAATTAAGATGAAATTTCAGTTTTTAAAGGTGCTTCCAATAATATTTATAGTCCATCAACTTTCCAATTTAAACAATACATGAACTTGACATGTGTAGGCACAAATACAATGTTGTAGAATTTTTTGAATTACATGTGCTAGAACTCAGATTTTAGATCTAAAACATGTTCAAAATCCTCCTCCAAATTATGTGTTTTAATACTTTTTAGATATGACAACTGAACCAACAACGAACTTGTGAACCAAATATATAATTTTCAGATTTTTAACAGAAATTGTTTTCAACATAAATTGATGTTGGTCATCCAAAAGAGATCATCAAATCTAAATTTTATATTCAGTCAAATAATTCTGAAACTTAGTTATTTTGACACCTTACTCATGTTTAGAAACTCACCAATAAGTGATGTATGCTATGACAAAACATTCAACTATTAAACTATGCATGAAACAAAACATTAAAACACAAAGAAGATCAAAATTAATAGAAAAATTGCAGGAATTTAAATGTGTGGTGAGACAGTAATTTAAATATATGGAAAATAAGAAATTGAAATGTGTGGAAGACAAAAAAAATTAAATGTGTGGAAGACAAGAAATTAAATGTGTGGAAGTG
Source organism: Sextonia rubra (assembly GCA_037013555.1). NCBI lineage: Eukaryota > Viridiplantae > Streptophyta > Magnoliopsida > Laurales > Lauraceae > Sextonia > Sextonia rubra. Next base: position 13,979,906 of record JASUAD010000023.1, read on the forward strand.
TATAATTTTTTTTCTTTTCCTAAATTCTTCTTTTATCCTAAATTATGTTTGCTCGAATCATGTTCTTAGGTTTCTTTGGGTTGTCAAGCCAAGAGCAACAAGGTTAAAAACAAACATCAAGCATTCATTATCAAAGAAGTAAAAAGAAGTACATAATGGAAATGAGAACACACATTTTACTAGATATAAATGTTTTTACATAAAGATAGAGAATAAAGAAAAAAAAACATTACATGATCTAGAATGAAAGAACCTCTTCTAGTGGAAGCTTCAAGTTGGAGAAAGCTATCTTGAATAAAGAAATTATAGAGTAGAAAGATATGGAGAGAGTGGAGGGAGAGAGCTAGAGAGAAGAGGTCTCTTCTTTCATGCCTTGGAATGCTAGAGCTACCTTATTTATACTTTTTCAAGTCCTACTCTCTTTTAAACTTGATTTGATTAAAACTAAAAAAAGTATGGGCTCCATCAAAGGCTTTGGGTGTGGAATATTGCTGGAAAATTTTTTTCTTATTATTTTTTTCTTTCTTTCTTTCGTGCTTGGAAGTCCTTCTTTGCTTCTTTTTTCTTTCTTTGTCTTTGCCACCTTGCATTGAGATTCTTCAGAGATAAGTTAGGGATAAGAACCCTCTCTTAGAATCAAACGTGACCCACATGAGTTGTACTCCTTGTTTTGTCTTTCTTTGTCTTTTTTTTTTCTTTCCTTTATCTCTTACTTTGTTAACTTTCGTTCTTTGGAAGGTACTCCTTGTTTGCTCCAAACTCAAAGAGATCTTTTAGATAATTCTCTTTGATTTTTTTCTTTCTTTTTTCCAAGAAAAATTTGATGCAAATCCCCTTTTGGACGTCCATGCTTGCTTGGCATATGCTTTTTTTTTTCAATTCTTCTCCTTCTCCAAAAAGAACTCCTATGTGGCTTTCTTTTTCCATCTTTGATGAGATATTCTTCAAATTTTCTTGAAAATATCTTGAAAATATGCAACAAATAAATGGACCCCATCTTGGATGTTCGACAAGTGTACCTCACAAATGTGCATGTGTATGGGACCATGAAGCCAACTTTGCAAAGTTTTCTTCAAATTTCTTTTTTCTCTTCAAATATTCTCTTCTTTCTTTTGAAAATTTCTTAACCTTAATTCATTACAAATGGGACCCATATCATCAATTTCATACAAAACAAATGTGAATTCGTGTGAAAAGACAATTTTAAACCTAAGATCACAAATGCATGACTGTAGGCCCATCTCTCATGAAATGATAATGAAAATGCACACCATTCTTCATAATTTTATATGAAAGAACTAATGATGTTGAAAATTCAATTTGTTTCATGAGAATATAAATTTTCACAAAACTTTCAAAAAACTTTCCAAAAATGGCATGTTTCATGAATGTAAGCAAAAAGTGTGGTTTTTAAGAAAATTATGCAGAAAAATACTACAATGATGTATAAATGCATGAAACCATTAGATCACACTAAATGAGGCTCTTTTGGCTAAAAAAGTCCTTAAAATGGTTTAAAATGTGTATGAAAATATGTATTTTTAAAGATTGATTAGCTGCCTGATCCTGATCATCAAACATCTCCTTGAGACTGTATATGATGTCATTGGTAGTAGGAGAAAACTGATGCTGATGTTGCAAAACATTTGACATAGATGTCAATATGTAACATTGCGCCATTTTATCAGCCTTGATCCATTTTTTATTTGCTTGAATGACCACCTCATTGGTACAGCTATCCACAGGTTTCTCTGGGCACACCTCAGTGAGAACATATTTGTACTCTTCAGCAATTAGCACAATATCCAAATTTCTTTTCCAGTCAATGTAATTCGGTTTAGTGAGTTTGTATTCTTTGAGAATAATAGCAAATGGATTAAAAAGCACCCATCTTTAAATCTTGAGAATTATAAATCAACAAATTATGATGGGCAAAATAAACTTTGGATTCAAATAAAAGGAAAATGGCTCCCTCTACCAATTAATAAAAGAATCCAACAACAATCTAAAACATCAATGCATAGTATGCCTCCATGTGAGGACTTTTACTATACTTATTTTGTTCAGATAGGATATTACCTATTAGTTTCACTGTCAAGGCAACAAACCTTGCTAAACAAAACCAAACAGTTGTCATTATTTTGGTCCTATAAATAATAACAGTGACTTAGCTGGAGAGCATATTGATATTTATAGCTAAATTACACTATCATTTAATTCAAGGTCTATTATTCTGTATTCGGTCATGTCAGATGGAGAAGTGACCTATACTAATAATTACCCTAAATCATCCATATGGGAGTTTATACTGGAGATTCTATAATTAACTCATCAAATGAGGCTGAAGACTCCAAGGTCAACATATAAATCAATTACATCTCCTACAAAACAATGATTGAAACCATGGAAATTAAGAGGTTTCCTCTCCCACTTAGTTATTTAACTATAAGGGTTCTTATAAAATAGTTTAATTAAGACTAGTTTAAAACCTTGTAGTAATAGGTTACCGTTATCTCTAAGTTACCCTATTTTTACTACTTTACAGTTCCAAATATTATTAAACAGGCCTAATATCATATTTAGCAGGTTATGATAATAATAGACATCGAAGCACCAAAAATAAAAAAAAAAGGAAAGACAACCAGCAAAAGAATCTTTGCTATCATGGTCAAGTAGGAACTATAATAACTTATATTCTATAAGAACCAACAAACAGTCTTCCGTGTGTAAGCTAAACTTTACATACAAACTTGTCTACTTTATAGAATAAAAGACATACATATACATAATAAATAATAGTGCAACCATTTGCCCAAACAAATTCTCATTAAGATGAAAAGGCAAACTGTACTAATGAATAAATTGGTCAAAGACAAATATATAAAAGTATGCTTTTAGTATAAATTTTCAATAGTTGCCTCTGTCACTATTGATGTTAGCCTTCCTTTGGCCATTATTGTATGTTGATGTTAAGCCTACAGTGCTGCTTCTAAGCTAGCCTTCTAAAAAAGGTTCGTTCAAATCCGACCTCAACTTGAACGTGGCCTAACCTGAATGGATTGGGTATTATTCTATGCTCTAAAACTAGAACAGACAAAGAGTCTTGGTCAGCCTACACCTCCATTGTCTTTCTTGGCAATGACGATGGGATAGCTGAGGTCCACACGGATCTTCACCAGTGGCAGCTAGAAATTAGGCAACGTCCAAATCCTCTTCATCTCATGCAATGGTGAACCAAATCCTCATTTTTGCATCAAATGAAAACTGTGCAACGGTGTTCTTATCCAACCATGGCAACGGCAACATCTCTGCATTGTTGCTATTCTACAGCAAGGGCAAATGAAGAAGGTCATTCTTTATCTTCTTCCACAACATACAGCACTGTCCGGAGAGATTTACGTGGTTCACACGATGTGGGCTACATCCATGGAGATTTAAGCCTGTTCACTATTGCTGGAAATCACCCACAAGAAGAACAATCCTTTTCTTGTGATTACAAGAGTACAAGAGTCTCTCTCTAGAATTCTCCTTTGCATAGTACAACTCTTTCACTCCAACCACTTAGAAAAATACAGAAACCCTAATTAACAACACCCAGACATTCATAACTGTTGGATCTGGCCTTATAACAAAGGGTCTAGATTAAATGTCCAGATTACATATTTACCCATGTAAATAAATAATATGCCTAGATCAGGCTTCACCAACCCATCAATCTCCCACTTGAAGACTAATCACACTGAATGGCAATGACAACAGTAGAACACAGCTCCAAATTTCAACACCTTGTTTTCAAACAAAAAGTCCAACTGGAGTTAGTAGAACATAGCTCCAAATTTCAACACGTTGTCTTCAAATAAGAAGTCCAACTGAAGCTGAGCACAGTTTCAATTTCTCTATATTCTCCACCTTTGTGAACATATTAGCTAGATTCTGACCTGAGAGAATCTTTTCCAGTTTCAACATTATTTCTTCCAGAAGCCACCTTATAAAGTGACATCTTATGTGAATATGTTTGGTTCTTGGATAAAAAGCTGAATTCTTCGTAAGATGAATAGCACTCTGACTATCACTTTATAGTTTACTGTCCTCCTACTTTTCACCCAACTCTTCCATTGACTCCTACAACCAAATCATTTCTTTACAAGCTTCTGTAGTAACAACATACTCTGCTTCTGTAGCTGAAAGTGCAACAACATCCTGCAATTGTGATTTCCAACTGATTGTTGAACTAGCCAAGGTGAAGACATATCCTGAAGTGCTTCTACTTTTGTCAAGATCTCCTGCCAAATCTAAATCAACATAACCCTGCAGTTTGATTTTTGATCCTCCAAAACACAATGCTGTATTAGTGATACCTCTTAGATATTTGAGAATCCACTTAATGGCCTCCCAATGTGTTTTCCCAAGGTTGCCCATAAATCTGCTTATAACTCTCACTGCATGAGTAATATCCGGCCTTCTGCTAACCATAGCATACATCAAGCTGCAAACAACTAAAGCATATGGGATCTTAGACATGTCATCTTTCTCCTATTCTATCTTAGGGGACAACTCTTTTGAGAGTTGGAAATGGATAGCTAGTGGAGTGCTAATTGGTTTAGCATCTTGCATGTTGAACCTATGTAGGACCTTTTCAACATATTCTGTAAGAGATAACTTCAGTATGCGGTTTGTTTTGTCTCTACTGATTCTCATATCGAGAATTTAATTTGCCACACCCAAATCTTTCATTTTAAACTCCTTTGACAACTAAATCTTCAGATTATTTATTTCATGCATGTTCGATCTTGCAACAAGAATGTCATCTACATACAAAAGGAGAATGATATAACAGTCATCAAAGCTTTTGTAATAACAACAATAGTCTACATGACATCTTTTGTAACCTGTTTTGCACATAAACCTATCAAATTTAATGTACCATTGTCTGAGGACCGACTTCACCTACTTCAAGCCATATAAACTCTTTTTGAGTTTATACATCATGTCCTCCTTTCTTGAGACAGATATCCTTGTGGCTGATGCATGTAAATATTTTCTTCCAAGTTACCATGGAGAAATGCAGTTTTAATATCTAATTATTCAAGATGCAAATCTTCTACTTCCACAATGCTCAAAACACTTCTAATTGTGTTTAATTTAACCACAGGAGAAAATAATTCAGAATAATCAATACCTTCCTTCTGCTAGAAGCCTTTTTGAACTTGCTTGGCCTTGTATCTCTTGCTATCATCATGTTCATCCTTTAACCTATACACCCACTTGTTATGCAATTCTTTTTTTCCCTCAGGCAATTGAACTAAGTCCCATGTCTAATTTGACAATAAGGATTCTATCTCGTCTTCCATAACTTGCTCCCACTTAGCCTGAATATCAGCTTGCAATGCTTCTTCATAGCATTCTGGCTCACCACCATCAATTAACAACAAGTAATATAATGAAGGTGAATAACGTTGTGTAGGCTTAGGAATTCTAGAGGACCTTCTTACCAAGGTAAGTATATGAGGATTTACCTATGGGTTTTCATTTTCATGTGCTTTAGGGAACATTATTTTCAGTATCCTCTATATCTAAGTACTCTGTATTGTCCTTTTACAAATTGTCATTATCCTTATGCATGACTTTCTCGTTGAATAGAACATTTCTACTTCTGATGATTTTTCTATTTTCTTAATCCTAGAAGTGATATCCAAATTCATCAGAACCATATCCAATGAAATTGCATTTTCTAGATTTAGAATCTAACTTGTCTTTCTTTTCAGCATTAACATGATCATAAGATACACAATCAAATATTTTTAGATGTGAAAGATTTACCTATTTTCCAATCCAAGCTTCCTCTGGCAATTCACTAGGTAAAGGTACTGAAGGCCCACAATTAATCATGTATGTAGTATTATTCACTACTTTTGCCTAAAACTGTTTAGGCAATCTAGCATATAGTCTCATGCTTTAGCGCACTTTATAATGGTTTGGTTCATGCCCTTTGCCCCACCACTTTGCTGCGGTGTATTAAGAATGGTCTTCTCTTGTCTTATTCCATTTGTGGAGCAATACTCCTCAAATTCTTTGCTGCAGTACTCTTCTCCATTATCAAATCTCAAGCATTTCAATTTCAGACCTGTTTCATTTTCAACCAAAGCTTTCCACTTTTTGAAAACACCAAACATATCAGACTTGTGTTTCATAAGATAAATCCATAATTTTATGGTAGCATCATCAATACATATAACAAAATAAGAAGATCTACCAAGAGAAGGTACCTGTGTTTGTCTCCGCACATCCGTGTGAACCAGTTCCAACCTTTTTGATTTTGGTGGCCTCCTTACTTCAAAGAAAGTAACTTTTCTTTGCTTTCCCAAGACAAAGTCTTCACAGAACTCTACGTTCAAAGACTTGAGGTCTTGTAGCTTACCTTTAGAGTGAAGAATTTTCATCCCTTTCTCACTCATATGTCTAAGTCTATAGTGCCATGTGTTTGAGTTTGTACTTTTATCTGCAGCTGCAATGGAACTAGTATTGCTATTAGTCAAGTAAAGAGTACCTTCTTTCTTACCGTGAGCAACAACCATACTCCCTTTAACCTTCCATGAATCCCCTCTAAAGATTGTTACATAACTACAGCTCGTAAGCTAACCGACAGATATAAGGTTTCTTCTTAGGCTCGGTACATGACTAACATCATTCAATTGCCATGTACCTCCGTTTGGCAATTTGATATGAACATTTCATTTGCCAATTATGTCACAAGGTTCATCATCACCAAGATTGACTTTTCCAAAGTCACCTTTTACATAATTTTTTAGAAATTCTCTATGTGTAGAGGCATGAAAAGACGCACCAGAATCTATAACCCAAGATTCAGATTAATAATCAAAAGACAGAATTAAAGCATCTTGAATAGTATCACCTACAACTTTTGTGAAAGCATCATTACCATTGTCATTGTTACCATTCCTTTGATTTTTTTTTTTTTTTTGTGGAGCTCTATAGTCCTTCTTAAGTGTCCCTTTTTGCCACAATTTTAGCATGTGACCCCACCTTTTGATGATCTTGACTTACTCCTTGATTTAGATCTTCCACGATTTTGCCTTCTTTCAGTTTTTCTTCCTCTGTTTTCCACATTCAATGCACTTCCTAATGATTCATCGGAGGGTTTCCTGCGAACTTCCTCATCGATGATAGCACTCACAACATCAGCAAACTATAATTTGCTTGGTCCCAATGAGTTACTCAGTGAAGTAATCATACCACCTCGACTTTCTGGTAAAAAAGATAAAAGTAATAGTGCAGTGCACAAATCTCATCATCAAAATGTAATTTTACCAATTACAACTGGCTCATGACTGTGTTGAACTTATTTATGTGTTCAGCATCAATCCCACCTTTAACCATCTTCATGTTAAACAATCTTTTCATCAAGTGGACTTTATATGAAACAAATGGTTTTTCATATATTCGTGAGAGGGTAGTCATAACATTTTCAGTGGTTTGCTCTTTTGAAATACTGAATGCAACAGACTTTGTTAAAGAGAGTCTAATCATATCTAAGGCTTTTCTATCGAGTACCTCCCAGTTTGGATCTAACATATTCGCAGGTTCTTGGCTTTTCCTCCAAATGGCAAGTAGAAATTCTTCTAGTGGAGGAGTTCCTCTACCTGAATCTTCCAAAATGCAAAATTTCAGCCATTAAATTTCTCAATCGTCTACTTTGTGTCGTTTGTCATTGCTCTCACTCAAACCAAGGCTCTATTTGATTGATTATTTTTCTATCAATTAAGCAGTCAATATGTTCCATCTATCTCGTAGATCTTGTTACTGTGAGTGCACAGAAAAAAACGAAGTACCATTCGGAGTCGGATGACCTCAAAAAACACAATTGAATTATGTCCTTCGAATTTGGTCAAACCTACTGCTGACCGACGCTGACATCATTGCCTTATGCTCTGTTGGGTTTTTGAAATAGATCAGGTCAGAACCAACCTGAATTAGAACCTAAACTAGACTAATGTGCAGGCTGGGCTTCACTGTGAGTTGGGTTAACCTGAACCCGACTCGAACCCGAACCAACCCAATCTAAGTTGTGATTGCGCTTAAAAATGACGTGGAAATGTGTAATGGATTCGATGTCCGACATTCATGCACTTCAAGCGTTAAGAAGAATGAGAATTAACTACAGTTCATCATTAATTTCCCTTTGTTTACATGGGTTCTAATGCCCTGACCACGGGGATGTAGGTTGTTTACACAAGTTTACAAAGTTTACAATCCCTCCCTCAAGTCTTAGATGTGACCTCAATTTGGAAATTACAATAACATGTGCATAGAATAGGAAAAATGCAAAAAAAAAAAAAAAAAAAAAGGAAAGCAAAAAAGGGGGTGACTGTGACCCACGGTCATTGGTAGACAGTGACTGTAAGGTCACTGTTTGCCTCCATTTTTCGTGCTATTCGTATTGGTTTTTCTTCCAAACTTTTTCAAGTGTTGAAACTCTCTTTCATGACATCTTGGAGTGTTGAATGACCATTGAGAAGATCGAATTCGACTAGTGAATCGATTGAAAACTTTGTAATTCATCACTCATGTTTACGGACTGTCTTTTATTCAAGTCTGAAGAGGGTATTGCAGGAAGCCAAAGTTGTGTCATTCTGAACCTATGGTTTCCAAGGAACAAAATGAGGCCCAAAGGAGCTTGTTCACAACCTCTGTGATGGCTAAAAAATTCCCTTGAATGAGAAAAACAAAGATGACAACATGATCCTTCGAATCGTCATTACTACATGAACATGGTTTGCTCTGTAGTTACCCCGCTCTTCTCCTCTTCCTCTAAATCTTTTTGCTCACCTTGGTGACTAAAAAAAGAAGGGAATGGTTGTGGGATGCTGCTTTTCTTACTTGAATATTCTTGTGCTCCTTCTAATTCTCTCTTCTTGTGTGTCTTTTTCTCCTTGTCCTCCTTCAAACACTGTTCTTTTTATAGAGGCTCTAGGTGGTTTTTGGCGGTTCTTGGGAGTTGAGGGGAGTTGTGGGAAGTTGGATTTCGAAAGGGAGTAGAGAAAAACCACCCAAAACCGTAGGAGGTGTCCTTTGGGGGTCGGTGACTGTAGCCGCGGTCACGGACAAGGCCCAATTTCGGGTTTTTACAGATGTGGCATGTTTTCACCTGTTTGGGTCCCAAACGAAGTCCAATCACCATGAAACTTGAAGGGATGCTTCTTAACACTATTTTAACCAAAGCATAAAAGTTTCAGCTCGTTTTGACCATCTGAAGTTGGTCAACTCCCTTGATAAACAGGCCACGGTCACGGACAAGGCCCGATTTCGGGCTTTTGCATTTGTGACTTGTTTTCGCCTGTTTGGGGTCTGAACGATGTCCAATCTTCCCAAAACTTGGAGGAATTCTTATTGACACAATTTTGAGTGTGTCATAGAAGTTTCAACCTGTTTTGACCTTCTGAAATTGGTCAACCCTCCAGTTGACTTTTCATGAAAGTGGGCCTTTGTTTCAGCTGTTTGAGGCCCAAATGACCTCAGTTTGGTTTGAAACTTGGAGGGACTGACATCAGGAACATCTTGGAGTATTCCTCCAAATCTCATCAGCTTTGGATTTGGGGAAGCATGATTTCAAACAGTAGCCTATTCATTGCATGTGTTAGGTCACTATTCACCCCGCATTAAGGTAGTTAGCTTGTTTTCTATCTGAACAACGTTCAATTGACTTGAAACTTTAGGAGAGTAACTTGGAGCATTCTTTGAGCATTTTTTCCAAATTTTATCAGCTTTGACCTTCTAGAAGTAAGATCTCAACCGGTGATCCCCATAACTCGGGATTACTGTCTTCTAAGCTGACATGTAATGAAATTCTGACCAAATGGAGTCTTTTCGACTTGGAATTTGTAGAGTATCTTCTAAGCATGACTGAAGTTTCGCGCCCAAATTTCATCAATTTTGGACATCGGGAAGCAGGACTTTGGTCAGTGACCCCATGGCTTGAGGGGGGACTGATCCCAAGTTGACATACCTGTAGCTTTTAGGTTTGATGATGTCGTTGAACTCGAAAGTTTGTAGAACCTGTCTTGGGGATCATTTGAGCCTCCCCCGAGAGTTTCAGCTAATTTTGATCTTCATGGGATGTCACTCTGCACAGGGGCCCACAAAGTATAGTATATGATTATCTGGACCAAGTTTGGATTCAAATGATGTCCAAATGCTCTGAATCCTTAAGGAATAGTCTTTAGATATACTTGAAAGCATTTCATTGAATATGAGCTTGCTTCAACATGTGGAAGTGTCAAGTCCCACAGTTATTCTCAAAGAGCTGGCAAAGAGTCTTTGAAACTGATTTGAGCCGAGATGAGGTTTAAGTGCTTTGAAAATTTTGGAAATTTATAATTCAAAGCTTGTAATGTCTTCACTGCATTATTTGCAAATTTTTATGGGTCAACAGGTTGTTTTCCTCTGTTTGGTCTGCAATAGAGATGTTGCAACCCCAAGCCACTCTCCTTCCTTGATAGTGATCGACCGACAGTGAGCAATCGGAGGGACGGGCTGCAACACGAGTGGCCGAACGCGGCGACTCCGGTGGTGGGACTGCTAGACATGGCAGTAACAACTGGTGAGGACCGTGGGGTGGCCTTCTTCCTCTTTTCTAATGGCGGTGATGCAACAAGAACCAGTCTTCTGCTCTGTCTCAGAATCCACCTATCAGAGGAACTCGATCCCCTTCTTCTTCCTCCGGTGATCTGCACATTAGACCGAATCTTTGCCTCTTTCAACTCTGAGAGCAGCGATTGAAAACAATGAGGGCCTCGACATGTGGCCCACTTTAAGATCTGCACATGATCTTTAACCACAACTGCCCGTGTTTTCTGTGCATTACCAAGCCCTATTAACATTCTATAAACAGGAAGGCCAAGACCTCACTCTTCTTCTCAGTCACCAGACTGCAACAGATCACCAAGGTGTCTTCACTCAAGAACATTTGTGCCCCTCTTTTTGATCTGTTATGGCCACTTGGAAGATGGATCCACCCACGATCTGCCGATCTTCTTATTCAGCAAAGATTTGAGGATAGATTCGTCAATCACAAGCCCGAGTGATCTCAACCAAGTTCTTTTACAAGTTGTTAAGAAAGAGGATGAACATGAAGCACACAATCACAAACAATAACTATGAGATTTACATGGGTCACCCAATGTAGGCTACGTCCACGGAGATTCAAGTATATTCACTATTGTTGGAGATCACCCCACAAGAAGAACAATCCTCTTCTTTTGATTACAAGAGTACAAGAGTCTCTTCGTAGGTTTCTCCTTTGCAGAGCATAACTCTTTCTCTCCAATCACTTAGAAAAATACAGAAGTCCTAATTAACAACACCTAAACATTCACAACCAACAGATCTGGCCTTGTAACACCGCTGTATTACATATTTTCCCTTATAAATAAATAATATGCTTAGATCAGGCTTCACCAACCCATCAATCCCTTCTTTGTCTCTCTCTCTCTCTCTCTCTCTCTCTCTCTTCTTGCAGCAAAATAGAGATTTGCTTCTCTGTTTGGGGAAACCCAAATCGGAAGAAATGCTTCTTGTAGGGTCAAATTTTGTAAGTTGGGTTAAGTCTAGTTTGAGCTTGATAATGTGTAGAGTTGTTTGAGGATATAGCTATTGGGCGAAGCTAGAAATGCCGGTCGACATGGTCCTCCATGAACACAAATAGTTAGTGACCGCGGGCCAGAAGTATTCTGGCCAAAGGCCCTTTTATGCCTGATTCAAAAAGAGAAATGTGAGAGTATAAGGCTGGTCCACATTATAGCGAGTTAGATGTGCATACTTTTCTCCTTCACATAGTTGTACTTCTATAGGCATTGTAGGCAGTTTTTGAGGAAGGTGGAAAGGGCAGCACTTGTCTCCCAGTCCTCTTTAACTGCTGCTGTTGTAACCCCTAAGGTAATGGGCAGTCCTACCTTCCTCTTCTTCTATTCATGCCTCACCACGTTCCCACAACTGCCTGCTTCGTGCTTGATGAGACATGGGGTTATGTGCCTTGATGCGTGGCATGACACGTCTTGGTGTTCTGGGTCCTCTACAACCAGAGCTTGGAACAAAGCTCAGGCAGACCATATAATTGTCCAGATTACCGAGCTGGGGCCCTAGTCGGATCTAAGCCGAGCTTAACCCCTCGCCTTATCACCATCGATCATGGAGGCATTAGACAGTCCCTTGGGATCATGGCCCCTTCCACGGGCTATCCAAGTGAGATCTGAGCTTAACTCATCCTCGTTAGACTCTCTTCGTCAAAGTGTTGCGATAGTCGACCCTGGCCTTAGCGGGTCGGGTCTTATTCTTCGAAACTCTTCTAGATTTTAATTCTCTTTCCAACTGGTCTAGGTCTAGTAGGGCTTGAACCTTGTTGTTCTCTATAGCTCAAAGGAATTGCCTCCTACAATTTACCCTCTAGCTTTGCTCTCCGATTCTGAGCACTGCTGAGTATAAAGGGAGCAAAGCTAGAGGTGTTGTCTAGAAAACGTCACGTCCTTAGCGTCTTTTGAAGAGTCCTCCTCATTCATTTCCACTTGTGAAATAGCACAAAAAACTATCTCTAGCCTTGGGATTTTCCTGGTTAGGAAGCTTTAACTCCTATCCTTCCTTCGGCCTCTTAGTCCGCTAATCAACCACCTTATCTTCCAAGGTGGGGACCAACAAAGCTTCTACTCCGAGCTCGGAAGAGAGGCCAGTTGAAGAGCCTCCTGTGTTCAAGGCCAAGAAGAAGTTCAAGGGACTCTTTGAAGGCAAGGGTATTCCGAATGGGAATTCGGAGCAGGTGGGAGCCCAGCCTTCACGGGTCAATGAAAGGCCTCCCCCCTGTGCCCCCAGCCGAGTGAATCTACCCCAAAGTGGGGGCCCAAGCTGTTGATAGGTGACAGGCCGATCTCATCGTCTGAATGCTTTTCTAGGTCATCAAGTATTTCCTATGGTCTTGGCAAGGTAGCTTTGCTCCCCTCTAATATAGAACAGCAAAAGGCGCTTTCTGACCAGAAGCTTGTGGCGTTGGGCATTCAGCACTGCCTCTTGGTAAGATTTCCAATTTGCTTCAGTCTCTTTCCTGCTTTCATCAAATATCAGTCTTACCACTATCTTCCTTTCTCTCATGACAGGCTATCCAAAAGCATCTTGCCGCTCTCGATCGGATGGAGGAGGGAAAGGCTCAAGTCATGGGGCTGGAGAAAGAGCTTGAGACTGCTGATGCTGCTTGGTGTGATCTTCAAATTCCAGTTAGAGTCCTCGGCCAAAGTATTACAATTAGCTGAAGTAAAGGTCGACTCTGTCACCAAAAGGGCTTTAAAGGCTGGGGGCGCCTTAATGTCCAAGGAGGCCGAGCTAAAGCAGTTGGACGACATCTAGCTAGTCATCTTCAAGAGGGGTATGACGTTTGGCTGGATGAAGTAGGCATTCTTGAGGATTTCGAGCTGAGGCGTTGGCATGTTTCCCCAGTGCCTGTTGTTCCATCCGAGGTCCCACCTGCCTAGCTCCCAACCAATGATATGTCCTCTGTGCCAGCTTTTATTCATGAGCAGTCAATAGCCGAGATGTTGGCCAGAAAGTCACCAAGCCTGATGTCATTTTGCATGATGTGGCTCCAGCTAAAGAACTTCCTTTACTCGGTCCATGGCGAACTGCCAGCCCACTGAATCCTATAAGGGGAATAGAAACCTATTTCAAATTTGCCTTCGTTAATCCGAGTCGGATAATTTTATCATTTTGGATGACCAAAGAAAGAATGGCTTATCCTTAATCTAAGTAAGGACACAGTAGGTTGGATCCTTGAATACTTCCTTCAAATGCTTCTTTGGTGGGCTCTGCACAGCTCGCTCTTTTTTTTTTTTTTTTCCTTTTTTGTGCTGCTTGATTCGTGCTATTTTTGCTTACTTCTAGTGGACAACTCGTAATTAAGCCAAGCACGGTCGGTGCAATGTACTTAGGTTCAGGACTTGGTCCTTTTGCTAAGATTTTTTCCGTTCGGTACAACAGATGCTTCTTATTGAACACTGGTTGCCATAATTTACCTAGGCTCAGAACTTGGTCCACTTGCTGGGTACTGAACGGGCGCTTATTCCCGAACATTGCAACCGTCGGACTATCCGAACTCTCCCCTAGCTTGAAAACTTGCATCGTCATGCCAAGTTGCAAACCTAGGGCGATCAATGCAGTGCACCTAGACTCAGAATTTAGTCCCATTGCTATGGTTTTACCCAATCAGTAGGGCCAAGGTTTCTCGAACTTTGATCGGGACCTATGCTCCCCAATCCTTTGCCCTAGGTAGGATCCCGGTCCAAGTAGCCTCCCCATGGTGAGGTCTGTTCGGAAGCACAGGGTCCTCTACCTAGTCCAACCCTTGTTGGTAAGATGTTGAGGAGATTTTTTCCATTGATATGCCAAATTAAGGCCTTGCATGCTTTGGTCGGGTTTTTCACCCATTGGGCCTTAGCCCTAGATTTGGTCTTGGTCTGAATAGTCCCACCAGGGTGTAAGGTCCCGACCCGACTTAATTGCAATTTATGTTAATTAAATTTAATTTTCTATTAATTAATATATTTTTTGCCTTAATTTATATTGTTCTTAATTCTTAGTGAGTTTTAGTTGGATACGTAGTTAGGTTCGAACTCACCTAGGTAATTAAGGGCCCTTTTTGTAATTTGTTCTTGCATCATATGACACTCATTAGTTGCATCTTGTGTAATTCTTCGTGTATATCATCTTTTATGTTGGGCTCGACTTGATTTGGACTCATCTTGGCCCAATTGATGTTCATTTGACCTAAATTGTAATTTCCCAAAAAGATATTGGACTTGCATGTAAAAACTCCAAGAAAATTGAGTTAAAAAGGGAGAACCCAACATTCAACTTCATTTCTCTTCTTCTGAGTTGCTGGAGCTGCTTTTCTTCTACCTTCCCCTTGTTCATTTCTTCATCAAATCCAGTTTTACTAACCTTGCATGCAAGAGGAATACCCTCTATTCATTTTCTTCTCCCAGTTTTTGTGCATCTCTTTCATTGGAACTAGTATATTCACCCTCTCCTTCAAGCTATAGCTCCATAAGGTGAATCTCTATCATTCTTTGGGTTTAATAGAATAAAGGAGACTCAAAAATACTACATGCATGCATTATATATGAGAATTACCCTTTTGCATGTCTTTTATGTAGAAAACCCATTTACTATTGAGGCTTTCTCTAACTACAAACCAAAAGAGAGGCTAGTTTTGGGTAAAACACTGATAAAAGGCAAGTATTAGAGTATATATTACCATGTGTATAATTAAACTTTGTTAATTCTTGAAGTGATCGTTCTGAATATAAGTTACAGCTCATTCACCCTTGATTAAGCACACACATATGTTGAATTAGTTGATAATGAGTATAATTATGCAACACTAATGATATGGAACTATATAAGACCTCTTATGGAAATTTGAAAGCATAAGGAACCCCATTGGAACCATTAACTGAGAGTTCTGTACTTAACTTGAGAGTTATGTACTGAACTCGAGTTTAAGGAACAGTTTTCAGAATTTCTAAAACTTACGGTGAAGCCACAGCTAAGCCGTAAGTCTTTACGGCTCAGAATCCAGAGAATACAACACCGGCTGTGGAATCCAGAATCCACTTTTGAACTACGGCTAACCCTCGGCTAAGCTGTGGAATCGACTACGGCTAAGAGGTAACCCTCCCGTGACCAAGCTGTAAGCCTTTCTATAGTGAAGTTTCCAGAGAGTGCCAAAACCAAGAATTACTTTACGGCTCACCCATAGCTAAGTCGTGGATAATTCTACGGCTAAATCGTATCCCAGCCGTAGCCTAGCCGTAGGCTTAGCACGGCTAAGCCGTAGGCTAATATACAGTTAAGCTGTAAATACACACGAACTTGAGGGATAAACTGAGCCACTCTACTAAGTTGTAATATATGTACGGCTAAGCCGTAAGAACACTGTGAACTTAGGATATTAGGGATTTCAAATAACTTTGTAGGGCTTTAGACATGGCACTTTTTCTACAATTAAATTAGCTAAATGGTGATCAAATGATAAAGAGGACGAGTGTTGAGCTGTCACTTATTCCTTTCAATTTTCTGGATGAATTCTCGATGTCACGTCATGGGTATTGGCAAAAGAAGAGGTGTCCTTTGTATACACAATGTAATGCCAAGACTGATAACACAATAACACCAGGGGTTTTATGAATACATCATATTGAATGACCATGGGATGATTGATTATGTAGCATAGGGTTGACTAGTAAATTCGCCTGATACCTTCTCGATTTAGATGCATTCATATTGTAAAAAACCTTGCGCTCAACATGATTGAATCATGTACCCCTTTTCTTCCTAGTGAGCCTTGAGACTAATCGGGCTTGAGCTTCTACTGAGTGTGTGCCTGTTGGGCTTGAACTTCTACTGAGTGCATGCCTATTAGTCAAAATGGGTGTAACCAAGGTTAAGAGGGTTCAAGCTTTCTCTTAGCTCATTTATGTATGCATTGTTCAGTATTAGCTACCTTGTTAATTCTTATTTCTATGATTGAATATGATTTTAAGAACGAATCTCCATTACGTATGATATTATAAATATGACAGAAATGTATGGAAGATGTGAATTCGAGTCAGTCTTGAAACGTTGAGTCAGCACCACTTAGTTTGTGCCCCTATTAGGTTCAATGGGACCAGTTTGGGTATCTTTTATATCACTACAGCAGTAGTCCATGGAGGAGTTGTTGGCACTCCCCGAGAAGCTAGCCTGATCCACTAGCATCCCATATACACGCTCTCTCTAAATGATATGTTTTCTTTTGGGAGAATATAGCCTCGTAGATGCTAACAAGTATGTATGATATCCTGTTTATGATTTGTTACTCTTGTTTACTCATGCACAATATGCCTAGTTTACGATTATTGCATTTTTTTAATCTGTATATATTTCTTAATTCCTTTGATAAGCATAATGGTCTTATATATCTCTCTATACTTGCTTAACCGTCGTGTTAACAGTGCTACCATTAGTGTTACAGGTACTGAACCCAACCCGGTAAGGCAAACGATGTGCCCGGCAAGAACCTCAATGGAACCTTGAGGAGTAGATGAGTGTAATGCAGACAACGTCTTCTATTAGTCATCCTATGAAGAACGACAATGGGTTTCTTGTTGGGTTGGTTAGCTTAGTCATACTTGGACTATGGTCGTTCTTGTATTTAATAATCTTATACACACGTATATATGATTTTGGATCTTGTATATGCTTAAGTAATTATTGTCATGTAAAGGTGAATGGTTAAGTACAAACTTCAGACTTGTTTATGAAATGAATGACGTTTCTTTATTATTGCTTATGATCATTACAAGTATATTACACAGGCTTCCGTTTATTGTTGAACATAATTTACGTGTTGGAGAAACTTCTTTACACGTTCCTATGGAATCTCTCCCTTATAGTGATTTGTGTATGTGTTTTCACATGCACAGATTGCTACGGGATTACGTGTGTATACCCCGTGAGGCCCATTCCAACGCCATTTCCCGGGATCGAGACATGACATAGTAAGTAATGGTATCAGAGCATGGATCTTGCAAAATAAGCAAAACAAAATGGTGTTATGGCATAAATAAGTTTGGAATAAAAGATTTAGAAACTTAGGAAACGTGGTGAGGATACGATAGGTGCGTTGGGATATGGGTTGTATAGGATGTTTTGGGTCTACTATTGTTTTGCTTTGAAATAATAACTGTTTTCTTATAGATAATGGCCCCAATTCCAAGAGTTAAGAATACTCGCCATGGTTCCTCGAGCAACACCAGGAATGATGATTTAGAGGATGTTCCTGTTGAGAACTTGGATCGCGTGCCTTCATCCTCTCCGTCTCCAAATAATCGGTTCCTTTTGATGATGCAAAGCATGTTAATGATGATGATGGGGCAAGTAACAAGGATTAGTGAGAATCAAGCTGCAATGCAAGCACAGTTAGCAACAACAATGGAAAGACAAGCTCAACTGCAACAGAATTTGGCAACAGTAGAGGAGAGCTTGCAAGACGTTTTGAAGAAAAAATCTAAGAGGAACGCATCATCCTCTAAGGAGCACCTTGGGCAATGGAAGAAACAGAAGAGCAAGGCTCGTAGTTCCAAAAAACCAATGTGCGATCTGTGCGGCAGAATCCATGAGATGAATAAATACTAGAGAAAGACTGGAGCATGCTTTGGTTGTGGTACGATAGAGCATCGGCTGGCAAAGTGTCTAAGGAAGAAAAACGCCAGCGAAGCCCCATTGTGCCAGTAGCAGCAATCAGTTAAGCAACTTCATTAGAATCAAGTTACAAGCAGTGTCAGTAAAGGTGCTCTCTTTACCTTCTACCTTCATTCTTTGTTGATCTTTTGTTTATAAATGTTATAAGTGGTTTATGTGACTTGCTATCTAGGATAGTCTCCGAGATACCTGTTGTATATGAGTTTTCAAGTAAGATTCCAAAATTATTCTTCTTAGTGATCTTGTGACCATATTTGGTGTTGTTTCTCAGGATACAGCTAGCACCCTTCAGATATATACTAATTAAGGCAGTTAGATTGGTGGCTAATGGGTATAAGTGATTACTGCCTTATATTGATGAGTTGTCCCATTAATTTTAGAGTGCAAGATAATTTCCAAACAAATTGATTTGAGAATAGGTTATTTCAACTTTGAACTCAAGCGTAAAATGTTTAACGATCAACTTTTAAGATCAAATTTAGATGTTAGGAGTTCTTGATGAATTATTGGATTAATCAATGTTCCAAGTGTATTGTGAGTTAAGGAATTGAATTCTTATTCGTACATGGACTAGTTTGTGGATTACAGTTATCATTGATATCTTTATGTATTCCAACTTATTAGTGCTCGTGATAATCTTCATCTCTTGAGGAGTAACTGATTTTGCTAATGTAGAGATGTAATTCTTAGTTGACCAAGTTGCGGTCTTAAGTCATATCAAATCTTAAGTTGAATGATTAATGATCCAGTAGATTTGAGATTATTATCAGTCGGCAAAGTTCGAGGTCAGTTACCTAGATTCGAGGCTCTTTGTGGTCTTACAAGAAATTATCATAGGATTGTAAGATAATTCCCAAAATTGTAGTTCTGTTATTATTGACTAGGATGAAAATTCCTTGTGTGGATAGACTAGTGTGAGCGTAACTTATGAGCCTTACGAATTCTTTGATTCCTTGGGAATTAGTAGATCTGTGTGAGGATGTAAATACTAGAATTAATCTGGCAGATATAATCAAGTAATTAGGGATTCAGATTCGATTAGAGTCCTTGATCACATAATTGATGATACTGTTATCTAGACTCGTTTCCTAAGATTTTATTGGGAGCATATCCTAAATGGGATTCCAAGTATCTTCGCCTAGTAAATTCGTGGAAAAAAAAGGAGAAAAGACATCAATATTAATTGACAAAAAGGAATTCGCACCGTTCGAAGGCATATTGATCAAGCGGTTGAGTTATGGGACTGGTAAGAACAATCGCTTACTATCAGTATTGATGAATTGCTCAATCAAACCAGCATGCAAAGGATATTATTTAAATTGAACGACGTTTGATTGATATTAATTTAGCATATAAAGCTATGTGATTTGAAGCTATGCCCTAATCAAAGGGTAGTGCTATGAATTCTTGGCTACTTATTTGGTGATCCATTAGTTTGATGGCATTTATGATTTGATTAATAGAACGCCCATATATTCCTAAATTGGTTATGGTGTTTATTAAGAATATCCTAATGTAATATGATCTTATTATTGAAGAGGTGGACCACCTAAAGACTTTCTTTCTACTTTCGAAGTGTAATCAATTAAATGATAATCTAGAAACTATGATTTTGGATCTGATTAAATTATGTCATGGGATGAATCCCTAGAATCCTATTCGGGTTATATCCTTTTTCTATATATAATTGAGGACAAATACTTTGAAATGTAACTATCTTTGTTGAATAAAATCTTGTTTTGTCTTTGAGAGCAATTTAGGGTTACCCTTATCAATGATATTTTGATGCATCCAATTCATCAACAAATATGTTGGTTGTGCGGATTATCTATTCATCCATATAGCATCCGATATGTATTTAAACATAAGGGCATGTTTGATGAAATAACTCGGACGACTATAGAACCTTAGTGATTTGACAGAGGTCTTGGATTGTGTGGTGATTAGGCTGCTAATTCCTAGGTAAGAATAAAGTCCACTTGAGTTAGTAGCTTGCCTTATAATTGTAATTGGCATTCCTTTGTTGTTAGTGGCAAGTCTTAACTTCAACACAGAGTACCCGCCGAAGTTCAATGTCTAATCAGACCATCCATCCGAACTTCTAAAGACATAAAGTGTGTGTCTTCATGTTAAAAAAGAAGAGGATCTGGAAAATTCCTTAAGTTTTCGATCGTCGTTGATGGAGTTGACACATTAAGTCTAAGAGTTGAAGAATGACATTCCAAGCTGAGATGTTTTACCGACAATCGTAGAATGTCCTCAAATTTCAAATTGATGATAGAGTAGTCTTGAAGGTTTTGTGAGAAAGGAAATCCATTTTGGGCAAACTTTGTAGGAATTCTCGATGCCTTTTGTGTGACGAGGCATTGAAAGATAATTCTCGACTCATTTGGCTTCCTTGAATATGGGGAGATTAAAGTGGAACTAGATGCAATATACGTGGAGTAGCTTCTTAGTGTCATCTACGCAGCAAATAGGTTCGGTAAGTATTCCCGATTTGTTTTAGTATTTGGTTTTTATTAGTTTGTTTCATTCGGAGGACCGAATGATCTTAAGTAGGGTAAGATGTAAGTTCCTAACTTGACTTAATTGTAATTTATGTTAATTAAACTTGATTTTCTATTAATTAATATTTTTTGGCCGTAATTTATATTGTTCTTAATTCTTAGTGGGTTTTAGTTGGATGGGTAGTTGAGTTCGAACTTACCTAGATAGTTAAGGGCCCTTTTTGTAATTTGTTCTTACATCATATTGACACCTCATTAGTTGCATCTTATATAATTTTTCGTGTGAATCATCTTTTATATTGGGCTCGACTTGATTCGGACCCATCTTGGCCCAATTGAGGTCCATTTGACCTAAACTGCAATTTCTCAAAAGAGATTAGACTTGCATATAAAACTCTAAGAGAATTGAGTTAGAAAGGGAGAACCCAAAGTTCACCTTCATTTTTCTTCTTTTGAGTTGTTGGAGCTGCTTTTCTTTTACCTTCCCCTTGCTCACTTTTTCATCAAATCCAGCCTTACTAACCTTGCAAGTAAGAGGAACACCCTCTGTTCATCTTCTTCTCCCAGTTTTTGTACATCTCTTCCATTGAAACTACTACATTCACCCTCTTCTTCAAGCTATAGGTCCATAAGGTGAATCTCTATCATTCTTTAGGTTTAAGAGAGTCAAGGAGACTCAAAAATACTAGATGCATGCATTCTATATGAGAATCACCCTTTTGCATGTCTTTCATGTAGAGAACCCATTTACTGTAATAACCGAGCCTACTTAAGTAGGCCAACCCTTTTCCAGGTGGGCCATGGTAGTCCCAAACTATGTTTGGAGCCTGACTGGGAGTCTCCTAATTGATCGGAATGTTTTAAGACTTTTAGCAAGTCCATTGTAGGAGTCCCGATAAAATTCCTATCTTAGATTATGTTTCCTATAAGACTCCTTGTAGTTTCCAAACAGGATTTTCCCCAAACACTATATATATATAGATTGGCAGAACCCATCGTATGTACTGCAACAGTAAAGATTTCATAGAGAGAGAGAGGACTGATTTGGCTGTGGAATTGATTAGGAGGAGAAGAGGATCAATAGCGGGACGCGCGGCGGATGTCTGACGAGAGGCCAATCACTGCCCGATCAACACGTGTCTATACCAGGTGAGTAGAATCTAAACTGGATATTGATGCCCCTGAATTTAGTATAAAATTAGACTATTTGATCCTCCGATGAACTGTTACTTGCGCTACAGTGCTCGCTGGCCTATTGTAACCGCCAGATTTGATTTTTAACCTAGACGACCCATCCAATGGTGAATCAGATCTGATAATCTGATGCAAATTTTGTGTTCGACCCCAATGACCTCATACAAATTTGAAAACTATCTCAATTACACCATCGATTGTGAAGAGAAAGAAATCTCCCGACTGTGACGACATTACCAGAGAACAAAACGTCATCGAAACTTACCTTTTGGATGAAGAAATTGGGGGAAACAGTTGCCTTGATCTTGCTTTAATCTTCAATTAAGGCCTCCTTTCCATAGAAACCAGATTTGAATGAAACTCAGGCTTGGATCTGAGATCGTCACAGTCGGCACTCGTCAAAACCTCCTGCACGTGATTGAGTTAGGAATCTTCGTGGAGCACCTGATGAATGATCAGGTCCCCACATCTGCTAGCAGACCCTAGGGCGACCTCGAGGGTGAAGGACCCGTGTGATTTGAACCGTTGAACTTCCCAGACGAACTGCTCCCCGACAAGCCAGGCAAGCCCTTCATCTTGACGCATATGAAGACAGTGATGTAGGAATCCCCTGGGCTCTGTCGACATAACCTAATAGACACGCAGAGTTATATATAGGTCCCTGATGTTATATTCAATTGTCACATGACCCTTTTCCTTTTATTCTTATAAGGACATGCAGGGACAGTAAGCATGGGCTGTTATTATAATCCAATGACCCTGGTAATTACTGTATAAGTGCTGAAAATTTTTATCTGGTAATTGTAAATATGACTTGATGTCCGTGGCTAATCTTCATAATAGATAAATAATTTCCCTCAATAAGATACGGACAATGCCACACCCTGATACCAACTCCGAGTCGGAGTGGGGCGAGGATTAACCAGTGTTGTGTGGTACTGGCCAAATAAAAGGATAAGATGATGTAGCCAATTAGGGTGGAGATGAAGCTATACTAAAATTATTGAAATGAATTTACCATTGATTATTGAAATAAGCGTGACACCAATTATTGGCACTGAGTATAGAACTTCCCTCGTGGATGTTGGTCGAGGGGAAAAGGTTCAGCAATCATGGTGGCATGATAAGCCATGTTGTTGATAGAAATGTAGATACTCTGGTTGAGGGTATCGGAACAGGCACAACATTCATGGTAATTGACAAGCCGTGTTGTTGACAGAAATGTAGATACACCGTATGGGGTATCGAAATTGTTTGATGCCACAGTGGGAGATCACTCAAGAAAGAAATTGATTAGAATGTTATTGTAATTATATCATTGAAGATATATGTTCTCTGAATGATTGAAATATGCTTTACCTTAATGTTTTCCTATTCTACTCACCAGTTTTACTGATTAGTGGTTCGCCTCACTTCAGGTAATGCAGTCGTGGAGGTGGCGGGAAGTGACGGGGGATCAGCCGGTGGATTTTGGCATGCGTAGCTGATCCAGAGCGCGGGGAAAACAAAAGAATAGATTTATAGCTGGGATTAGCCCAAGACTTAGACATTATTATTATCTTTCTTTTTCTCAAATAGAAATTGTCTTATTCAGTAGTGTTAGCAAGACTTTTAATATTTACCTAATAGTTGAAATACAATGAAAATTTGATTGTTTATGACCTTGATGCTCATAAGAATTTGATTTATGTGATGTTGTTATAATAATCTGAGTACGACTTAAGAATCTGAAGAGCTCCAGATTCTTGGGTCGTTACATTTACAACTGAGACTTTCTCTAACTACAAACCAAAGGAGAGGCTAGTTTTGAGTAAAAAACTGATAAAAGGCAACTATTAGAGTATATATTAACATGTGTATGTTTAAAGTTTGTTGATTCTTGAACTAATCTTTCTAAATGTAAGTTATAGCTCATTTACAGTTGATTAAGCACACACATATGTTGAATTAGTTGATAATGAGTATAATTATACAACACTAATGATATGGGGCGATGTAAGGCCCATTATGGAAATTTGAAAGCATAAGGAACCCCATTGGAACCATTAACTAAGAGCTCTGTACTTAACTTAAGAGTTATGTACTGAACTCAAGTTTTAGGAATAGTTTTCAGAATTTTTGAAGCTTACGTTGAAGCCACGACTAAGCCGTAAGTTTCTACGGCTCAAAATCTAAAAAGTACAAAACCCACTTTAGAATTACGGCTAACCCTCGGCTAAGCTGTGGAATCAACTATGGCTAAGACGTAACCCTCCCGTGACCAAGCCGTAAGCCTTTCTACAGTGAACTTTCCGGAGAGCCCCAAAACCCTGAATTACTTTACAGCTCACCTACGGCTGAGCCATGGATCGTTCTACGGCTAAGCCATATCCCAGCCATAACCTAGCCGTATGCTTAGCACGGCTAAGCCGTAGGCTAATATATGGTTAACTTGTAAATGTGTATAAACTTGAGGGAAAAACTAAGCCACTCGGCTAGGCCATAATATATGTACGGCTAAGCCGTAAGAACACTGTGTACTTAAGATGTTAGAACCCGAGCCCAGGAGATCAGGGGTTAGTAAAAACCTAACTCGTGATACACATACTCCCGTGTATATACACTCAGACTAGGTCTAATTGTACACGCACAAGGGAAATTCACACGTGCCAATATATGTACACGGAAACTATAGTTATCAAACATAACAAAGAAAGACACATAAACACAATGATATACTGAGATTACAAAAAGATCAGAGTTATGCAAAATGAATCAAAATACAAATATCCAAACATGAACACATCAAAATCCCAAAATCCCAAAAATCCAAAGAGATCCCAAAATGAAGGAGACCAATATGCATGCATGAAATCTTCGCACTCCGGCGGAGGGATCACATCCACTCCTCTAGCCTTGATGGGGTGTCGGGGGTCTCTCTAGGAGTCTGGCTGACTGACGAGGGGTTGGAGGTGGATCCGAACCTGCAACACCAAGGACAACGCATGAATACAATGATTCAACAAAGTATAAGCAATAACAAGTTAACGCATATTATATCTAACAAAATAAAGTAACAACAGATGAATTATAGAGTTCACATTCGTGTACTAGGCAATTGTGCTATCCGAATCAATGTTTACGTGATACATACATAACTAGGTGGCTACTACATATGCCATATGCTCCCAAAAAAAAAGGGATCTTATATCCGTGCTGAGAACACCATCGACCGGCCACGGTACGAATGGGTCTCGGGTTCCTGGGGTCCGAAAGCCCCAAGACATAAACTCACTACAGAGAGGTAATATAAACTATTCCAAATTCAACCCCATCGGGCATCCTAAGGCTGAGACTGAGTAGTGCCTGACCATATATATATAAAGTCAATCATATGCTAGACTTTAAGCGGATCATGCATATCAGATCATATCGAGCATATATCATATGTGCGTACAGTCAATTCATACATACATGCGTACAATGCTTAAAGTTTTGGAACATATTGAACAAATCAAACAATTCGAACTTACAAATGGGCATAACGATAATGAATCGAACCATACTGAAGAGTGGAGGTCAATGATCGTCATGCAAAATGCCATGCAATTCAATGTTCAATCGAATCAAGATCATTTACTAGCCAATCCTAATCTAGTTATCTAGTGTTTTTAACCATGCATGATGATGTAGTTTTAAGTTATCCAATACACCGTTGTCTAGTATTGCATTGTATTGTACACATGCATCGAAGTCCCTAAAACCAACACCCATGGGGAAATGCTTAACATGAACAACTCACACATGAATGCGTCACAGCCCTTAAGACCTTTCATGCGATCCATTGGGCAAGGCAAAGGGTCACAGCCATTTTCTAATGTGAAGGCCCTATCAAGTCCAGTACATACCTACCTTTTATTGGAGGTCTTTGGAAGACTTCCTTACAGAATTCATGAGCCACGGGGCCCAAGAATATAGCCTCAAAGGTTCTTTGGTGGTTATGGAAGATAGAAGAAGAGAGAGGAACACAAAAGTTACCAATACATAGGCTGAATCTCACGAAACAGGGTGTTTCAGGACCGATTGGTCGGATGAAGTGCCCGACCGGTCGAATTTCGGTTCTAGGAGTGCCCAATCGGTCGGCTCTAAAGCCAGATCGGTCGGACAATCTGTTATGATACAAAACGGATGTGTTGTCTTGAACATTCGCAGTCACGAACACAACCAATATCAAGACAATATCAAGGCAAAACGCTGTAATTCTCACTGCACACTTGCACAAACAACAAAAGACTAAGAACAATCATATAATACTAATGTGTGCTCAATTTAATCATGCTTATACTTGCCTCAAATGAAATCTAACAGGAAATTGGTTGTCCTTAGGCTCTAATCCGAAGTCCAAACACGATTCAAAGCTACCATGCATGAGAAAGAGAGAGAAGAATAGTGAGTACAAACCGTGATTGACGAGAATAAGAAGGGGAAGAAGAGAACCAAGTGTACCTAAGTCACGCGAGAAAGAAACGAAGACAAAGTGCACCAATTCCCCCTTCTTGCTTGGCTTGATCAAAGAGAAGAGGAGAAAAGAATCGAGAGAAAGAAAAAGAGGGAGAGAGCCAACGTGAATGAAGAAGAAATGAGGGAGAGAGAAAGAGAGAGTTGGTGGTGGTTGGCCTTATATAAGATAAGGATAAGAGGAAATTGCAAAAAGGTCCAACTTTTACACAATTTACAACTCGAGTCAAATGACGGTCCAACGAAAGAAAATGGTGTCTTTAGCATACAAGGCAGTTACGAAATTTGACGAGCTCAACGAGAGACACATGTTAATGCGAAGATGATGC
Source organism: Sextonia rubra (assembly GCA_037013555.1). Taxonomy (NCBI): domain Eukaryota; kingdom Viridiplantae; phylum Streptophyta; class Magnoliopsida; order Laurales; family Lauraceae; genus Sextonia; species Sextonia rubra. Next base: position 14,006,730 of record JASUAD010000023.1, read on the forward strand.
ATGAATAATGACGTCTTATTAAAATATAAAATTATGAAAAAGGGCTTATGTCTACCTAATCAAGGTGAAACTCAACTCCACTACCTATCCATGACTCGAAACAAAACCAAAACAACGTCAAAACACAATTGACAACTAAAGCGGCGTTAATTAGTCGCTAAACCGAATTAAGTCTGGTCGGAGTGTTACATAAGATATTAGGGCTTTCAAATGACTTTGTAGGGCTTTAGACATGGCACCTTTTCCATAATTAATTTAGCCCAATTGTGATCAAATGATAAGGAAGACGAGTGTTGAGCTGTCACTTATCCCCTTCAATTTTCCGGATGAATTCCTGATGTCACGTCATACGTGTTAATATAAGAAGAGGTGTCCTCTGTATACACAATGTAATACCGAGACTGGTAACACAATGACACTTGGCATTTTATGAATACATCACATTAAATGACCTCAGGATCACGGATTATCTAGCATAGGGTTGGCAAGTAAATTCGCTTGATACCTTCTCAATTTAAATGCATTCATATTGTACGAAAAATTGCCTTCAACATGATTAAATCATGTACCCCGTTCTTCCTAACAAGCCTTAAGACTAATCAGGCCTGAGCTTCTACTGAGTGCATGCCTGTTGGGCCTGAGCTTCTACTAAGTGCATGCTTGTTAGTCAAAATGGGTGTAACCAAGGTTGAGAGGGTTCAAGCTCTCTCTTAGCCCATTTAAGTGTGCATTGTTCAATATTAGCTACCTTATTAATTTCGATTTCTATGATTGTATATGATTTCAAGATCGACTCTCCATTATGTATGATATGAAGTACGACTGAAATGTATGGAAGATGTGAATTCGAGTTGGTCTTGAAACATTGAGTTGGCACCACTTAACTTGTGCCCTTATTAGGTTCGACGGGACCAGTTTGGATATCTTTTATGTCGCTGCTGCAGTAGTCCACGGAGGAGTTGTTTGTGCTCCTCAGGAAGCTAGCCTGATCCCCTAGTGTCGCATATGCACGCTCTCTCTAGATGATATACTCTCTTTTGGGAGAATATAACCTCTAAATGCAACTAGTATGTATGATATCCTGTTTATGATTCGTTACTCATGTTTACTCATGCACAACATGCCTAGTCTACGATTATTGCCTTCTTTTAATCTGTATATATTTCTTAATCCCCTTGATATAGCATAATGGTCTTATATATCTCTTTATACTTGCTTAACTATCGTGTTAGCAGTGCTACCCTTGGTGTTATAGGTACTGAACCCAACCCAGTAAGGCGGATGATGCGCCCTGGCAGGAACCTCAACGGAACCTCGAGGAGTAGATGAATGTAATGCAGAGGACGTCTTCTATTAGTCACCCTATGAAGAGCGACAATGGGTTTCTTGTTGGATTGTTCAGGTTAGTCATGCTTGGACTATCGTTGTTCTTGCACTTAGTAATCTAGTACACACATATATATGATTTTGGATCTTGTAAATGCTTAAGTAATTATTGTCATGTAAAGGTGAATAGTTAAGTACAGACTTCAAACTTGTTTATGAAATGGATGATGTTTCTTTATTATTGCTTATGATAATTACAAGTATAGTACATAGGCTTCCGCTTATTGTTGAATGTAATTTACGTGTTGGAGAAACTTCTCTATATGTTCCTGTGGAATTTCTCCCTTATAGTGAATTGTGTGTGTTTTCACATGCATAGATTGCTACAGGATTATGTGTGCATACCCCGTGGGGCCCATTCTAACCCCATTTCTCGGGATCGGGGCATGACATATGTAAGCATTGGTATTAGAGCTTGGATATTTTAAAATACGCAAAAAGGAATGGTGTTGCGGCATAAATAAGTCTGGAATAAAAGATTTAGAAACTTAGGGAACGTGGTGAGGATACGATAGGTGCGTTGGGATATGGGTTGTATAGGATGTTTTGGGTCTACTACCGCTTTGTTTTGAAATAATAACAATTTTCTTATAAATAATGGCCCTAATTCCAAAAGTTAAGAATGCTCGTGACGGTTCCTTGAGCTGATCGCGCTTAAAAATAGGGCGTGGAAAATGTGTAATGGATTCAATGTCTAACATTCACTCATTTCAAGCATTAAGAAGAATGAGAGTTAATTACAGTTCATCATTAATTTTCTTTTGTTTACATGTGTTCTAATGCCCTGACCGCGGGGATGTAGGTTGCTTACATGAGTTTGCAAAGTTTACAACCCCTCCCTTAAGTCTTAGATGTGATCTCAATTTGGAAAATACAAGAAAATGTACACAAAGTGCAAGAAAATGCAAAAAAGAGGAAAAAAATGGGGGTGACTGTGACCCGCGGTCACTACCCCAGGCCGGTCACTGGCACCTGCCAGTGACCGTGAGTCACGGTCACTGATAAACAGTGACCTTGAAGTTACTGTTGTGCCTCCGTTTTCATGCTGTTCGTGCTGGTTCTTCTTCCAAACTTTTTTCAAGTGTTGAAACTCCCTTTCATCACATCTTGGGGTGTTGGATGACCATTGAGAAGATCGAATTCGACTATGGAATTGATTGGAAACTTTGTAATTCATCATTCCTGTTTACGGACTGTCTCTTGCTCAAGTCCGAAGAGGATATCGCAGGAAGCCAAAGTTGTGTCATTATGAACCTATAGCTTTTAAGGAATAAAATGAAGCCCAAAGGGGCTTGTTCACAACCTCTATGATGGCCAAGAATTTCCCCTGAATGAGAAAAACAAAGATGACAACGTCATCCACCGAATAGTCGTCAATGCATGGACATGGCTTTTCTTTAGTCACCCTCTCTTCTCCTCCTCTTCTAAACCTTCTTGCTCACCTTGGTAATTGAGAAAAGGAGGGGAAAAGGTCATGGAATGCTGCTGTCCTCTTGTTTGAATGCTTTTGATTGCCTTTTGCGTTCTTGAAATTTTCTGTATGTTCACCCCCCTCCTTCCTTCAAACACTACCCCTTTTATAAAGCCTTTAGGTGGTTTTTCGCGGTTCCAGGGAGTTGAGGGGAGTTGTGGGTAATTACACTTCGAAAGGAAGTGGAGAAAAACTGCACAAAGCTACAGATAGTGTCCTTTGGGGGTCCGTGACCGCGGCAAGGCCCAATTTCGAGTTTTTTGCATTTGCGACCCGTTTTCACCTATTTGGGCCCAAACCAAGTCCAATTGCCACGAAACTTGGAGTGATGGTTATTGACACTATTTTGACCATGTAATAAAAGTTTCAGATCATTTTGACCATCTGCAGTTGGTCAACTCCATTGATGAACAGGCCACGGTCACTCCCAAGGCCCATTTTTGGACTTTTGCATTTGTGACCCGTTTTCATCTGTTTGGGGTTCGAACGAAGTCCAATCTTCACAAAACATGGAGGGATGCTTCTTGATACTATTTTGCGCATGTCATATAAATTTTGGCTCGTTTTGACCATCTGAAGTTGGTCAATTCCCTTGATTAACAGGCCGCGGTCACTCCCAAGGCCCATTTTTGGACTTTTGCATTTGTGAACTGTTTTCACCTGTTTGGGGTCCGAACGAAGTCCAATATTCACGAAACTTGGAGGGACACTTCTTGACACTATTGTGAGCATGTAGTAGATGTTTTGGATCGTTTTGACTATCTGAAGTTGGTCAACTCCTTTGATGAACATGCCTCAGTCACTCCCAAGGCCTATTTTTGGACTTTTGCATTTGTGAGCCATTTTTGCCTGTCTGGGGTCAAAACGATGTCCAATAGTCACGAACCTTGGATGGATACTTCTTGACACAATTTTAACCATGTCATAAAATTTTCAGCTCGTTTTGACCATTTGAAGTTGGTCAACTCCTTTGATGAACAGGCAGCGATCACTCCCAAGGCCCATTTTTGGACTTTTGCATTTGTGAGCCATTTTCGCCTGTTTAGGGTGCAAACAATGTTCAATAGTCACGAAACTTGGAGGGATGCTTGTTGATACTATTTTGAGTATGTCATAAAAGTTTCAGCTCATTTTGACTATCTAAAGTTGGTCAACTCCCTTGATGAACAGGCCTCGATCACTCCCAAGGCCCATTTTTGGACTTTTGCATTTGTGAGTCATTTTTACCAGTCTGGGGTCCAAACGATGTCCAATAGTCACGAACCTTGGAGGGATACTTCGTGACACTATTTTGACCATGTCATGAAAGTTTCAGCTCGTTTTGATCATTTGAAGTTGCTCAACTCCCTTAATGAACAGGCTACGGTCACTCCCAAGGCTCATTTTTGGACTTTTGCATTTGTGAGCCATTTTCGCCTGTTTAGGGCCCAAACGATGTTCAATAGTCACAAAACTTGGAGGGATGCTTCTTGATATTATTTTGAGTATGTCATAAGAGTTTCAGCTCCTTTTGACCATCTAAAGTTGGTCAACTCCCTTGATGAATAGGCCGCGGTCACTCCCAAGGCTCATTTTTGGACTTTTGCATTTGTGAGCCATTTTCGCCTGTTTAGGGCCCAAACGATGTTCAATAGTCACGAAACTTGGAGGGATGCTTCTTGATACTATTTTGAGTATGTCATAAGGGTTTCAGCTCCTTTTGACCATCTAAAGTTGGTCAACTCCCTTGATGAACAGGCCGTGGTAATTCCCAAGGCCCATTTTTGGACTTTTGCATTTGTGACCCGTTTTCACCTGTTTGGGGTCCGAACGAAGTCCAATCTTCACGAAACATGGGGGAATACTTCTTGGCACTATTTTGAGCATATCATAGAAGTTTCAGGTTGTTTTGACCACCTAAAATTGGTCAACTCCTTCATTGATTGGGCCGCGGTCACGGACAAGGCCCGTTTTCAGACTTTTATATATGTGACCCGTTTTTGCCAGTTAGGGCCCGAACGATGTCCGATCGCCACGAAACTTGGAGGGTTTCTTCTTGACACTATTTTGAGTGTATCATAGAAGTTCTAACCTGATTTGACCTTTTCAAATTGGTCAACTCTCCAGTTGACTTTTCATGAAAGTGGGCCCTTATTTTAGCTGTTTGAGGCCCAAATGACCCTGGTTTGGTTTGGAACTTGGAGGGATTGACGTCGGGAACATCTTGGAGTATTCATCCAAATTTCATCAATTTTGGACATCGGAAAGCAAGACTTTGGTCAGTGACCCCATGGCTTGTGGGGGGTGGGGGGGGGGGGGGGGGGGACTAACCCCAAGTTGACATGCTTGTATCTTTTCGGCCAAATAATGTCTGTTTATCTTGAAACTTTGTAGGGCCTCTCTTAGGCATAATTTGAGATTCCTTTGAGAGTTTCAGATTATTTGCTCTTTGCAAGGTGTCGCTTTGTACTGAGACCCACAGAGCATAGTATATAACCATCTAGACCGAGTTTGGATCCGAATGATGTCCAAATGCTCTGAATCCTTGAAGGATAGTCTTCAAATGTACTTGAAAGCATTTCGTTGAATAGGAGATTGCTTCGACATGTGGAAGTGCCAGGTCTCACAGCGATTTCCAAGAAGCTAGCAAATAGCCTTCGAAGCCTGACTTGAGTTAAGATGAGGTCTAAATGCTTTGAAAACATTAGAATTTTATAATACAAAGCTTGTAGTGTCTTTGCTGCATTATTTGTAATTTTTTTGGGTCAACACGAGCAACACCAGGAATGATGATTTAGAGGATGTTCCCGTTGAGAACTTGGATCGCGTGCCTCCACCTTCTCCGTCAGCAGATAATCGATTCCTTTTGATGATGTAAAGCATGTTAATGACGATGATGGGGCAAGTAACAAGGATCAATGAGAATCAAGCTGTAATGCAAGCACAGTTAGCAACAATAATGGAAAGACATGCTCAACTGCAACAGAATTAGGCAACAGTAGAGGAGAGCTTGCAAGATGTTTTGATGAAGAAATCTAAGAGGAACGCATCATCCTCTGAAAGCACCTTGGGCAGTGGAAGAAATAGAAGAGCAAGGCTCGTAGTTCCGGAAAACTAGTGTACGATCTGTGTGGCAAAAGCCATGAAACAAATAAATGCTGGAGAAAGACTGGAGCATGCTTTGGTTATGGTACGATAGAGCATCGGCTGGCAAAGTGTCCAAGGAAAAAAAATACCAGCGAAGCCCCATTGTGCTAGCAGCAGCAATCAGTTAAGCAACTTCATTAGAGTCAAATTACACGCAGCGTCAGCAAAGGTGATCTCTTTACCTATTACCTTCATTCTCTGTTTATCTTTTGTTTGTAGATGTTATAAGTGGTTTATGTGATTTGCTATCTAGGATAGTCTTCGAGATACCTGTTGTATATGAGTTTTCAAGTGAGATTCCAAAATTATTCTTCTTAGTGATCCTGTGACCATATTTGGTGTTGTTTCCCGGGATACAGCTGGCACCCTTCAATATATACTAATTAAGGCAATTAGATCGGTGGCTAATGGGTATAAGTGATTACCGCCTTTTATTGATGAGTTGTCCCATTAATTTCAGGGTGCAGGATAATTTCCAAACAAATTGATTTGAGAATAGGTTATTTTAATTTTGAGCTCGAGCGTAAAATGTTCGATGATCAACTCTTCAGATCAAATTTAGATGTTAAGAGTTTTTGATGGATTATTGGAATTTGGACATCTTTGCCTCAACCCCATAAGAGATACCTGGGGTCGACCCAAAGATCATTTGCCACAAGATCGGTGTCAATCTGAATGCAAAGCTTGTAGTTCAAAAGCAAAAAACTTGCTCCCAAACGCCAAGCTGCCGTATGTGGGGAGGTCATAAACTGATGGAGTTTGACGCTATATGAGATGATCATTACCCAGAATGGCTGTCAAACACCATCGTCATTCCAAAAAAGGACAAGCAGTGGAGGGTATGTGTTGATTTCACCGATTTGAATAAAGCTTGCCCAAAGGATAGTTTCCCTCTCCCTAAAAATCAACTAATTAGTAGACTTTACCACAAGTCATGAAAGAATGAGCTTCCTAGATCCTTACCGTGGTTGCCACTAGATAGCAATGGAGCAGGCTGACTAAGAGAAAATGTCATTCATAACTCCAAAGTGCAGTTTTTGTTACAAAAGAATGTCTTCCGAACTTAAGAACATGGAGGCAACTTATTAGCGGTTGGTAACCCGGATGTTCCAAGGGCTGATCGGGAAGACTATGGAAATATACCGGAAGTATACATCGATGACATGGTCGTCAAAAGTAGGGAGAAAACTAGCCATCTCAAAGATTTAAAAGAGATATTTGACATCTTGAAGAGATGTAAATCGAAACTCAACACCTCAAAATGCTCATTTAAGGTTAGCTCGGGCAAATTCCTTGGTTTTATTGTAACACAGAGGGGAATAAAGGCAAATCCCATGCAGAACGAAGCCATTTAGTAGTTAGAACAGGCCAGTTCAAAAAACGATGTCCAGAGCCTGACTGGGATGCTAGTGGCTCTAAACCGTTTTATTGCCAGGAGCTCAGATAAATGTCGACCATTGTTTCTTACTTTAAAAAAGAGAGCAGAAAAGTTTTAGGATGAGCAGTGCAATCTATCGTCGGCAAAGATTAAGTAGTATTTGAGTACCCCTCCCATTTTGTTTATCTCGATGACAGGGAAGGAACTGATTATGTACATGGCTGTATCCGACCACGCAATCAGTGCAACCTTAATGAGGGAAGAGGAAAGCATCACCTTCCATTCTATTTTGTTAGCAAAATGTTTTTCGACTCAGAAACAAGGTACTCCCTTTGGAAAAACTCGCCTTAGCTTTGATATATGCAGCGAAAGCTTAGGCATTACTTCTAAGCCCACACCGTGAAAGTCCTGATCGAACACCCCCTGAGAGCTGTATTGCAAATTGAGGATCTATCAGGAAAGATGGTTACATGCACAATAAAGCTCGAGGAACACAATAGAAAAATTGTCCCGAGGAATGCCATCAAAGGTCAAGTTGTAACAAATTTCATAATGGAATTCACTCCAAGGGCAGAAGCCAAGCAAAAGTAAGGAAAGGCTGGGCACTTTGACACTGTTGATTTCAATAGAAAGGAGAAGAAAAAGTATCGTGGTTGCATGTGGACGGGGCATCAAACAGTCGAGGTTCAGGTGCCGGGATTGTAATCTTTACACAAGAGGAAGCAGCAATTGAAAAGGTTGTATCCTTGGGTTTTTCTGCATCAAACAACGTGGCAGAATATGAGGCCTTACTGTTAGGGCTCCGACTGGCCGAGGAGCTGAAGATCACACAACTGGTGGTTTTTTGTGATTCCCAGTTGGTAACCAACCAGTTTAACGTGGAATATGCTATTCGGGATGACAAGATGGTCGCATATTTGGAAGAAGCTCATCTGGCCATCCAAAGGATTGGTAATGTCACCATCACACAAATCGGTTGAGATGGGAACGAGCATGCTGATAGCTTGGCATGTCTAGCCCCAGCTGTTACGACTAAGTTAAGAACATAAATCACTATTGACTTCCAACCTATACCTAGCGTGGAGGCTCAACAGAACATATGCTAGGCGGAAATGGATGAAAAGGCTAGTTGGATGCAACCAATATTCAGGTACCTGAAGAATGATGAACTCCTAGGTGATGCAAAGGAAACTTAGAAAAGTAGAAGGAGGTCGACTCAGTTCTGGTTATCACCTAAAGGAAGGTTTTACCGACGATTGCACTTAGGACCTTACCTGAGATGTGTTCATCCCTCGAAAGCCGAAGACCTTTAGTTGGAAATTCATGAAGGATGTTGTGGGGGACACATCGGAGAATGGAGCTTGGCACATAGAGCTATGTCGCAAGGATACTGGTGGCCCTACATTCAAAGGGATGCACTGCAATTCGTATAAAAGAGTGAGAAGTGTCAATGATTCGGTTGGGATATTCATCAGCTAGTCGAGCAGTTGAACTCAATATCCAGTCTTGGCACTTCAACAAATAGGGGATTGACATCGTCGGCTCCATGCCCAAGTCACCATGAAACTTCAGGTTCCTGATTGTGGCAATGGACTATTTCAGCAAATGGGTAAAGGCGGAGCCACTGGTCCACATCAGAAACATCATGCCGAAAAGTTTGCTTGGAAATATATTTTTACCAGATTTGAAATTCCCTGAGCAATGGTTACAGACAACGGCAAGCAATTTGAAGGAAGAGCTTTCCGAGGCATATGTGAGAAGTTCGGTATAAGGCATTACTTTTTAATGCCAGTGTATCCGCTAAGCAACGGCCAGGTTAAAAGCTCCAACAAGACTTTGCTAGCTGGCATAAAGAAAAGATTGGATAATGCCAAAGGGTGTTGGGTGAATGAACTCCCAAGTGTCTTATTGGCCTATAGGACCACACCGCGTAGGTCGACTAGGGAAACTCCCTTTTCTTTGGCATATGGAATGGAAGTAGTAATCGCTCTAAAGATTGGCTTGCCAACTATGAGAATAGAGCGCTACAATCATGAGGAAAATGGAGAAAGAATTATTGAACAGCCGGACTTGGTAGAGGAACGAAGGGAGCTTGCACTAATAATCCTAACATCTTACCAGCGACAACTAGCTCAAAGTTTCCAGATAAAGGTAAAAAGAAGGGAATTTCAGGTCGGCGATCTGGTCCTAAGAAAGGTTCTTCCGAATACAAGGAATCCCGACCATGGCAAATTGGGTCCAAATTGGAAAGGACCGTATTGAGTCACTTCCGCAGTGGGAACAGGCGCATACCACCTAGAGACACTTGATGGAAAAGCACTCCCAAGGCCTTGGAACATTTCTAACCTGAAGAAATTCTTTTTTTAATCTTCGGACCAAAGAGATAGATTTGATTGTGAATTCTTGTACCAAGAAAATTTGTTCGGAATGTGAGTTCTTATACCAAGAATTAGATTCAATTCAATGAAAATCCGTTATCTTTGTACCAAAGAGTTTGTTTTTATACCGAGCAATCCTCGATATTCGAAATAGTTTCTTGACTCCCTACTGAGCAAGTCAGGCAACGTGATGGTGGCCTAGAAGTCCGAGATTGGTATCGTTAGCGGATACTAAATCTGACCCCTAGCCAGGACCAAGGTTTGGTTGAAGGGGTCATATGAATGATCCCATACTTCGTACCAAAGGATAAAAACCCAATGGGGAAAGCCCTCAAACTTGGTTGGCGTGAGGAGAGGGAGAATGGTGGTTGGATATGGGTGGAGCTGAATACCTTCCTCGGAGGGAAGAATCCACCGAAATGCTAGCCTCATCCAAACCCGTATCATAGCCACTTTTGAAAATACTGGCACAAATCTCCTCGACCTGCTTTGAATATGCAGCTTCAGCTTCATCATAGCCTTCATCTCGAGCTCACTCCACTGCCGTCTTTATCTCCACCTTACACTGAGTTCTGAGCTCGGAAACCTGCCAGTTCAAGCTCCTTGGTGGTCAAGGCACTCTCCGCACTAATAGCTCTAGCAGTTGCCGACCAGCCTTGGCCTTTGCCAGCTTCAAGGCCTTCTGAGAAAGACCAAGCTGGCTCTTTAAGGATGCCACCTTGTTATCCAGCCGCCTAAGCTGCTTCCAGCTTGCCTCCAGTCGATCAAAAGTAGTCGACCATTGTTGAACCCCCTGGTTCACATAGAAACAAGCTCATATAATTAGAGATGGCATAGGATCAAGAAAACTCGAGGACAAAACAAGACAAGGCTTACCAATAAGCACTTTTGCATCCTAAAAGACATGAGCTCAAAATCTATCAATGAATTGTGCCGTCAATGTCAGAAGGAAGCAGGGAAGGCGAGGCCATTTGATAGGCCACATTAGGTAATTCAAATATACCCTCCTTAGGTGGGAGGGATCTTCTAGGGCAGGAGTCTTTTTGGTTGAAAAAGGCCACAACTTGGGAGGTAGAATAGGGACGTTGTCATCTAACCAAAGGGTGAAGGTGCCGGGCTCCTCTGAGGAGGATCTTTGCTTCTTTGCCGTTGACTCCTGCCGGGAGCTACCTAAAGGTCACTTTGAGAGCCGTTGGGATGAAGCCGAGGGCCGAGTAGGAGGAGAGCTTATCGCAGGGGGACCTCCTAGCTCGGCTAAGAGATTCTTGGGTTTACGCCTTAACATAAGTAGCGAAGGGGAAATCTACTCGGAGTCGAGAGAGGACTCACTATCAGAGGCCACAAGCATAGGGTCGTGCTTGGGAAGGGAGTAAGAATCACTCGGAGAGCTTGGAACAGCTGCAATCCTTTGGGGATGTGTAACGCACATCTTACGTCAAGGCTTGTGAGAAGAGGAAGCAAGGCCAGATGCACTAAAGAAGGAAGGAGATGGAGCACTTGAGGCACCGTTGGGGCTAGTATGGGTTGACTGCCTAATAGCTTAGCTGGTTCTTTTTCAGGTTGGTCGGTTGTGCCAGTAATATTATCCCAGATTGGGATAGTGGAAAAACTGCTATGTGTACATTGATACCCAAGCAGTATATGCATAGCTCGGCCCAAACGTTCAAGCTCTGAAGGACCTCGATATGCAAAAGCCTTCTCGAGACCTTCCTGGTTAGCGTCAGCCAAATCGATGTGGTTGATCAAAAACACCAAGGTAAGAAGTAAAAGAAAAAATGGTGAGAAAGAAGAGATGGAGAAAAAATGAATTGAGTAGAAAATTCAACGGCCCGACCTGGTTCCCCTAGGGCCCAAGGAACTGTACATCTTACTCCCCACCCAGGTGGTTGGTGTCTCCCAATTCCCACCAACCACCACAATGTCGCCCTTGCTAGCCTTATTTGTGTCAGGGAGATAGTGGACTAGGAGTCTGTTTGCAGTCTGAAACTTTAATGTAGAAGATTTCTCTCTTGCTGGTTAGAGGGACTAAATAGTAGCAAAAGATGTTATCTATGGCACCGAGATTTATCTCGTGCAAGCTGTTAATCTCTGCAACCCCCATAATGATGCAAAATACGTTGGGGGCGCATTAGAGGGGTAGAAGGTTTGCATATGAAAGAAAAGGAATAAGTAGGGGGCATAATGGGAATGGACACCACCTTTGACCATGGCTATGGTGGGAAAGGGCATCCTACTTTTGGAGCACCTGAGGAAGGATTCCCCCGATTTTGAAAGTCGGATATTCAGATATGAATATCCGAAGGAATCCCAAATCTATCCCTGAACTCTTTAATTTGTTCAGGGGATTTCAGCAGTTTTTTGAGGTTACCCATTCTATAGAAAAAAGTACATAGAGAAGAATGAAACAGAATAGATGGAAGAAGAAACTTACAACAAGAAAAGATGAATAAGCAGGGAAAAGAAGAAGCAACAAGAAACTTACAGCAGGAAAAGATGAATAAGCAGGGAAAAGATGAAGCAACACGAGAAGATAAGAAAAAAATGGCTAAGGAGGACGAGGATTTAAAAAGGTCAGATTGATTGCGAAAGCTATTGAGTCGCAATGGTCGGACTTGCTGTGATGAGCCAGGGAAGACAAAAGCTAGAGAGTGAATAGACCGCCGAATCCAAAAATTTAAAACAAGCCAGCTAGGCAAGGTAGAGCTACCAATGATTTGAAAATTGAAATGACAAGGGAAAGAGGGGGAAGTTGACACGTGACGTAGGGAATAATACTAACGGCCGTCCCTAATTTCGCTTGTGCTAAAGATAAGGCAAAGGTTAAGGGGAAGTTGTAAGGGATAAAACACATCATACTTCAGGCCGAATTGTGCACTCGTAAGCTTGGGACAACACCCATAGTCGAGCAGGACGTGAATGAGCCCAAGAAAGTTCACACAGTTGAACAAAGTAGGAAAGCTACAATATCATCGAACTGGGTTGATGGGCCATTGCCTATGACTAATTCAAACAACGTGGCACGGCTGGCATCACTACTCCAGATAAAAGACATAACATAAGAGGTAACATCCCTAAGATCCAGGGCCCACAATCAAGTCCACCGAAGTGGAGAAATATGTGCTGAAGTCTCTACAGGTGGAAGGATGCATGCGTAGTGGACCTTACATTTGAGGGGGTTACTTTAATAAAAGATGGCAATAAAAAGGGAACTGGAGACAAATGAAGAGGTATGAAAAGATATATCCAAAATCTTGGTGGATTCTATTTTAAAAGAGTTTTATTTGCTAAGTTAACTATCGAAGGGCCCACGGTCGAATCTACCTGACCATTTTTCCTCTAACAGTTATCTCTGTACCTAATTTAGGTAGCTCAAAGTATCAACCTCAAGCAGCCAACCAGTTACTTCTCCAGTACTAGACCAGCATCACACTTCTACTTGCAAATCAATCAAGGTCTGTCAAGATCCAACCTGATCAGAGAAAATTGACCTTACAACTATCTCTGCTAGCTTTGGCATCTAACATCCATAAGTTGACCACCATTTTATTGGTGACACAATAACTGCACCCATATTTGTTGTAAGAAGTCCGTAAAAGCCATTTTTAGAATGAAACATTGCATATTGAGCTCTTAATTTTGTGTTAGCTTCATTATCTGGTAAAAATAAAAACAATAAATTAGAAATAATTATGAAATGCATTAAGTACATAAAAAAAAATAAAACAAAATAAATATTTGTAAAAATTTGGAGTGAAGATGCTTACCTTACTTAGTCTTTGAATGCTTCCATCACCCCCTTTATGACATCTTTATCTTGATTTGGAGGCTTTCTTTTCTCACCACAAGATGCTAATTGAGCAAGATAGGACGAATCATAAAATCTAGGTATAAGCGCAAATCTAAGACAATGCAATGGGCTATACATCATGCTCCACTTTTTCATTTTAATATTTTCTAACATCTCATAAATCTCCTTAGAATCATCATAACTATTCACTACAAGAAAGTAGGCTTTCTGTGATTAATAAAATTCATCACCAAATTAGTAAAATTCATCAAAAGAACCTTTTAGCTACAAAATAACGTTCGTCCCTATGTTGTCACGGAAACCCTGTCTAGGAATATATTCAACAACGAACGCAAAGTTTGTCCCCAAATGTCCAACCTTTAGGCACGAATTTGCTCATCGCCCTATGGTGTTCGTCGCCAAATGTCCTACCTTAAGGTCCCCTAGCACCAACCTTTAGGCACGAACTTGCTCTACGGTGTTCATCACCAAATGTCCAACCTTTAGACACAAATTTGTTCATTGCTCTATTGTGCTTGTTGCACATTTAAAAAACGTGGCGACCATTTGGCGATGATGGAATTTATTGCCAAAAATAGATAATCAGCGACAACAACATAGTCATCCCCAAAGGACATCTTGGGCGACAACCACAGGATCATCGCCATACGTTGCCATTCTGAATACACTAATTTTGGCGATAATCATTATGTCGTCGCTGATAATTGAAGCTTTTTTTTTTTTTTTTTTGCAGTTCAACAACAGTAATTTTCAATTGAAAACCATTTCAAGAAAATCTACAATCCAATTACAAAGATTACAAATGGATTTCATTTCATAAGTGGATCTAATTCATGCTCAATGCTTGAAATTAGGTCTTTTTGTTGGTGCTCTAATTTCATGAACAATAGATTTTTCCTAACTTGTAACACATAGTACCTATACATCCATTTTCACATTTCAATCAAACCCACAACTATTCACATTCACATCATCACAAAATAAAAATAACACGTTCATCCAAATGTCCATCCAAATATAAAAAGTAATACACAATAAATGTCGTAACAGTAATCTAAATATCCATCCAAATGCTAACAAAAAACATCCCCATGAAAAAAGGAGACCATGCCTGTTCCATCGTCAATCTGTGAACAAAGTAAAAACAAAAAAAAAATTAGCAGATCAAACACAACCTATAGAAGTAAAGGGAAAACTAAGAAATCTACAAAATGAACAGAACCTATAAACAAAAAGATCAACTATTTTGTTTTCTTTTTTATTTTTCACGTGAATTCATGCATAACAGGACATTTACTTCAGCAATACACAATAGTTAGATGCAGATAAATATATTGTTTCATTAGAATTGATTTTTCATTCATGATAGAAAATTTTTTTCTAAGACATGTACCTGCAACAGTAGCACCAGTAATTATTGCAGCTACAAGAGGTCCCATGTCAAAACCATTAATACGTTTACTGCAACAAAAAAATAAATAGAAAGTGAGTTGCAAAAACATCCCATACCAAAAAAATAGGAAAAAATAGCAAAAAGGGCAAAAAAGAAAAAAGAATTCAGAAGAGACAAGTGAAGAAAACTGGCAAGCATGAACTAGCAATAAAAAGGAAAGCAAGAAACCCACCATAAAACCAACAAAAAGTAACCATGCTCATGTGACTGAGTAGAATCCACAAAACCCACCTTCAATTAAGGAAGGTTGATACCTCCTGTGGTGTTAGAATATAGTACCTAATACCATATGTCAATCAAATGAAAAAAAGAATGAGACATCACTGATGGTTTCAAGTTTTTGTATACTTAAAAAATTATATAGCAGTAGTGATGTTTGTGATTTTGAATCAGAAATCATAGATAGGCAACAATCAACATTAACCTTCAATTAAGCCTTTGGAATTTAGCAATCTTACACAAGAATGGCATACTTTCTTTATTTAAAAAAATAACACGAGGAAGGTCAATGCAATGATAGGCAACAATCAACATTAAACTGGGAGTCCGGATCCTCTGAGAAACTATACAAATCAGTGAACAGATTTAATGCTGAAAGTTTGGTTAAGACAAGACTAGCAATGGACGAACTGATCATGAATAGTGTGGTGAAATAGTGGAGTGTTTGGACCAGCTGTAACACTTGAATCAAATTCTGTTCTGCAGTGGAAGTGAATCAGCTCATTAAAAACTGATGTCTAAAACTGTCTTGATCTCATGTATCATAGCCGTGCATGTACCATGCAATTTAAGATTTACAGAAAGATTTGCATTCATTGTTTTATAATGTTTTCTCATTCAGATTCATGCATCATGGGATAGTGATTTCAGCAGTAAACATTAATTTAGGGAAGCTACATACATGTAAAAACATCTGGACCCTAATTCAACCAAGCAAAAGAAAAGAAAAAAAAAAAGCTCATAACCAAGCATGTAATAACATTGGGCTGTTCACAGAAGAATATCAAATGGGACTAACAAGAAAACAAGAATATCAACCGGGAGGCTCTCATTCCACAGGCCATGTGTACTTAGTCCTGGTAAACAGACAGATCTCATCCATTTCAGTCCTAGCATTAGGACCAAAGTGCATATGTTGAGGCAAATAAAAAATAAAAAAAATAGCATACACAGCAATGTAGGCAAGAACATTGAATCAGGATAAACAAATAAGCAATAGTGTTTAGTCAGACATTCGAAAAACAGTTCAGTAAAAGCGTTACAGAGGCAGGACCCTTTATCTATGAACTTCGCAAGCTCCAATATCAAGAGGATGACAAATAAAGTTCAGATGTAAAGGCTAAACGTCAACCATAATTAGATATACTCCCAAAAACATGCATGATAGTCAATTAATCATAAGTATTAACCGTAACACCCAACATGAAGCCGACAACAAACACTGAAATAAGCTCACAGAGATCAATAGACAGTCTACAGTACTACTTTATCAATGGGAAGATTCAAATTATTGTCTTCCATCGGGCTCAATTAGACCACTATTAATATTTAATATATCCCAAAGCCCAGGGCAGCAACAGATAAATTTGTTCTAGAAAAGTGGAAAACATACATATATTTATGAACGTGGACAACCATACAGCCTCCTCCAAAATATGGATGTCCTTCATGACTAAGAAAGTAAACTTTTCCTACAATTCATTTATGAAAGTGGACAACAATTTACTGCCCTCGCTAATATATATTCCTTCATGACTAGGAAAGTACCCAAGAAATCGTCTACATTTTTTCACTTATGCCCCTTGCACAGTCTTAAGAGATGGACAGACCATTCTCTCTCTCTCTCTCTCTCTCTCTCTCTCTCGACAAAAATACAGGATTCGCCCTCCTGTCAATATTATATATATATACGATTAACAATTATAGGTTCTAAGCTTTTTTTACACCTATTCACTGACTTCACATGCGCTGATCTTCCCAAGTCATGTAAACTATTTAAGGTAAAAGTAACTACTCTCAAATCTTATCATCTCTCTAGTTAGAAAAAGAACAAACAATAAAAGTTAAAGTCGACCTATAAAACCAAGCCAAACTTCTCTCTCATTTTACAGAACTTAAGTAATAGTCAAAGTATCGCCATAGTGTGACCATCTCCAACAGAAATAAAAAGGCCAAAATGGATAGAAACTATAGTTGTTCTCTCTCTCTCTCTCTCTCTCTCTCTCTCTCTCTCTCTCTCTCTCTCTCTCTCTCTCTATTTAACTTGCACAAGACATTTCATTGTGTCTTAAAAATTGAATACCAGCAAGGGAAGCTTAACTAAGATAAGTCTATTGCATTTCTTCCTTTCAACTATCTTTGACATTGCCATCAGACATGTCATTACTATTACCCATATCACGAAAGATCTTCACTATACCCATCTATCCTTTTCCCTTATACTTAGCAGTAGTCATATAAATTTATTTTATATTGATACCTGTTCCTATATCTTTTGTATTTATCAACTACAATAATACATCATTCATTTGAGGTGTTCTTGTTTTGGGCTTGAACAGTGTCGTCACCTCCTTTCACAATCTGAAACTAACATGTTTGCCTGCTTAGGTAACACAAGAGGCTGTACTACCTAATTGGTTCTATTACCCTACGTTTTGATGTTGACAACATGTACCAGATAGGCCAATCTCCTGCTTGAGTGGTTCTTACATCCATTGCACAGCCCATCTCCTGAACTAGAAGAAACGCATAGTACAATGTATGGCCAAATGAATCAATCAACACTTTTAGATGCCCAAATGTTCTGTTCGAGCGAGGCACATCTCGGGCGATCCCTCAACTAGTGGAATCCACCAAAGTTAGGCAATAGGCAGAAGAAAAACACTCCTATGATCGATCCTAATCAATTCCACTGGTGAAGATTTTCCATTGGTTAAACTTTTTATTTCAGTTGTCCATTTGCAAGTTGATTATAAGATGGGGATGTTTGGCGGACCTGTACTGTAGACTGCTACTGTAAAGCGGTGATGCAGATGAGAAAATGTGCGACTCACAAACTTCTCATTGAGGAACACAAGATGCTGTTGTCAACCTTGCCATCATCATCCTAAGCTTGACTTGTACCATCAATCTATGGCCTTGACAATCTCTCTCTTTCCCTCTATATAATTTTACTGAACAGATTTATCCTCTCCTTCCCATTCTCTTCTTCTTCCCTCACTGTCATCACCTTCACCCCATCACCATCGAAGAACCCACCTGCAACTGCATCACCCACTCTCTGTGTGTATTTATTTATTCTTTTCTCTGTTTCTTGTTTATGTCTCTCTTTTCTCTGTTTGTTCTTCTGTGTCTTCTTTCTATTTTTTTTTTGTTTGTGTTTTCATTCTTTTTTGCTTCTTTTCATTTCTTCTCTCTTTCAGCTTGTTCTTCTTCTTGTTTTCTTTATCTTACTTTTTTCCTTCTTCCTCAACCATCGAGACGAGCACCTATGAAGAACTTTAAACCTTGACACAAGTTAAGGTCCCAGTTGATGTATGCTATGCAGATATAAACAGTGTTTAACCACAAACAATCAAACAATCATCAATATAGATGGACACAGGATTTTTTATGTGGAAAACCTAATCGGGAAAAAACCACGGGACCTATCACCGATCCGTCAAGAACAATCACTATAAAGAAGAAGTTACAAGACTACTTACTACCCTTTAACCCAGTTGAACACAACCTAAGGGACTAAAGCTCTTCTTGTCGACACACACGTCGTTTACTCTCTTCTGGATTGATCTTCATGCCTTGAAGCCACTCAAGATGAACACGCACAGCGGAGAAGTGAACTGGAACTCAGAAGGAGGCGTTGTAGAACTTCAAGAGCAGAACACCTTCTAGGAAGATGAAATCCCTCTAAGTATATTAGGGTTTTGATCTGGAGAGCCCCCCCTCTTCATGGAGAGGTTTTCCTTAAATAAAGAGGAACCTTAGAGTTCTTTCCATCATTGTTTCGCGAAGGATAAGGATGCGCACAAGGCAATCCCAAAAAGATAGAGCGTTTGAATTACGCGACTACCAACCCAGCCGACCGATCGGGTACGCAAGCCGACTGGTCGGGTATGGGGTCCGACCGGTCGGGCACTCAACCGATCGGTCGGTCTTCAGTTTTGTATACTGATGACAGTATGCAGGAAATTCGACCGGTCTGCCATCCATTCCGACCGAACGGATGATTAAACACTTGTATCCATATGTCTGAGTAGAAGAACATCATCCATGACTTCAATAGAGTGTTCAGCCCATCTAAAATATAAAATTACAACTCCTGAAACCCAAGTTTTGTCCATCCCATGAGTTTGCCAATATTACATGCCTTTCAATCTCCCCCTTTGGCAATTCATGGACAAAACTTCCTAGACTGAACAATCTACCCATGTCATCCCAAACAGAAAAAAATGAAAGCTTGAAGACTTGATTAGCTCTGCAAGAGAATCCTGAACCAAAAAAAAAACCTTCTAGGCACAAGATTAGATTAGGAAGAAGTAATCAAAATAACAGCAAAGTAAACAACCGAAATTGTGCTCTGTGGGTTAGACCATTAACTCAAGCATATACATATGAGAGATAAGTAGTTAACATGGTCAGTAACCAAATGCAAAATGCTCTAAATTATCTTTCCCTTTTTGGACATGAAGGGAAAGGGGTACGAGCAATGACAAAAGAGAGAAAAACACAGTCAGGAATGACGTAAATGAGCCAAAATGGAGTCTAGCTTGGCATGAATCCCACCAATCTCACTATGCACTTCACGTCGAAGTGTTTGAACCTCGTCATGAAGGAGCTCAAGATAGGCAGCCTGACAGCCTTGTATGAATAGAAGCAGCAGGGACTTATTCCTCAGCAGCATGAATAGGAACTGGACGTTGAGGAGCAGGCTGACGAAGTTGAGATCGAGACTGCGACAGAGTACTCATTGTGATTAGGTTCGGAAGAAGAATAGTAACATCTTGCACAGAGGGCATGACACCTTGGGAGATGAGACACTAGGAGATCAAAACACCATAAGGCAATTAGTGTTCTTAGCAGTGGAATAAGCTCGGTACATGGTGTCAAAGATGACTTATGGAAGATTAATTGGAAGCCCACTGCCAATGACAAAAAGTAAGTAGCCAACCTCGTGATAAATCTCCAAATGATGACCTCAAGGCTCAATGTTATTCTTCACAAATATATTGAGAAGCCTATAGGAGTCAGTCAATTCTCGCTGCCGTAATAGTCGACCCTTAGGCCAGTCACGAGGCGCACCGCACAGAACGGAGGCAACCTCATCAAAATCGATCTGCGAAGACTCCTCCTCCATAGAATCAGGGTCATGCTCAGGGATAGGATACTTAGCATATGAGGTCAGTGGAATTGATAAAAACCGACTGAGAGACCTAGGAATGATTGATAAGCGCTTGCCCTGCACAAATGACTTAAAAGCATCGTCAGACATGTCATACATGTTATTATAAAATTCCCGAACCAAGTCAGGGAATATCTCAGTTTGGAAAGCATATAGGGAAGTTCACTCCTAGTGGGTGAGCCAAGCACCAAAAGCGAGAGTGATAAAGTGAAGAGGATTGATAGGTCGTTCATAAATGACCGCTCTTTTACTGAAGACTGCTTTATACTGGTGGGCCTTGTCCTCTGTCAAAAATCGATCGGAGTCAAAAGTAAGGGTGGAAAAGCTGCTTGCCACACTTTTCTTCTTCAAGGCAACTGACTTTTTGGGGGCCATCTCAGAGGGAAACAAACTAGATGGAAGCACAGAACAAGAAAGTTAATAGAAATGTCAGCAAAACAATATGCTAGGAGGATGAAAGTCATTGGGGCATTCCATCGAACAAGAGATGTGCATATGAAAAAACATTCGTGATGAAGCACAAACGAGAGGGAAAAATGCCCAAACAGCATACACAAACATTCACAAGCATCAAAACACCATTATCACAGTGAAAAATTGTAACCAAGATGAAGAAATAGATGATGAACATCTCACCCAACACAGTCCAACAATGACAATGGATGCCCCATGTTGTAGGAAGAAAACAGATGGAGGGTGAAGACAAACTAATATGGAAATCAAATAGGGAGGAAAAAAAATTGGAAAACATACCTTCGAAATCAAAGAGAAGAGGAGAGGCAATGGGAGAAACGAGGTGCACGAGAATGGGAGAAAAAAAACTGAAACGGTGCGAAGTGAAGAAACAGAAAAAAAAAAAAAAAAAACAAACGGACGCGTTGGTTTTTAAGAAACCCAGGCTTGTCCGACCAGTCGGATGAAGAAGCCCGACCGATCGATTTCCAGTTCTGGAAGTAGAGTAAGAGATACTCGACCGGTCGCAGAATAAACCGACCGGTCGGCTTAAACTTCTGGATATCGATTAAAAAAAATCTGAGAGGTCGGTGGACGTGCTCGACCGGTCGGAGTACAACACTGTGATTTTTTTTTTTTTGAACTCACAGAGTATAACAAAAAGAATGGAAAGGAAGGAATAACAAATGAGAAGATGCAACATACCAGTAAAGAACAATTATCAAGAAAATCTTGAAAATGCAGTGACGATGTTCTACCATAGTTAATAAGCCAACATAGCCAAGGTAACTCAGTGGGAACTCATTGCATATGAAATGGCATAGTTCTTGCAGACACAAGATATTGTAGATTTCTCTGAATTTAAGAAACACTCCCCCTGAAATAGGAATCCCTTTCCCTCCCCCCCCCCCCCCTTTTTTTTAAAGCACTCAGAACGAAATTGATGCAGAGCTTATTCCGAACTTGGATGAAACGCACAGAAGTAAGGCATTGAGGAGTCCCGTTGTAGAGTGTATCATGACAAGTGTACTAAGGAACTAAAGCAAAACACAATAAATAGCATATGAGATAATCATGAAAACAGAAAATGAACCTGGCATGAGCATGCAGAAGGTGAATGAAAGAACAACTAGGGTTGGAGACAAACTCCAAGAGATTTACGAAGAGATTCAAAACGAGAAGGCTCAAGAGGTTTTATAAACAAATCTGCCAATTGATGCTCAGTTGGAAGATGTTCTAAAGTGATAATCTTGACATCAACTAATTCACGAATAAAATGATGCCTAATGTCAATGTGTTTTGTTCGGGAATGCTGAACGGGATTCTTCGAAATATCAATAGCACTCCTGTTGTCACAAAAAATCATCATGTGATCTTGCTAAATACCATAATCGGCCACCATCTACTTTATCCACAGTAGTTGAGTGCAACAACTCCCAGCAGCAATAAATTCTGCCTCGGCAGTAGAAAGAGAGATTGAGGTTTGTTTCTTGCTATGCCATGCAAACAAGATTGTTGCCAATAAAAAAACAACCGCCTGAAGTACTCTTCCCATCATCGACACAACCAGCCCAATCAGCATCTGAATATCCAACAATAGTTGAGTTGGTGTTTCTAGTTAGCCAAATGTCGTAGTTGATAGTTCCATGCACATATTTCAAAATGCGCTTAACAGCCTTAACATGCGCTTCCTTCGGACTTGATTGATAACGAGCACAAACACCCACACAAATGCAATATCCGGTCTACTGGCAGTCAAATATAGCAGGCTTCTAATCATGCTACGATACAAAGTATCAATGACAGTAATTCCTTCTATATCTAAGTTGAGTTTAACAGAAGAACTCATTGGGATGCATTCCTGCTTTGACGTAAGCATTCCGAACTTCTTGTGAAGATTAGTGGCATATTTTGATTGTGAGATAAATATACCATCTGCACTTTGCTTAATTTGTAATCCCAAGAAGAAAGCCAATTCACCAACCATGCTCATCTTAAATTCACTGGTCATTATTTCAGAGAACATATTCGCCAAGTATTGTGAGGTGGAACCGAACACAATATCATCAACGTATAATTGTGCAATTAGAATATCAGTTTCCTCATTCTTTATGAACAAGGTTTTATCAACTCCGCCTCGACGAAAACCATTTTTAAGAAGAAAATTGGTTAACCGTTCATACCATGCGTGAGAGGCTTGCTTCAAACCATACAATGCCTTGTTCAGCTTATATACGTGAT
Source organism: Sextonia rubra (assembly GCA_037013555.1). Taxonomy (NCBI): domain Eukaryota; kingdom Viridiplantae; phylum Streptophyta; class Magnoliopsida; order Laurales; family Lauraceae; genus Sextonia; species Sextonia rubra. Next base: position 14,029,822 of record JASUAD010000023.1, read on the forward strand.
CAGGAAACTGCTGATCTTGAAACTCTTTTGGCTGCTCAACATACACTTCCTCATTCAAGAACTCATTTAAAAATGCACTTTTAACATCCATTTGAAAGATTTTAAAGTTTAGTGCACAAGCAAGAGCAAGCAGAATACGGATTGACTCGAGTCTGGCTATTGGGGCAAAGGCTTCATCAAAATCAATACCTTATACTTGTGTATAACCTTGTGCCACCAGCTGAGCTTTATTCCTCACAACCTGACCTAACTCATCTGTTTTATTTTTGAAAATCCACTTTGTGCCTATCACATTAGTATGAGTTGGTCGAGGAACAAGCTGCCATACATCGTTCCGCTTAAACTATTCTAATTTATCATGCATGGCATTAATCCAAGAGTCATCTTGAAGTGCTTCAGACACATTATGAGGTTCAAGCACAGAAATATAGCAGACATAACTTACCTCATCACTTACCTGTTGACGAGTGCGCCCAGGCTCATTCACATCTCCAATTATATTGGATAACGAGTGATGTTTCCAAGCCCTGGCCTTTGGATTTATCTTAGATGATGTGTCTTGGTAAGGAATGACTAGATCCATAGAAGGGCTTTGAGAATCAGTGGGTGTCTTTGTTTCTTCTTGATCTTTAGACGAATCTCCTAGTGTAGTGTTAGATGACTTCACATCTGGTTCATTTGCCTTTGGAGTGTTTTTCTGTTTGGCATCAAGATCAGTATCCTGTAAAGAAGAGGAAATAGGAAAAATTGCCTCATCATCATCAGAACTGAAATATGACTCTCCATCATCTATAACCACATTGATTGATTCCATAACAGTAGAAGTACGCATGTTAAATACCCGATATGCTTTGCTATCCAATGAATAGCCAAGAAACACACCTTCATCACTTCGGGAGTCAAACTTACCAAGATGTTCTCGGTCTTTAAAGATATAACACTTACTCTTAAATGTTCTGAAGTATTTAACTGTTGGTTTTCTACCAGTGCAAATTTCATATGGAGTTATCTTAGTTCTAGGTCTAAGATACATCCAAGTAATCACATGAACAGAGGTGTTTACTGCCTCCGCCTAAAACTTCTGTGGAATATGTTTGCTATGAATCATAACACGGGCCATTTCCTGGACAACCCGGTTCTTTTTTTCCGTAATTCCATTTTACTGTAATAGGGGCTAAAAATTCATGTTTAATTCCATTTTCAGCACAAAAGGATTGAAAGTAAGAGTTCTCAAACTTTGTTCCATGATCGGATCTAATTTTGGATACACCACCAAATTCAGCACCTTTGGTTACAATCAATTGAAGCCATAAATAATGAAAAACATCAAAAGTTTCTGATTTCTCTCTTAGAAATCTTACCCAAGTGAAACGTGAGAAATCATCAACAGTGATAAATATATATTTCTTACCTCCAATGCATTGTATCTGAGTGGGACCCATGAGATCCATATGAAGTAATTCAAGTGGTCTTGATGTAGTCTGTTGGTCAAGTTTTTTATGGGGTGACTGATGTTGCTTATTAAGTTGACATGGACCACAGGCAATGTTGGAAGTCTTCTAAAATTTAGGAAGTCCTCAAACTAACTCTTGTTTAGAAAGAAGTTCAAGGTCTGAAAAATTTACATGACCTAAATGTTGATGCCACAGATCAACAATGTCTACTGAAGTTAAATGACATTGTAGACGATTAGAGGTCTCAACAACATAGCAGTTATCAGAATTTTTCTTTCCATGAAGTACCTTCATTCCTTCTTTATTAACAATGGTACAATCATTCACAGTAAAATGTACTTCATGTTCAGCTTCGCAGAGTTGACTAATGCTCAATAGGTTTGCTTTAAGACCATCAACTAAAAAGACATTGTGAATAAGAGGCATACCTAGAATGTGAACAGTACCCTTACCAATAACATTTGATTTGTTCCCATCACCAAATTAGACACTTCCATTATTACACTTCTCAAGAAAAGTGAATAATGATTTGTCGCCAGACATATGTCGCGAGCACCCACTGTCCAAGTACCATACATGTGAATTTTGTGCACATAGGGCAGTAAGGACCACATTACAGTAAAGGTCAGACTTTCGAATCCAGACTTGTTTAGTCTTAACCTTTTGAGGCATGGAATACCTCTTCCTCAGTTGGTTTCGGGTTACATTTCTCAACTTATTACAATGTGGTCTTATATGTCCTTTAATTCCATAAAAATGATAGATAGGAACGAATATAGTACGAAAAGTTTTCCGATCTGAATTATTTTCAAAATTCACTTGTCGATGTGCTTGAACAATGGGTACAGAAGTGGTTAGGGTGGTACCTTTAATGAACTTACCTGGATTTTGTGACGTAGACCCAGGTTCAAATCCTAGTCCTCGTCGATCAGCACTTGCCTTCTGAACACAAAGAATTTCATCCAGCTACTTTGATCCTATATTCATTCTTGATAAGTCAACTTTAGCTTCAGCAAGCTTGGCTGAGATTAAATGTAGCTTGCGGACCAATGATGCATTTTTTTCTCTGTAGGATTTTAATTCCTCACTAACAAATTCCAATTCAGTGGAAGTCGTAAGGGACTAATCATGCAATAGCTTCCAATTGTTACCTGCATCAATCAACTTGTTAGACAAAAGAATATTCTGAGAGTCTAAGGTAGATATCTTACCTTGAGCCTCTTTCAATTCCTTTTTAGGTAACACAATTACTTTTTCAGAAATTTCCACTTTTCGCTCAAGAGCATCGTTAATCAAGGGTACCCTTCTGGAATCTTTCAATAGCTCGTCAAAGGCATTTAATAACTCTTTTTCAGACCGGGGCATGTCATCAATAGAAGAATCACTGTCTGAATCCGAAGCCGACCATGCATTATTTGCATTCTTGACAGAAGAGCTGTTAGACTGTGCCATGAAAGCGATAAACTTACTAACATCAGCGAATTTAGATTTCGGAAATTGGTCTTCTTCTTCTGAATCGTCGTCTCAAGAGGCATTTAACACTTTACCTTGATTACTCTGATTCCTCAGAGTTCGATTAACGCATTGAGATGCATAGTGACCAAATCCCTTGCATTCATAGCATTGAGTGTTTTTAGGAAGGATCTTGGAACTATTCTTTTCAGGCTTAGCAGCAGGATTCGAAAATGGCTTAACATTAAAGGTGAAATTTGATTTGTTTTTAAACTTGATTTTCTTGTAAGCCTTTTTCAAATCCCTTGTTTCAGAACTCTTCATTGCCTTTTTGAATTTTCTGACCAGAAACGCATCAAAATCAGCGTCATTAGAGTCTGGTTTAAAAACATCACTGTCATTCCCTGATTTGGAAGAGATCAAAGCAATACCCTTTGATTTTCTAGTTGATCTCAGATTGGCTTCAAACCTCTGCAAATTACCAACTAGTTCATCAACTGAAAGGGTGTCCAAATCACTGGTTTCTTTAATTGCCACAACCTTGGGGTCAAATCTTTCAGGGGGAGATCGAAGAATTTTTTGGACAATTTTGTTTTCAGGAATGATCTCCCCTAGATTAAAAGTTGAATTTACTACATCATTTAATTTGGCATAAAACTCATCAAATGTTTCATTCTCTTCCATGATCAAGGTTTCAAACATAGTGGTCAATTTATGAAGTTTCGACCTTTTAACCCTACCAGTTCCTTTATGAACTGTTTCCAAGATACACCATTCTTCTTTAACGATATTACACTTAGAAATTCTTCTAAATTCAATGGGTGAAACACTGTTAAAGATAGCATTCATAGCTTTACTATTAGCAAGAAAAGCTGATTTTTCATCCTTACTCCACTGAGCCATTGGTTTAGGGATTTCAACATTCCCATCAGATGTAACAGTAGGTGGAGAGTAAGCAATGTGAATGGCTTGCCAGACATCAATATCAATCAACTGTAAAAAAGCAACCATTCTCACTTTCCAATTTGCATAGTCAGTTCCATCTAAGTGAGGAGGTTTATTGGTGGAAGTGCCATCTTTAGGAATCTCCATAGCAGACACAAAAACAGATCAAAAACCATGGTAAAAGCCTGCTTTGATACCACTTGAAGAACTTTAAACCTTGACAGAGGTTAAGGTCCCAGTTGATGTATGCTATGCAGATATAAATAGTGTTTAACCACAAACAATCATCAATATAGATGGACACAGGATTTTTTATGTGGAAAACCCAATCAGGAAAAAACCACGGGACCTCTACCGGTTCGTCAAGAACAATCACTATGAAGAAGAAGTTACAAGACTACTTACTATCCTCTAACCCAGTTGAACACAACCTAAGGGACTAAAGCTCTTCTTTTCGACGCACACGTCGTTCACTCTCTTCTGGATTGATCTTCATGCCTTGAAGCCACTTAAGATGAACACGCACAGCAGAGAAGTGAACTGGAACTCAGAAGGAGGCGTTGTAGAACTTCGAGAGCAGAACACCTTCTGGGAAGATGAAATCCCTCTAAGTATATTAAGGTTTTGATCTGGAGAGCCCCCCCCCCCTCTTCATGGAGCGGTGTTCCTTAAATAAAGAGGAACCCTAGAGTCCTTTCCATCATTGTTTCGTGAAGGATAAGGACGCACACAAGGCAATCCTGAAAAAATAGAGCGTTTGAATCGCGTGATTGCCGATCCAGCCAACCGATCTGGTACCTAAGTCGACCGGTTGGGTATGGGGTCCGACCGGTCGGGCACTCAGCCGATCGGTTGGTCTTCAGTTCTGTCTGCTGATGACAGTATCTAGGAAATTCGACCGATCTATCATCCATTCCGACCAATCGGATGATTGAACACTTGTATCTATATGTTCGAGTAGAAGAACATCATCCATGACTTCAATAGAGTGTTCAGTCCATCTAAAATATAAATTTACAACCCCTGAAACCCAAGTTTTGTCCATCCCATGAATTTGCCAATATTACATGCCTTTCAACCTACCAGTTTTTTCTGCTCTGTAACCTTCTGTTTTCCCCTCAATTCTCTCTCTTCCTCTTCCCCTTCCTCTTCCTCATCCATCTTGAGTCTAGCCACTCATCTCTTTTGTACATCTTCTTCTATCATCACCGTTCCACATAGAGACCAACTCTAACCTGTTTAAACGCCAAACTTGAATGGACCCCCACACATCATGTCATGAGGCCTTCCACTAGCATATGCTTGGAGACCAATACCACAATAGGTGTTACAATAAGATATTCCACCAACCAAAAAAACATAGAAAAGCTCTAATCACAGATCTAATAGCACAAAAAATCACATAACATTCAACCTGTCATCAACAAGTACCAAAAAAAGCATTAGTCGACAAATCAATCCCATTCATATATTTAACAAGACCACAAGGTACACAAAACCCAAATTAAGTGTAAGTTAGTGTGTATCATTGGTTCCTACACTATGAGAATGGATTTACTTAACAAGAATACCCTGTCCAATTGCTATACGATGAGCCATCTTAGGGAGTAGGAGGAATCGATCTCATCTTTGATAGATACATCCTCATCATGGCCATGAGCTTGTTGAACTTCTTCTTCTTTATGTTTAGTTCTGACTACTGGCTCTGAGTCAATCCCCTTAATGACTCAACCTCTAGTCGCAGGGCATCCATACCCGCGTCGTTAGCTTGTGTCTCAGCAGCAAAAGTTGTGAAGCAAAAAGGCTTCGGACCGAACCCATTTCCTTTCATGTTCCATCTCTTCTCACCAAGCACTTGCCTTGCAATCTCTTCCTACGAGACCTCTTTAGATTCTGGTTAAGGCAGCCTCGCTCCGCTTTTCCATCTCCACCTATCATTTTTGAAGTGATCACATAGTTAGTAACAAACTTTATAGCTTGAAACAAATAGCTTCAAACAAATACTGATCAATACATACATGATACATTGCACAAGCGGGAATAATTGGTATACTTCCTCCAATGGGATGCCTTATAGAAGTCTGCAATTTTTATCGCCTCCCCCTCATTCTCAGCAGCCTGATTCAATTAGAATTTAAATGTCAGTGTATAATATATAGATCACGTACTGATGAGACATTTTTTGAAACTACAGAATACATCACCATTTTATGCATCGCAGAAGGAAATGATCTAGACCCCATAGTATGATTACAGGGCAACCGTTTTCGATCCTCAGTATTCTTTTCCGATTGTTTCTAAAAAATAATTTGATTAACTAACTACAATCAAATAATATTAAATGTGAATTTTTCAAATTATAAGGAACCAATGTTACCATGAATCGGGAACTCTTCCAACCAACGCTAATTAGCCACTTCCAAACCTCTGCATCCACCATCTATGTATGGCTTGCTATGGGGTCCTCACCATCCTCCACTAGCTTCCTGTAATGCACCCACATCTTATGGCACCAATTCCTATATCGCTACTAACATTTCCTATCGATCGTACAGAATACATCGGGTCATCCTCAAACTTCTCAATTTCAAACTTGCCCTACACACATTATCAATTTCATTGTTAAGCTTTATCACATTCTATCATAAGGTCATATGGAACTATTATTTACAGGATAGACTGCACAATGGAGGCTCTGATTTGGGGGTCAATCTCGGACTAGTACATCACTTCCCGAACAGGTGCCGTACTCCTAATTTCTGCACCAATTGCATTGGTTAATTTAGAGGCATTGTCCCCAACAAGTACATTGAATCCTGGAGGAATCATAACAGGCAGCTTGAAGCCACGACCCATCTATGAAATGATCTTATCTGCACCATTCCCTTTCGTCTTCCCCAAGCATTTCTCGATGTTAAACCTGACAATATAACAAGTTTTCCATAATAAATTGTTATAGACAACAAAAAAAATCAAGTTAAGTGGTATAAATAGAAAGTTATAAACAAAGTTAAGCAAACTAGATATTGTTAACACTTACCCATGCTGCTATACTGCATAGTGGGCATAGATGCAGGGCTTGAGGATACTGCAGGGGGAATGGATACTATTGGCACATGCCCCGAGGGATCAGTCAATGTAGATACTAATGATGATAGTGTGCCGGGGCTACTAGACCAGGCCTCATGCTCGCCATCTACAACTATATACCACAAGTATATAAACATTAATACACAAGACTATGGATTAAATAATGTGATCAAAATCACCAAGCAAACAGTACCTTTTTCCTTCGAGTATTACCAAATTCATTATCATAACCCTTGTCCTCCTTTTCACTTGGTGAACTGAGCCTCGCCTCCTCACCCAATGACGGTCAATACTGTCACGCCCCAATCTAGAGAATTAGGAATTCGTATGGGCCCCCAAGGTGTGAATACATAATTCCGTGGTAATCCATGTCATGTGAAGATACGCATGAATAACTACAAGGGAGATTCCACAGGAACGTGTAAGGAATATCCACCAACACGTAGATTTAATTTCAACATAAAGCGGAAACCTGTGAAATACACCTGTATGAACATAAGCAACCATAGAAGAATCATTATACAAACGTAAAATAAACTTTAAGTCGTTTAATTATCCATTCCCAATGCATAACCACAATTCCCTTAAACATGTCAGTCCTACAATCTCAATGCACAAGTCTATCAATCCAAATCCCAACAAAGATGGAGAGGCAGGCTAAACTATAGTCGCAACATCACTAAACTAATCACGACCCAACAAAACCCCTTTTTGTTGCTCTTTGTAAGACAACTAATAGTATGTCACCTTCTTTTCACTCTTTTATACCCCTAAATACCATTGAGGTACCCTCCAGAGACGTGCCGACAATCGTGCTGAGATTGAGTTCTATACCTAAAACACCAAGGGTAGCACTGTAAACACAGCAGTTAAACAAATATAGAAATACAAAAGACCAATATGCTGTATCAAATGAATTAAGAAATATATAGATTAAAATAAGACAATAATCGTAAACTAGGCATGTTGTGCATGAGTAAACATGAGTAACAAATCATAAACAGGATATCATACATACTAGTTAACATCCACGAGGCTATATTCTCCCAAAAGAGAGCGTATCATCTAGAAAGAGCGTATAATATATATATGGAAATTACGCTAGGGGATCAGGCTAGCTTCTCGCGGAGCGCTGACAACTCCTCTATAAACTACTGCAGTCGAAACATAAAGAATATTCGAATTGGTTCTGTCAAACCTAATAAGGGTACATGCTAAGTGGGGCCGACTCAATGTGTCAAGACCAACTTGAGTTCATATCTTTCATACTTATGATCAATCATAGTGATCATCTCATATTCATACCTATCAATCATACTTAAAATATCATACACAAGGGAGATTTGGTCTTGAGATCATATGCAGTCATAGAAATTGGAATTAGCAAGGTAATTGATAATTAAACAATGCATACTTAAATGAGCTAGAGAGCTCGAGCCCTCTCAACCTTAATTACACCCATTTTGGCTAACACGCACGCACTCAGTAAAAGCTTAGGTTCGATTCGTCTCAAGGTTCGCCAGGAAGAATATGTACATGACTAGATCATGTTGAGAGCAAGGTTTCATATAATATGTATGCATTTAAATCGAGAAGGTATCAAGGAAATTTATTAGCCAACCATATGTTAGATAATCCATGATCCCGAGGGCATTCAGCACGATGTATTCATAAAACGTTCGGTGTCATTGTGTTACCAAATCTTGGCATTACATTGTGTATGCAAAGCACACCTCTTATTATGCTAACACCCATGATGTGACATCGAGAATTCATCCGAAAAATAGAAGACGATAAGTGACAGCTCTACACTCGTCCTCCTTATCATTTAATCACCATTGGGCTAATTTAATTGAGGAAAAAGTGTCATATCTAAAACCCTACAAAGTCATTTGAAATTTCTAATATCCTAAGTTTACAGTATTCTTACGGCTTAGCCGTGTACATCTTACGGCTTAGCCGAGTGGCTTAGTCTTTCCCTTAATTTCATATGCATTTATGGCTTAGCGGTATATTAGCCTGCGACTTAGCTGTGCTAAGCCTACGGTTAGGCTACAGCTAGGCTACAGCTTAGCTGCAGTACAATCCATGGCTTAGCCGTGGGTCAACCGTAGAAGGAAGATGGAACTTAGGCTCTCAAGAGAGCTCGCCGTAAACTAACATATGGCTTGGTCACGGGTGGGTTATGACTTAGCTGTAGTTCATTCCATGGTTTAGCCGAGGGTTAGCCATAATTCAAAAGTGGGTTTTTGTGCTCTCTAGATTCTGAGCTGTAGAGACTTACGGCTTAGCCGTGGGCTTCACTGTAAGCTTCAGAATTTCTGAAAATAGTTCTAGAGGATGAGTTCAACACAAAACTCCTAGTTCTCGGTTCCAATAGGATTCCTTATGCTCTCAAATTTTAATAATAAGTCTTACATTACCCAAATATCATTAATATTGTATATTTATACTCACTATCACCTAATCCAACATATATGTGTGCATAATCAAGGGTGAATGAGCTGTAATTTACATTTAGAAGGATCACTTCAAGAATCAACAAATTTAAATATACATGTGGTAATATATACTCTAATACTTGCCTTTTATACAGTGCTTGACCCTATCAACTTCTTCTTGGTGTGTAGTTAGACAAAGCCTCAATAGAAGATGGGTTCTCTACATGAAAGACATGCAAATGATGAATCTAATGTAAAATACATGCATGTTGTATATTTGAGTCTTCTTGACCCTATTAAGCCCAAAGAATTGAAATGGGGGTAAAGGTTTCACCTTAGGGAGTTGTAGCTTAAAGGAGATGGTGAATGTAATGTTTCCAATGAAAAAGATGTACAAAAACTTGAAGGAGGAGATGAGTAGAGGGTATTCCTTTTAAATGCAAGGCTTCAGGACCCTATTTCCACCTCCACGTTGAGGTGGAGATGAAGAAGGGTGAAGAGGAGAAGTAGTTCCAACAAGGTTAAGAAAGATAATGGAGAAGGACATTGGGTTCATCTTTTTTAACTCAATTTTTCCCACAGTTATGCAAGTCCACATTTTCTAGAAAAACTACAGTTTGGGTCACATGGGCCTCAATTGGGCCAAGATGGATCCAAATTAAATTAGACCAAATATAAAGGATGATCTACAGGATAAATTACACAAGATGCATCTAATGAGATGCCAATATGATGCAAACCATGAGACTCTAAATTACAAGAAGGCCCTTAAGTATCTAGGTAAAGTTCGAACCTAACCCAACTACCTATCCATGATCCAAGCCCAAAGGTTTGAGTTAATTTAGTCTAAACAAATTTTAATTAGTATAAAACAAGCTTAATTAACATAAACCAAGGTTAGTTGGGGTTAGGACCTTAAAGTTACCCATCATGATTGCCCTCACCTCCATTTCTTTTTCCCTTCTCATGTGGAACCTTGGACTGAGTCGAGACCATGTACTTATGTGCCAATTGACGCAGCCCCAATGCATTCATTCTGGCTTCATTCTCCTTCATTCTAACATGCCTTTGGTTCTCATAATAATGGGACCTGGGACACGCCCCCAGGTTTGACCCATAATTTTCTCCCTTTATTCATTTGTCATTTGACTATCATAATAACATAAAAATTAACACAAAAAAAAAAAGAATATCTATGGGGTTGAGATTTTCACATAAGCATGACAAAAAATTAACAAGTTATATAATGGAACTAAACAAAAAAAAAAATACAAAAACAGATGCACACATTCTAGCAAACCAAGACTAGATCCCTTTCACTTGGGTGACATATACATTGAACAAATTAAGAATATCCCAAAAAAGGTTCTACATCAGCATATATATTATACTCATAGTCAGGCTCATCTTTTTCTTCATTACTAGTTGGCAACCCCCTTGATTCTGCTTGGGTTTCGGCCTTCAAAAGCACCGCCCTTGGAATAATATCAAAATGAATATAATTCTACCTAATTGGTAGTGTGTCGAGATCATCCACGGCAATAGGGATAGCATTACAAATTTCACCCTATTGGAACACAACATCGGAAATGGGAAATTCAGCATCATCAGGTTCCACTCTATCTTGCTCCGACACGTCCCATATCCCTTGATGTTTGACTCATTCTACGACTTTCCAATTTTCACCTAGTTTGGTATCATTAACGTAGAACACCTACTGTACTTGGCTTGGAAGGACAAAAGGATCACCTTTATACTAGCGACTTCTTATGTTGATGCTCGTGCTATGTCCATCTATGAGACATGTTCTGTCACTTCCGGTGTTGAACCATTCACATTTGAACAAAGCAACTTTATGCAAAAAGGTATAGTTCAATTCCCAAATGTTACATAAGTAACCATAGAAATCTTGTCCATCATTGTCCCCCTGCACGGCAACCCCACTATTTTGGGTCTTACGATGATCATCCGAGTCTTTGGTATGAATCGGATGCCATTGAACAAACAACCTGAGTACATACTAGCTGTTCCACAAGGACCATTTGCTAATGACCATAGTTCATCAGTTGGTTATGCCGACCTTGACCTGGCATTGCATTAACCTACACCAACCACATATGTTAAGAATGCATTCATGGGAAAATTAGTAAGCATGCATGTCAGATCATTTCCTTACATGTTTTAACCAGTCTAGAAATTCTCTACGTAGTCTCTTTGTGATGTCATGTGCTTTTTCATTTCCTAACAAGCTCTTGTATTCCATAATCACAAACTTGTGCTTCGTAAGTAACATATTATGGTAAATACGGCATGATTCAAAAAAACCAAATGAGATAGACCCACACCTATGAAGCACGGACGCTTGTATAGGGTCCCCGTGTCCATGTCGGACACATGTCGGACATGGACACGGCTCGGATATGTGTCCGACACACCAAAAACGTGTCCTGTCTTTTTTAAAAATTTTTTAAGATGCGGACACGGCTTAGACACGGGATGGACACGGCTCGGACACGGGCTAGATACGTCGCAACACGGGGTGGACATGTCAGAATACGTTTCGAACATGGTGGGAAGAAGAAGAAGCTACTGCTGGTTTTTTTTTTTTTTCGCTGCTGTTTCTTTCTTTTTTACAAAATTGCTGCCACAGTTTTTTTTTTTTTTTTTTTTTTGGCTACTGCTGTTTTTTGTAGTCTTTTTAGAATTACTGCTGTGTTTTTTTTTTTAGCTGCTGTTTTTTCCAATTTGTTGTTGCTGTTTTTTTATAGTCTTTTCAGAATTGTTGCTGCTGTTTTTTTTTTTTCAGAATTGTTGTACTGCTGCTGCTGCTAATGTTTTCTTTCTTTCTTTCTTTTTTGAATTGCCGATGCTGCTTTTTTTTTTCAGAACTACTGCTATTACTGCATTTTTTCCCCAAAACTGCTGTATTTTTTTTTCATAGTTTATTTTTCAATTGATGTGCCAAAATTAGAGGCTGTGCTATTTACTGATGATGGAAGTGTTGGTGGGGATGATGATGCCATTGAAATTGTGTCAAATGATGAATCATGAATAAAGCGAGAATTTTTTTTATTTTTTTTATTTATGGAGTGGGGTAATGGAGGAGGGATCTTTTTTGTTGTTTTAATTATGATGTAATTGTGACATATAATCTTGATGATGTACTATGGCCTACTATTACATTATATTATGCAGTATGGATTTTATTTTTGACTTTTCTAGTATTACTTATGTTTTTTCTTTATTAATTGTGACATTATACTTCTTACTTTTGGCTAAAATATAACTATTCTTTAATTTTATGATTATATATAAATATGTATATTTATTATTTGACGTGTCCTAGCCGTGTCCGTATCGTAATTTTTTAAGATTTGCCATATCGCCGTGTCTGTGTCGTGTCGTATCTGTGTCCCGTATCCGTGTCCGTGCTTCTTAGACCCACACATAAAATAGTGTGCAAACTTACAACATATATGGCTCCACCTCCTCATTATTATTCAGTACAAACCAATGAGCTTCCTCCAATTACTATTAGGACACAGCGAGCGCCCTTATGATTTGTCAAAAGGGACGGACTCTCAGAGTGAAGACCGCTAACCTTGGGCCATGCTCACCACCATCTTTGTTACGTTCCGATCGATTAAATACAGTTTCCATCCCATCATCAAGATACATCGAACAAAAAGTAAGACATTCTTTGACAATGTATGCTTTGTGACGAAGCCCTCTAGATGAGCTTAGTTAGACAAAAAAAATTTTTAGTTCCGAGTTGCCTTCAAACAAACAACACATTAGTACGTTAATATCATGTGTACCACATAGTTAAGGTTATTTGCATATAACTGCCTTTTAATTGGATACATCCACCTATACTGCACTGGACCCCAAATCACGGCCTCGCGAGGTAGGTGAACAATTAAATGGACCATAACATCCAAGAACACAGGAGGGAAAATCTTTTCTACCTTGCAAAAAAATAAGCACTATGTGTTCCTCCAATTTTTCCAATTCTGACACCAGCAAATTCTTTGGACACAGGTTTTAAAAGAAACTTCCAAACTCAAACAAAGTTGTACAGAGTTTATCGTCAAGATACCCACACATCCCAATCGGAAGACTATGTTGGAAAAGGACATGATAATCATGGCTTTCTAAGCCTAACCGCTTATCACCTTCAGTGCTCACACACCCAAGGATGTTAGCTGCATAACCATCAAGGTACTTTATCAACTTAAAAAACTCGCACCCTTGTCGCTCCTTCGAAGTCAATGTGTATGATACAACGATCAGCAACGGCAACAACGGCAGATGGTCCAGACTTCTAGCGGTAGCAGTGAGGCGTGGAGTCCCGGTGCAGGCAGCGAAATGCTGTGATCGGCGATAACAGACAGAAGAGGGCCCTTGCAGCAGTGGCTTGCAGCAGCGATGACAACGTGTGGCGATGGCTACCAACGGCAACAGTAGGTGACGACAAGTAGGTATGCGCGTCTCTCATCCTCTTCCTCTGCTCTTTTTTTTTTGAATCAGCGATGGGTGGAGAGACAGTGGTGTCGGGGCAAGAAGGCTCGATTTGGAGTAGGGTTGGGGTTTGGGCTGGTTATGGCCTGTTTTCGATAATAGGGTGTTAGGAAAATTGGGTTTTGTGGATTTGGGGATCGGGACTGTGGATTACGTTATGCTTCAGTGAAGGCTGAAAGGACAAGGATGGGTGGTTTTGGGTGAGGTGCATGAATTTTGGGACGGAGGGAAACAGAAATTGAGGGGTTCACAGGGGCAGATTACCGAGGTCTAGAATTTGCAGTGGGAAGTTGAGGGTGTCAAAGGGTCAGTTTAATGGCACGGTATGGTTTTCTTGGGGATGAAGATGATGATGATCGGAAGGTGGGAATGGGATAGAAGGTAACACGCTCATCAATTAGAGGACTGGCTCTGATACCAAACTGATGCAAGCCCTAGGGTTAGGGCTTGCGTAGACATATACAAAGACACTTCGAATAGTCAAGAAGATTTCAACACACACGAGGACGTATATCTTAGGGGTAAAACCTAGTTCTATTAATTAAATAAGTTTGAGAATCTCTTCTCTATAATGCCATATATATAGTAAATGCAAACTTAATGTGTAAGAAAACCCTACGCTAGTAATGGAAACTTTTCTAACAACAATTTCATTAGAAATCTACTAATAAAATAATATAATCCTAATCTAATTTGAAAAGGGGTTGCTGGAGCCCAAACTGCATCACATACGTACCTTTTCAGTATCCTTGTTCTTTCATCTTATATTCATGAATGTTCTTACATTTTATATTCATGAATGTCCTAACAAAACTTTCATATATGTTCTTCTCCACGTGCATGACATCTATCTGACACGAGTACTTCGCTTGAGGGTAGTGTAACTTGTAGGAATTGACGGTTTGGAAATCGGACTCCCGGTTAGAGAATTAAATGTTAAAGCCTAGGATTTTCCAATACTTAGGCTTGAAAATTGCCTACCGGGAGTCCAAAATGGAAAAGGGCCTCCGGAAAAATTAGAAACTGGCATGAGCATGTCACTCGAGTTTAAAGTAACTTGTAGGAGCTGACAGTTTGCAAATCAAACTCCCGGTTAGAGAATTAGACGCTAAAACCTAGGATTTTCAATGCTTAGGCTTTAAAACTGACCCCTGGAGGTCCAAAATGGGAAACGACCCCCGAAAAAAGTGGAAACCGGCACGAACATCTCGCTTAACGCCAAATTAACTTGTAAGAACTGATGGCTCACAAATTGGACTCCCGGTTAGAGAATTGGACCTAAAAATGTTGGATTCCTAATACTTCGGCTCGAAAATAGGCCGCTAGAGATCCAAAACAGGAAACGGCTATCGGGCGCCCCAGAAACTAGCACGAGTACCTCGCTTGAGGCCAAAGTAACTTATAGGAATTGACTGCTTGTGAATCAGACTCCCGGTTAATGAAACAGACGCAATAATCGCTTGATTTTCAATACTTAGGCCAGAAAACAAGCTATAGAAAAACTTAGGAAAAAATTATATATATACATATTTATCTTACATTTGTAATTTAATTCATTGAAAAGATTCTAATGTTGTTTTTGTCATTGTGATTAATGGATGCTTTGGGTTTGGTTGTAGAGTTGGAGGGGTGTTTTATTTTCATTTTAGCTTATTTGTATTTGTATATTGGACATTTATATGAGATTGTATCATTGATTATTATTTGTTAAATGAGATGAATGACTTAATGAAAAATGGCGATGGTTGTTTGTTTATTTAGCAACTCTTGTGTGCATGGATTTCTTATGTTAAATACAGGTACATGAATAGGCTTATATTTGATACAAGTGTATAAACAGGTTTACAGGAAGACTATATTGAAAAAAAATAATATTTTAAAAAAAATTTTTATTTTCCAAAGAAAATGGCTTTTACTGATTTTTTTTGTCGGTAAAATTCTAAGGATTTTACCGACGTTTAAAAACATCGGAAAAAGTAAATTGAAAATTTTTAAAAATGAAATTAATTTACCAACGTTTTCTTAATGTCGGCAAATGGAAATTGTAAACTTTGAAAATAGGGATAAATGTTTTACCGACGTTAAAAAAGGTCAGTAAAAGTAAGAAATTAAAATTGAAAAATGGAACGAGTTTACCAGTGTTAAAAAACATTGGTAAAAGTAAAAGGGCAATTAAAAAAATTGTAATTTACTAACATTTTTTTAATGTCAGCAAAATGAAATTTTAAAAATTTTAAAATAGTGAAATTTTTGAAATTTTTTTAAAAAAGAAATGAGTTTCCAACATTTTTCTAACATGGGCAAAATGAAATTTTAAATTTTAAAAAATAAATAAAATTTGTTACCGATGCTATAAAACGTTGGTAAAAATGAAACTGAAATTTAAAAAAAAATGAAATGAGTTTGCCCACGATTTACCCACATTTTTTAAATGTTGGTAAAATGAAATTTTAAATTTTAAAAAATAGGGAAAATTTTTTACCGATGTTGAAAAACATCGGCAAAATTGAAATTAAAATTTTAAAAAAATGAAATGATTGTGCTGATGTTTTGAAGCGTCGGTAAAAGACAAATTTCTCATCAGTAAAGATATAGTTTTCACCAATGAAATTATGTTTCGTCAGTAAAACATTTTGCTGAAAATTTTTTATTGACGTTTGGCCAATGAAAATATTTTCGTCCGTAAATTTATATACCGACGTTTTTGTATCTTTTGGTGATGAAAAGTTTCGTAGCTAAAAATGTAAATTGTTGTAGTGCAGTACATTCCACTCTTCCAATTTCAGTTCAACTATTTGTTTTTTTAGTTTTTCCTTAAAATCCAAGGCCAACAGCTCTTGTGAAATTCATGTGATAGGAGGTCTGTCATTATTTTTTTATGCAGGGGGCAATGCCAAAACGATAGCACCTTTTGGGGCAGACATTAGAAACCCTCTTTTACATAGGGCACTTAAAATCTGAACCTACCTGTGTGAAGCCGTCCTTCCTATGTTTGATTCAATTTCACATAATTACATTTCATGTTTACTCTGCAGGCATGGGCCTAAACTTCCTTCAGAGAAGTGATGTACTGTTGAATTTATCATGTGAAAATATATAGTAAATTCATTAATCAGAAAATTAGGCATTTGCTATTTGAAAACAAAAAGTGACTCAGTTCACTCATGGATTTAAATTATTTGTTTATTTTTATAATCTTAACCATCCATGAATTGCCCAAAAAGTCTATCCTCCCACCAAAACACAAAAACCTAATTTCTTTCCACACACAACAACTCATCTTCCCTTTCACGCATTAGTATAGCCACACATACTATGCCTAGTATGTTTCACAATCTAAGTGAATTCATTCTTTATGGTGTATGAAAAAAATGCCTAAGGGTGGAGCAAGATATGTCAAACTTGACTGTTTAGCATCAAAATATGATAATGTCAGGCTAAACAGAATTAGGAAGAACCAGCACATATTTGATGCTTTAGGGTTGAGAGATATCACCCACTCGCTGGTGAGTCCAACTCCATTCAAGTGTGGAATGAACAAGGGTAAGAGACATAGAGATGGAGTGTGAGCATTTATACGTACACTACACCAAAAATGCCCATATGGAACTGTTTGAAACTGTTCCTAAATGAATCTGAAACGGTTTCAAACCGTTCCAAAAATGGGTGTCGCAGAAAATCTAGAACGGTCCAAAACCATTCCAAGATGAATCTGAAACGGTTTCAAACCGTTCCAAAAATGGGTGTCGCAGAAAATCTGGAACGGTCCAAAACCGTTCCAGATTTGAAAATTGGAACGGTTCAAGAAATCTGGACCTGTTCAAAATGGTTCCAGATTTGGAAATCTGGAACGGTCCAAAACCGTTCCAAAATTTTAAAACCGTTCCAGATTATTTCCCAGTATTTTCTTGACATTTCCTGTTGCCGGGAGAATGCCTTAATTATCATATGCTTTCAATTCTGCAAAGATCTAATGAATTAGCTTAATTCTTCTTTTGTCTTATTGCCAATGCCCTTTCTCTTGATATTAGAAGAGGTGAAATATATCGCCATAAAGTGATTGGTACTCCAATTTGCTTCCTACTAGCCAATTTTTTATATATTGATGTGCATATCTATTTCGGAGCCACTCATTCAGATCCATAACTAGAGGAACCCGGACCTATACTCAAATATCTTCAGGTCCAACTCGGCATACACAAACCCAGATCCAAAATTAAATGGTCCAAAACAAATACCATACTCTATTTTCTTGAGTCGTACCAGGAAAATGAGCCATTGCCACCCCTACTCCATAATGTGCTCGCTGCAGACAATAGAAACAGTACCTTTGAATCAAAACGGGCACATGAAAAGTATAAAGGTTACCCCATAATTTCACTAGGAGGAAAGATTTAATAGCGTGCAAGATTAAACTCAATTTCTGTTTACAAATATCCATGTTTCTCATCTGCCTTCTCTGGCATTCATTTTACATTTCATGCACACGACAAAGTTGCATATGTTTCATGCATTTTTGTTTTTCAGTATCATCTTGCATTCCTTCCATACTCTGGTAACCGTGGATGCGAAAGCCTTGATTCTGTGAATCAATGTATAGAACCACCATGCATCTCTGAAGCTGACGAAGCCAAGCCCAGCTCCCTACATTGCACCTCATCTGGCTGCAAACTCCCTGGGATTGCCCCTAAAGCACGACGGGCTACTTCAATTCCAGAAGCCTTGTAATGCAGAAATGCTGAGGCATCTTCCATGCTCTTCTTCAGATTCAACTTCCCCAATGACAATGACACGAATGGTTTGGTCGATGGCGACACTTGGGGCTTCTCAGTCATTTCCTGATCAAGATCAGCAGCACGGAGAAATCTTTCCGTGGCAGCTTCCCAGGATAGTTCATGTCCCTGGTCTTCACTCAGTGGAGCTGGGTCATCAGCCAATGCTATCTGTGTTGCTTTGACAAATTCATTGCCGTTCTTGTACAACCGGCAATTAGGGAATTGCTTGAAGAAGTTGTTTGATGGATGATCAGCACAAATGACAATTTTGCCCATGGCAAGCGCTTCTGCTGTGGTCGTACAAACCACGTCCGTTGTGCTTGGATTCAACAAAACTTTGTAACTGACAGAAAAACATAGAAATAGATACAATTGATCACACCTCATCCTTCTCTATTGATTCCCTCTCAATAACAGATAAAAGTTCGCAGTCTGCTAACTTTTCAATACAAAAGTGAGCAAGATTTGCTAATATCCCAAATGAATACTGTGCATAAGGTGGGGCGATGGGACTGCATAGAAACTATGGAAAGAAGCTGAATTTCCTTAATCCAACTGCTGAACCTAATGATACCTCAGATATTGCATACATTTACCATATGCCATATATATACGTGCTGCCACATGGAAATGAGGCTAGCTCTCATGCCCATGCGCTTTTGATAAGACCTTCACATAAGACCTTTTCTTTTTTGCATGGAATTGAGTACATAGGAATTCATTGTCAAATGGGTCCCAACAAAGGATAATTACAAAGGGGAAGGAGAAAGAGGGGGTAGGAAGGAGAAAGAGGGGGTAGGACCGTAGCTTTCCTAGGATTTGAATTACTAAAATGATGGCTCGGCATTCATTTCACATCTCCCCTTGATTCATTTTCCATTAAAGAGGAGATCATTTGATGGTCAGTTTTGTATATTCAACTTTGTTTCTTCAACTTTAACCACATTTAGAAATAAAATTCTTAGAATTTCTACAAATCCAATCACATGAAACAAACGTCCCATAATAACTGAAGAGGTGGAAAAAATTAAGCAGTCTATATTCAGATAGCTTTCTCATGAAATAAAGGGTCAGCATGATCTCTCCCAGGGTAGACATTGATGGACATTTTTAATTTTCTAGAGGCTTCTCGAACTTGATCAGAGTCTTCACCATTCCCATACAGATCAACTTGCAGATCGGCTAGTTGATTTTGGTGCTCCCCAAGCAGCTGAAGGAGTCCTATATAGCCTTTGCTCCACACCATCTTCCCAATGTAGTAAGCTCTCTTGGTGAAGACCTGATTCCCTTTCCACTTCTGCTTGTGCATATTCATACCAATTTCAAGAAACTTGGGGTTGACGCCATGAACATTGCAAACGATAGATCGTGGAAGATCTTGTGTTGCAGCTGATAGTCGTATAACCTGTGACATTGTGAGAAGTTATAGCTAAATATATGTTTATAATTATGTAAAACTACAGAGATATTGTACAGTTCAAAGTATTTGTTTCCACGTCTTGAACAACCAATCCAAGTGTCACAAAAAATTTGGAAGCATCATATCTGGGTGAGAGCTAATTCACTGGGAGAAGGGGGCAGTTGGACCCCACAGCCCACCAGCCTTGCCATTATCTGGTTAATAATAGCCAAGCCATTATGGAGATTTTGGCTGTGTGTCTACTCCACTTATCTGTATATGCAGTATGTAAATCCTATGGTGATCCAGTTAATTGCTCTGATTGGCCCTGCTGGATGGAATCGTTGAGAAGTTGTTGAAAACTTCCAAATTGGTAGGTCTTTGCCCTCTTTACATTTGTTTATTCTGGACGCTCTGCATCCAAATTCAAACCATCAACTTGTCAACTACTGAAAAAAAAGTTGAGATCTGCCTAGGGTTGCAAATAGGTATCTGGTTACCTAAGTAACCGAAGTCTCTTATTACAAATAAAGTCCGTTTAAAACCTATTTTTGGATCCAGGAAAAATTTGGATCTGGAAGCATATCAAAATATCAAATATCAACTAATGGAAGGACAAAGAAGCCACTGTAGAACATTTTATCAAATATCAAAATAGTTCTATAAAATTAGCCTTACGCTTGGACTTTTGAGGTAGCTAGATTGATGGGAGTATCAGAATCTCAATACCATTCAGATCCCCTTTCAGAGCTAAATCATTTTTAAGCATGTTATCCAACAACTTCTTGTAATTCTTGTGATAGCTGCACCACAGAATAAGCAAAACAAAATGAAATAGATATATCAGCTCGCAAGTCTCCATTTATCTTATCAAGAGAATGGCAAATGCAAACAAATAAACCTCTCAAGATCTTTAGCAAAGAAATAGGATGCAAATATACAAGATGACCTATGCCTAGAAAATCAGATTGATACCTTAACAAAATCAGTACTTCAATCTCATCCGAAAAATAGGCAACAAAAATTACATCAGAAACCAAAGAATGATATACTATGATGAACAGCATAACAGATCATTTCTCATCTGGAAATAGAAGATGATCTTGACCACCGATACAAATCTCATACTCAACCCTCTTAAAATTGTATGAACTACCATA
Organism: Sextonia rubra; assembly: GCA_037013555.1. Classification (NCBI taxonomy): domain Eukaryota; kingdom Viridiplantae; phylum Streptophyta; class Magnoliopsida; order Laurales; family Lauraceae; genus Sextonia; species Sextonia rubra. The sequence continues at coordinate 14,051,059 of JASUAD010000023.1, forward strand.
ACTTTGTGCATCTCCAACAGTGGCCCCTGGTTGACCCATAGAAAAAGAAGATTGCACTGGCAAGGAAGCTCTTCCCTGCAAGACAAACTTGGAGCATCACGACTTCTATTTTGGACTCAGGTTTACCAGAGTTGGGCCCTGATCAAATTGAGCTTTTATCTGGCAATCAAGGCCCTCCCATAACTCTGATTGGGTGGGCTTAGATGGAGATCCTTCAAGTCGTTTTAGATTCTGATTTTTACTTGAATTCAAGCGCAAGGGCTTTTAGTGTTCCTGTAGTGCTAAAGTAAGTACAGTCTTAATCTGGCCTGTTCATAGCCGTTAAAGATGTTAGTTGAATGAGGAACTAACCAGAAGAGTGGATATGTGAACCGAGTTTTGTCCAGCAATCATAAGCATCCAACCGAAATAGGCCAGAGATTTTCCACCAAACTCTTTCTCATGAGGACAAATTAAGAAGTTAGCTAAAAGGTCTTCCTCAATGACCAAACGGTCATCCATCAGTGCTTTAAAGGCATTTTTTGCCTCCTGAAAGAAGTAAAACTTGAACTTGTAGTCAAACATCCCACACAATAATTTCAACAAATGTAGATGAGAAATTTATAGGCCATACCTATTTGTTAACATAGAATAAAGGTTCTTCATCAACCATTTTCTCCTCTAATGGAGTAACATTGACTTTTCCAGCAACAGGCATGCCCCTCTTGGCTTCCTACAAGGATAAAGATAAAGTCTATAATCACTAACGTTCACAAGCAACATGCCAAAATTAAAGAAAATAATACAAAGTAATTAATATGGACATATATCAAGGGTGATTTCTAAGATTGATCTTCAAATTTAAAGTGCCATAAAAAATTCAAAAATTTATGGCAAGGAAACATTCAGCTGTTACCTTGCCACCCCTTATCTAGGAAAAACAGAGACGAAAAATCAAAATCCAAGAACTACAGTTACATAACAGGGGATGATTTCTAAAAAACAATGGAAATCAAATACGAATGCTAAATGCAAACCTCTAAACTTAGACGTTTTTTTTCCACTCTCCAATTCTCCTCCTTTCTTGATCAATCCTTACTGAAATCCACAGTTCTCACAATAGGATAAAAGGTCTCCAGAAACACACTTAATAGGATCAAATTACACATCATAGCAAAAAAAGCATTGAAAAAAAATTATTCCAATAATATCAATTCACATTCAAACAGAAACAAAACATCATTCCATTGTTCTTAATTCATTTATACACAAAACTACTCTCTTCGCTTCTTCTCTTCAAAAATTCTACTAAAAAATAGTCATGATGATCTCATTCTCATATACCCACCAACATCTAATCCAAATTTGTATCCATGTAATCCAAAGAAAGAAAGAAGGCTGAGTGCTTGAGTTGCATGAGGCTGAGTGCTTAACCAACTGACTAGCCTAGTGGAATGACTGTTGAAGCTTGACTGGCTTGGTTGAATGACTGTTCAAGGCATTTGGATATAAGCAAAAAGGTAAAGAAAATGCAACAAACTAAAATGGAAGACAGGAAAAAAAGAAAGGATAAAATCAAATATTAATGCTCTATGATATTCACCTGATCATAGTTCTAATCAACGAATATGGTAAAAGCCTTAGGCCATGCTACAAAGGACCCACTCCCAACTTCTCCCATAGTAAAATGATAATTGTTCAGGTAAGGTAGGTCGACATCTCCTTTATCAATAACATTAATTGTAATCTTGTACACATTTTCCGGAAGAGGTTTACAATGAATGAGCTGGGTACCATTACCGATATGAGCCCTTCCACGAGCAACAATCTCTTGACGCCATGACATCAAGTTGCATGGCTGCAATCTCATTGAATGATTATTGCTCCCTCCTGTATTGGAAATTGCAACAGACTCTGTCGTCTTCGATGTAAAGAAACTGCTTGCTTGGGATCCTAAAGGCATGCGCTGCTGTAATAATATTTTAAAGCATTATTCAAAACTACTTTTAATGCAAAAATATTTAAAAAAAACAAAAAACTCCAATGACTTCAATATTACTTTACCTCAATCAATTGTTTTATACCACTAAGTTCTTTGAAAATGTATTTTTGTTCTTCAATTACGCAGTTTACTTGGGAATCTAGATTCTTAATTGCTGATGATTGCCCAATAACTTCTTTTTCCTTGGCACCTAGTTTTTCAAGAACAGCAGAGGATCCTATAATTTGAGTTCTTGAGACGTTGCCTACACCTCTAGCACGACCCCTTGTATCAACACCAAATACCTGAGCCAAGGGATCGTTGAGGATATCATGTGAATCTACTTCATCTTTCTTGGAAAGTAGTTCTTGTATTCTTTTCTGTCAAATTCATAGGATACAACAAAAATGAAAATCACATTACTAGAATACTATTACCTTAATTTTTCTACCTTAAATCATGTGAGCAATACAAACCATTAGATGGTCAAACATGTAAAAACTACATTAATTTAATGTTTCTAACCACTCTCCGTGATGTAAACAATGACTTTATTAACTATAATAACCATTTACACACATTTTGACAATCATGGGTTAAACAAAAAACAGTTCTATACCAATAGAACTTATGACTTTGCATAATACCATTTATAATCCATTTGAACCATTTACACATATGAGAGTTTGCCTAACACAATAACATAAGAAAATTGAACTCACCATAGGTGAAGACACAGTATTAGAGACAGAACCATCTTTCCTTTTATGAGCTTCTACCCACACTTCACCCCTAGATAGTGGAGGGTCATCCTCCTTCCTTTGGCCTTTCTATATTTGCATAAATTTCACATAATCAGTTTTTAAGCAACAAATCACTATTACATTTATGTTATGAACAAATGCCAATACTTACCATTTTCTCCTCTAGTCTTGAGTGGCCATACCTGCCACTTGTATGATATATGTTCAGCTTATTCCTCACATCTGTATTTTTTATCTGTTGTTCTATGGTTTTGGGACTCGAATTCTGTTTGATGAAAGTTTCCCAATCTTCTGGCCTAACTCCAAGAGGACAATTGCTCAATCTACCTTCATAAGTTGGATGGGGATCAAGGTATTTCTTTCTCAATTTTGTCTTGTATTTTCTCATCATGTCAGACATGCTCTTAAGGCATTGACCTTTATAAGATTGAGGAACAACATATTCATCCTAAAAGAAATTATCAAAAAGGTCAAATAAAAAAAGATTCAATATTAGCATTCATATGCCAACTTCCAAGTTTGCATTATCAATCTAAAAGGTAATTTCAAGTATATGTCTATCATCTACCTTATTTTATTAGTTAATGGTATTTACACAAAAACGTGGAAATCATATCTCTAAAAAATTGTAATTGTCTTTAAATAGTATAAGGATCATTCATACTACTCACATTTTGATTAAAGGAGTCTTGATTGGACAATCTCTGTTAAATTCAGATTTGTTTTAAGTTGAGCTTGACTTGAATATTTATAAGCGAGCTTGAATATTTTTCATGCCAAGTTTGTACTACGATTTTATACCTGGATGACCTTCTAGAGCTGATCTTTCATAGTCTTAGGCACCGCACGCCAGTCCTTGATGGAAATGGGGACAATGGTGCAAACAACCTCTCCACATCTTGATGCCAAATGAATGGAATGATCTCCCACGAGTAAGCCATTATCATTGAATGTAATCACTGGCTTTTGTTTAGATAATATAGTTAGACATGCATTATGCTCCTCCGCTATTCAAACACCTACGTCTTAAATGACTTGATGAAACAAAGCATAATCAATTCATAGTCATCAACATTCAATAAAATTAACAAAAATATATATTTGTAAATAAATAAAGCAATATTTGAACATTAACATATTCAAGACACCATAATCATGAAAATAATTAAGGCACCATGAGCTTAAGCATGAGTGTAAGCATAAAGTCCATATTTCAAATTATCAATATGTGGATAAAACCATCAATTCATCTTCATAGTCAAATTTGTTTCATGTCCAGCTCTATAATTCATAATCAAATTCTTTTAGTATGTCTTCCAAATTTGCTCTTTCGCCATCAAAGGAAGAAAAGAGACTAGGATCTTCAAGTGCAACAACGTCTTTTGTTAATCTCTTTGGTGCCATTAGAACAACAGACCATCCAGGCCTTGTCTGATCTTAAAAGTAGAACACCTGTCTTACTTGACATGCCAATATGAATGGCTCATCTCCTTCCTTGTCTTTTCCTTTAAATTTCTCCATGTTCACCATTGTCAAATTTGTATCAGGATCAACAATGCACCCATTGATCCTATCCTCTAATCTAAACCAATCACAATAAAATGCTGTTTGACGAAAATCAATATAATTCAGCTCGATTATCTGTCTTACAACTCCATAATAAGTGGTCTTATCTTCCTTGTAATTCTTGTCTTTAGCACTTGCCCTGAATTTAGTGATGGCATTCATTGAAACCCCCGCTATTTTGTGTTGACTTGTTAGTCTCATATTCAATTGGAGAGAATACAAATCCATTAATACGATATTTGTTATAATATTTTTCCTTAAACATTGGGCCATCTACGAGTCGTTTTAGAGTCTGATTGCCCTCGATAAATTCCATCTGCATATAAACATTGGGATTTCATAGTACTCAGCATATACAAATAGTCACTAATTATCCAATACATAAAATCTAATAAATAATTAAAATAATACCTCCTTCCTCAACCAACTGATGAAATCAGGCTCATTGTTCTTAAACACACTACCCTTTCTTTTTTGTCCCTTCGAATTGTTTGTTCTTAGGTACATTTTATATTTCATGTATCAATGACAAACACATTATTATATATATTTATGTACATGTTATCTAATTACTAGACTAACAAGTTATTTAAAAAACTTCACCCACTCACTCTTGCCAATCCGCAATTCCATCATAGCAATTCAAAACCCATCTACATACTTGTTGATGTTGTGTGTTTGTGAGGTACAAAATTTTGCCTTTATCCAAGGACTCTTCATCGCACATACCATCCTCATCTAGGAATCTTTGACACGTTCTCTTGTGACCACCTTTATTACCATCCGGCATGTATTCCATACAGTACAAAATAGACTCCTCTACAATGTAGCGCTCAGCAATGCACCCTTCAGGATGTACTGCGTCTTTACATATCCTTTATAGACCTTCATTAACCTGTTGAGAGATTTCAAATTAGCACTATATTATACCATTCAAAAGACATCTTTGGAGTTAGAACTTTACCGTTCAAAAGGATACATCCAACGAAATCTAACTGGACCGCAAGCTAATGCTTCGTCGGCTAAATGCACCATGAGATGAACGCTAATTACAAAAAATGACGGTGGAAAGAATTTCTCCAAGATGCATATTGCAACGATAAGCCGTTTTTTGGCAGCAATAATACTATCTGCACTAATTGTCTTTGAGCACAAGACATTAAAGAAGTTGCAAATTTGTTGAATAACACCCTTTAGCGTCTTATGCTCTGTTAAAGCGTGTTGTAGCAAAACAGGTAGTAATTGTTGCATTATGATATGGTAATCATGTGACTTAAGCCCCTTCATTTCAAGATTTTGTAGATTCACATGATGTTTAAACCTCGAACTATACCCTTCTGGAACCTTCAAGTCATGTAATGTACGATAGAATAATTCTTTCTCCACACAACTTAGAGTAAACGGTGCCTTCGGTTTAATAGTCTTACCATCCGATTCTTGTAACCATAGCTCTTTTCTAATGTTCATTCGCCTTAAATCTTCACGTGCACTTGTGTTATCCTTTGTTTTATTTTTGACATCTAAGATCGTCGACAAAAGATGTTCAGCAACGTTCTTCATAACATGCATCACATCTATGTTATGACGAATTGGTAAATCCTGTTAAAGCATATTAAAGAAAAATGGTTAGCTATCTATTCATTAAGATGGATGTATAAAAGATATAATGCCAAAGTAAGTAAAATCACCTTCCAATATGGTAGGTCAAAAAGAATCGATCTCTTCTACCAAGCAGTTATATTATTGGTCAACTCATCATCACAACTTTTTCGTTTCTTCACCTTTGATTTACCAATATCCATCTGAATATCCGCTACCTTGTTAAGAACCTCTAAACCACTCAATCGACGAGGAGGTCTTCCTTCCTCCGTTTTGCCATTGAAAGCCGCTTTTTGGGTCCTGAAAACATGATCAGTAGGAAGGAATTTTCAATGACCCTGATAGGAGTACTTCATTCCACTTTTAAGGCATTCAGCAATGGTTCCCTCAACACAAACAGGGCAAGCATATTGTGCATGTGTTACACAACCTGATAAACTCCCATATGCAGGAAAATCATGAAATCCCCACATCAACATAGCTTTCATATTAAAAACTTCCCTTGAATGAGAATCATATGTCTGCACTTCATTAAGCCATAATTCCTTTAACTCATCAACCAATGGTTGTAAGTAAAGATCAATGATTTTACCTGGTCCTTTTGGACCTGATATTAATACTGTCATCATTGAAAATTCTCTTTTCATGCACATTGAGGGAGGGAGATTATAGGGCACGATAATGACAGGCCAACAATTATAAATACTACTAAGATGTCCAAAAGGATTAAACCCATCAATCGCAAGTCCTAAACGGACATTACGATGTTCCTCGGAAAAACTTGGCCGGTATTTACTACCATCCAACTTGATGAATCAGATGGATGACGCATAACACCGCTATATTCTTTCGGTCGAGAATGCCAAATCATTTGCTCCGCTATCCATGGCACACTACACAACAAAGTATACAATTAATTAATTAGTTATGGATTGTAGTATTCCAATAGAAAATAGGATGACCTAGAAAATATATTTAACTTTGAAATCTAACCTGTATAGCCTCTGCAGCCTAGGTGTCAAAGGAAAATATCTCAAAACCTTTGATGGAACTTTAACACTTTTCTTTTTTGCCAAGTAATCTGACTTCCATCTGGATATATGACAAATTGGACAATTTTGCATATCTTTATACTCTTTCCAGTAAAGAATGCAATTATTCGGGCATACATGTATACACTCATAGGTCATTCCTAATGAGTTGATCATCTTTTTAGCTTGATATGTACTTTCTGGTAATATATTTCCTATTGGTAGAAACTTCTTTACCAATTGAAGGAGATCATTAAAGCTATTGTCTGACCAGCCATTTTGTGCTTTTAAACTGTACAACTCAACAATAGCTGACAATTTTGTGAGTTCCCTAGGACATGAAGGATACAAAGCTTGCCTTGCATCATCAAATAAAGACTTATATCTCCTGGCTTCATGGTCTTCTTGCCCTTGAAACTTTGGAGAATCTTCATTTAAATCTTCATTACTTGCAAGATCGTCCATGAGAGAATCAACATGTTCACCAATTCTCCCAAATGCATCATTTACAAGCTCCTCCATTTTAGGATACATGTTGTCCATTTGGTCATAAGACTTCGCTGTCGATAGTTTCTCATTAGTTGTGTTAACACTTTCTCCATGAAAAATCCAATGTGTATATGACTGATCAATACCAAAAACGAGCAAATAGTCATAAATCAAGTTAAGGTCTATCATTCGATGCCCATTTCGGCATTTCACACGTGGACAAGGAAAATGTTGAAATCCACCACCATTTTTCTTTACAAACTCAAAGAAATGCACAAGTCCATCCAAATACTCTCAACTTAATCTGTGTTTGGACATCCATGCTTTGTCACTTGGTAACGACATTCTGCAATCAGTGAGGTAACATATTTCTTTGAGGAATATGGGAATATATATGGCTGATGATCAGACTATTAATACATACACAATACTTGCTAAAGACAAGATTCGTGGTATAAAATGCCAACTTCCTAGTAAACAATTTGCACAAACAGTAGGTGTCTATTTCTTCCTTACATGAATTTTCTTTATAATATTTTTGTTGCCACAAGATTATTTTATGATTGACCGTGGGAAAAAGATTTAAATGTGTCATATTTGCATGCTATACCGATGTATACTAAAGCTTGTCTTAGAAAAAGAAACAAAGACAAATAAATGGGAATACATTGTACACAAATTTCAAAGATTAGATATACATGTTATTGCCATTTTTCACAAGGAATTGAATGTACAAGACAAACCAAGAAACACCAAAATTATATAGATTATTCTTCACAAGTATGAACATATGCAACCAACAACACGGTAGAAAAATATTGCACCATGGATCTATATTTAAAAGAAAACAACAATAGCCCCATGTTTACCTGCTCTAAAGGATACATCTGAATAGCCCCATACAAGCTTTGGTGTATCATCCCATGCAAACAACATCCAACATGGTGGACGTTGTTTGTAGTAGAAAACATTCAATGGACATTGTTCCACTGAATGTGGTCCCTAGTTATTGCAATATGCAGTCTGCACAGCTCCAAATAGTCACACTTAGATCAACCATGTACGTCTTTGATTATCAGCATGGCCAGTGTTTTCATATTCATCAAGGTGGACCTTGAAATATTTATATTACCTAAATTAGATAAATGACTTTTTTCTTTTATTTTTTAACAGTTACCTTTTCCTTTATTATTCTTGGCAGTTGCATGCACATTTGAAATCTGTCTAAACAGTACTTATTTTTGTAAGATAACCCTACAGTTTTTACATGAAATCACAAGGCAATTGCCACTATATCTTAGGAAAATGAAAGGGTAAAAAAATGACATGCACATATGTGGAGGACCCTACGTGGCCTATGTACCACCCACTTCTCATGACAATTTCAAGTAGCTCACAATCTTCAAACTAACAGCTACCACTTTGGAAAAGCTCTTCGATGTTGAGTCAAAATAAAATTTTGCATTTTTATTTTATTTAGATTGAGGGTTTGAGATAAAAAATTCTTTAGGCTTTTTTAATGAATTTTGTTAATGGCTTAGGGTTTTAGTCTGGTATTATGTTGAGATATGTCTATTAATCTGAAAGGTCTTCCATACTGGGAAGGCCAAAACACTCAACGATGAACTCAAGGAAAGGTGTTTAAGCAATGTATGGAATGAGTTGTGCACATGTTGAGCTCACAAGTGGCATTTTGGGTCTTCTATTAGGAGTCCTATAGTTTAATGTTTGTGTTTCAGTTATGGAATGAGTTATTATAACTAATTTCAACTAGTTTCAAGAATCCAAAATAAGGAAGAATAAAGGTGGAACAATGAACCCCACAAGGGCTGGTCAACCACTCCCCTTCCCTATAAATAAGTGTGCTTTGTTTAGTTTCTTGATGATATTGATAAAATTTCAAAGATTGTCTCTTCAACTGTGTTTTTGTTTGCTTTTTGTTTTTTTATTTGAGGTGGTAAATCCTAGATCATATTCAAGTTTCAGCTTGTGATCCAAATCTGCAGTCAAACTCGCCACTTTTCTCCATCAATTTTGGTGTTAGAGACTTAAGAGTTTTTGGCCCTATCAACTTTGGTTTCTAAGAGAATTGGCACAACCTATAGCTACCCAGTCACATTGCAAGGCTATGCCTGTAGGCTTGTGATGTATTGAATGATTCTTCGTATGTTATTTTTGTTGCAACTTACAAATATGCTTCAATTTCCATTGCAGAACTCAAAAATTAGGTTTATCTTGAACAGCCTATGCCATTATACGCCAATGATTTTGGATGACAATTTGTTTTATATGTTGTTTTTTTCATTTATTATTATGAGATGTTTCTGTTGCTAACAATGATTACAGTCTTATTAACTATGTAATATTTGGCCAATACCATTTCATATTTCATTTAATTGAACTTTGTTGATTTTTTTATTTAGCTATGAGCAGTACACTTGCTGATGTGCCCTTTGAATGTGCACCATTTTCAGGGAGGAGAGGAGAATTAGGAAATGGAGGAAAATGATTGGGGTTGGTGGAAGTGACTGGAAGCATTATGTTAGAAGGAAACCTCATGTAGTTAAAAGACGTATAAGAAAGGGAATTCTTGATTGCTTAAGAGAATTGTTTATAAACTAATGTTTGAAAGTAGTAGTCTTAGGAATTAGCCTGAGGAACCTTCTTCTTCCTCCCTCCTTCGATGTTGAGTGAATCCCCATGTTGAGCCCTGCCATGTACTTTGATCGCATTGACCCTTTTTAGCCGCCCCATTTCTCATACCAGAGCAAGTTTGAGGACCTGGCCTATAAACCACACTCTACAACACCTAACAATCATTTCATCAAACAGCTTGCCTCCAATTTTCAATCCTAGCCTATCGCACCCAATTGGCAGGCCATTGATCAAACAGCTTCTGTGCGTCATTCACCACCAGTCCCCAATTCTTATCCATTTTTGCTGTTTGATGGTGTTGCATGCTAAGAGTGGTTGAAGGAGATAAGTCACATTACAAATCACAATCCTCCAAAACCATATTCCATGATTTTCTTTGAATGGCCATTTCACAAATTACAAACCATCAACAATCATTCTAGAAATTCATTTCAATCACAAAAAACACGAGAGAGAGAGAGAGAGAAAGAGAGAGAGAGAGATCATGATTCAAACAAAAACATACCTAGATCTAGCGAACGACCTTGATGAGCTTCCTGGAGAGAGAGTCTCGAGAAGATCTGAATGTTGGAGAGAGACTCTGCAACTTGTTCTACACCAAAGCGAAATAAAAAAACCAAACAATCAAAAAAAGAACAAATCAACAAGATCATCATCATCATTATCCAAAAAATGATAACCCTAGAATCAAACCCGATCACCTTGTTCAGACGGTGAAAATCTCTAAGAGAAACCCTCATATGAAAAGCTCCTGAAATAGAAAAATCTTGAGAGAAGGCGAAGAACAGTGGGAACGGATCTGCCCCTTGCCTTTTGCAAACAGATCTGTGGGAAGAACACCAATTACGCGCTTGTGAGTGTCCCTGGCGACGCGATTGTAGTTGTCGACGATGCTGAGGAGGACGAGGGGGTGGAAGATTACCTTGTCGATCAGCCTCGACGAGATCTAGCAAGAGCAGCGAGAACAAAAGAAGAGAGTAGAAGAAGAAGAGCAAGAGCAGCGAGAACGGATAGGAAATGACGATAGGGAACAGTAAATCCCTTTTTCTTCTTAAGTGGGCCTCGTTCAGAACGGATCAAACCCTTTTCAATTAAAGAACAGCCCAAAACCAAGCCCAAGATCCGTTCCTGAACTACATTTTTGGTGTAGTGGTATGTGTACCAATTGTACTTTGATCTTACAGGATAAATGACACCAACTTAAAGCTTAAATTTTAATTACTTGTTGGCTTCCTTTAAAAATGATAGGATGAGCTTGTGAAAAAGCAGGAGTCACACTGCTTGCAGCCTGTTGCAATCCCATTGACACCGGAGGAGCTGGCTATGAAGGTGTTGAAGCTGAGGTCTGGCTAAGTCAAGGGCATCATAATGAGGCCTAGCTCTTCTCTTTGAACCACTACGAAGTCATTTCAAGGACTGGATCCGAAGGTGGTTCACCTATGAGGCATGATTTCTAACCAGCAGCGACATACAATGTCCACGATCATGGACTGGATGAAGACGATGGGTTACAACGGGCCTCCTCCAACCCCCAATGGATTAGATGGTGTCGGTTGTGCTCCCTGGATAGTATTTTCTATTCATTGGCATCTTGTTGTTTATTTTATGAGCTTGAAAGAGGCAGGAGATGAAAAAGAGGATGGGATTGATAGTGGACAAGCCATAATAAAATAAAGACCTTATTGAAACCGTGTTAGTTATAATTACAGTCTAACAAGTCCTTCCCCACTTCATTCAGGACCTTACTGATCTCTCTCACCTAGTTCTTGAGCAACACATGACAAGTGTTGCTGCTGATCTTCTATGTGCATGCCAAACAATCTCAAACAACATTCCATTTTTCTCTTCCAGCAGAGTTAAGCCTTAAGTATATTCTTACACACTCACACTCACTGCCATTTATATCCTTTCTTGTAACCTCACACGACCATCTTAACGTGCACATCCAACCCATATGAACCTTAGCTTGTTTCGATTTCTTTGTTCCACAACATCAAGCCCAATGAACTTTCACTTCTTAAGTTTCTTTGTTGCCCAACATTCACTCACATACATGATACAACAAAGCAAGTCTAACTATCTGTTGTAAAATTGACCCTTCAAGAGAAGTGGCACCCAAATAACACTCCACTAGCTTGTCGCCACTATGTCACAACTCTGCTAATTCTATTAGTGACTTACAATTTAAAATCCCTATATTTGTTCTGTAGTTGCTTTTTGTCACACCCCCAAAACTGGGCCGAATCCAAACCCGGTTCCAGGGGTGTGAGAATTGGGGCCAATTAAAATTTTTCTAACATAAACAATACGAGCCCCAATTTCGGGTGGATCGAAGTCCTTCGTGAGGCTATGCTTGGTGATCAAGCAACCATAATCACACGCGGAACTAAAATCCATACTCATCGCAGACGGATATCACATAACAACCGTGTAACAAATCTAATTAATAATAAAATCAAGGTCAAGTGCTTCGAAGCATAACAATTAAAGTTATAATTTCAAAAACAATAAATTTAATTAAATAAACTAATGGCCCAAAAATGGCCTTATTACATAATCTAAAGTTTTCGAACTCTGTACCGCACTAGGACACCTCGATGATGTCATCGGTGCTCCACTCAACAACTCCGCCATATGGCGGAATTTCCTGCGTGGCCTGACCCTCCGGTTCGGCACTGGTAACGGAACCTAGATACCAAAAGTAGTGGGTCAGATTGACGTAATCTGGCAAGAGGGTAAACTGCAAGCAATGGATTAATTAACTGAATTAAATAATGCATTTATTATGAACCAAAATAAATCAGATGCAAACCCCAATGGCATGAATGCACAGAAACGGGTATTCCCGCGGATAAATATACAGAAACGGGTAATCCCGCATACAGATAACAGAAACGGGTAGTCCCACAGATAATAACAGAAACGGGTAATCCCGTAGATAATAACAGAATCGGGTAATCCCGTAAATAATACAGAAGGCACAGCTGTATACTATAATCCACAGTACATACTGACCCAATGGCGTACGTCCACCTCCGAACTGTAGTCGGTCAGATATATATATACAAATATGTATATATTTACAAGTACATACATTTATTGATGCAGAATGGATCATGATATGACACCCTTAATCCCAATATTCAAACCATTAACAATTTGAGTACTTAGACTTTTATAATTGAAAATGTATTATGAACGTGTGTCAATTCCAGTTTTCTGAGCGTGAGCACGAAATCATCTAACGATCATAGTTAGTTAAATATACACATGAGAACTAACCCTACTTCACAATGGAAATGTAAGTTCACGATGCCGATATACTACTTTTGGTGCCTATCATATGGTGCATCCCGAATCTTACATTCCCATTTTGCATTTAGTCAAATTCTCATCTGAACATTAAACTAACTTTTCTAAAAGACTTGCTTCATCTAATCTAATTATGTATATTCAGTGTGCTTTACAAATTGAGTAAAAATGTTCAACTTCCAAATCCAAAGTTAAATAAAGTATGATCAAAAGAGAAAGGGGAATAATTAATTCTTTAATATCATTGTTATGTATAAATACACCTTATTATTTTATACAAAACAAAAGGTACAAATCTCGGACCCTAGTTTAAAATCAAACTCAAATTAGAAATCCAAATTAGAATTATAAATACAATCTAACGTAGGAGTCCCAAAATGATTTGTCGTGAATGCGCACACATCTCAGGGTCAATCCATGAGAAATAATCACAACCACTCACCATACCATTTGAGCAGCCCACGAACTTCCTCCCAAGATTACTATCGGTCTAGGATGTTTTCACCACAACCCTCTTTTCACAATTACACAAGACATGCATAGATTTCTGTTGCATTCACAATAGTGGTGCTCCCAAGTTGTAATGCTCCATTTTTTGGAGCAGAAAATAGAGACCTGGAAGATGGAAAGAAGAAGCCAGACGCTGGAACGCTTATTAATGGAAAGAAGATGCCACGTGCTGGCATGTGTCTTTGGGAGGGAAAGTTGGCACCAAAAGCCAACTTCTTTTTAGAGCAAAAGTTCTAAAATATCCTCAAATACCCCATGTGAAGTGCTCCTCTGTTGTCTTAATTGCTCAATTTTGACAAAAAAAAAACATATTACAATGATTTTAGAACGTGGATGATCAGATTGAAAAAATTTACAAGTGTCAATAGTTTAATGGCCATATATGTCACATTTGTATAGATGTTTTTTTCGTGTGAGTTGGGTCATTCTGGCGGGTTAGCCCTGCGTGAGCTAGACTGACGGGACACAATCTATGTGTGATAGTGTGAGGGCCTCTCCGGGTTCTCTGAATTTGACCGTCATGTTGGGCTGTATAGAAGTATCAGAGGCACAAGTGGTTTAAGAGCTTAGGATTGTGGGTCTCGACGGATTGAATCCCGCCAATGGTTCGGATCTTTGTTTCATCTTGGAAACAAAAAAATAAGAGAACAATTTGGTTGATCTCTGCAATGGCCACACAGGTTCTTGTCCTGATCAAAGTCGAAGAAAAGAGAGGGTTCTCGCGTTTGTGCTCTTTCTCAGAGACTGGTGATCGGAGAAACAATAGGGCTTAACTCTCACCGGAGAACAGAAGAGGTCTATTGCTGGAAAGGGGGGTTCGCCGTTCTGCGCCATCGGAAAAAGGGTTTCGCCGGTCTGCGCCATCCGCTGCCTTCGCCGGCCACTGTCGCCTCTACCTCGCCGGTGCACTCTGCCGGAGCAAGGGCTGCTTCTTCATTTGCCCGCTTTCAAGGAAGAAGAGGAGTTGGGTTTCCGGTAACAAAACCAAAACCAATCACAAGAGCCAGGTCAGGCCAGGTCAACTCAGGCCTGACCTGACCTGCTTGAGGTAGAAGTCCGGCAGTTCAGATCCAAGTTAGTTCAGGTCAGGTCACCCTGGACCCGTCTGCCACAGCCCAGCCGCAACACCCGTTGTCGATGATGTCAGCAGGGTGCACCACATCGGTAGAATCAATGATCAAAGCCCGTTCCACACCAGTAGAATCAACAGTCAGAGCCCGTTTGACCGAGGATCGATTTCAGTGAATGAGCTAAAATCGCAGCTCTCGTCAAATAGTTTATGGGGTCTCTTTCTTGCACTTGTATCAAACTATTGGGTCTCTTTTATTGCACTTGTATCAAAGGTTTTTGCGTGGTACAGATTATGTGAATGACCAATCTATGAACAACCAATTGCCTTATAAACTTTATTCCTTTTGATTTATTTTCCTTACAGCTAGTATATTCATTTGATTTTAATATAATTGCGATAAACACTATTTGATGTTCTTTAGTTAATTGGTGGTTGAGTGTTAATTGGTGATTCATTCACATGCACTAAAATCATCACAACAAAAGCAACCATTGATCTTGGGGTTTGGCTGTTGGTTCTTGTATACCGAGAGTAAGCTAGCATGCTCATTCATGGGCTCGGCCATCTTTTAACCATTTCCCGATAAGCCACCCTTTAACACATCATTATCCATCGTCTTTGATGGATCTAGGCATGTAGAAATCGATTCAAAGAACATTTAGAGCTTAGAAAAGAGTCAAGGAATCATTCATTGCAGAAGTGCGTAGATCACCGACCCCAAAGTGTAGACAATGTTGGAGACTCCGAATGATAAATTTGGATGTGCAGAGTGGGAGATCTATGTCAAGGTTGGAAAGATCTATGGATCTCTTCGCCTCTTGTCGTTGCTACAAGAACGGAGAATATCTACTCCTAGGGCTCCCCAATCTTAAGATAGATAGTCCCAGGGAATCACATTCACTAAAAACTTTTTCACCAGAAACTCACATCCTACTAATCTAATTAAGAATCTCATTATAGGGACAGATCAAGTCTTACATTGAGTGAGATTATATTTTTTTTATTAGTATCTACCGTGCTTAATTTGACGTGGACCCATGACATGCAGGCCATATGATTTCCTACATCAAAACCCATGGCAAGCTTTCTGAAGTCCTTATTGTACGCAATCAAATCTTTCAAGGACTGGAATTGCATTGGTCCTTTGTTTGCATGGAATTGAAATTGCATAAATCATGGTGAAATGGATGGTTTTATGGAGTAGGGTGAAGGCGGGCTGGTTATTCATTTTTCATTCCCGCCATTCATTTTTCTATTGAAAGGGAAGATTATTTAATTGTCACTAATGAATCTTCACCTTTAGCATTTGATTTTAGCAAATTTTAGAAATGCATTTCTTATAACCAGTGGGAATTCAATAAAATGCAAACAAACATCACCTATGTGCCAATCCATTGGTAGCACGGTTGGTGAGGCACCTCTATTAATCCCTAAAAACAGCTAGGGACCATTCTCTGCCTGTAGTAATGTTGGTGAGGGAGTAGTTTCAAGAGCAAAAAAATAATAATAATAAAGTGATGAATTCTTAGTTGTTATTTTATATATACCCATGTGCTTCCCATTAATTATAAGCAGGGTCTTAATGTGCCTATGGATCTTTAGATTGGGAGCTCAAACTTGAGCCGTTCATATTACATTTGGGTCCAATCCTGTTGGCATCTCCCGAGGTGGGCCATCCTCCACTGTGTGCACAATACTGACCCAGTATACGGCTAGGACGGGTGGGAGTTTTTTGATAAATTTAAAAAAGAGTTTTCTAGTGGTTGAAAAAACTGCCTTCAACGGACAAAGCCACTAAAAGCATTTTCTTAGTTGTTCTTGTTCTTGATTTTTTTCCTTTTTTTTTTAACTAATGCAATTTTTTTTTAAGCTGATTTGCCCAATGGTCAGGAGTCGGGAAAGACGGGGCCACCCACATGGGCGCTGTGGGAATGGGTGTCCTACCGTCGAGGACAACCCTCTAAGCCATTTTTTACACTGCTGCTAGCAGTGTCATTTTACGCTATGAATGAACCGTCTAAGCATAAGAAGCAGTGTTTAGTGAAAAAAAAAAAACAGGGTAGTAGTTTCAGTGGCGGAAAAACAAGAAGCTAAAGACATGTTTTTCCGCCATTAGGAATCTCCTTTTTTATATGTTTAGTTGATCACATCACGGCAACAATATTTGGAGGTCCAGTATATGATACTATCAGTATTTCAGACATGCCCAACTGAATATCCAGGCTTGAGTAGCCACATACTAGATAAGAATCATAGCATGCTTTAAATCAGCATGCATAACTGACAAGTGGAGGAACACTGAAGGTATAACTAACAAGTGGAGGAAGACTGAAGGAATGGGGGGAGGTGGGGAACTTATCCTCGATTTCTAAATTACAGTTCAATTTATATGTATGCAACGGAAGAATTAAAAAACTTGAAAATAAAATCAACTAACCACATAAAGACAAGGCACATAGACTTTTTTACATAGAGAACCCAAAAAAAAAAAAAAACCACGGCAAAAACCAAGCAATATATACGAATAATTACAAGATATACTCACAGACCCTTTCTAATTTCTCCAACTTAAGGACTATAGTTGTTCTTGTACAACTCTCCGATGTTTACTATTTTCCATGCTTGACTAGTGATAAGTTCTTAAAACTACATATTTTTATACATCTTTTGAAGCATTTTAAGGACTTATTAACTTGAAAGAGTCTCATTTAGTGTGATCTAGTGGTTTCAAGCATTTTAAATTCATTTTAGTATTTCTCTGCATAATTTGTTTAAAAATCACACTTTTTGCATACATTCATGAAACCTGCCATTTTTGAAAAGTCTATTTTTGAAAGTTTTGTGTCACAACCCGAGCCCAAGAGATCGGGGGTTAGTGAAAGCCTAACCGATGACACACGTACTCCCATGCCTATATACTTAGACCCAGTCTAAATGCACACGCACAAAGGAAGATTCACACGTGCCAAACATGTACACGGAAACTGTAGATATCAAAACATCACACCAGAAATACAAGAACAGAGTATAAAGACAAAAGATGACATATATAGATGAAGGTCGTACAAAATGAAGCAAAATATACATATACAAATCATGACTGGATCCAATCGTTACAATTCTCAAAATGGAGAAAACTCATATGTAAATATGTCCATGGCGCTCTCCGATGGAGTGACTACATCCACTCCTCTGGTCCGGATGGGCCTCGGGGACCTCACTAGGAGTCTGGTCCACCGACGAAGGGTCGGTCTGGATATCTGAGCCTGCAACACCAAAGACAACTCGTGAATACAACGATTCAGCAAAGTATAAGCAATAACAAGTTAACACACGTTGTCTCTAATAGAATAAAGAACATGATGTAAATCATAGCCGGTCACGTTCGTATGCTACACAGTCGTGCAGTAAAGAAAACATGTCATTTGAATCAAGGTATACATGCTATGTACATAACTAGTTGGCTACTACATTGCCATATGCTCCCAAAATAGGGATCTTATATCCGTGCTGAGAACACCATCGACCGGGCTAGGGTACAAATGGGTCTCGGGTTCCTGGGGTCCGGATTCCCCAAGACGTGTCCTTACTGCAGTAATGCCATATAACTACACCAAATTCACCCCGTCGGGATCCTAAGGCTGAGGCTAAGTAATGCCTAACCATACATAGTCAATCATGTGCTAAACCCTGAGTAGAGCATGCATATCGTGGCAAGCATATCATACGTGCCTACTCAGGACCATTCCTTATACATGCAAGCTTAAGAACAGTCGTGCATGCTCATGGTGATGGAAACATAGTAAAGAAGTCAACAACTCAATCATGCTATAGAGTGGAGATCAATTATTATAATGCGAGAAGCCATGCAAGCAATTCTTATTGTATCGAATCAATTTTCTTACTAGCCAACCCTAATCTAATTATCCAGTGTTTCTAACCGTGCAATGTAGTTTTAAGTTCTCAGATGCATCGTTGTCTAGTGTTGCATTGAATCATAGGATGCACCGAAGTCCCTTAAACCAACACTCATGGGGAGGTGCTTAATAATTGATAATGAACATAAATGATTCGCAACCCTCAAGATCATTCACACATCTTATCATGCTCCGTTGGGCAAGTCAAGGTTGCCTACCTTATATTTCAGAGGCCCTACAAGTCTCATTTCCTTCCTATCTTTCTGACTATTCATTTCTTCCAGCTCAGCCGTAGGTGACCTTACGGCTTAGCTAAAAGCACCTTACGGCTTAGCCGTAGAAGACTACATGGCTTAGTCATGGCTAGACCGTAGAAGGGTTACAGATTTGCATACTCTCAGTTATTGTTAGTGTCACCCTGTATTGATCTACGGCTGGGTCACAGTGGGGCTTATGGCTTAGCTGTAGTGCGTTTTACGGCTCAGCCGTAGCACATTCCACGGCTCAACCGTAGCACATTTCACGGCTTTAGCCATGAATGCACTGAGTCGAGTTCCTACATCTGATACAAAATCACTGGGAAGATACAAAAGCAGCAAAAACACATCTAATGGAGGAAAATGAACACAAATTGGGCTGTGAACATGTTTCACATGCAAGATCGTGAGAATTAGTGAAAATCAAGCATATACTAACATGGGTTTATCCAGATTATGCTTATACTTGCCTTAATTGAGTTCTACCACCTAATGGTTGTCCTTAGGCTCAATCCAATGTCCAAACCCACTCCTAATCACCATGCATGAAAGAAAACAAGTGACATGAGTGCAAGTCTAGGAAATTGACGTGAAGTGGAGAGTAGAAGATGGAAATCACTTCGAAAACCAAAGCTCACCTCACTTCCACCCACAAAAGACGAATCGAGAGTCAAGGGCCCAAAGTCCTCTTCCTTGGCATGATCATGGGAGAAGAAACAAGAAAGAAAAAGAGAAGAGGACAAGAGAACGAACGAGATAGAGAAGGAGGCAGTGGAGGCTTTATAATAGATAAGCTTAAAGTCAAAAGTACAGGAGAGTCCAAATAATTACACTATTTACAGTTTGAGTCAAATCCGGGTCCAATGGAATCATACGATATCGTTTGCAAACGACATAGTTACAAAGGTTAATGAGCTCAACAAAAGACACATGTTGATACCAAGATGATGCGAAAATGACGGTGTCTTAGAAAAGCTAAAATTACGAAAAAGGGCTTGGTCTACCTAATCCAGGTCAAACTCAACCCAACTACCTATCCATGACCTGCAACAAAAACAAAACAAAAGCAAAACACGATTAACAGCTAAGGCCTTATTAATTAGTAGCTAATCGGAGTCAAGCTGGGTCGGAGTGTTACATTTTGTGAAAACAATTTTTCTCATGAAATAAATTGAATTTTAATTATCATTAGTTCATTCACATAAAATTATGAAAAATGGTGTGCATTTTCATTGTCATTTCATGAGAGATGGGCCCGCATTCATGCATTTGTGATGTTAGGGGTAAAATTATCTTATCACATCAACTCACATTTGTTTTGTCGGAAATTGATGATATAAGTCCCTTTTATAAAGAATTAAGGCAAGGAATTGATTTTCAAGAGAAAGGAGAGAAAAATTGAAGAGAAAAAGGAATTGGAAGAAAATTGCAAAAAGTCAGCTTCATGGTCCCACACACACATGCATGTGTGTGGGGTACACTTGTAAAACATCAAAGATGGGATTCATTTATTTATTATACATTTTCAAGAGATTTTGAAGAGAATTTGAAGAATATCTCATCAAAGATGGACAAGGAAAGCCACATAGGAGTTCTTTTTGAAGAAGGAGAAGATTTAATTGAAAAAAAAATAAAAATAAATATCCAAGAAAGCTATTCCACGTCCAACACATGTTTTGGATTAGATTTTGATTAAAAAATAAAGGAAAAAAAATCAAGGGAGAATTATCAAAAAGATCTCTTCAAGTTTAAAGCCAACAAGGAGAGCTTTCCAAAAAAAGAAAAAAAAGAAAGTTGACAATGCAAAGAGATAAAGGGGGAAGTTATACATCTCATGTGAGCCAAGTTTGATTTTAAGAGAGGATTCTTATCCCTACTTCATCTCTCAAAAGATCTCAATGCAAGGTGGCAAAGACAAAGAAGGAAAGAAGCATCTAAAAGAGACTTTCAATCAAGGCAAGCAAGGAAAAAAAAGAAAAATAAAAAGAAAAAAAATCCCGAAAGATATGTCACATCCAAAGCATTTTTTGGAGCCCTTTTTCTTTCATTTTTTTTTATTATTTTTAAGATTTTAAAGTTTGAAAAGAAGTAGGACTTGAAAAAGTATAAATAGGGCACCCCTCTCCCATATTCTTCATGGAAGAATTACCCACCTCCCACCTCTAGATTTCTACACTTTATTTCTCTTTCTCTTGTCTCTCCGTGTTAAGTCATTAAGGAGGCTTAGCCCTAAAGCCACACCACCAACCTTGAAGTGTCAACTAGAAGGAGGAATTCTCATCCATCCTAGTATGTAATCGTTTGCTTTTTATTTTCCATCTTTTGTAAAACAACGTCATGCTGTAAAGTTTGTTTCTTTTCAATTATTCTCGTCTTTGATTTTGTGGTGTTCATAATTTTAGTCTTCTTTGTGATTGGGTTAATTTTTATTCTTGTTTAAATATTGGGATAAAATTGGAACCACAACTAGTAACCCATCTTAGTAACCTTTTCAATATACTTTGTTTATTCGAATACATTGTATGTTTGAAGGCAATGCAAGATGGAGTTAAAGAGGTTTGAGTGAAAAAATATTAGAGGCCAATTCTAAAATCTATTTCTACATGGAATGGAAATTTGTTATTCTTACTTAGATTGATGACCTAAGATGAAGAATAAAGCCTTATGTTGACCTATAAAAAATTGTAAATTTTCAAAATGTATGTAAACAACCTGCATCCCCGCGGTCAGGGCACTTGAACCCATGTAAACAAAAGGGAAATTAATGATGAACTGTAATTATTTTCCCATTCTTCTTAACGCTTAAAGTGCGTGAATGTCGAACCTTGATTCCGTAATTCATTTCCACGCCTACACATTTTAAGCGCGATCAGAAGATTGGCGCCGTCTGTGGGAAAATTATATGCCCTAATTTGTGATCAAATTTGATGAAAAATGCATGAAAGCGCTGAAATTTGCTGAAAAGTGCTGCTGTTGCCTTGAATACTGCTGCTGTTGCCCTGAAAACTGCCGCTGTTGCCCTGAAAACTGCAGCTGTTGCACTGAAAGTGCCGCTGTTGCACTGTAACTGCTGCTGTTGCACTGAAAGTGCCGCTGTTGCACTGTGACTGCTGCTGTTGCACTGAAAGTGCTGCTGTTGCCCTGAAAACTGCCGTTGTTGCACTGTAACTGCTGCTGTTGCCCTGAAAACTGCCGCCGTTGCACTGAAAGTGCCGCTGTTGCACTGTGACTGCTGCTGTTGCACTGTAACTGCTGCTATTGCACTTAAAGTGCTGCTGTTGTGTTAAAGAGTGCTGCTGTTGCACTGTAACTGCTGCTATTGCACTGAAAGTGCTGCTGTTGTGTTAAAGAGTGCTGCTGTCTCACTGAAACTGCTGCTATTGCACTGTAACTGCTGCTATTGCACTGGAAACTGCCGCTGTTGTGCTGGAAACTGCTGCTGTTTCACTGAAAACTGCTGCTAAAAGCCTGTGACCGGGACACACGGTCACTTACCTATTTTTATGATGACAAAGGCTTATTTAACCTCTAATTACACCCATACAAGACCTTTGATGTCTGCAATGGGTTTGAAAATATCATTAAAGGACTTTTGCACCTTGAAGTACATATTGTTCATACAAATGAAGGCATTGGGCACCTTGATGTGCGTACACTTGCCATTTAATTGGAAAAATTTGCACTTTGATGTGCATAACTTGATTGAAGAATTTGCGCCTTGATGTGCATGAACCAAATCATCACCCTTTTCACTTTAGAAGAGTGATGATTCAGTTCAAAGGGCTTCTGACCTATATAAAATGTTTATTAAATCAGTGATAGGACCAACGACATTGTAATTATGCATTGTCCGGCGTCAACCACTAATGGATCTTGTGTAGTCATTGTGATAGTGGTGCAGGCTTGATCCTGTGGGCCCTATCCCTTTGATTGATCCAACCCTCTCTTGCTTATAAGTCTGACACAGATAGTCCAGATATGCTGCTGAAATTTTGGTAGCCAGGACTAGTCAGCATAGCATGCTTTTAAGCCTGACTCGATAAACCCGAAATGCTGCAGAAATTCTGACAGTAGGGATAGTCAGCATAGCATAATGAGATGGGATTTATGCCTAAATCTAACCATTTCGGTTCAAAACCATGTTGGTCTAGATGGCATCTATAAACCATTCCGGCTAGCCCAAGAGGCAGCCATGTTGGTTATACCACTAATATAGTCCTGTGGGCTTACTTTTTGGAGAGACATCATGGGTTC
The DNA here is from genome assembly GCA_037013555.1 of Sextonia rubra. NCBI lineage: Eukaryota > Viridiplantae > Streptophyta > Magnoliopsida > Laurales > Lauraceae > Sextonia > Sextonia rubra. The sequence goes on from JASUAD010000023.1 coordinate 14,074,445, forward strand.
CCTGATCATCACTTTTGATGAGGCCAAGGAGAGGCTCTCTAAAATATCCATGACCTAAAACAAACCAACTGTAAGAGCATAAAAAAAGGCTCGAATGGACTTTACTGCCCCTATGTCAAGAGTCTCAGTATTTCAGAGACTCTCTATTCTAACAGGCTCTATAACTTCGGCTGATCCAAATGGGTCATCAGTGACCCTTAAATTCATCAAGAAGACTAAAACTCCCAAATCTTGGGTTTCCAAATATGCCCAAAATCCGTTTGGAGTTTTCAATAAGGTTCAGAAGGAACCAAATCACAAACTGAAGTCAGAACGCAGTAATCTTCATATCACCAAGCCTCGTCTGGGGGCAAGGCAGGTCCGGTCCACGGATCATAAATCAATGGTACTTAACAAGTCACATTTAATGACTGATCAATGCTTAAAGTCACCACTTACTAGGCCCAAACAGCGGGTCATTACCAAGCAAACACCAAAGGACTTCCGGCAATTCCTAACTCATAAGAAGGTCCAGAAGGGTGCATCCATCCCCAGATACAGCACATGGTCACCTCAACCACACACTCCAAAATCCAATATGACTGAGAACAAACTCTTGGCCTCAGTTGAAAATAATACTTTCTATCCTCCGACTCAAAAAGAAGGACAGAGGTTTGGCAGGGGGCATCTACCTTCTATCATAGTGGCACCTTCTCCGCTATCTTCACCCCAAGGCTTATCATATGGCGCTGAAGGCAACAAACAAGCTGAGCGGTTGGTCATCAATAATTCGACCGATCTCGCTCATTTCAAAGATTTGCTCCAACAGAAGAAAGAGCAAAAGAAAAATAACAAGGGGGGGTGCTATTGACATCCTTTCACTTCCCACTTCAAATTCCATGGATTGGGAACGAGTGACAAGCACTTCCAGGTCGTTGGTTGCCAAGTTTAAAGATCAGACCTCAGCAGCCAAGATGGCTAACCAACTCAAGAAGAAAACTTTAACCCATTACAAGGACCAAACTGGGAAGCTGTCACAGTGCAAGATCACTAAAAAAATGGGTGGTTAAAGAAGATGATCCGGACTTGACCTCGTCTTGCATGGTCGGGCCAGGTTCAGTTCGAAGAATTACTCGGAGTATGGCTCGAACTCAATTACAAGAGTCTGATTTAAACTCTCATTCAAGTAGCACTTCTGAAGGTTATGTCGAAACTGATTCTGACGATGATCCTATCACTATCTTGAATACAAAAGATAGTCAATCTACTCCTCAGGCATTAACATCATCCTATCCCCGTCTGTACACTGTGCTTATGGCTGAAGGGAGTGGAGCTAGCAAAGATGGAAATGACGATGCTAGTGGAAGTAAAGATGCTGACGAAAAAGATGCTAGTGAAAATGAAAATGACAATGTCAGTGATGTTGTCAAACAACAAGGAGCTATGATCGACCACTTAATTGCCCAAGTGAAAATCTTAACAGATAAGCTAGGTGGTCCGGTTGGAGCTCAAATAAATCCTCTATTTGCCAACAGAAGAGAACAAGCAATGATCATGGAGAATGCCACTAAAATTGACCTTCTCACAGCCCAATTTAAGTCACTAACAGACAAGGTAGTAGCTGCAGGTTTTACTGGTGGTGATCATTCATCAATCCTTGGTCTTCATGCAAATCCTGAAAAACATGTGACCTTCAAAGAAGTTGAAGAGATACTGACAAAATCAAAAGTGGAGACTAGAATGAAAAAGAAAGGTATTACACCCAAGTATCCCCCGAAATTTGATCTGGTTCCATTTCCACCAGATTATAAACTTCCGACTTTCCAACTATACCTTGGGAAAGGGTTAGCATATCAGCATATTGTGCATTTCAAATCACTCCTAGGAAGCCTGCCAGAGTTAGATGCACTAAAAATAAGACTATTCGTCGGCATATTGAAAGGAGTCGCCTTCGATTGGTACAAGCAGTTACCAGAACTCTCATTCATGACATAGCCGATCACAGAAAAGAAGTTCTTACTCCATTTTCAGGAGGAGGATCAAACAGTCACCTTTGCTATGCTCAGCAGCACAAGGCAGGGAGACAACAAAACTGCACAGGCCTTTATCAATAAATGGAGAGCATTATCCTATAAATGCTTGGAACAACCATCTCAAAGGGCAACGATCGAAATGTGCAAAACCAATTTGCGACCAGAAATCAAGGCTATCATACTTAGTCATAAAACTAAGTCTTTGGCCCGATTGGTTGAAGTTCCCACTGATGCAGAACTAACTCTCAAAGAGATCAGTCAAAGTCAAAGCTATATTGAAGATGCCTTCTCTGAGAACTCTTAAATAACTCAAGGGATTGCAGGGCAAACTTGCCTACATTTGCAGCCTCAACTCTAGGCAAATCTCTCATCCTCTACATTCGAACTCTTGATCACTCTCTGGGGGCATTGCCAGCTCAAAAGAAAAACGAGGAAATTACACCACTATATTATTTCCAATGAAATGTATTTGGTTTCCAACACCAATCCACTGAAGGCATTTGTGACAAAAGCTGGTGCACTGGGTGATCGTCTATCCAAATGATCTATTATTTTCTCTCAATATGAACTGCTGTAAAGGATCCAATACTGTCCCTCCATGGCATAGAACACTGCAGCTAATGAACTTGTTGCAGCTTTCAACGAGACTATTTGCAAAATTTTGAAGAAAATGGTCTCTGGCAACAAAAGGTTGGAGTACCAAACTTCCAGAAGCATTGTGGGCATACAGAACTACTGTTCGTAGTCCGACCAAGTCAACACCATATTCGTTGGTTTATGGTTGTGAAACTGTGATACCCTTATAAATTCAACTTCCTTCTCTTTGGGTAGCTATGATGAAAAAAATACACTGAAAAAAAAAAAAAGAATACCAAGCTCAAACTCCAAGAGCTAAAGAGCCTTGATGAGAAAAGGCTTGCCGCTTGACAAAGCATCGAGCTCTATCACGCTCATATGACTGGATCTTTTGATAAGAAGGTCAAAAATACAGAGCTTACAAGAAAAGAGACTTAGTCCTTGCAGTCAAAAGGCAGATGTTCTCCACACACATGTCAAAAGGCAAATTTAAAGTCAAACGGGAAGGACCTTTTATTGTCAACAAGGTTTACTCCAATGGTGCACGCGCACTCCTCAAACTCGAAGGAGACAAATGCATGATGTTTATCAATGGAAAACGTCTCAAAAATATACCTGAATGTCATTGGTACACCCAAACCATGTACAATGTACTCAAACCATGTACAGTGTACATTCTCACTCCTAACCAAAATCAAAATCCTCTGGTTTCGAGCCTCACAACCTATGACTCCTAACCAAAATCTCTTAGACTTGTATAAAATGACTACGAGGATCAAGTCCCACGACCCCTCTAGTCAAACTTTTGTTACTTGGATAACGCCCTTACAAGACCCTTTGTAACATCCAGCTATATAGATTAAGTCTTTTTGCAGACCCTGTATAGCAAAACTCAGCTATGTGGAATAAGTCTTTTTGCAGACCCCATATAGCTAATCCTTAGTTGTATAGAACAAGTCTTTTTGCAGACCCTATATGACTGCCTTCGGTTATATAGAACAAGTCTTTTTGTAGACCCTGTATAACCAAAATCTAAACAAAAACCAAAACCAAATCTTTGTCCTAAGGAATAAGTCAAGGATCCCGGGGAAAGCCTCACACATGGGCACCGGATAACATCCACTTTGTTTGACCCCTTTCGACACCAAAAGGATCAAGTCATGGACCCTGGAGAAAGCCTCACACATGGGCACCGGATAACGTCCACTTATATGACTCCCTTATTTTCGATTTGTGGATCCAAAAGATTGCAAATCACACCCTCATACAAGTCTGAGAAAACCAAACCAAACAAACCATCCACATAAACCATATCAAACCTCCACAAAAAATCAACCCAAACACCCATACCAATGACAAAAATAGAAAGAAAAACATTTTCCATTGATATCCATTTTAAAGTTTGAATACAAGCAGTGAAGTCAATGTACACATGGCCTCCAAGGTTAATCAGAAAAAGCAAAACCATCAAATGGAAAGTGCAGCAGAGAATCTCAGTCCAGGAATTTCTCCAGTTTCCCCTTAGCATTCAGTACTTCTGCCATGAAGATGCGCCCTTTGTAGCTTGCATAAGCTGGGATAACAGTACTAATGTCAATCTCGTCCAGCTTACACCAATACGAATACCAGTTTCTTAATGACAAAGCCTTAGCTCTCTGGAGCCACAAATTGACATCAGATGCTTCATTTGGGTCTTTCGGATCAGGCTCTCTTGTGGTCTTACCCTTGGCACGACTTTTAGGTGCTGCGGCAGTGGCAGTTGCAGGTGCTTTACCTCTTCTATCTGCAAAACAGATCAAAAGAAAGAAAAGATGGATTTCAGTAACAATGATATGGAACTTCTCAAAAAAAAAAAAAAAAAAAATTCGGCAGCATCTCCCCTTAGTATAAGACCAAAAGCAGAAGGCAATACTCAATTCTGAGACCAAGAATTGGCATCAAAGGCACACTTAAGTCTCAGAACCAAGGCTCCCAGTCCAAACAGATGTTCAAAGCACCTTAAGACCTTTTCAGGGGGCAGCAGGTTCGTGTTCAAGCACAAAAATGGCATTCTATAATTCCCACAAAGGCTCTGATCACATAAAGTTAGATGCGTGTTCAGTGATATGCATGTTACTACTCAAAAACAGGTGGATGTTCACTGTGACAACAGCAACAAGTGCTAAACAGTCAGGATTGACCGTGATATGAAGAAGTTCTGATAGAGTTTAAGACACAAGGGTTCTTCTCAATCGGATATGGCTGTAAAAATAAAAAAAAAAAAAAAACTGTTTGGCCTCCTTACCCACGGTCATTGCAAACTTGAACTGGTGGAGCCCATTGCTGAATCCCCTCGAGCTCAAGTCCTTCCCACAAATACAATTTGGTTATGATTAAAATCAGTGGAGTCTAAAACCTTGATCAAGTCTCGATGGATTCGTCCTTCTTCATCTACGGTCTCTTGATTTTAAGCAATGGAATCCATAACATGATCATCTTTTGTTTGAAATTCTTATGATGGGTCCACTTGGAGTAATTTACAAAAGAAATAATCCTATTTTTTTAGGGTATTTCGAGGGAAATTATACAAAAAAAAAAAGGATGCTGAGTTTCTTTCCAAATCAACTTTAGGTCAAAATTTGATTTCAAACCAATGTCCCAAATTGTTTTTCATCAAAACTCATAAAAGCTAATCTCTTTCAAAATTACATCTCATTTTGTCAAAATTGCATCTCATTTTAAATCATGTCAAGCCAAGTCAAAACCCAAACTTTGATTTTTGAAAATGAACCAAAAATCCATGAAGATCCAAACCCAAATTCATTTTCTCTAAAACTTTTGAATTTCTTAAAACCTCAGGGAATCCTTTTTGTGAGTGTTCCCCACATCCCCACAGAGATACCACTTTGGATATCTGTGAAAAATAGGTCAAAAGAAAATCAAACTCATTTCCAAAATCCAAACAAAATTCATAAACTTCTGAATTTTCTAAATACCTAAGGGATTCCTTTGTGGGTGTTTCCCACAGTCCCCACGGAGATGCTACTTTTGATATCCGTGAAAATAGGGCAAAGAAATTCGGATTTCTTATGTCTTTTCAAAATTCCGTCATCAAACCCTTCATGGTTTTTTATCAAAATTTTCAAATCCCAAAGTTTAGGCCTACAACCTACCTTGACAAACTGTCTTTTCATCAAGCCATCCATCATTCCCAGAGATTGGCTATTTCGAGGCACAATGATTATTATACCATAATCATTGCACCTCGAGGGGGCACTTGTTGACCTATAAAAAATTGCAAATACTGCAGCGAAGACACCTCATCTCAGCTTAATTTAGGCTACAGAGGTTATTTGCAGATCATGGGGAATCACTGTGAGAACCGGCATTCCATGAAGGTCAAGGTAGCTGGAACTCTCAGAGGAAGTTCAAATTTCGGGTCGAACAGAGATCATCAAACTCAAAAGCCACAAGCATGTCAGCCTGAAGTCATTTTCCCCCAAGCCGGGGGGTCACTGACCAAAGTCCTGCTTCCCGATGTCCAAAATTAATGAAAATTTAGATGCGAAGCTTCAGTCATGCTCAGAAGATTCTTTGCAAATTTTCAAAATGAAAAGACTCTGTTTGGCCTAAATTTCATTACATGTCAGCTTAGAGGACAGTAATCCTGAATTTGGGGATCATCGGCTAAGATCTTACTTCCAGAAGGCCAAAGCAAATAAAATTTGGAACAAATGCTCAAAGAATGCCCCAAGTTATTCTTCCAAAGTTTCAAGTCAAGGGGAGGTTGTTCGGATAGAAAACAGGCTAACTATCTCAATGTGGAGTGAATAGTGACCTAACACATGCAATAAATAGGTTACTGTTCGAAATCCAACTTCCTCGAATCCAAACTGCATGAAATTTGGATGAATACTCCAAGATGTTCTTGACGTCACTCCCTCCGAGTTTCAAATCAAACCGGGGTCATTTGGGCTTCAAACAGCTGAAACAAGGGCTCACTGCCATAAAAAGTCAACCGGAGAGTTGACCAAGTTCAGATGGTCAAACAAAGCTGAAACTTCTGTGACACACTCAAAATAGTGTCAAGAAGTATCTCTCCAAGTTTCGTGGCGATTGGACACCGTTTGGGCCCCGAACAGGCGGAAACAAGCCACATATGCAAAATTCCAAGAATGGGCCTTGGGAGTGACGGGGGCCCACAAACAAAAGGAGTTGACCATGTTCAGGTGGTCAAACAGAGCTGAAACTTTTGTGACACACTCAAAATAGTGTCAAGAAGTATCCCACCAAGTTTCGTGGCGATTGGACACCGTTTGGGCCCCGAACAGGCGGAAACAAGCCACATATGCAAAATTCCAAGAATGGGCCTTGGGAGTGACCGGGGGCCCACAAACAAAACGAGTTGACCACGTTCAGGTGGTCAAACAGAACTGAAACTTTTGTGACACACTCAAAATAGTGTCAAGAAGTATCCCTCCAAGTTTCGTGGCGATTGGACACCGTTTGGGCCCCGAACAGGCGGAAACAAGGCACATATGTAAAATTCCAAGAATGGGCCTTGTCCGTGACCGGGGGCCCACAAACAAAAGGAGTTGACCATGTTCAGGTGGTCAAACAGAGCTGAAACTTCTGTGACACACTCGAAATAGTGTCAAGAAGCATCCCTCCAAGTTTCGTGGCGATTGAACACCGTTTGGGCCCCGAACAGGCGGAAACAAGCCACATATGTAAAATTCCAAGAATGGGCCTTGGGAGTGACCGGGGGCCCACAAACAAAAGGAGTTGACCATGTTCAGGTGGTCAAACAGAGCTGAAACTTCTATGACACACTCAAAATAGTGTCAAGAAGCATCCCTCCAAGTTTTGTGGCGATTGAACACCGTTTGGGCCCCGAACAGGCGGAAACAAGCCACATATGCAAAATTCCAAGAATGGGCCTTGGGAGTGACCGGGGGCCCACAACCAAAAGGAGTTGACCATGTTCAGGTGGTCAAACAGAGCTGAAACTTCTGTGACACACTCAAAATAGTGTCAAGAAGTATCCCTTCAAGTTTCGTGGCGATTGGACACCGTTTGGGCCCCGAACAGGCGGAAACAAGCCACATATGCAAAATTCCAAGAATGGGCCTTGGGAGTGACCGGGGGCCCACAAGCAAAAGGAGTTGACCATGTTCAGGTGGTCAAACAGAGCTGAAACTTCTGTGACACACTCAAAATAGTGTCAAGAAGTATCCCTCCAAGTTTCGTGGCGATTGGACACCGTTTGGGCCCCGAACAGGCGGAAACAAGCCACATATGCAAAATTCCAAAAATGGGCCTTGGGAGTGACCGGGGCCCACAAACAAAAGGAGTTGACCATGTTCAGGTGGTCAAACAGAGCTGAAATTTCTATGAAACACTTAAGATGGTGTCAAGCAACATCTCTCCAAGTTTCGTGATGATTGGACATCATTCGGGCCTCAAACAATGGAAAATAGACCGCATATGCAATGTTCCAAAAGTGGGCCTTGTCCGTGACCGGGGCCCAATTAATGAAAAGTTGACCAACTTCCTGAAGTCAAAATGGGCTGAAATTTTTATGACATGTAGAAAATAGTGTTAAGAAGCATCCCTCCAAGTTTGGTGGCAATCGGACTTCGTTTGAGCCCAAAACAAATGAAAATGGGCCACATACGCGAAAAACCTGAAATTGGGCCTCGTTCGTGGCCCAGTCTGCGGTCACGGACCTTCAAGGGAGGTTTCCCACGATTTTGGGTGGTTTCCCTCCACTCCTCTTCGAAATCCAACTCCCCACAACTGCTATTAACTCCCCAAAACTGCACAAAACTGATTGGGGAGTCTATAAAAAGGGGGAATTTGGAAGTAACAAAGGACATACACACACATAAGGAAGAAAAGTGAAGAAATCGAAGAAAGGCACCACCTAAGGCAACAAGAAGCAAACTCCAGCAGCACTTCCACGACCATTCCCACCTTCTTTTCTTAGTTCTAAAGGTGAGCAAGAAAATTCAGAAGGAGAGAAGGAAGGGAAATGGCCAAAGTCCATACCATGTTCGTACGACGCCAATTTTTGAGAGGATGACATTGTCACCTCTGTTTCTCTCATTCGTAGGGCTTTTTAGCCATTACAAGAGTTGTGAAAGAAGCCTCTCTAGGCCTCATTTTGTTCCTTGAAAATGATAGGTTCAAATGACACAACTCCGGCTTCAAATTTGCCCATTTCGAACTTGAAACAAAAATGCAGTCCGTAAACACGAATGATGAGTCACAGCGGTTTCAATTGATTCCATAATAAAATGTGATCTTCTTGATGGTTGTCCACCGCTCCAAAGTCATGAGAATGGAGTTCCAACACTTGAAAGAAGTTCCAAGAAAGAACCAGCACGAACAGCACAAAAAAACGGAGACACAAGGCCATTGTCTGTCAGTGACCGTGACCCCCGGTCACTGGCAGGTTCCAGTGACCGCGGGTGAGTCACGGTCACTGGAAGGCCCTAGTGACCGCGGGTGAGTCACGGTCACTGGAAGGTCCCAGTGACCGCGGGTGAGTCACGGTCACTGGAAGGCCCGAGTGACCGCGGGTGAGTCACGGTCACTGGAATGGGGTAGTGACCGCGGGTCACGGTCACCCCCCATCTTTTCCCCTTTTCCACATTTTCTTCCACCTTATGTACATTTTCTTATATTTTCCAAATTGAGATCACATCTGAGACTTGAGGGAGGGGTTGTAAATTTTCAAAATGTATGTAAACAACCTGCATCCCCGCGGTCAGGGCACTTGAACCCATGTAAACAAAAGGGAAATTAATGATGAACTGTAATTATTTTCCCATTCTTCTTAACGCTTAAAGTGCGTGAATGTCGGACCTTGATTCCGTAATTCATTTCCACGCCTACACATTTTAAGCACGATCACCTTAGTATAATACTTCTAATCTTTTTGAGCCCAAATTGAGGTAAGAAATTGAAAGAATAATCTACCGCCTTTGACTTCCTGTTATTACCGCCTTTGACTTCAATTATACTGCCTTTGACTTCTGTTGTTATTACTGCCTTTGACTTCTTACACTTTTATTTTATTTTCTGCACTTCTGTTATTTTTCTTGTTATGTTTATGTTGATTTTAAGTTTTGTTTTTGCATAGTTTGTGTTGGATTAGAATTCATTGCATGTATTTTCATATCATAAGATTTTGTGCATATTTAAGTTGCTGAAAATTAAGCCTTCAGATCTAAATCTAATAATAAAACTCAGACTCAATACACAAATAGTACAACTCAACACAGTTTCAGTAAATTGCAAAAACAGTTTTTGACAAAAAGTTCGAAGTGAGTAGACCAGTCAAATCATAATATTTTTCTTTGAAACTTGGTAAAATTAAATTTTAGGATGTGGTCTTTCATTCCACAGAATTTCAGATCAAAATAATTCAGGAAGGCTTGTGAACCAAAGACTTAAACTTTGTCAATCAGTCAATTCGGATCAGAATTTCTGCACAGAATTTTTCAAAGTTATCATATTCATATATTCATAACTTTTTCATTTTAGATCCTTTTTCACTTCCGTTTTTTTTTTTTTTTTTTTGTTAGCTTCCTGCATTGGTAGATCATGATTTCTAATCATTAAACTTATATTTATGATGCATTAGAATAATTCAATCATGCATAAAATTTGCATTAGCATACTAGATTTTCAGACTTAGAATTTTTCAGCATCTCATGGCATGCATTGCATTACTAATTTTACTAACTTTCTAATTTTAATTTTGTTTCAAGTTTTATGTTTTTATTGTTTTAGATAATTTCCAGAATTAAAATATCTTTCTAAATTTTTTTTAATTGAAGATTTTAAATTGGAAAGTTTTCTAGTTTTAGAAATTCTAACTTAGGAATGTTTTAAACTTTTGTTTACTTTGTTTCTAACATTGTTTATTTTAGATAGTTTCTAATTTTAGTTTTTATTTTGAAAGTTCTAACTTGTGTTTTATTTTTGCAGCAATTTTAGTTTTATTTTAAGAATTTTTAGACTTAGGTTTTCTAGATTTAGGATTTTTTTTCTTTTCACTGTTTTGTAATTAATTTGATTTTGGCAAGTAGGATACTTGTATTTGTTAGATTTTAAATTAGACTAGTTTTAGATTTTTATTTTAAGGCATGTCAAGTTGAAAAAGAAATCTTAAAATACATAGCTCCCCGTGGATTCAACGCCGTACTTATCAGGATATTACTATACCGCAGCTCTACACTTGGAGTTGACGAACAACTAATGCCACCTTGAGAACACAAGGTGAATGAATCTTCTCACAGAGAAGACGATCATCTATTAGAGATATAGAAGCAAAGTCTCTAGAACTTGAACCTTTAGTAGAATCTCTCTAAAGATGCTTTAGAGAAAAGAGATCTCTCAATTAGATCTCCTAGGCTCTAAATAATGAGAGAGTTATATGTCTAGAGTTGAGAGAGAATCCTTTTTTATAACCCACAATTAGTGCCTTAGGGTTAGAATCCATGTAAGAATCAAATAGGCAACTCTGGCACAAAAAGAAAATAATTCTGCGTAGGTCAATGGTTTTTTCTTCATCAAGCACTTGAGCAGACAAATGGGCAGTCGAGCAAAGCTCAATTCTTCCTACAGACAAAATTCTGCATTGGGCACTCGAGCCGAGAAATGGGCCCTCTAACGGATGGCATTTCTGTATATATTTTGAAAACTTTATGAGGTCATAACTTTGTCGTTTTAACTCCAATTGATATAATCTTAAAATTTATAGATATCTACTTGAAAAGTGATTTCCAAGGGTACTTAGATTGCCCCGAACCGATGCTTGGTTGAGAGATATAACCATTTTTCTCCAAACACCTCCATTTAAGCGACCCGGTGAAGAACACTACAGTCCCATCTAGATATTATAAAATTATAACTCAATTAGACCTTGAGTTTTGTCCAACCCATAAATCAACTAACACTCAAAATCCTAATAATCTTTCCCTTCGACAATTCATAGACAAAACTCCCTGACAAATACAAATCATCTACCCAAAATAAAATCCAAAAATGACATTGAATTTTTAGCATAAAAAATTACCTTCAGCACTTGTAGATCTATATTGTCCATATATCTCGACTCCCCTTGAATACCAAGCACTCACAAATCCAGTGTTCTCCCCTTTTTTGTCTATAATTGACAAAGTTATAATTTGAGTATGCAGCATAACCATCAATTAGGATTCAACAGGAACTCCCCCTTAATTTCATCTTCGTAACAGCACTAGGGTTGAGAGCTTGATCATCTTAATTAAGGGTAATTAGAATTTAGTACCCACACTCATGAATTTAAATATTTCAACACAGTGTATACCAACATAGTGCACAGATCATCTTCCTCAACCCACATGGCTTTTGTTGTGACTTTTGGCTCAAACATCTACTTTCTCGATTGCTTATTTTTTAGCAAAACTCTTAGTTTATTAGAATGGGGTCGAGTGTGTCCTTTTATTCCATAATGATAACATTTATTCCATAATGAAAACATGTTGGTATCGATTTAGGACTTGACACATTCTTTATCCTTGATACACTATGAACATGAAGAGCAATGGGTGCCTTTGCAGTGTCTTTAGCAAAAATGGTGTTACCTTTAGGCTTTGAAGTGGATGCACCATCAGTATAACCAAGGCCAAGTTCGTCAAAAGGAGCTTTCTGAATGAGTAGTATGTTATCAAGTGTTGTCAAACCATCCATCTTGTCTAATAATTCCTTTGATCCAGTCAACTTTGACATTATCATCTTCAACTTATCATTCAAGTTAACATTTTCAGTTTGACAAGTTTGCAGCTAAGGGTGTACACAGTTTGGATTGGGTCGAATTGAGTTAAGTCCGTCAACAAACCAATATCTACGGATTAGTAGTTTTGTAATCCGTAATCGATCTGTTGCTCATTAAAACCAATTCGAACCGAACCGTGGATCAACGGTTTGGTTCGATTAAAACCGTTGAATCTGCATATGTTGTTGTTTGAGAGAAAGAAAAGTGTTACCAGAGAGAATACGGTGATCAAAGACATAGACTGGAACAACCGTCCGATACCGAGTCGCAGCAACGATCGTCTTTTTTCCCTAGATCTGAAACAAAATCCTCTATTCATAGTTTCTCCTTTAGAAGAGACTCCAAAGCCCTCGAGGTCTTTCTTCTCCAATCAACATAAAGAACCTGATCAAAACCCTCTTCTCTGCATCTATGAAACTGAAGAGCCCACTGCTCTTCACTGTGACAAGCCAAGAGCCCTAGCAAACAAAAATCAACTCCAACATAGATCATCTGTAGATCATGCTTGAACCACACCAACGGGACATCGTTCACCTCTTGTCAGTCCGATGCCAACACCAACAAGGCGTTCAGAGCCACAGATCTAGATCCAGCGAGAAAGAGGTGGCAATGATTGGAGGTGGTGTGGAGGAAGAAGGAAGAAGAGGAGATGGATGCGTACAGGACATGCAAGAAGTGCCATGAAAAAGAAGAGGAGGAGGAGACGACATCCATCAACAAATGGGTTTATGTGAAAGGGAGGGATGGCAATGCTGGATGGATTTGGATCGCGTGTGGGGCAAGTGATGGTGATAAGGGCCTTGAGTGGGGATTATGGGGTGTTTGGGATTAAAGAGGGGGCATTTGGAGGAGGAGGAGGAAGAGGAAGAAGGGAGATAGAGATCGCTAGAAGACAAGGAGGAGACAACGAGGGACAGGAACCCCTCCCTCTTCCCCCACCCCGACCCCGGCCCCCCTTCTCCCCCTTCCCCCATGCTCGAGCGCTACAAAAAGAAAACAGAAATGGGATGGGCAGTTGGGGTTTGGGCATTGAGCAGCTGAGAAAGAAAGAGAGATGGAATGAGCCTTAATATGAGACCCTTTTATATTGCTGAGAAGAATGAATTGCTGAGATTAAAAGATGAGAAGAGTGAATTGAGATTGTTGTCTTTTAATATATTTTATACAAATATATATTTTTTACATCAACAGTTTGGAACGGTTTAAATCTGCAGATTAATGGTAAAATCCGTCACTAATCCGTTGCTAATGAATTAGGATTTTTTCAATCCGTCACCAAACCATTAACCATTGAATTGATTAAAAAATCACAAATCGGATCCGTTAAACGGATCGACAAATTTTTGTACACCTACATTTGCAGCTTTCTCTCCAACTCTTCCATCTCTTGTGCAGATTTCTCAAAGTCAACATGAAGCAATTCATACTTTTGTTCTACAACAATCAACTTGTTAGCCAAATCATTCTTATGATTTTCAAAGAGATGTACCTTTTCAAGGGCTTTAGCCAATTTAGCCTAAAGAGAGGAATTGTTCTCTTCTGTAGCTTTCCAATTAATGGCAACCTTCTCATTAATCTTAACCATCTTCATAGCATTTCCAAGCATATATTCTGCTTTCCAATCATGTTCTTCCTCCTTTGACATATTATTATCATCATTAGAATCAACTTTAGAGGAAACTTGTAAAGAAACAGAATTAGTCCTGATCATAAAAGCGATAAAATTTTCTTTGCTAGTGTTAAAAGCATAATTCTCAATCTCATATTTTTCTTTCTCTTCATTAGAAGAATCATCATCTCAGGTTTTATTGAAAGCCTTTTTCTTCTTTTTCATGTTACCACAATCACTTGCAACAAGTTCATATCCTTGATACTCAAAACACTAAATCTCTTTTGAAGATTTCTTCTTTACAGATTTTGAGATCTTCAAATTAGTTTTCTTCTCCTTTATAACTAGCTTGAAATGTTTCATGAATTGTACAGTCACTTGGGGATCAATCTTCTCTAAATTAGAATCTAAATCGCTTTTAACAATCTTGTCTAATTCTTTAACAACTTTTAAAGCAGCTCCTTTTGGTTTTACTTTCTAATTAGCAATTAAGTTTTACTCAAAAGTTTGAAGATTCCCTACCTATTGGAGGGAGCCACCAGGATTCCTAGATATTGTATACAGACTACTGCGGAAATAACTTTAAATGATGATGATTCAAGAACCATACTTACAAGATAGGGTTGTAAATGGGCCCCCAATTCTCTGAATACCCAAAGGTTCCGACCCGTTAATAACTGGGTTTGGGTCCTTATTTAGGAATCGATAAGTAAATGGGTCTAGGTCTGAGTCCTATTTTTAGACTCGTGATCCAAACAGTTCTGGGTTTGGTTCCACCTTGGTCCCAACTTATGGACCCGATACTCAACATATTAACCTAATTTTTGAAAAGTTTTCCTAAAAATTAACTTTTTCTCTAAAGCATTCTCTACATAGACTCAGACCCAGACCGAACCCCCCCATACATGGTTCCGATTCCGGTTTCGAGTCCCTCCACTTCTTAAAGATTCTGATTTCGGATTCAGGAAACTGGTTCCAAAACAGTTCCGATTCTAGTTCCAGGTCCATCCTTTTACTAATGATTTTGATTCTGGGTCCACTATAGACCCGTACCGGGACCAACCCATTTACAACCCTACTACAAGATCTCTTTGATTTGTTCTCGGTCTTAGAGTAACTCAAAAATCTCAAGATTTTCTACTGTATTTCTCTTTGCTTGAACTCGCACCAAGGTGTGGGGCTCTTTGCGAATTCTCTTTGCTCTTAAAAATGATATTTCTCTTGTTTTCTTCCCAGTGAGCAATAGCGCAGATTTATAGGCTACAATAGGGATCTTAAGAAGAAAATGAGGAATAAGTTTCTTATGAAAATAGGAAATCCTAATTCAACTCAAATTAGAATCCTAGTTCCATAAATTACAATTCAATCCACTAGAAAATTATAATTGCACTCCCGTCCTTATTCTTAAAATTATATTTTGAGCTTCTTGTTATTAAAGATTTATTAATCTCCCCAAGTTAAGATTTTAGATATCCATCAGTTAAACAATTGCTGACATCTACATTTAATCAATATCTAAATAATTATTTGAGACCTTATACTTAACTTATTTGATATGTCGAATACAAAGTCCACCTGTAGGGTTTGACTTAATCAAAACTTATAAGTTTTATCAAGAGGATATCATCAATCCTTATTATGGGATGTGGATTCCATCAATAAATTAATATCCACCACATATATAGTGTAGTCATCCAATTTACTAAGATTATTGACCTATAGAAGGTCTAATTCCTTTATAAATCAAAATGTCAAACACTAAATGTATGTGTCTATTATTTATACTGGGATTAAAAGTACATACACTCATAATAATCATTAGGATGTTAATCGACTTATATAGTCAGTAAAAAGAAAATAAACCCAAAAGCGGTCCTGTTCAATACACACAAATCATACTAGCATAACGAGTCGAACCATACCATTTCCCACAACCAAGACATACTTGCTAAAACATCATGCCACAATCGCACCGATTGTGTGTCCAACTCCATCTAGATTGTAAACAACAATAACTTATATTCTATATGAATCGATAATTAAGTCTTCCATGTATAAGCTAAACTCTACATACCAACTTATTTACTTTATAGAGTAAATGAAGTACACATGCATAATAAAAAAAACAATGCAACCATTTGCCCATACAATATTCTTATTAGGATGAAAAGACAAACTTTACTAATAAATAAATCAGTCAAAGACAAATACATAAAAGCATACATTTAGCATAAATTTCCAACACTACCAACTCATCAACCTTGAAATTCTTCAATTGATTATTGCTACTACCTTGGCATAATAACTTATCTGGGAGAAGTCGAAAACTTTTTCTTACAATTTTATCTTCAGGATTTGGTTCTCCTAAATTAAAATATGAGTTCACAATATCACTCAGCTTGCAATAAAAGTTATCAAACTTTTTATCATCAACCATTCTAAGGGTTGCAAAGAAAGTAGTAAGAGTTTGCAACTTTGTCTCTTTTACCAACTTAGTTCCCTTATGCACTCTCTGTAAAATTTCCCATGCCTTTCTTGCATTTGTATAAGTAGAGATCCTAAGAAATTCAGATGGCAATACTTCATTGTATATTGCATTTTTAGCTTTATTATTATTGTTGTTTGCATACTTTTCATCTTTAGCCCACTCACCCATAGGTTTTTCAACAAATCTTCCTTTAGTAACAACCTTGGGTAGACGATAGCCCTTGACAATAATTTGTCAGACATCTTCATTTATAAATCTCAAAAACGCAATCATTCTTACATTCTAATATGTATAATCACTAGAGTCATCTAAAAGAGAGAGCGAGTTGTGGATGTGCCTTTCTGGTTGAAATCCATTCTAGAAATCCTTTTGATATACTTTTATGAATTTATTGGCCCCCAAGAAACTCCATAGAAGGGCAATTCATAGGAAGGACTACACCCCACCTCCCACCCCCTTCGCACTAATAATAACATAAAAAATCTAAATAAGAAGCAATAAAACTAAAAGAAATGGATCAGAAGCAACAACACAATACTTATTGTTAACGTATTACGTGCAATACCTATCTTGAATAATTAAATATAGATGAAATAAACCAAATATGTGTATCAATTTTTAAGACATTTGTAATTGGCAGGTGGGTATAAAATTGCCTTTATATCTCCTTTCATTAATACTAAGTAACTATTATAAGGGCATTTTAGTATATATTTACATATATAAAATTTTCCTCTTTACATATGAAAATTCTGCTGTTTCATAATGCCATAAATGATATTTTCTTTTTGTAAATGAATATTTCCAAATATATATTTGTCCCTGCCGTATGGTGAGGGGAGGATGCATAGAAGAATAGTAGTAAATATATATTATATAAAATAAATAAGCATAGGAGGGTGAGGGCCAGGGTTGGACCAGGCCATTATTGTTCAAGGTAGGCCCTTGAATTTCAGGGCCCTTAATACCCTGTCCAATCGCAGCCCCTAGAGCGTTTTATATGAACCAAAAGACCTCATTTCAAGGCTTTTTAGGTCTGGCCAGAAGGGCCGGACCCCTCATCTCAGTGACAAATTGACGGGCCCATATAGAAAGACTTCCCCTCTTTCCTCCGATCTCCAGCTCTCTAACCCATCTTGGTGGGGCTTCTACCCATCTGGGTTTCTTCAACCACAGGCAAGTTCTCAGTATCTTTTCTGATTTCTTGTAGTTACTGATGCAGCTGGTCATTGTTGTTGATTGTTCTCTAGATCATTGTTGTTTTGGGTTTTCTTGGATGATTCCATCCCCGAAGTTTTAGGTTATTGTTGTGTTTTGGCTCTTCTTTCCGAGCATATTTGCAAAATGGGTTCGAGTTTCGAGTTCATGCTTTGCTCAGCGATGTGTGCCTTTTTATATCGCCGTGTGAGTGTGTTGTTGAAAGCGTTTATGGGTTTGATGCTTTAATTGTTTTGGGTTGGTTCTGGAATTTTCAATTTTAGTTTGATGATATTGGGGTATAGGGATTCGGCTCCTAGTCTGTTTCATCATGTTTTTTCTTAGTTAGTGTTTTCGGATTTGGGTTTCGTGCTTTATTGCTACGTTTGATTTGGTTTATCATGTTATGATCTGGGTTTAATGTTTTAATGATTTCTATATTGGATTTCATATTAGCTTTTGTTAGTTTTCATTTGTTTATTATGTTGCGATTTGGGTGGTAGATTTCTGTTCTTTTCTTCTTTTCTTCTTTTTTTTTTTTTTTTGTTGGAATGGTTTTTTTAATTGAGTTAGTTGGCTTTGGGTTTTTATCGTTTTTTTTAAACTTTTTTGGTGTGTGTTATGGTTTGCATTTTGAAAATTTTTTATTAGAGAGTTTATGAACATGTTTTTGTTGTTGCATCATTATGTGATTGGTTGGGAGGAGATCAAAAACAGTGCAGGGCATATGCCCCGGTGGGACGATGCCCTAATGTGGCATTACTTGCATTGTATACTTTTTAAGGCATGGATGTGGCTTTCTTTTCTTAACTTTTTTTTTTAACGATGCTTTCTTTGTTTAATTACAGCACTTACATTGAAGAATTAGGGGCTTTTTCCTATTTTGTTTATTCTTTCTAAGCATTTGATTGCTTTCATCATTTTGTAATGTGTGCTACGATTGATTTGTTCCTTTTCTTTTCATACTTGGATCTCAAATGCATGATCACCAAATTTTTACCAAGCCTATTTGCACATCTGTACTGTCACACCCATTGTTGTTGGAATCCTTTGATTCTTGTGATATGAGTTGGTTGAAATCATATGATTCAGGATATGAATTCATGATTCGTTTGAGAGGTTTAGGTGGTCTATCCTATTACAGTTGATCTTTAGGTTCTTTTTATCTTTTGCGTATATGTTCTAGGTCTCCTTTCTGAGTGGCTAGATATAGATGCTTGCCACATGTTACATAAATTACATGGACTAGGACTTTTGATTAGTGTTTATGTGTGTGTGCACACAAACACACACATCTTTTTCTCTTCTCCTATGTGTTCTTTATCACCACATGCTGGTTCCAAGTCCACATTTGTGTGTGTGAGGGTAAAGAGGGACAACTGTGATTACAACCCTTTTTATTTTTAAACGTGCATATAGTTGTGTTCCTATTCAGCTATTCCTTCATTCTAACCCTCTTTTGGCTTGAACACTGCATATAATTATGTTGCTGTTTGGGTAGTCGTTCATTCCATTTCTGATGACATTATACTTTGGAATTTATTATTATTAGTATTATTATTTCATTTTTTAATGTTATCTAATACTTGCCAAATTAAGTATTACTTTTGCAGGCTATTTGAGAGATATAAACATCGTGTAGTGTACGAGGAGAAATAAAGTTTCATGGCAGACTTGGAAAATTTGCTTCTTGAGGCTGCAGGTAGAACTGGTTCCGGCAGGAAACAACACTCCCGTTCGCAGTCAAAAAGGCAGCGAGAAGGTTCTTATTCTGATGATGGGGGTGATTCAAATGGTGATGATTCAGATGGCCCAGTTTTTACCAATCGAAAGCCTTCAGCATCTCATGTTCCTCTGAAGAAGAGGTTCGAATCTACTGAGAGAGATGATGATTGGAGCAGCCATGGTGGTGAAGATGAAGATGACGATCACGGGGATCACAGTGGTGATGATTCAGACAGCATGTCTTCCATTGGAAGTGATCTTTACAAAGATGATGCAGACAGGAAAAAGCTTGCAAAAATGACTGAACTCCAACGGGAGATGATTCTTTCAGAACGAGCTGACAAGAAAAATGACCAGCAGTTGAAGAAGAAGGCGAGAGGAGCATCATCTCTCAGTGAGAAGAAGACAACTCGATCAAGAAAAGAATCACCTCCTCCACTATTGGTTCGTGGGCGATCCTCTGTCAACAAGTCCAACAAGCCTCAGAAAGATGCATTAAATGAGCTACGTGCGAAGCGAATGAAGCAGCAGGATTCAGAGGGTTTACGTAGAATAAGAGATGCAGTCAGTAGTGGAGGCATTGGTGGTAGGGATTCTTCTCCTGTCCGGCGAAAGCCGTCAGCCGCAGGTGCTTTTAGTGAATCAAGTAGAAGTGAAAGTAGCAGTGAGGGCGATAGCAAAGATGATGGTTCAGTGGGTGGTGAAGAATTGGGAGGAAGTGATGATGATGTGAACTCATCAGTGCCCAAGTATGAGAATATCAGAGACATTACAATCCGTAGGTCTAAGCTGGCAAAGTGGTTCATGGAGCCCTTCTTTGAAGAACTTATTGTAGGTTGCTTTGTAAGAGTTGGGATCGGGATGAGGTCTGGACGGAGCATCTATAGGCTTTGCATGGTCCGACATGTTGATGCATCAGACCCAAACAAACCATATAAGCTTGAGAACAGAACAACACACAAATACTTGAATGTTTATTGGGGCAATGAGAATACAGCTGCAAATTGGCAGATGGCCCGAGTCTCAGACTCACCCCCCCTAGAGGAGGAGTTTGATGAGTGGAAGCGCGAGGTGGAGCGCAGTGGCGGAAGGATGCCAAGCATTCAGGAGGTGACGGATAAAAGAGAGGCAATAGAGAAAACTAACACCTTTGTCTATTCAGCAGCAACAGTGAAGCAGATGCTGCAAGAGAAGAAGTCAACCTCATCTAAACCATTCAATGTTGCAGCTGAGAAGGACCGACTGAGGAGGGAAATAGAGGTGGCACAGAGTCGGCGAGATGATGCAGAGGTGGAGAGGATCCGGGCCAGGCTGCAGGAGCTGGAGGCATCTCGGCAGGCAAAGGACAAGGACTCTAAGGCTGTGAGACTGGCAGAGATGAATAGGAAGAATCGTGCAGAGAACTTCAAGAATGCCTCGGAGCTAAAGCCAGTTAACACAAGCCTGAAAGCAGGGGAGGCCGGTTACGACCCTTTCTCAAGGAGATGGACACGATCGAGAAATTACTATGTGTCGAAGCCTGAGGGAGGAGGTGAGGAGGCGGCAGCAGTGACAGCAAATGGGCATGCAACTGCTGCGATTGGTCTAGGTGCCACCAATGGGATAGGAGAAGGGCCATTGTCAGAGGCTGGTGTGGCTGCTACAGCAGCTGCTTTGGAAGCGGCTGCTGATGCAGGAAAGTTAGTGGACACAAGTGCTCCTGTCGATGGTGGGACGGAGCTGAATTCACAGCACGACTTTGAACTGCCAATATCATTGGCGGGACTGCAGAAGTATGGTGGGCCTCAGGGGGCCCATTTGGGTTTCATGGCAAGGAAACAGAAGATGGAGGCCACCATTGGATTCAGAGTGCCGGAGAATGATGGTAGAAGGCATGCATTGACACTGACAGTCAGCGACTACAAGCGCCGGAGAGGTCTGCTTTGATTTTGATTTGATTCACATGCATGCTTATGTGCTGGTGCTAGGAAGCTGTCACTGGTTGTTGATTCGGTGTTGAAGCCTCTGTGGCAGAGGCTTCTTCGTTTCAATTTCACTGTTCCGAAATGTTATTAATGCTATTGACTCTACCTCAAAAGATAAAAATGTTGTTCAAATCCATTGCATTGCAGTTGATCTAATGTGACATTTGTGATCTGTTTACTAATTTTGATTTTGGCCATCTTTGAAAGGATGGAGCTGATGTTTTTGGGAGTCCATGTCAGTGCAAGGTTTTAAAAGTACTATTGGAAATTATTAAATATAGTTTAAAATAGCATTTCCTCTCAGATCTAAAATTTCAAGGGACCTCTGTCTTAATAGTTGGTGGTCACATTTGAGTGACTGTCCTATAATTTGAATGCAAGAGGACTAAAAAAGGCTCCACAAGTTCTCACAACAATAAAATAGGGGAGACAGTAGTAGTTTTTCCTTGTTTTCCCTGCGGATTCAGCCAAGGTGTGAATCAGATTGTGACTAGAATTGCTGAGCACTGATCTGAGTCAATTTGGCCAAATCAACTTGGATTCGGGTCACTCGGCCAAGAACATGGTTGTACTTCCATCGGCTGCCATGACAAATGCTTAATTTTTTACATGCTCAAATTTGTGCTTCTTTTTTAAGTAAAGTTTCTTTGTTTTTTCTTTTTTTTTTAATTTTGGCTAATCGGAAAGTAAAGCTTCTTAATTTATGGAGATCTACTTAAAAGTTGGGTTAATTGATCTTGGAATTAAGTGAAGATTGGCTTGGATCTTTTTATGAAAAATAATGATTTGCTTAATTGACTGCTCTGCGTGGACCTGTTGTCCCCATTTGTTGCAGGTCTCAGCCCTTTTACTGCCCTTCCATGGATCTCTCTCCCAGAACCCAACCCATCTCCCAGCAACAACCTGCAACTACCCGTTGGACTCGTTTCATGTGCCTTTGTGCCAAATATCTCGGATCAGGCTGGAACTTCAAGCATACGTAGGCAGGGGTGGCTCAACCATTGGGCTGGAAAAGCCCTTGCTTTAGGCCTCCCAAAAAATAAGGCTCCAAAAAAGTAAATTCCATCTTTTTTTTCAGTCCAATAAAATAAAGTTTCAAAAAAGTAATTGTAGCAACTTAAGACCTCATAAAAATATTTAAAGCAACTACTATATTTTTACATTTCAGAAAAAACATGTGTTATCTTTTCATATTTCAAAAAAAGAATTAAAGATCATTTTTACATTAAGAAAATGTTGCAATTAAAAAAAACCATAAAATCACAACAAGCAAGAAATCGTTTTCTGTTTTGAAAATCTTTTAGTTTGCACATTTTTCCCTTTATATCTATGCTGCTTGAAATCCTTAGAAAACAATTTCAAATATAATCTTTTTTTTTTCATATTGAAGAAGTTGCATCAAATTCAAAAGTAATCCACATCTATAATTTTTGTGGCCAACACTCATAAATCACTAAATTAGCTTTTATGGTTTTATGCTTTAAAAACAATTAATTACAAACTCATATTATATGTTTATTATAGTTACTGTTCACTTTATTTGTAAATACTATTAGTTATAATTTATAAATATTAAATATATCTACTAGAAAAATATTGACAATACTTGTAACTGTTGCTTTTGTAGAAAGAAGTTTTTCAAAATTAAAATTAATAAAATCCTAATTTAGATCAACAATGTCACAAAAAAAATTAAGTAGATTAGCCATACTATTAATTGAAAAGGATATATTAGCAAAATTTGAATATAAAAAATTAAATAGTAATATTGCATTAAAAAAATAAAAAATAAATTTTAAATAAAATATTATTATAATATTAAAAATAAAAGAATACCCCATTTAGGATTGTCACTTTAGGCCTCAAATTGTCTTGAGCCAGCCCTGTACATAGGGCCAGGTCAAATCCACAAACTAATTATTAACCAGGAAGTAGGCTTGGTCTAACCATAGGCCTAAAATCACAGTCCAAATCCAGCCTCTTGGTGGGCCAAGATTGGTCTCACCCGTGAGCACTACTGGAAATGGTCACTTTTAGCGGCGCTGATTTCTTTTTTCGCGGCGAAGTTTTCTTTCATCACTAAAATTGCTGCTGATGCCTATTAGGCTTTGTCTTAAAAACCAGTGAAAAATTACCTTTTTGTTTAAGGAGAGAGAGAAATAGATAGAGTAGAGGAAGAAAGAGAAAGATACTCTTAGTGAATGAGAGGTGTACAAAATGAAGGGGGAGGGGGATCTTATTTATAAAATAAGATTATTTCCTCCCCCAATCAACCCAATATAGCAGGACTCTAACCCTAACTCCTTTCCTTATCTAATGTGAGCCCCAAGTAGGCATCCACTCATAATAATCGCTTAGAACACTTTTTAATTTATTGAGTTTTGTTCTCTTTTGGGTTATTATCATTAATAAAAATTAGTGCTTTTATTTTAGACCTTAATTTAAGTAGCACTTATAAATTAGATTAAAGTTACCAAACGAGCCCACTAGTCTTTTTACTTTTTATAATCATTAATAGTAATTATAATCCTTATCATCTTAATCCACTTGTTTCAGTTACACTAGCAAAGCAGGCTTGGGCCGGGGCTTAACTAATAAGAGATTCTAAGAATACAAAGATTATTAAAAAAAATTAAAAATAAAAAATGTATTTAATACATACATATTAATAAAGAAGAATAAATATTAATGAAGATAAAGCCCAAAGGATAAAATGAAATATCCAAAATCGATATTTAAAAAGTAAATGAAAGATGAAAAAAAAAATTATCATAAATTAAAAGTAAAGGTAGAATGATATAAAAAAAACCATTTAAGAAATAATAGATAAATACACGCCAGATAGAAAAGAAATGATGTGAATGGTATGAAATAAAAAATAAATTAAAAAGGAAAAAAGAAAAAATGGAAATGTAAAATACTAAATAGTGGAATACTAATGTTGTTTGGTTTTGAATTGATACAAGGTAATTATAAAAAAAGAAAAGAAAATTACAATAACGATAATTGAAGATTTTATTAAGAGGATTTTGCCAAAAAAAGATCCCATAGATGTTTGCTACACATGATCAGACTTTTAGTAAGTGCGTGCACTAATTTGGTCCCCTGGAATTGATTTTATGCAAAAAAAAAAAAAAAAGTTTGTACATTGGGCTAAGTGATGCTAGCCCTGCATACAAATAAAAAAAATTGAGTTTCTGGAGAGAAGAAAGGAAGAAGAGAGGAAAAAGAAGAAGAAGGAGAGAGAGAGAGAGAGAGAGAGAGAGGAATAAAGGAAGAAACAAAGAGGAGAAAGGAAGAAGGAGAGAGAGAGGAATAAGAGAAGAGACAAGAAAGGAAGAAGAAGGGAGAAAGGAAGAAGAAGAAGAAGAAAAGATGAGAAAGGAAGAAGAAGACAGAGAGGAATAAGAGAAGAGACAAGAAAGGAAGAAGAAAGGAGAGAGGAAGAAAGAAGAAGAAGAGAGGAAAAAGGAAGAAGAATAAAGAGAGGGAGACGAAGAGAGGGAGAAAGGAAGAAGAAGAGAGGAGAAAGGAAGAAAGGAAGAAGAAGAACTCATTTATTTATTTATTTTGTATGGGCTGCTGAGTGACACTCCCTTTTTTGTTCTTCCTCTCGTGTCTCTTCTTCGTCCTATCTTTTCTTCTTCCTTTTCATCTCTTATTCTTTCTTCTTCCACTCGTCTTCTTCCACAAGGGTTATGACATTAAAGAAAGGAAAAATAACTCCACAACCTCAATGGCATAGTCCACCAAATTCTATAACGGTGCAATAAATGTTAATCAAACAATACATGGGACACAACTATAATAGAGTCCACATTTCAAGGTTTAGTTCAAAAACAAACCTTTATTTGAAAAAAAAAATCTACAGAACCCAAGTTTTAAGTTTAAGCACAAGTAAATTCAAGGTTTTGAGGTCCCAAATTTATTTAGATTGCAGTTCAATTATTACTTTTATGCAAAAGAAAATAAAAGTAATCAACCATACAAAGAAGGCGACATAATATTTAACATGGAGACCCAAACAGAAAAAAAAATCCCGAGTCCAAAGTAGACGAAATCAAACACTAGCTTCTACAGTTACGGATATACTTACAAGCCTACAATTAGTCCCTTAATATAAGGTGTTGTGTTGTTCTTACTAGATTTCCTCGATACGCAGTCCCTCGGTGCCCTGCAATTAGTGCTTTGGTCTCCACCTTAAATGAATCTCTTCAACGGGAGACTAATCTCCTTCAAAGATGTAGAACCCACAAATCTCCTATGATGAAGTAGAAATAACAACTCTAGGACTTGAAACCTTTAGCTCAATTCTTATAAAAGCTTTAGACAGAATCTCCAATGTGTGATCTCAACTCAGATTATGGAGATGTATGTTTGTATCTTAGGGTTAAGAGAAATTTCATTTTATAACCCACTATTCGTGCCTTAGGGTTGTAGTCTAAGTATAAACAAAACAGGTAACTCTGGTACAAACAGAAAAGGTTTTCGCACAAGTTGGTGGGTTTTTGTACACCGTTCGATCGATCGATCAAAGGTCTGATAAATCGGATTAAGATAGTGTCTCAGGTCAGATCGATTAGATGTTTGCTCGATTGATCGGATAAAATTCAGTACAAATTTCTACAAACTTTCTGATGCTATAACTTTATTATTTTAGCTCCAACTGACACAAACCACGGATATTTACTCAAAATAAGCTTTCCAATGGTAGGTAGCTTTCGAATATCCAACGTTCAATTTGTGACTTAAAATCTTTTTAAACTATATTATCCTTAGAAAAACACTTCAATTTGTGTCGTTCTTTTTTTTATTTCTTCAAAATAAGCTTTCCAACAGTAGGTAGCTTTCCAATATCCAATGCTTGATTTGTGAGTTATGACCTTTTTAAACCATATTATCCTCTAAAAAACACTTTACTTTGTCGCTCTTTTTTCGATTTCTTCACTTTAGTGTATCCGGTGACTCATACTACAGTCTATATGAAAAGATATATAAAATACAACACCAATAAACTTAAGTTTTGTCTAACCAATAATTAGGTAATGCAAAAATCTTAACATAAATAAAAAGTAAGGTGGGGGTGCTCATCTCTTTAGTAGAGTCCACCTTCCTCTTTAATGGAGTAATTAAATCTAAAAAGCCAAAAGTGGGTTGTGAGATAAAAAAGTTATAGAGAATCTCTCCTAAAACAAAAAGGATGACAAATAGGAAAGAGAATTCGAGACGATGATAAATATGGTATAAAAAATAAGCAGTGATATCACTACTAGCACAAAAAGTACAAAATAAAACATGGCAGAAAGTCCTATTTGATTTTTATCAAAATTTTACGTCATTTTTTTTATTAAGAGCCAAGGGAAATTTTTCGGTAAAAACTGCTAAAAATAAAGTAAGAATAAAATGATAACTCCCATTTAATTTGGATTCCATAAAATTCCCCACACTACACCATGGTGGTAAAAGAAGAAGCCGTCATAAAATCATCTAGCACCACTCTATCTTAACCATCAACATTGAATCTAGGCTGTCAATCAACTTTTCATGACATTTTTATTTTGAAATGTTGATTTAAGGGGGATTTACCATTCCACTAATCAGGGTGACCATAAATAAGGACCCAAAAAACATGTAATATTGGTGGAGGACCTTCTGCTCAAATTTTAATTTTTATCTCCAAAGTTTCCCTTCATATGTTGACGTCAACAAAAGCCTAGAACTGAAAATCGTTATATAACTGACAAATTTCATCGACTTTGATAAATAATTTGTCAATGTCAATAGAAACTGATATACTAACTGGATATGTAAAATTATATAACTGAGCAGTTTTGTTGACGTTGGCAAAAACTAATATACTAACTAGAAAGAAAAACTGCATAATTGAGCAATTTCTTTGACATCTACAAATTATTTATTGACATCAACAAATTTTTTTGTTAACATCGACAAAAATTGTTTCACAAATAATAAAATAGATTCAACTTTGTAATTCGTTGCTATAGTTCCATCAGTTTCATTCAAGAGTCCTTTCAAGAGTTCTCTTATTTGGCCCTAAAATGCCTAAAACTTTTTTTAAGAAAATCAATATCCGCAATATTACTAAAACTTGGTTCATACATTCATTAAAAAAAGCATCAACCATTATAAAAGAAAATAATTGCACAATCTTATACACACCAACACAAAAAATAAACATTGTTTTTCCATTAGATCAATACTAAAAGATAACTTTCATCCTTTTACATTAAGATGTGGTTCTATCTTTACAAAAATTATGGATCCTCTATACAAAAAATCACTATGCCACCTTTACAAAAAAATCATGGCTCCACCTTTATAAAAAAATTATATCTCCACATCCTTTATAAAAATGAAGAGAAGAATTTGTCTCCACATTAACAAAAAAAGTCTCGGATCTACTATGATAAAATGATAAGACTCCATGATTACCAAACAAATAGGGCTTTGCTTACTTTTATCAACTTTTCATAAGTGGAATTCGATGCTTTCTCGTCTTCACACTCACATCCTTGAGAGCCTCACCACATTCCATTGACTTTTTTTTTTTAAGGTGAGAAACTGACAGAAGAAAAGTCCAACTTCTGAGCAGACTCCATTTTTAAGCCACGAGAATCTGCTAAGATTCTTTCACACGCGCTCTCCGTAAGTGGGAGATTCTTTCAGATCCTATCAGCAGGAAGTTATTCATTTTCAACGGTTTTGATTTTCTTCATGGTGGGCCCCACTGTAGAGCCTTGCGAATTGTTTGCCGCTTCCAGCGTAGAGGATCCGTGCTCTAAATGGTTAGCACCCCATCCTTCATGCTCCTTATTATCATCAGCTACTTTCCAACTTCTTCCATGCGTCACACACGCGTAGAAGAAAAAAAAAGGGACGTCTCCTGCAGCAGAGCTTTCTGTGGCTTTTGCAGTTCAGGATTTGGATTTTGGCAGTGAGGTAAATACTAGTTGGGCTTTCTTCTTCTTCTTCTTTTGAAAAATCTCTGTAAGTTATTCTGCTTTGGTTGTTTGTTTTTTATTTTGGAAAAAATGGATGTTGCATGTGGAATTTTTGGTTAAATGTTGATGAGTTTCAATGTTTCTTCTGATACCAAGTTGATTATTTTGTCCAAGATTTGTATCTGTTCTATGATATTGTGTTGGAATTTGATGTGTTTTAATGTTGGTTGCAACACCCAGTTAGTCATTTCATATTATGTCAGTTCTTGGATTTTTGGATTTGGACCTAGAGTAGGAATCTAAGATAGTGTTTGGATGGGTGCCCTATTATGTGTTTTTGTAGTCTGTACAGATTTAGAGACGATTTGTCTAAGATAGTAATCACAGCTCTTATACAAGGATAAGATCCACAAGATGAAATAGGGAAAGAGATCATGTGGCAGGGCAGATCTTGAATTGGTCAAGCCACCTTTTTGTTTGTGTTGGTATTTGATATATTTTGTGTTTCTTAGGAGACGTTTCACCTTTTTTGATTTGACTGCTACCAATCAGCCAAGACATCTTTAACCCACCATGAGAGGAGGTTCCTTTTCTTGCATTCAACTATGATTGTCTGTCAATCTGGTTAAATCCATAGTCCATTCCCAATATTTTGCCAGTGCTTAAACTGCTGTTACTGCTGTTGTTTGCCCATACCCTGCAGTGATGAACCCATCTCACAGTCTACAACATCGGCAACAGAGGCCAACTCTGAGCAATAGCATGTGGCAGTCTAGGGCCTGTTTAGCAACATTTCTTGGGATAGTTTTGTGTTCCAATGGAACGAAAATTGTAAGAATGTGTTTTGTAGTCACAAATTGGGTGTTCCCTAAAAATATTCCCACGGAAAATCAGTCCAGGGGCACCGAAATTTCGGCACAATAAAAAATCATTTCTTCATCGAGAATGCTTTGGAGTCCCAAAGATCTAAGACGCCTCTATCCCTGTTGTAGCTGAAAATCTCTTGTGGTCGAAGGTCTCTCCCTCCCCTCTCCAAGAAACTCTCAACCACATCCCTCAACAACTTCAAAACCAAGCAACATCTCTCTATTATTGCCTTTTCCTCAAACCAGCAACCTCTCTCGCGTGCCCTCATCCCTACCCAACAACAGCTTTCCTCTTTTTATTGTCACCCAACCATCATCATCTCTCTCTCTGTCTCCTCAGCCAGCAGGTCTATGATACCCAGATACAACATGGATATGATAAGAACACGTAGTGGACATGGATTTTACATACAAAAAGTGAAGTATCGGATATGATTCAACATGATACGTTTGCCCTTTTGAAGTATCCGTACATCATAGCAGCAAGTGCTGGTATCTCTTGTCCCCCACCCCCCCTCCCCCTCCCTCTCCCCACCACAAAAAAGAGAAAAAAAGGAAAAAAAAATCTGTCAACCTTCTTTATTTCAATCCATCTCTTTCGTTGCATGTAATAGCTAAAAGATGTCTTCGTTACATCTAGTAGGATCATATTTTCCATTGAGAATTGAGATGCCAAAATACAAAAATGAAAGCTGGGATGGGGATACAACATTACAACATTGCAGTTTGTGAATTTTCAGACATGGACACTAGTATCTTTTCCATTACTTGACATTTCATATAGAGAATAACACCACTTATTGCCATCTGGGTTCTATTTGGATTATGGAAATTTTGACAAAGGAATTCCTCAGTTGCTGAGAAAGGGGATCTTGAACCCATGATGGTCTTCCTAGCATTTCACTGATTGACTATCTTGAAATCAATTATAAAAGAATAAAGATTATTGCCAAAGAAGTTTAGCTCAGCTCATTCTCAGAATAGCACAACCTATTCTTAGAATAAATTAATTCTCAACATAAGAGTGATGCCAAACAGGCCCCTACTTTGCCCATCAGGCTCAGC
The DNA here is from genome assembly GCA_037013555.1 of Sextonia rubra. Classification (NCBI taxonomy): domain Eukaryota; kingdom Viridiplantae; phylum Streptophyta; class Magnoliopsida; order Laurales; family Lauraceae; genus Sextonia; species Sextonia rubra. The sequence goes on from JASUAD010000023.1 coordinate 14,104,717, forward strand.
GACCAGCCAAACCCTGCTCCTCTCATCTCCCATCAGCATTGCCTGCAACTTCCAACGTAAAAAAATTTGTTGCTTGCATACTGCAGATTACAATATGTTTTTGGTTTAAGCTTTGGACTAAGGAATAGAGAGTATCCACTTGTGGACACATGGTTATCACTTATCAGGATTTCCTGCCAAAGTCGCATAAGAAAATGCAGATGATTGTGTAGTGAGAGAAAATGGGTAAGAAAAATCAATGGTACATACTTTAGTACTGCAAAATGCATTTCATAGCTGTCTACTAAATAAATCTAGGCAAATGCATAATTGACATAAAAAATTCATCCCAAAAGAAATATCGGGTCTTCTCATTATTAATAAGATGTAACCATGACCATTTAGCATTGCTCCCGGTGATGATAATGTAATCCACATGGGTAAGAAATAGAATAATGAGTTGATTGCTTTTGTTTACGAAAATTTTATCTTTTTAAGGTTTTAGAGAAGGGAAAAATGAAGACGACTTAGAGAAGGGAAGAGAAGTCGAATGAGGAGAGATGTGCATTACCCAATACACATTGATATTGCTTTGTTTTATTAATTTGTTAAACTTTATAATTAACATCAAACACCCTCCAAAGACTACAAATATAAAGGTGTAACTAACATCGAACACGCTCCAAAGAATGCAAATATAAGGGAAAAAATTATAAAGAGTGCATAAATATCTTATGTATATTCCAATGCTCCCTCTCAAGCTAATGCATGGATATGAATCATGCCTTGCTTGATTAGAGTGAATCCTAGCTAATCTCTAGGAAGTGCCTTTGTGAAAAAAATTGCAAATTGCTCCTTTAGCTGTCAAATAGCATACTAAGCCATTCTCAATCTGATAAACAATGAAAAACAAGAAGAATTGCAGAGATCTTAACAATGAATTGCTTGCTTTGATGATCCCCTTGCAAGCCTTTAAATATACAAGGATTCCTATAAATGAGCTAATTTACAACTGTGCTGAAAAAATAAAAGGAAACTACAGCAATCTATATCAATCAGAATCTCCCTATACATGGTAATGTACAGCAGTCTACAGATCATAATTACAGATTTCCTAATCTGTAATTATCATACCAAACGGGCCGGCCCATTGGACGGACCCAACGGGCCAGCCCAATGGGTCATTCAGTTGACCTAGTCTTTTTACACCCCTCCTCAAGCTCACGGTGCGGCAGCAGCAGGAGCTTGTTCAAGGAAGACGAGAAACGAGCAAAGGTCTGAGCTTTGGTAAAGAGATCAGCAGCATTGTCAACTGAACTGACGAAGTAGAGTGACAAAGTACCCGATTTATAGTGCTGGCGAACAAGATGACAATCAATTTCAATATGCTTAGTTCGTTCATGAAAAACTTCATTCTGGGTGATCCGAACAGCACTCTGATTGTCACAATATAATGGTGTAGGAGCTTGAAGAGAAACACCTAGGTCATGCAGTAACCACCGAAGCCAGACAATTTCAGAGGTAGTATCAGCAAGAGCACGATATTCGGCTTCTGCAGAAGACTTGGAGACAGATGTTTGCTTCTTGCTCCTCCAAGAAACCAAGGAATGACCCAAGAATATGCAATAACCAGTGGTTGAACGCCGATCGTCCACATCCCCTGCCCAATCAGAGTCAGAAAAGGCGCGAAGATGAAGCGAACTATCGGAAGAGAGAAGCAAGGCATATGATTGGGTACCCTGTAAATAACGAAGAATCCGCAAGACAGCACCCCAATGAACCGAGGTGGGCTGAGCCATAAATTGACTCACAATGTGGACAGCATAAGCAATGTCAGGTCTAGTAATAGTCAGGTAAACAAGACTCCCAACAACTTCTCGGTACCGAGTAGGATGAGCTAAAGGCACACCATCGTTTTTACTCAGCCGTGCATTGATTTCCAAGGGAGTAGAAATTGGAGCGAGATCTGTAAGACCCGCACGTTGGATGATGTCCGAGCAGTACTTCATTTGAGAGAGGATGTACCCCTGTTTGGAATATCCCACTTCAAGCCCAAGAAAGTAGCGAAGATGACCAAGATCCTTCATCTCAAATTGGTTCTGAAGGAACAGTTTGAGCTCAGAAATACCTGAATGATCACTTCCAGTAATGATCATATCATCCACATATAGGAGTAGAATGACGATACCATTACTGGAAGTGTGAGTAAATAGAGCACTATCATGTTGACTCTGTCGAAGGCCACTAGAAAGAACTGATTCAGTAAAACGTTCAAACCAGGTACGAGGAGCTTGTTTAAGTCCATACAAGGCTCTCTTCAGATGACACACTTGATTGGAGTGGGGAACCCCAGGAGGAGGTACTATAAAGATTTCTTCACGGAGATGCCCATGAAGAAAGGCATTTTTGACATCAAGTTGATACAGTGGCCATTGACGAACGGCAGCAACAGAGATCAATGTTCGTACAGTGGTCAGTTTGGCAACAGGTGCGAATGTTTCCTCATAATCAATACCATAATCTTGTGTGTATCCTTTGGCAACAAGGCGAGCTTTATACCGTTCAATGGTGCCATCAGAATTTGTCTTCACTTTAAATATCCATTTGCAACCAATAGCTTTCTTTCCTGGAGGAAGAGAGACAAGCTCCCAAGTGTGATTTTGCTGAAGTGCAGCTAATTCTTCTTCCATGGCTTTTCGCCACTCAGGGTACTGAGAAGCTTCGGTATAAGACCTGGGTTCAAAATGTGAATGGACTGTAGCAAGATAGTTGTGATATTGAAGGGAAAACAAGTTGGTAGAAACAAATCCATAACGCTGCACATGGGTGCGAGTACGAAGTGGATATCTCCGTGGTGGAACAGAATCCTGATCTTCAGGAAGAGTGGGGACTTCAGCCACATCAGAAGGGATGGAGTCAGGTTTGGGCCTCCGTTGATAGACAAGAAGTGGCGGAGGATCAACAGAAGTTTCTGAAGTAGGATAGGTTTCAGATGGAAACAAATCTGGAAAAGGATCAAGGGGGTGTACAGAGGAGACAGGCTGTGAGGATGGCAAGGAGTAATAAGGTATATGTTCCATGAAGGTAACATTACGAGAAATGCGTAACTTGTTCAATTGTGGATCATAACAGCGATATCCCTTTTGTTCTATACCATAGCCAAGAAAAACACAAATAGCAGACTTGGGAGAGAGCTTGTGTCGCTCACTAGAGGGAAGCAAAACAAAACAAGTACATCCAAAAACTCTTAGATGAGAGTAAGTGGGTTTTGTACCATAAAGTTTCTCAAAAGGAGTGGCCCCAGATAAAACAGAAGATGGCATTCTGTTGATGAGATAAACTGAAGTGAGAACAGCTTCTCCCCAAAATGTAATGGGCACGGAAGAGGATTGTAGCATAGATCTAGCCGTTTCAATGATATGTCTATGTTTTCGTTCGGCTACCCCATTTTGTTGTGGAGTACCTGGGCAGGAGAGTTGAGCTATTGTACCATGACTGGCAAGCAGGTTTTGAAATTGTTGTGACCGATATTCCCCCCCCGCATCGGAGCGAAAAACTTTGATCTTAGCAGAAAATTGGGTGGCGATCATGGTGGTAAAGTTCAAGTATGTACGGAGAAAATTAGATTTATGTTTTAACATGTATAGCCAAGTAAATCTGGTGTAATCATCCACAAAGATAACATAATAACGTGAGCCACCCTTGGTGGGTTGAACAGCAGGGCCCCATAGATCAGAGTGAACAAGTGCAAAAGGTGCACTGGAAACTGAGGTACTTTTATTAAAAGGCAAAATAGTTTGCTTTGACAACTTGCAACCAATACAACCAGTAGATTCAGAGAAAGTGACTTTTCCAAGGCTTTTATTCGCAAGTAAAAAATCTAATTTTCCTTTGGACAAATGACCTAACCGAAGATGCCATAAGCTAGAGGATGAAGTTGATGTAGACGCTGCCAGAAGTGGTGAGGAAGGAACATGAAGAGAGGTCAAGTGATATAGATTCCCTTCTTTATGGCCAGTCCCAATCTGCTTCCCGGAGCGAGGATCCTGCACAACACAACCAGTGGAGTTAAACGAGACAAGATAACCCAGATTAGTAAGTTGACTGATGGAAATGAGGTTAATAGCAATTCCTGGAACACACAAAACATTCGGTAAAGATAGTCGTCCAGAGGAAGACTGAGATGTGATAGTACCAATGGTGGAAACAGGCATAGTGGTGCCACAAGCAGTATGAATGTTTAGAAGAGTAGAAGGCTTTCGACTGATACTTAATAATGATGAATCAGAAACCATGTGAGATGAAGCACCTGAGTCAAATATCCATGATGGAGTTTTACCAGAGAATGAGGCCATGGCAGAATTAACTGGTTCAGCTTGAGTAGTATTGGGACCACTGGAGGAAGTGAGGAGGAGCTGCTGCAGGCGTTCATCAATCATAGTCTGGATCTGAGTAGAGAAGTCAGGAGGTGCTTCAGCAGTCACTGCTGCTGTCTGGTTATGTCCAGGACGTTGACCGGGACGTCGATTTGGCTCTTTCTGATTCTGTTTCTTTTTCAGCTGAGGACAGTCTCTCTTCCAGTGTCCTGGTTCTTTGCAATAATTACAGATGTTGTTAGAACCGACAGGTTTACCCAAAGAGGATGACTTAGCAGCAACGAGGACGTGATCGGACTCAACGGCTTTGCGCTTTGATAAGATCTGTTGAGTTTGTTCCTCTGCTAGAAGTTCAGACAAAGCCACATCCACATATGGCAATGGAGATCGATGTAATAGTAGACCCCTAATGTGTTCATACTCAGGGCGAAGAGCCATAAGAAACTGAACTAGTCGAGTTTCCTGCCGATATTTTTCAAAAGTAGTTGAGTCGGCAGAGCAGGTAAACTGGGGTTCCATTAGAGCTAATTGATCCCATAATGCAGTCATTTTGACATAGAATTCATGAATGGACTGAGAGCCTTGTTCGGCAGTTTTAATTTCCCATTCAAGTTGATAACGGCGGGCGGAATTGGATTGAACATATAACCGAGCCAAATAATCCCAGGTATCCTTCGGATGAGAAAATTTAGACAATTGATGTCCAATGGAGGGAGTGACTGAATTTGCAATCCAAGAATTAATTTTACCCACAGATCCTTCCCAATCCTCATAAGCAGGATCCTTGGTGTCAGGTCCTGGCTTCTTTTCTATCACAAATTTCCAAAGTTTCTGCCCCTTCAAAAAATTCATCATGAGATGGGACCAGTAAGCATAATTGGTCCCATCAAGAATAACACTAATACCAGTCACCTTCTCAGCCATTACAGATGACAGCAGAAGATGGAGATGCAAGAAAAAACAATAAAGAAGCTCTGGGCGTCCCTGTTGACAGGGTGTAGAATGGCTATTGGACTACCAAAAACCAATTATGTCACAAATCAGCTTACAGAAAGCAAAGACTAACCAATTTTCGCGCCCAACAAGCCTTGGTCAAGTCTGATCCAACGGCGGATTACAAAACTGGACGGTCTTGATGAAAACAGTTCGGCATAAAATGCTGAACAGAGATGGCCACAAAACAGTACCTTAATGCAGCCCAAAAAATCTGAAAACAAAATCACAGAATATCTCCAATAAGTGGTCGACCACCTTGAGCTGGTGCGCCCCCTCTCTGATCAAGTGTGGACCCCACCTTTGTAACCCAGCCAATATCTGGAGGCGTGACCAACGTCCGATCTCCCCTCTTTCTCACAACAGTGGCTCTGATACCATGATAAACAATGAAAAACAAGAAGAATTGCAGAGATCTTAACAATGAATTGCTTGCTTTGATGATCCCCTTGCAAGCCTTTAAATATACAAGGATTCCTATAAATGAGCTAATTTACAATTGTGCTGAAAAAATAAAAGGAAACTACAGCAATCTATATCAATCAGAATCTCCCTATACATGGTAATGTACAGCAGTCTACAGATCATAATTACAGATTTCCTAATCTGTAATTATCATACCAATCAGAATCTCCCTATACATGGTAATGTACAGCAGTCTACAGATCATAATTACAGATTTCCTAATCTGTAATTATCATACCAAACGGGCCGGCCCATTGGACGGACCCAACGGGCCAGCCCAATGGGTCATTCAGTTGACCCAGTCTTTTTACACAATCTACTCCTCGTTGAAGTTATAATCAGCTTCTATGTGTTTGGTACGCTCAATGAAGATGGGATTTAGTGCTATGTGTATGTCTACTTCGTTGTCAGAATGCATTGGTGTAGGTTGGACATCAGACGACCTTGTGGTTGCGACCGAGCACCTCTTGAGTTTAAAACCTCACATATTGTATAAACCAAGGCCCTATACTTCAACAGTGATCTCATTATGAGTAAGTGCTTGTTTATCTTCCAAGTCACTACATTGCGCCCCACAAATGTACAGTATTCGGGTGAGATGGCCCAGTCAACATCCGATGGAAAATAATATCAAGATTATCATGTGAGTTGAGTATTATTACTATTCATTTTTGGGTTGCTGCTACAGATATCCAATTGTGCATCACACCAACTCTAGATGAGCAGTTTGAGGAGCATACATGTATATGTCAACTACACTGACTGCATTTGAAATATCATACATTGTGATTGTTAGGTTTCTTTTCCTATTCTCTAACACATGCATATATCATTAAGAAGATCATCATTATCCTTATTCAACTTGTGATTGACATGAAGTTGAGCATCCATGGGTTGAGCACCAAGGGCTTCCATAGTGTACATGTTTTACATTAGACAGAAATATACCCTGTTTAGACCATGACACTGTACCAAGAAAATACTTTAAATGGCCTAGGTCTTAGATCTAAAGAAGTCTTTGGCTATTTCTTGATGCGAATCATATATGCAAGCCACATTTTTTTGGTCAGAATATAGTTCCCGAATCCTATCCCATATTTCTTTGGCTCTACACAGAAGACAAAGGCCAGAGTTGACCTTGTGTTCAACTGAAGTCAAGAGCCAAGACATCACCAAGAAATTGTTAGATTCCCATCATCCATGTCTGGCTTTTCTAGTTTTCCATTAACATGCCCAAGCCAGTGCTTTTCCTCAATGAACATCTATATAAACTTTGACAGGTAATTTGTTCTCTTTTACTTTGAGAGATGATTAGAATGTGGGGATTGTTTTGGGAGTTACCACTCTTGACTTTATCTATTTCGTTTCCCAACACTAAGAGGATGATGAAGGCAGTTTTTTTCACCAATAAGATATGCTAGTTGATATTCATGCACAAAGGGAAAGCCTTGGAAATTAGAGTAAGCCTCCATCAAATATTAGCACTTCCAATCAGCACCCGCAAATTAATGCTACACACTATACATCGAACAATTGAGAAAAAGTATTTCATGAAGCGCTTTCACAAACCAACTGATGTAGCCATACTAATGGGCCCCGTCTGAAAGTTTATACCCATAGGCTCAAGACCAATAAGGCCCAGTAGAGTAGAGTAGATCCTATTAGTTGCTTTTGCTTTAGTTGCTTTCTTAATAATCTATGATTCTTTAATATTTAGAAAGTCCAATTATGTTTGGTTTAGGACTTCTTATTTGATTTGAATTTGTTGTTTCCTTAGTTAAAAAGTATTTTAGTTATAAATAAGGATGTAATCCCTTCATGGGAGACAAATATTGATATTGAATAAGAATTTAAGTTCAATTCTCAATTGCGAGAGTTGTTGTTTGTCTCTGGTGAGGTATCTAGACATCTTTTCCTTAAGCCCTTTTGGCTTGAAGATTAGTATATTGGCTATTCTTCTTCCTTGCGCAACTTCACCAACTCAGCATCTGATAAATTTGAAAGTACTAGGGTGATGCAGGCCGATCTCAGATCTGGCCCAGATCACAGGCCCGCAGGCCAATTAATTGATCCTTGATCTCCTCAAGGATCCCTATCCTTAGTTAAATAGTTTTAATTAATTATTTACTTCATATTTCATGGTGAGTTAAGATTAGAACTTGCTTAATTTATTTTTAGCAAGCCATGTTTGTTTAGAGTTAGTCCTTCCTACTTTAGAGACAATCGCTCCTATATAAGGATGAGTCATTCATTGTAGTAGGGATGCTTTTATCAAATTAATGCAGTTTTTCCAGAGTTTTTCTCTTTCTAGTTTTGATTTGAGTTTCATTGTGATATTGAATCCATCTTCGGATTCGATTAATCCTCCGGGAGATTGTTCTACAATCGATTTGAGATCCGGGGTTGTGCCAGATTGGTATCAGAGATTAGATCCGGTTACCGGAAGCCTTCTGTCGCTCCTAGAATTTGTCACTCCATCGTTGCATCCACTTGTGAAACTTCCACCACCACCAAAGCCCTAGCAGCCCCTTCCAAAGGTGTCGTGATCATCAAAACTCCTCCAACCCCATCACCCGAAGGCCTGAACCCATCTACCATCCCACCCTCGTGACCACGACACTCTTTCCCGCTCAACCCAGAACACAAGGCCACAATTCCTAGTAATCGAAAACCAGCAACCTCTCGATCGGAAGCCAATCCACCACCGCCACATAGCCGAAGCCCACATCCACGACAAACCCCATCCTTAACCGAGCTCACCCTATCTCCAACCCTAAATCCTTTTCCATCTCCAAACCCTAAACCTTGAACCGACACCTTCTGTCCACCTAGATCCCCACTCATGAAACCCATTAACCCCTTTGCTTCGGCCGTCTTCTTACACCACCACCTCCATTCAAACTCCCGATTGTAGCCATCCATACCCACGCCAGAGTGAAAAAAAAAGAGAAGCAGAAGACAGAAGACGAAGGAGAAAGGAGAGCAGAAAGTGAACGACACATGCCGTACACTAACGCCAGGGCTCCTTTCGCACTTTGCACCACCGTCGGCTGATCTTAAGTCGTCACCACCACCGCCGATCGTCGCCACCTCTAGCAGCTCTTCGTCACTGAGCACAAAAAGTTCACGCCTCTAACCCCTCTCTATTCCTTCCTTTCCTTGCAGTTAGTAGATAAGCCCTCAGGACCATCTCTTCTCTTTATTTCCTTTCCTGTAGAACACCTGAAACAAAGAGGGCAGCGAGGATAGAACCACGTGCGCTGCCCACTGACTTGTGATTGGACCTAAGCTGGTCCGACCCATCACAAGTCCAACCCGACCCGACCCACCCTTTTTCTTTTTTTAAGAAAAAACCTTCTTTCTTTTTCATAAAAAAAAAAAAAAAACCATGCCTAGAAAAGGTAATGATCTTCAACATTGGATGACTGACTGACGTAGAGATGAAACCATACTTAAATTAAGTCAAGAATTAGAAGATGTCCGGGACGTCTAAAAATTGTAGAAATTGCCATTGCTGAGCTACAAAATAAGCAATTTGTCAGTCAAGAATGATCATCCAATGTGTCTATGGTGTACACACCTGTCCAACCAGAAAGACCTAATAATCAAGAATCCATTCGTGATTTTATGCAGCGCTTTCTGGCTAAACGAGACCACCAGGGTCCCCTTGTTACACCTCCACCTGATGACATCACAAGGAAAGTCAAAATTGATATTGCTGACTTTAGTGGTGATGCGAGGTCGAAAATTTTTGTTGATTGGCTTAATTCTCTGAAAGATTATTTTGCTTGGTATGGTATGAATGATGCACAGTGGATAGCCTTTACCAAAGTTAAACTCAAGGGTCCTACTCGAATTTGGTGGTATGGCGTTGAGAGCTTGCAGTGGGCCAGCCTATTCTCCAGTGGAATATCATGAAAGATAAGCTTAAGAGAAAATTTTTTCCTTCTGATTGTATGGATACACTCCACCAAGAGTATCTAAGTCTCCAGCAAGGCACCATTACTGTGGAAAAATACACCAACAAATTTCGCATATACATTGTTCACTGTACCTTGAAGACAGATGACCATCTGACTATCACCAGATACAAAGATAACCTGCGTGCCGATATCAGACAAGAGGTAGCAATGTTTGATTATACCACAGTGGATGAAATCTTCAATAAAGCTCGGAAAGCCCAACATGAAATTCAGTTGTGGAAATGCAATACCTTTCAGGCTGGGGAGTCTTCCACAAGAAGAGGCCCTGACCCTACCTATAATCGCAATCAAGCACAAGTGTATACGCCTCCTCCTCAGCGACCAGCTAAGCAAACCCCTCAGAATCCTCTGCCAGGTATGCAACCAAGACAGGTTGTTCCTTAACAGAATGAGTGGTTTCTACAGAACCAGAATGGTAATCGTGCTTATGGAAGAACAAACAAAAGGGATATTGTTTGTCATGCCTATGAGGACATTATGCCACTGAATGCCCTCATCGAAATCTATACATTCCATTGAGCCTGACAGTGATGTCCAGCATGATGAGCATGTCGAATCAGGGCAAGTTGACACAGATCCTCCTTATGAAAATCTAGCAAATCAGTTAGATTATGCAGACACTGATGATGGCATTCTACTTCTTTTTCTAGATCGTCGATTGCTAATAGCAGATGCAAAAGAGGAAGAAGATTGGAATCATGCTTCTATTTTTCGGTCCTGTATCAATTGTATGGGCAAATCATGCAATATGATTATTGATAGTGGCAGTGCAATAAATGTTATTTCTCAAGAAGCAGTTAATAAGCTTAAACTCTTCACGGTGAAGCATCCAAGACCATAAAAAGTTGCATGGGTTGACAATTATTCCATTTCTGTTTGTCAGTAATGCTTTCTTCCTTTTAAGATTGGCAAATACGAGGATACTCTTCTATGTGACGTCATCCCAATGAATGTTACGCATGTCCTTTTTGGACGGCCATGGTTACAGAAGCTTAAAGTTATAACAGATTTTGAACACAATACCTATACTTTCAATTGGAAAGGTGGAAGAATCATGTTGCATCCTTTGCAGACTCCACTGTCCTCACCTTCCTCTTCTCCTACCACCTCTTCTCCTACATTTCCTATTCTAACAATGCAGAAATTTGAAGATGAAAGCAAAGTGCAAGGTGTCATGTATGCCTTAGTTGCCAAACAAGTTGCTGACGATTCTCTTGCCATGTCCATTCCACAGGAAGTGAGGCCACTATTGAACAAATTTGCTGATAGTTCCTAATGAATTACTTAAGGAACTACCCCCGCTAAGAAATATTCAGTATGTCATTGATCTTGTTCCAGGAGCTTCTTTACCTAATTTACCTGTTTATCGGATGAGTCCAGCAGAATATACGGAGTTAAAAAGGCAAGTTGATGATCTATTTATGAAAGGTTATATACGAGAAAGTCTCAGTCTGTGAGGTGTTCCAGCACTTATCACTCCAAAGAAAGATGGAAGCTGGTGAATGTGTATAGATAGTCGTGCCATTAACAAAATCACGGTAAAATATCATTTCCCTATCCCTCGTTTGGATGATATGTTTGATGTGATGACTAGTACATGTATATTTTCAAAAATTGATCTACGGAGCGGTTTTCATCAAATCCTTATAGGATCAGGAGATGAATGGAAAATTGCCTTTAAAATAAAGGATGGTCTTTTTAAGTGGGTGGTTATGCCATTTGGTTTAATCAATGCTCCTAGTCCTTTTATGCGGGTTATGAAGCAGTTGTTGCAACCTTATATTGGAAAATTTGTTATCGTTTACTTCGACAATATCTTCATTTACAGCAAATCAAAAGAAGATCACCTTCAACATTTAGATTAGGTCGCCAACTTCTCCGCTGGGAGCATTTCGCCAACTTCTCCGCCGGGAGCATTTCTACATTAATCTCAAGAAATGCACCTTCATGAGTGATTCTATAGTTTTCTTGGGATATGTTGTGTCTACACAAGGTATTAAGATGGATCTTGAAAAGGTGAGCGCAATTCTCAATTGGCCTACTCCTCTTACCCTTACTGAAGTTCGCAGTTTTCATGGTCTTGCCAATTTCTACAAAAGGTTTATTAGAAACTTCAGTACTATTATGGCTCCTGTTACTGACTGTATGAGGAAAGGTGAATTTAAATGGACTAACGCAGCCACCAGGGCTTTCGAAAAGATCAAGAAAAAAATTACTGAAGCACCCGTCCTACAGGTTCCTGATTTTAACAAGCTATTTGAAATTGCTTGTGATGCCTCGAATGTTAGCATTGGTGGTGTTCTTAGCCAGGAAGGACATCCAGTTACATTCTTCAGTAAGAAACTTTTTGATGCTAAGCAAAAGTATTCTGCATATGATTTGGAGTTCTATGCTCTTGTCCAAACATTTCGTCACTGGAGGCATTATTTGATTGCCAATGATTTTGTGCTTTATTCTGATAATGATGCTCTGCAACATCTCCACTCTTAGCAGAAAATCAACGCTAACCGTACTAAATAGAGTGCATATATATATGAGTTCAAGTTTAGCTTTCGACATAAAGTAGGAAAAGATAACATGATTGCGGATGCATTAAGCCGGCGGAAACATCTTTTGACCGCCATGTCTATTAATGTGCCAAGTTTTGAGCAAATTAAACAAGATTATGCAGCTGACAAATATTTTAGTTCTATTTATGTGGATCTCCTTAATGGTGATCATATTCAGCATCCTCATTATAGTTTTCATGATGGTTTCTTATTCAAGGTATGTAACTCTGTCTTCTAATTACTTCTATTCGTGAATATGTTGTGCGAGAGTTGCATGCAGGAGGATATAGTAGACATTTGTGTCGCGACAAAACACTTGCTCTTGTCAGCGACAGACATTATTGGCCTCGCATGAAGACCAATATGATTCATATTTGTGAGAGATGTAGGACATGTCAGCTTGCTAAAGGAAACAAGAAGAACATTGGATTATATCAACCTTTTTTTACCTATTCCCCACACTCCTTGGGAAGACATTAGCATGGACTTGTGCTAGGTTTACCCACGACTGCCAGAAAGATTGATTCCATCTTCGTTGTTGACCGTTTTTCAAAATGGCACACTTTATTTTTTGTACTGCAACTGCTGATGCTTACAAGGTGGCTAAATTGTTCTTCAAAGAAGTTGTTCAGGTATATGGACTTTCAAAGACTATTGTTTCTAACCGAGATACAAAGTTTATGAGATACTTTTGGAAGACATTGTGGATGTTGTCCAATACCAAGCTTAACTTCTCCATTGCTTATCATCCTCAATCTGATGGACAAACAGAAGTGGTAAATAGAAGTCTTAGACAATTGTTACGCTACCATGTACGTGATCGTATCACAAATTGGGATCAAGTGTTACCTATGGCAGAATTTGCATACAATAATTCTGTCAATCGATCAACTGGAATTTCACCCTTTGAAGCTGTTACAGGATTTTGTCCACGACTCCCTGTTGATCTTGTACCGTTGCCAGTTGATGCAAGAGTTAATGTAGATGCTAAACATTTTTTCTAGCAAATGCAGTAAGTGCACAGTGGAGTACGTCGCCATATATCTTCTAGCAATGATGTTTACAAATAGAAAGCTGATAAACATCGTCGACTTGTTGAATTTAATGAAGGAGATATAGTTATGGTGCATAATGGGCCTGAGAGGTTGCCATCTAGAGCTAATAAGAAGCTACACCCTCGTAACTCAAGTCCTTTCAAGATTCTCCAAAAGATTAGCCCCAATACGTATGTTCTTGACATTCCTCCTGATTTAAGCATTAATTCTTCATTCAATGTAGAGGATCTTACTCTTTACCGTGGTCACGATGATGAGGGAGATAATGAAGAGCAGCTTATTTCCCTACCAGTTAATCTCCCACCTACTGATAAAATTGTTGATGTCCTTGATAATCAAATCGTTTCTACACGTCAAGGAGATTACCAGAAATTTTATATTCATTGGCGGAATCGTCCTCTCTCCATCATTACATGGATTACAACTACTGAATTCCAGCTCATCAATCCTGATCTTTATGAGAGATATCAAGCGCCTAACTCGCCGGAGTCGAGTTTTTCCAAGCTGGGGAGAGCTGATGCAGGCCAATCTCAAATCCGGCCCAGATCACAGGCCCGCAGGCCAATTGATTGATTCTTGATCTCCTTAAGGATCCTTATCCTTAGTTAGATAGTTTTAATTAATTATTCACTTCCTATTTTTTTGTTGAGATTAAAACTTGCTTAATTTATTTTTAGCAAGCCGTGCTTGTTTAGAGTTAGTCCTTCCTACTTTAGAGATAATCACTCCTCTATAAGGAGGAGTCATTCATTGTAGTAGGGATGCTTTTATCAATATTAATGCAGTTTTTCCAGAGTTTTTTTCTTTCTAGTTTTGATCGTGAGTTTCATTGTGATATTGAATCCATCTTCGGATTCGAACAATCCTCCGGGAGATTGTTCTACAATCGATTCGAGATCCGGGGCTGCGCCATAGGGTGTTTTGAAAGAAGCTTTAACTAATTGCAAAAATGAAAGACTGCCCCATCACAGCTAAGAACATAACATCATCAGCCATAAGCTACGTCACAGTCTTAGGGTGTGTTTGGTTCAGCAGCGTAATGGTGCTTTTTACGATTTTAACCATTCAAAAGTGTCATTGAAAGATTTGTTTGGTTATTATCTCTTCAAAAGTGCTTTTTCCTAACATAATAGTAAAAAATTGACTTCCTTGTGAAGCAACTCTCCGCCTGCTCCGTTTTCAATGCTTTTGCGCAAAGCTTGATATCTGCATGATGGACGAATATCTTAGTTTTCTTGTTCCTTTTATTATTATTTTTGTCTTTTTTGCCCCTACATCTCACAATCCTTTGTCTCACCATCTCTATCCCTCCCTCCCTCCTCCAACACCCCACAAGCCTCCCTCTTCCCTCCATCCGTTATTGCCTCACAACACCCATTAAAATCCTCACACATCCTCGCCAATCCTTACCATTTTTATCTTTCTCTTGAGTTTGCATTAGAAAGAAAGTCCAGGTGGCCACCCAAACAAATTGAGAGATTCTAGAGAATTGAGAAATCTTTTAGAAAAAATATCTCTAGGCAAAAAATCACAATGACACCATCAGGTTCATGGCATCCCATTAAGCTGAAATTGTCTGAACTGCAAAAGGAGAAGCTTGAGCATCTCTTCAAAAAGAAAGGATATACAAAACGCCTACAACAGTGAGATCATTGTAGTGGTTGAGTACCGCAAGATGAAGAAAGTAACAGGTGTAAGGACCGAGGAGTTTCTCATTTGAATCCCATTTCAGATACGTATATCTGTGCCCCAAGTCAACTCATTGAAAGTCAAATAGATGCATACAGGTTTGCTAAGGGCCTTATCTTTGCTTGGATTCCTTCTTGAGGATGGATGGATGGAAAATAAGTGAGCACGGCATGGTTGTTTTGAAAGTTGATGGCTTATTTTTTTTTTTACTAATATTTGGAAGCACTTAAAAGCCTTTTAGTGCTTCACTTTGTTACTGTATCTGTTATGAGATTATCTCATTGTAGTAATACATCAAAGGAGGAAAATGAAGTAATGTAGATCACCGATTCTCATTAAACATGTACTTTGGGGCCCACTTTTTATGATTAATGTTCAGTCCCATTCTCATCTAAGTGGTAAAATTCAGAGGGCGAAGGACAAATTCTTAGATAGAGTTGGATCTCATTCAAAGAATTAGAACTTTAAAATTGTCACATGTAATCTACATCTTACTAAAGTAAGAATTTTAATAATCTAATCAAGAAAAACTCATGTATATAATTCCAAATCTTAGGTCATAAATGGCATTGATGAAAAATTGCATCCCTGTCTCCTTCGGCAGCTGTCCTTCTGTCTCCTTCTCTCTCTTAGCTTTTTGAAGGTCATTTCATTTAGGAAGTTCATGACACAGGCAGAGGCAAGAGACTTGGCTGTTTTATTTACCTATAAGGTAGTTACGTTGTACAATTATTTTTATTTAAAAAATAGTATACTATTTATTTATTAAATATCAATCAACGTTGTACTAACTAAACGTCCTCAAACGCTTTTACGATTAAAAAGTCACTACAAATTTTAGACTAACCAAACAACATCTTTGATTAGAAAACTACTTTGAATTATTATCTTTCTGAAAGGTACTTATATAAATGCACTTCTTATTGTTTTAAGAAGCCCAACTAAACACAACCTTAATCCCCAAAACTGTTTGCCAGTTGATGACATCAGCAGTACCCAGTGCTGATGTCAGTGCTACAGTGTATAGAGAATCTGCTGGGGGAAGATGAGTCTGTGGGAGGAATAAAAGAAAAGAGGAAGACAAAAAGGAGAAATAAGGAGAAAAAAGAGGGACGAAAGAACAAAGGAACTAGGAAGGAAGAACAATCCCACTCACTGTTATACCTTTTTCTCTTTCTAAGGCTTCTCGAGAAAAAAGAAACGAAGCCAAAGTAGAGAAGGAAGAGAAGAGACTGCACAGTTGATTGAGAAGAATTATGCAATCCCAATATGCAAAAATATTGCTTTGTTTATTTATTTTATAAACATGAGAAAGCTTACGGAAAACAACCTTCTAAGAATACAAATAAAGAAAGGGAAAAAAATACAAACAATGCATAGACATCTCATCTTTTATCCTCCAACTGAATACTTAAGGGTGAATCAGCCGTGGAAAGAAGAATCCCCAGTTCTTGTAGAAGTAAGCTAATTTGATACTAGGCTCTCAGAGCTTGCTTAATCTGTATATCAGTTTTTGCAATTTATACACATGAGATGTTAATTTATGATTGATAATCTTGAGGGTTGCTTCATATATACCTCTGCTTGGAAGATGCCATCTAAGAAGGCACTTTTAGTGTCAAATTGACAAATAACCCAATTTCTGGAGAAGGCAATTGATAGAACCAAACATAAAGTAGTGGGCATCACCATTGGACTAAATATCTTAGAGAAGGCAAAACCTCCTGTTGATTATATATATCTTTGATAGCTAAGCGAGATTTATTCATATTGATACTACTATATACATTCCTTTTTTTTTAAATTAATCTGTATGCATCAACAACATTATTTGTGAATTTGGGTGGCACTAACATCCATGTCCTTTTTTGAACTAATACATTGTTTTCTCCTGCCACTGTCACGTGCCAGTTAGAACTTAGAATCCTTAATGCTTGAGTGTAACTTGTAGGTTCTAAACCATTATTATAACAAATGGAAGATGCTTCAATTATGATCTAGGCCCCTTCACTATAATGGGGCTACAAATCTGGAACACTATTTGTTAATTGCCGTCTGCTTGACAGCAGAGTTTGGCACCTAGGTCTTTCCAAGATCACACCTACGGAGCTGGAAAAAGAAGATAAAAACAAGCACCAAACATATGCTGCTCTTATTGTTAAGTGCTGTCTGCTTAGCTGCAGAATTCATCACCACACCAAACTTCACAAACTTGTGTATGTATGACATTCTATATCTGCATTATACACTCAGATCAGCAAAATCCACAGGATGAAGAAGCCAAAAGAACTTATTTCTCAAAACTAGAAAGTATTCTGGCATAGTGTGCTGGCCCTGCTGTCATAACTCATATATATATATTTATTGCTTCTCTTTATTGAAACAAAAACGCAATGTATTTGGACCCTTCTATGAAAATAAGGACGAATATATATATATATATGAGAAATTCTAAAAAATTCTCCATTTCAAAAGGGGAGTTTTTGCCCCTCTTGATTTGTCCAATGCGACCGTGCCACCTCACCTTCACATGCCATCTCATATTAAGAGAGAAAAAATAGGCATGTTTAAATGATATGACTTCCTAAATAATAGCTCAAGAGGAACATATTAGCTAATTCGAAAAGGGGTGTTTTTCATTAGAAAATGGCTGGGGAGTTTTGAGAGAGACAGGGAGAGAAAGATGTTCTCTCACAATGGTGCGATGATGGCTTAATGTGCAATGCATGATGTCATTGGTAGTGCATAAGTTTCTCTCTTTCCTCATTTTGCTTCTCTTTCTCTCTCTCATTACACATTTCGTCTCTCTCTTGGAAGTTTCTTTCTTTTTTTTTTCTTTCTCCCTTTTGTCTTTGACTATGGCCTCTTCATCTCTCATTCTAATCTCATCTATCCCCTCAATAAAAAATTTCTTAAAATCCATCTCTCTTTCTTTTTCACTCACTTCTACTCTCTTTGTGAAATCTCTCTTGTTTTTAAAGATCCCATTTCCACTAGCTTATCAATGGTGGGATGAGAGTCTTCCCACGATGGGGGATCCCAAATGTTAGATTCCATTTCCACTAGCTCATCAATGATGTGATGAGAGTTTTTTTCCTGCAATGGGCAGTACGTCCTTTAAAATGTTGATATTAGAAGTCAAAACCCAAATGTTATCTCTTTCTCTTGTGATACATCTCATAAAAGGGAGATGCATCTCATAAAAGGTGCTTGGAAACATGCTTCCATCGGCATATGCCTTGACAACTCGGAGGATCTGGTTCTGTTTGGTTTTCAAGTTTGAATAGAACCAAGTAATTAAGTCCCATACTAAAATTGATGGATGTAAAAGATAATGATCCAATGTTGAGAAACGATACCTTTTTTCTGTGAAGCCTATTTAGTTCTCCATTTGACAAAGGGATTGAAAAGAGAGATGGTATTGACTGGTGACTAGACCTCAAAATCGATAGAGGAATTCTTTGAAGGAGCATTTGATCTTGTTCACAGAAGAAAAGCTTGTCATAATAGTCATAAACATAATTAGGAGCAAATGAAGAGGCCAAAAATGGAAGTAATCCAGAGCGCCACTGTTCATGTTTGATTGATAACCTTATTTTTCATCATATTTCCATAACTATGAGGAGATTTTGCACCGAACATGTTGAAATCATTTGGTAGAATCCAATAGTTTTAATGAAATGATCTGAAAAAGATCATCAATTACATTGGCAAATCAACTGCAAGTCACTAATCAACTAGTTGCAGATGTATCTAGATTTGATGAAGAAAACCATTTTTCTCTTCACTTAGACAGTCTTTTATTTGATCAAGAAAACCATTTTTCTTTCTTTAGGTACTTTATTCTTTTTCTATTCAACTCCTTTTTTTCAGCATTAACATTCTTTGGATTTTTTTTTCTTTTTAATGAGTTGAGAAAGAGATAGAGGAGAGTTTGGTTTCAGAGACAAAGAGGAGAGAGAGAGACAGAGATGTATTTTTGCTGGTTGAGTGAAGAATAAGAGGGATGAAGAGGAGAGATAGGAAATGGAGATGAGGACTATATAAAGAGAGGAAGGAGAGGGAAAAAGAGAAAGATGATGGAAAGTGAAACATAAACAAATGTTTGGGTTTCAGAAACCACATCACTTACCATGTTTTTCATCCCTCTACCGATTTTTCAGGGAGGTCTCTTAGGAGACATTATATCCCAATGTTATATTTAGTTGGAAGGCTAAAATTAAAGATAGCACATAACAAAATCCAGTGCATGAGGGCAAGTGAAGATTACTATAAATACATATATATATATATATGGGGGATATTCATGTGCGTACATCCCTCACCAAAATGGTGAGGGACACTCCATATGGGGAAAGTATTTATGTGGAAAAGGACAAAACAATCACACTATGACACGTTTTTGACCTTGTTAGGTTTAATAAAGGAAGTGTCCTCACCAAAATGGTGAGGGATGTATGCACATGAATATCCCCATATATATATATATATATATGGGAGAGCCTCTCCTAAGCTCAAGCTTAGGGTAAAATAACCTCAAGCATGCCCTTCACACATGTGACAAAAATAACCAAAAGGGCCTACCCTCATCCATCCATCTCTATCGTCAGATCCGAGCTCTAAGAAAATGACACCCTCTGGTTCGCCACGACAAAGATTGCACCACTTCGCCACCTCCCCATGCTGCCCAGATCAAGACGATCTCCGCCGTCGGATACTCCTCCTCGGAGACACTCAACATCCTTGCCACCCTGCACAAAACCCGACCCTACCCCGACCGTTGCGTCCTCCATTGCCAGGCATCGATCACTCCTACTACCTCATCTATAATCACTATCCCATCCATCTCAAAGCTGCAGTTGCTGGCAACCTCCAAGCACACCAGTCGGCTCTGGTTAATGTCCCTATGTGGATCCCGTTGTCGGCAGATATAGGACGGCGGAAGTGGCTGTCGGAGTTCGTGCAGGCAAGTCAAAGGAGGGGCTGCCGTTTGGTGTTTTGTAACAGAGAGAAGAAAAGGGCATTCAAATTTAGTGATTTGTTGCCCATTTGTGAAAAGAAAAATCTGAAATCCCAGGGCTTCTTCGATATTGCTCGCCTTTGTTGAACGTTGCTTGAGCCGGTTATGGCCATCTCCATCGCCGGATCTGTGGGCATGCACACCCCCAGAGAATAGATAGTCGCTGTCTCTACACCGTTGTCATGGCTGGAGAGGATAGGAGTGGAGTTTGGGTTCTAGCCAAATTATTGCAGGAAAACCAAAGACCAGGGTCTTTTGCATTGCTCTCTACTCACACAAAAATGAAGGATGTAGAATGCCTGGGCTCTAGTGTAGGGCTAGGTCAGTTTATGGGTTGGATTGACTTGATCTAGAAGGGTAGCAGAGCCTAGTTAACAGGTGTGAAGGGCATGCTTAAGCTTATTTTACCCTAAGCTTGAGCTTAGGAGAGGCTCCCCTTATATATATATATATATATCAAACTTCAAAATGCACAAGTTTAATGCATATTTTGGGACTTGGGGATCAACTGATCTTGAAGCATCTGAAAGTGTCTTCCCGCATATGTGCAATCATAGGCTTTTAGTAACCGAAGTGCTTGGCCAGCTATTGGGTCTCCTAGAACATCAATGGATGTAGGCTTATCCCTATCCCCATCATCCTCTTCTACTTGGCCAGCTACTGGGTCTCCTAGAACATCAATGGATGTAGGCTTATCCCTATCCCCATCATCCTCTTCTACTTGGGAAGAACTAGAGTTGCCATCTTCTTGTCACCACTTATGCTTGTTTTTTGTCCTATTGTGATCACTACAAACTTTTGTCACCTAGAGTCCTAATCACTGACCTCCAAGTGGGCTTCTAACCGCAGATGTAGATCAATGCTTGTAACCATATGTCACATTTTATAAGCTCATTATATTGTTTCTTTGGGAAAATCCCATATCAATGAAATAAATAAGGAATCAAAATTGAATCTAATCCCATCAAGATCTTCGTTGGCCTTATGATTTTGTGAAATCTTTTCCTAATCCTCAATATCTTAGTATATCTTACTGCCGCAACCTTCCTAGTATATACTATTACCCTTTTGCAATTGTATGAATTTGTGTAACACTTCTCTACAGAAAAGTGGACTGTTTTTTTTTTTATTTTTTTATTTTCAGAAAATCCATTTTTTACGTGTTTGGTGCAGCACAATTCCTCGGAATCAATTTTTCCCCCACATCAAAATTTTCCTTGATAAGGTTGGAAATGGAGTTCCAATGGGAGGCCATCGGATGCCCATTTCTTCAGAAAAGTTTACCCTCTTCCCATTTCATGGTGCGTAGCAACCTCATATTCAGCTCCCTTTTCGTTCTCTATTACGATGCCCCTCCATTCTCTTCCTATTTACACACTCCCTACTCCTCTTTAAACCCTCCACTCACCCTTCCGCCTCCTCTTTGTATGGTTTTCACCAAGTGTTCCACAACTGCGCCAAACAACATTTTCTCCAATTCACCAAAGAAAAGTGTTTTGCAACTTTTGTACTTCCGCAAAACTCTTTTCCCATGGACTTTGTTGATGTGGGAATTTCCTTTTTCTACAAAAAGGGTGTGTGCACAAACATACCCTAAAGAATGGGTTGTGCAATTAGTTACACTGAATATGACCCTTGGCCTCTTGAAATGAATGAATGCTTTTTCATCTGAAAAACGTCCATCATGTAGTGATGGTGGTCACTCCTGTCTTTGGAGTCCATTGTCAAGTTGCTTATTTTGAGTTTGTAGGAGCCAATGAACCACAAGACCAGATCTTTCGTGATCTCTCTTAGAAGAATATGATATATGATGTTAAATCTTGAAGACAAACTCTTGTTTGATTAGATTGGAGAAAAGAAAGGATGAGATTTGAGACTTGGAATGACAGTTTGGATGAGGGAGTTTCGTGGAAGGATATAGGAAGGTGTGGCTTTTATTTAAGAAACTTATGCTAGTAGAGGAGAAAAGACATGGGAGATCGGAGAAGGAATGTGATTTGGTGGCTGTTGCAGAAGTAGTAGAAGTTAGGATGATGGCTGGCCTAATCATAGGATTGAAATAGTGCATTTCCAAGATACAAGATTTCCTCCAACCATGGTACAGTACCTAGTAGTAGGCTTTCTATCTATCAGGGATCCAGCCTAATCATCATCATTATAAGTTATTGCCTTTGCATGCCTGTATGATTTATATAAAATCCCTTCACGTGGTGAACCTTTTAAGTATATAAGAATCCTATGGACTTCAGCTAGATGATCTGTTCTAGGGGCATGCATGAATTGACTAACCAACCTAACAGAATGAGAGATGTCGGTTCTAGTAATGGTTAGACAAATCAACTTTCCCACTAACCTTTGATACATTTGCTTGTCGTGAAGCAATTCTCTACTTTCTAGATGTTACCCATGATTCTGCTCTATTGGAGTGTCTGTTGGCTTTGCACCTAACTTTCCTATTTTTTCGAGGAGTTCAAGAATGTATTTTTGTTGGGAGATGACAATCCCATTCTTTGATCTTGCCACGTCAATTCCTAGGAAGTATTTTAGCAATCCTAGGTGCTCGATTTCAAATTCTGTCTTCAAGAAACCTGTTAGCTTGATGATTTCATTATCATCATTTCCTATGACGACAATGTCATCAACATATACCACTAATATGACCACCTTAATATATTGAGTAGTCAAACTATCCAGAACATATGTCTTCACCAAACAAACCACCAGATCACAAGAATATGCTTGACGAACTCATTGTTATCATATCTGACTCCAGATATGCAAATTATGGCTTCATTAATCTTAAACAGCACTATTAAAGGGTTGACTGCACTCTTAGTTGAAGTTTCTACACTGTAGCAAACAGGAAACTCTTGCCATGTGTCCAGAACTAGACGAACCTTACTACATGGTTGACTAGTCTGGAAACTAATTAAATCCCTCTCAACTTGACAATCAAATGCTAGTGCTTTCTCCTTCCTTCAGGTTGCTTCACTGATTGCGGCTCTGATACCAACTTAGAGGAATAAATATGTTTGACTCTAGGTTTAGGAGAAAGAGAGGTCAAATATGAAAGAGCGAAAAGTGAAAGAAGGGAAAGAAGAGTATAGTCTCTTAGTTTTGGATTAATCGACTGTCTCTGTTATATTATTACTTGAGTTTGACGTAATTATTAAAAAAAAAACCCATTTGAGTTTACACTAATTATATCAGGGTCCGTCATAGAATGTAATAGACATGTAAGGTTAAACCCTTATTAACAGTTTGATCATCCTTATGTAGAGAAGTTGGATCAATCCTTTCTATTGCTTGGGCATTAAGACTTTCTAACATTGAAGAGGTCTAAATAAAATAGGAAACTAGATAATAGTAATCCTAATCAAAGAAGAAATAGGAATTAGAAAAATTCTCTAATCAAACAGGGTATGAAAATAGAAGTAGAAATAGGATAGAAGAGTATGCCTCGGTGAAATTGTGCCTGTGGGTTGAACCCAATGGACCGGATTGACCTATTGGTCAATGGGTTGGCCCACTTCGTTAGGCCTAGTCCACATTGCATCAACTCTCCTTGGCTAGGAAAAATTCGACTCCGGTGAGTTAATAGCAAGATAATACTTGGAGAGATTTTGGTTCAGGTGTTGGAAGTTGAAAGCAACAATCCACGTAGCATTAGAGAGCGGATGGTTTTGCCATCAACCGTGGCGGGGCCAAGATTTTCTTCTAGGAGGGGCAAGGAATAGTTGACTAACAACGAGCAGAATATGGATTTTTTTTATAGGGGATCAATAATAATTTTTTAGAGTTGCTGTTTATTTACTTTGTCGTCATCATCAATGCCTTGTCCCAATTATGTTGGGGTTGGCTTGTTGTTTTATTACTTATCATTTAAAAATAAATTTATTTCTTTTTTCAGAGTTTTGTACTTATATCTTTAAAAAATAATAGATTTTCCCCAACATTTTAAAAGCATAAAATTTCATACTTTGAGAACAATTAAAATACGAAAGTATCAGGACTACCATAATGAATCCAAACCTCTCAAAATAATCCTTTGATCCTTGCTTTAGGGGTGAGATAATCAAAGGAGGGCCTATATCGGATTGATAACCAATCCATCCATAATTAATTTATGAAAATTTGTTAAATGATTACTTGTGATCATTTAATGGGCTACAATAACTACGGTAGTCTGGATGGTTGGAAAATCCATTGATTAGTTACTAGTGATCATTTGATGGGTTGCAATACCTGTGGTAGGCGTAGATGATTGGGCTGGGCCCAGAAGGGTAGGTTTGACCCATGGATCAATGATTTGTATTGCATTAGCCTTCTTCACGTGCCTTGAGTTCAAACTAGTGTTGTAATCTCACGCTCCAGCTGGACATTCATGCTCAGCTCAGGTTGGCTCATGTATTAACATGACCCATTTGTTAATCTGGCTGGAAAGGTCACCCTAACCCTGAATTACCAGGCTGGATTTGGTCATGCTTGGAATTGCCAATCCTACCAACAACTGGTAGTGTTCATTCTTATGTATATCTAATGTAAATACATGACTGGAATTGTATATTCCTATTTTTGTATGTTGGATTGTTCTTATTTTGATGTCGCATGATGAGCTAAAATCAGATTCCAAATATATAATAAACTTTGTCGAATGTTGTAGTTTGCATATGGTTATATATAAATTTTAATCATTACTATTGAAATATTGGAAAGCTGCTCTACATTGCTTTAGTAGATTTTTGCTGCTCAACTTAGTTCTTGTAGTCCAAGGAACACATTCACCCATTTTAATATTAAGACGATTTTATCACATTGTTGGCTTCTGTTTTACTTACATTTACAGGAGCAATTTGTGGGGCGTGCTCATGGATTCCTACGATGAAAATGCTTCTGTTATAAGACAAAAGGTTTATATTTTCAATTTGTTTTTCTTTTTTACATACGCTTATGGGTTTTCTTTTGTGAATAATTAGTATGTTTTGAGAAAGTTATTAATATCATTTCACTCTATCAGGGAAAGTATACTGCAATGTCTGTATGTTGGTTTCTAGGAAATGGGTGCCTCTTTTCTTGGAATAGCATGTTGACGATTGGAGATTACTATAGTGTAATATTTCCGGTAGGCGTTCAGCTCTTGGCCAGTATTCTATTCATATGAGTGGTTATTAGAAGTAAGAAAAAACTTACTGCACATCAGTTATTGATATTCGTTGTGAATAATCACACAACCAAAGTATTCTATTTTTTGGTTTCTGTATAGTGGCAAAATATTCTGTTCTGTTTGATCTATACAAAATTTTCTGCTGTGTTTGATTTCTTCTAAAATCGAATAAACTTACTCCACACCAATTGTTTTCTTGTGCAGAAGTATCACCCAACAAGAATACTTACTCTTTGCTATCAACCTTTTGCACTTGGGACAATTGCAATTCTAGCATACAGGGAAGCAAAGATTAATACGAGATTTCGCAACTTATTTGGATATACTCTCTTCTTCATACTATCAACGTTTGTTTTTGTTGTAAGTGGTTTTGTTTAAGTTCTCTGATTCTTTCAGTTATATATTGCAAATACTTTTGTATTTTTAGTGCTGTCAGACTTCTGGATTTTCTTTTTATCGGTTTGAGTTGAAATGATTTGTAGGGAGAAACCCATGATAGGGCAACTCAAAAGTTTGATGTGGAATTCTTGAACAAAGAATTCCTGGGCCCTGAAAGAAAAATAGAAGCAGTTTTTTTTAGCTTTTTTTACCAAAATGCAATCTAAGCTGTTTCAGTTTGATCTCAATTACTATCCTTTCCCAATAGTTGGATTTGGCAACATCCGGCAAAGGAGGGATTGGACCCTTTATAGGTGTATGTGCAATTAGTGGAGTTTTTGGAGTTGCAGATGCTCATGTTCAGGGGGGAATGATTGGTGATCTGTCTTTCATGAATTCTGAACTCATCCAAGTAATCTAACATTCTTTATACTCTCTTTACATTTTTTGTTATTTCATACATGTTATTGAATTATATTCGAACATATATTATTTTGCTTGCGGTTGTGGAATTGCAGTCTTTTCTGGCTGGCATGGCTAGTTCTGGGGCTCTAACTTCTGCATTGAGGTTAATCACAAAGGCAGCCTTTGAAAATACTAAAGATGGTCTTCGAAAAGGAGCAAGTATGTTTCCCATATTTCATTACAGCCTTGAGTGTTTCTTCATTTTTGTTGACAAATCTATAGGTTTTCATTGATTTAAATTTAATATCTGTTGAAGAAATAAATGGTGTGTAAGCATAACAGTGTGGATATGCTGTGTATGTCTTGCAATGTGGCCCTGTGCTTTTATGATTGTTGCAATCTGTAATATCGAAGGACTATATGAATCTTTGCTTAAATTTGAACTAACAGAAATTGTGATTTGAAAAAAATAAAAAATTGCCTGGAATGGTATAATTTCTGACAGTTGTAGATGAAAATGGATCTGCGAGGACCTCAGAAATATGACCCTGAGATAGTCTCCATGATCTTTTTTCCCCTAGTTGTTTGACTCCTTTGATGTGTGTTTCATTTTCTACTCTCTCTCTCTCTCTCTTCCTTCTGTTTGTCTGGCCTGTGCTTGTTCTTTTTGATCAGTGACCACGAATTATATCAATGAAGGCAATAACAGAAAGATAAAGCATTCCTTGAAAGCAAGGACCACAAACATCAAATAGAAAACAAAGATTACAGCGAGGATCAGCTTGTTCAACTGGTCATGGGTTCACGTGAATAGAAGAAAAAGTTTTTCAGTTTCTCTTTTAAATGGATGCAGAGGTTGTTTGATTGAGGACTTTGTTAGCAACCTTCTTCAGAGTTAAAGAGTATTTTCTGTCTAGTTCAACCGTCAGCTAAAACTTAAGCATCAGAAGGAAATCAGTTAAGTTGATCATAAAAATGTTAAATACTGCAAAATAAACCTAAAGAAATACTGAAGATCAATCTTTCTTGGATGGTATTTTAAAATCACTTCATCTATGAGTGTGTGCCTGAAACACCTAAAGTGCCAATTAATTTATTACATACTTCAAATTGTAGGAGACACAAATAAAAATGAAAACAAATAAGAAGTAAGTCTAAATAGTCAATTGCCCTCATTTATAAGTTACAATACATGTTCTCACCTATCAACCTTTCATATGTATTTCATTTATTGCATCACAAGGTTCATCTTCATCCTTTGAAAGTTTTCTCGGTTTCACTCTTCAACCCACACATCTTTTGCCCAATATATTTTGATTCTTCTCTGCATAGTGAAATTGTGGGTTGAGAAAGTATCTTGCAAAACAAATTAAAGATCAGCTTACATTAATAACTAACACAAAAGAGTATTGCTAAATTCATAAAAAAGTTGACAGATGTTATTAGCAGGTGCAAGTTTTGGTGCAGGTGGTTCTTCCATCCATGGATTAGGTGCCAAGGCCACTTTGACTACTTGATGTTCGTGCCGCGCACATCCATGGCAGTTTGTATTGGCCAGTATTTACTCATAGTGGGTGATATGCACTACTACTATCAGTCACTACTTGGTAGTCAACTGACTACTGCTTTTTATATTTCTTTAAGTCAACCTTCATCCACCCCACTTTTACCTTTCCATACTAAAATACTACCAGAAAGCACTAGAACTCATCTGATTTAAAGCCTATACCTCACATTGTTCTCAAGAGTACTTAGGGTTGTAAATGGGTACCCGTTTCTCCAATTGCCCAGGGGGTCCAATCCGTTAAAAGTTGGGTTTGGTTCCTAATTCTGGCCCTGGTAACTAAACGCGTCTAGAACTGGAATCACCCTGGTTCTGACCCAAGACCCATTACTGGACCCATGTATGTGTGCCCTTGTAAGAACTCTAGGTTTTTTATCCCCAAATCATGTTCTCAACATTTGTTCTTTGCTTCTCCTGTGAAGTTGTGTTCTCTGTGCCTCTGGGCGTCTCTCTCCCTCTCGGATTCTCTCTCCTTCTCTCTATATCCCCTTTTTTATTTCTTTCCCTATCGTTCTCTCTTAATCTCCCTCTTGTTCTCTTTCTATACAAGTCCCACTACCTGAACTGGTAAAGAAGCTATCCCTGGTAGACTGACAGTGAAGAAACCTCATGCAATTTATGAGAAAGTGCAATCTAGTGAAGGATTTCTTGCTCTTTGCTCACCTCTGAGATCTTCTAGTAAGCAAAACCCTAATCTTGAATCCATCTTGCTTCTTTTCTATTCAGTTTGAATAGTTGATGGTTTTTGTGGGGGTGTTCTATGGTTATTTTTGAGGCACATTACCACAGTTGGCAGACAATGATCCTAACCCGGAATTGGTTCATAAACCTATATTCTGGTTTCGGTTCCAAAACCATTCTTAGGTGAATGGTTCCGGCTCCAGTTCCACACTGGAACTGTACCAGAGTTGACCCCTTTACAACCCTGAGAGTACTTCTCTAGGTATGGAGTTTACAATTTTCATATATATATATATGTATAGGGCTTTGTTCTAGTGAGAACTATTCTGACGGAACCGCCATGAGAACTTTTATGGGGCCCACTTGTGGGTTCCATCATGGGATAGGACTGGGGGTATGGAAAAATCTATGTGGGGGCACCATAAGTATCAAATTTGACCCCAATCCCATGGCCCTAACTTCATCATTCATGGCTCACAAGTTTAATGGACTCATATTAAAAGAAAATTTCAACCCTCCACCTTAAGGGGATCCCTATTTGTGCATGGTTTGGATGTGTTGCTAAGTGAGCCCCATCAATAGTTCTCACGGAAGCACGGTTGTTCTAGTGAGAATTGTTCTCACGAAGCCACCATGAGACCTCTTTTTGGGGCCCACTTGTGGGTTCCATCTTGGGATAGACTAGGCGTATAGAAAGATCTATGTAAGACCACCACAAGCATCAAGTTGACAGCAATCCCATACCCCTAACCCCTTCATCCATGGCCTACAAGCTTAATGGATTCATATTAAAAGAAAATTTCAACCCTCCATCCAGCAGTCAAATCAGTTCGGATAGGTGCCAAATCTTGAGATTAGTGACTATTAAGGGGGTCCCTGTTTGTACACGGTTTGGATTTGTTGCTAGGTGGGCCCCACCAATAGTTCTCATGGAAGCATGGTGAGAACTAGTTCTCACTTGAATATTTCTCATATAGGGCTTTGTTCTAGTGAGAACTGTTCTCATGGAGTCACGATGAGAACTTTTTATGGGGCCCACTTGTGGTTCCATCTTGGGATAAGACTAGGGTGTATGGAAATATCTATATAGGACCGCCACAAGTATCAAGTTTGACCTCAATCCTATGCCCCCACATATATATATGGGGAAAACCTCTGCCAAGCACCGCTCATGATAAGGCGAGCACCAAATGGCAAAACACTTGGTGGGGCCCAATTTATGATCCATCCAAGTGGACCATAAAACAGGGAACACCCCCCCCCCCCCCCCCCCCCCCCCGATGATAGTCACCGATTCCAAGTTTGGCACCCGTCAAATAAGATTGGACTGTTGCATTGGCTTACACTCGTTTTGGACAGTGAAAACTTGTCGGCCATTGATCAAGTAGTTAGAACTTTAGGCTAATGAAGAATCTTCATACGCATCCGTCCCTCACCATATATTTCATGCGAACTTTAGGTGGGGTCCATTTATCTTACATGGCTTTCCTTACTTTTACATGAGGATTCCTCTTTCTCATATGCCTTTTTGTCTTTTGCACATGAATATTTTCAATTTTATAAATGTCTCTCACCATATGGTGAGGGATGGATGCATAGTAATATTCCCCATATATATATTTATATATTTATATGGCCTTTAATCTTATGAGAAGTATTCTCACACACCTACCGTGAGAACTGTTATAGGGCCCACTTGTGCGTCCTATTGGGGATGAGACTAGGGGGGATGGAAAAATGAAAAAATCTATGTGAGACCACCCTAAATATTAAGTGTGGCCCCAATTACATATCTATAACCCCTTCATCCGTGGCCCACAAATTCAGTCCATTTGGATTGATGCACAGTCTATCCAATGGTCAAATAAATTTGGATTTGACCGAAATTTCGGGTGTGTAACTATCAAGGAGGTCCTTGTGTATTGCAAGATTTGGATTGGGTGACAGATAAGACCTACTTAGACTTCTCACAAAACAGTGATAAGAATTAGTTCTCATAGAATTATTTCCTTAATATATATATGGGAAACTTCTACCAAGCACTAGTGCTCACGATAAGGTGAGCATCGTATGCCAAAACACCTAGTTAGGCTAACTTATGATCCATCCAAGTGAACCATAAAACAGGGACCCTCGTGATAGTCACCGATCCCTAGTTTGGCACCCATCCAATTGGATCATCTTGTAATAAAATATTTCCAATGATACACACGTGCAAAAGAAAAGAAAAAGAGATAGTTAAGGAAAACAATAGAATTCCTTTAAAATATAGCTAGTTTTAAGTAAAGGATAATTAAGTTAGAACAGATTAGCTATTTTTTAGGATGAGATTGGGTACCAAAAACAAGACTCCCCATTGGGTGCACATTGTTGCTGGCTCTAGAATTTATTGGCCCTCATCAAATTTATATTCAATTAGAGTTGGCCCCACCATGAGATTATAATTTTTTGTTATAATCATCAATTTAACATTGTGCAATTTTAATATATTTTATTTTAATGAGTGGACCCTGTTGAGAAGCATAGTGAATTTCTCACCACTATGAAATTATAAATTTTAAGTATTTTTAGTTATCATTTAATAGCGAGGGAGTGCCCACAAGGGAAGGAGTTTTGATTTTTATAACTGAGAACATCATTGACTGTCACAAAATTTCTACCATCTCAAAAGAAATGGCGTGATCTTATCTCCCCCTTTTTAGGGAATTAATTTGAAATGAGTGTATCTCCCACAAAAATCGTTCCCTGCCATTTGTTTTATACCTCCTTTTCTACATTTAAAGTGGATGACATTTTTTACAATTTTATAGGCTTAGCGCACAACACACCCCACCCCAAAAAAAACCCCACCCCAAAACAACCCCCCCACAATTTCTTTTGAAATACGAAAGGAAGGTTTTGTATATAAAAAGCAAGAGGGTTTCTCATGCAAAGGGGACGCTAATTCGATCCATTTCCATTCTTCACTTGTGTGATTTAGAGAAATTATCATCAGTATCTACTGGTGATAATGGTCCAGCCATTGTACATGAGTGTAAAGCCTCTCTCAACCAAGTTCTTTTAAATGTTTCCACCATTTTCTGTATTTCTTTATACTCCACACAGGTAATGCTCAATCTCATAGGGATAGGTAGTTTAGTTCTTGGACCTGTTGTGTTTAACATGATCTTAGGATGTGGACATGTTGCTTTATTCAGTTAGTGTCGAAGGAAAAAAACTTGCCAATCAACTAAATCTGAACATCCCTCACTGTCACTATGTTTCTTTGTAGAGCCTTTCATATCTTTGGTTGTTGTGCAGATGGCTTCTTGTGTGCAAGTGGATAGCAGGAACCGCTAATTTGAGTCAATGACTCAGCTTTTATGCAAGTACATCATGTTGCTTACCTGCCTACCATTTTTTTTGTGTTAGATTACCCCAGTAATAATTTTATATTAACCTCTGTGCAGGTTTTTTTCACGTATTAAACTTCAATGATAATTTCTTATTTGGTCATGAAATAATGTTTGTATAATGAATTCATTGCAGCTTACTTTTAAGATGTTGTGGAATCCAAGGGTTGTGATATTTGTTCTGTTTTATGTATCCAATTCCTGTATTTTTCTCAAGATTTTGAACCCTTCTTGGTGTTCCCTACTGATCATTCCATTTAATCTACCACGGCAGTCTTGTTCTTTGTAATCTCGGCATTTTTTGAGCTACTGTGTGTGCTTCTTTATGCATATGTCTTTCCCAAATTGCCAATTGTGAGGTATTATCATTCAAAGGCCGCTTCAGAGGGATCTGCAACAGTTACAGCTGATCTTGCTGCTGGTGGCATCCAGGTGCAACTTAATTCAGGAGTATACAAATAACATTCCATTGCTTTGTGTTCCAGCTGACTGAAGATTCCCATAGGTTTCTAATAGAATATTATGACTTTTGTAGGTTAAAGAGGACCCCAAACAACAAGAGCGCCTTAGTAACAGGCAGCTGTTTTTACAAAACATTGATTATGCTGCTGCTATGATTATGATATATTTGCTGACACTGTCAATTTTCCCTGGTTTTTTATCTGAGGATACTGGCAAACACAACTTGGGTTCATGGTAATCCTCATTTAACTCAAAACAATGATACCAATTTATATTTTTATGCCTTGCTTTCCTCGAAATTTGAGTCCCTGAAACACTTATCACTGTCTTCTGCCTGGGGAACTCATACTTAATAAGAATGAATCCTAACTCAGAAACTGGTTTGAACAGAGTGACCGAGAGGAAGTAGTTCGAGTACTCTGCCCAGTCTATCAGCTTATGGGGACGTTTGCAAACTCTAAGTCTAACTAATAAGAGCTAATTAGATTAAGCTTTAAAATAAAATCTCTAATATTTGAGTTCTAATTCTAATATATTAAAGCCGAAGGTTTTGAATTAAATTTTGATTAGTTTACCTTCAATTTTGACTTTTTTTATTGAGCCACCATGGTAAAAAAATTAAAAATGTATATAGGTTAGGAGATTTGATCTCATGACCTCTTGCCTTTTAAAGAACCAACCAAAGCACAGATAATACTTATTTGTAAACATTTGTCAAAATAATGTCAAAAGTAGTTAAATGGAGTAGGGACCCTAGCTGCATGGGTCATGCCAATGCTTAGCACGGATAATTGTGCTAGTTTATAAATACTTTGTTTGGTAAAATTATAAAAAAAGAAAAGACCTTTTCCTTTGATACATTAGGGGCTTCAACTCTCTCTCCTTCTCTCTCTCTCTCTCTCTCTCTCTCACACATGCATGCACACTCAACACTAACACACCCTGTCCTAACCAATTGAGCGAGCAGGCAGGACAAAAAAAAAGCCCTTGTTTCATGAGGTAATTGGTGCCCACCTTTAGGAATTGTGGTAATCATGGCCTCTCTTTTGAAAAATTACAATGTAGAATATACGATCTGTGTCATTTGAAAATTTTATGAGGTTGCTTTTGTCTAAAGTACTTGTAAATTTTGCATTTCCCTCCTCCATCTGCTTTAAAATCTCTAAAAAAAGGCATCCCACTTTGGTTTTTTTTTAATTTTTGCAGGCAAAAGCTGTTATCAAATACTTTAATACGTAAATAATCTTTAAATCATATAAGAAGAACTTATTTTTGGAGTTTTAAAATGCCTCTTAGTTTTAGATAGTAAATTGATATTTTCCAAATCTGTAGTTAGCTAAATTTATTTAGACAGTTTGTATGTACAATTGTAACAATTTTCACTTAAGACGGGAGAATTTGGTAAAGGCATATCTACATATATCTTCCAAAATAAAGTGTCTGCTCTTTTTAGTGTGCAAGTTTGGTATCTTACTAAAGGATTATATCAAACCAAATATGTGTTTCAATGCAATTATTTTTTTATTAGAAACCTATAGGCTCTACTGGCGTTAAATTTTCAATGCTCTTACTTTCTACACGGGCTCATTGTCGGATTCATGGTGATTATTGTAGGTATGCACTTGTTCTGATTGCAATGTATAATGTATTTGATCTCATTGGGAGGTACATTCCTCTAATAGAAAGCCTTAGAATGTTGTCGCGGAGCGGAATCTTGTTAGCAACTCTTGCTCGTTTACTATTCATCCCTGCATTCTATTTTACCGCTAAATATGGAGACCAAGGATGGATGATTATGCTCACATCATTTTTGGGATTGAGCAATGGTTATCTTACTGTATGTCTTCTTACTGCAGCACCCAAAGGTTACAAGGTTAGTTAATTTCACATTGTTTACACATTTATTTTCAGAAAATGCTACTATGACTTGTTCTTCCAAGTGGAAATTTCCTAGTCCAAATCGCAATGTAAAGTAATTAGATCATTGATTTGATAACCACTACATGGATCATCTAAACCTAGAATTATGTTGATCAGACCATCATTGCTGTTCAGCTGTTTAGAGAGAGAGAGAGAGAGAGAGTAATTAATTAGATTATTGATTTGATGACCACTACATGTATCATCTACACCTAGAATTATGTTGATCAGACCATCATAGCAGTTCAGCTGTTTAGAGAGAGAGAGAGAGAGAGAGAGAGAGTGCTTAGATGATAATGAGAAGTCTTCATCAGATACATGTTTGCCACTTTTGTCATGGAACCATGTGGATACTAACATCATTTCCTTTGAAAGAGGCTCCTTACCCTAGTGGTAAGGAGTGGTAGTTCAAACCCTGAGTATGCCACTTCTTCTTGCGTATGCAACCCTTCTTCCCAATTGTGTGTGGGCTCCTTTCCCACTAGAGTTGGCTTCCTTCGTGTGTGCGGGCTCTCTCTTGGGTTCCAACTCCCTTGGCTGTTTTTGGTTTGTTGGGGGGGGGGGGGGGGGGGGGGGGGGGTTGCATTGTGGTTTTGAATATAGCATTACCCTTGTTATTGTCATGTGAACTGAACACCTGAAGGATCGTTTCTTATTCTGGCTGAATTGGTTTTGGTTCTGCAGGGTCCCGAGCAAAATGCCCTGGGGAACTTGCTTGTATTATGCCTACTACTAGGTATATTTGCAGGGGTAACAGCTGATTGGTTATGGCTTATAGGCAAGGGCTGGTGACTAGGTATATTTGCAGGGGTAACAGCAGATTGGTTATGGCTTATAGGCAAGGGCTGGTGAGGTTTGCAAAGTCACTTCTCCAACTTCTCTTGAAGCTGGGTTTTTCATTTGTGCAGGAAAGACAAGTAGTTTTATTTGCATTGATTTGATAATTATTGTGTTCTTAACTTCCACAAATAAATAAATAAGTATTCCTAGTATTGAAAGAAAGAAAATACAGAGGCCATTGGTTCTATTCTACTCATGTTTCTAAGGGTACATCGATGGGTTATATTATCTTCTGTGTGATTCTTTGTGGATTGGCTATGACATGGGGAGAGAGAGACAGAGAGAGAGAGAGAGAGAACATATTTTGATGTCATGGTTGTTGAGATCACCTGTTTTGACAGGAGTCCGGAGTCCGGATCCTCTAATTAAAATCCCCACTGGTGATTAGGTCCTGCCACGGTCACTAGGGGTTTTTCCTCATGGAATCTCAATTCGTTTGGCAGGTGTGAATTTCATCTTTCCTTCAAATGCTTTCGCTTGCAGACCTCAACCTGCTTTTGCCCCGCAAATTTTACTGTGACCAGAGTGGTCAATACCGCTGTATGACCTTGTGTAAAAATATGCATATATATTTGATGTAAAAACAAAACATCAATGTTGCATATATCGTTATCCAAATAATGCAGGAGGCAAAAGTTTGGAATAATTTTGAACTTTGTGTTTTTATTGGTATATTATCGGGAAATAACATTTGACACCTACTAATAAGTAAACTACTGGAAAAATAAGCTAGCACTCACCCTCAAGCTAGTGAGTAGATATCTATGATCCGAAGGTTGGAAAACACATTAGTAAGTTTGTTTTTTATGACTGCTTTTGTTAGGAAGTCGGCAAGTTGACTCGCTATGTGTACGAGCTTCAACACTATTTCCTTGCTACCATTTTTCAAACAAAATGGCAGTTAACTTCAATATATTTTGTTCTCTCATGATAGATTGGATTCGTGACAATATGATGAGCAAAGGTATTGTCACAATAAAGAAGAGGCATAGGCTTGTAACAGCTAAAGCCAGTGGCAGGCCCATGGTTTTCATTTGGGTGGTGCTAAACTTTTATTAGACTTTGTTAGACATTTTTCATATTTGTAGATATTTTCTTTGAATTTGGTCCCAATCCATGTGATGATGACTTGAGATTAGATTCCTTAATTCAGGATCTACAAGAAAATCTCTATCTTTTTATGACTTTTATTTGAAGTTGATAACACTAGATTATCGTTATCATTCTCTAGAGCCAAATACGGTAGGTTAGGAGTTGATTATCTTCAATAATAATTTTTTATATCTGATTGAAAGATAAATAAAGTTTCAAAATCAACGCTGGCCTATAAAAGGCTTGGAACACATAAATTAGTTTTAGTTGGTAAGGCCAAACCACATATCCAAAAACGTGATTATGCCCAGCTGGGCCCTCAAGAATCTTAGAGGTTAAATCCAAACATAGAATTCACAAGAAAAACTGACAACACATTTCATGTAGTGATCATATTATGAGTTTTTTTTTACAAAGAGGCCCTTTTTTTTGGTGTAACCTCAAAAAGGCCCATGTATTTTATCATTTTACTAAGGTCTCCCTTGACTAACAACAAAATTTAAAACACCTACTATGACTCTCCAAGGTTTTTACTTTGGACCAATTTGGCCCTGAGAAAACACTTGATCCCGAGTGGAGTAGGAGAGTCTCTTAGGTGCTCCATGTACCATTTGCTTCCCCGTAATGAGTCATGCATCTGAAGGAGACAGGTTGCAGAGAGGATGGAGGAAGAGAAGGGAGAGGAGAAGAAGCTGAATTGGCCCCATCCTCTCTCTCTCTCTCTCTTTAAAATGCTACAATTAGAGCGGCTTATTGAACGGAACGGAAGGTAGTATCTGTTTGTGTCGCTTTCTAAAGGGCTGCTATGTAAGGAAATGACCAAGTGGAGGTAGGAAAGGTCGCCGGAAGACATTGATGGTTATTGTGGGGTCTACCCTGTTGGGATCTTATCTCCAACAAACACGTTAAAGGAGAAGAGCGTCTGCATCCACTACAGTCCCCTGTTGCCCGACACATCTGCACTTGTCGGAGCCATTTGTCTCGCCTGAATGGTCCAACGCCTTCGCTGTTGGCGCACTAAGAGGACAAGCTATATTCTTTTGCAGTCTCAAACAGAGGAAGCTGGGGTCTGCAACCCCTTGTTTTTCCGATATAGTTGATAACAGGGCCTGGACATTGCGTTTCGGCTCAGAGAAGAGGAACCAACATTTGTTTATGAATCTGCTCTCATACTGCTCACACTGGCAGGCAGAGGAGCGAACTGAGTGAAGGGGGCTATGTTTAGAGATTTGGTACCCTGAAGAATATGGAGGGAAAATGAAAGAGGAAAGTGGGAGGAAATCGTCTTGTAATTTGGGTGGTGTTCTCTTTCATGGTGAAATGCTTTTCTGATTTTATCAATAAGAGCCAAAAGAGAAAAAAAAAAGTTGTTTGAAATGGTTTTGGTAATCTTCATTTCTGTGGTACACCTAGTTTTCTAAGGGTAAAATGGTCCAAAATAAATAACTTGAAAGTCATCACACCTATTTTTAACTTTATTATTAGTCAAGGGAGGTCTTAGCACAGTACAGTCACTTTTTTGAGGTTACATAAAAATATAAGGTCCTTTTTGTAAAAAAACTCTTATATTATTCACATTAGAAACTCGAAAATTAGTTCATTGTAGAATCTCACAGCACTATTCACATAGTGTTCAAAACAATATACATTATTTACAGCATAAACTCATATTGAATATAACATACAAATAAAAACATAACAGAGAACGAGATTAAGAGAGATGCAGGAGAAAATTAGGCCTGACAATACAAATTATAGAACCTTTAGCCATGTCAACTAGCAGTAGAGATGACCATATTCAGGGATGTGGGAATGACCATCAAGAACTCTAGCATGGCAGAAAAATAAATGTGGGTTCAGATGGAATCCTTTTCACTAAAATGATTTAAAAAGAACATAAATTTGCCCCAGTGGAACAAAGTAAACCTCATTTTAATAAAATGATCAAGAGCCAAAAGAGAAAAAAAAAAGTTGTTTGAAATGGTTTTAGTAATCTTCGTTTCTGTGGTACACCGAGTTTTCTAAGGGTAAAATGGTCCAAAATAAATAACTTGAAAGTCATCACACCTATTTTTAACTTTATTATTAGTCAAGGGAGGCCTTAGCAAAGTACAGTCACTTTTTTGAGGTTACATAAAAATATAAGGTCCTTTTTGTAAAAAAAAAACTCTTATATTATTCACATTAGAAACTCGAAAATTAGTTCATTGTAGAATCTCACAGCACTATTCACTTAGTGTTCAAAACAATATACATTATTTATAGCATAAACTCATATTGAATATAACATACAAATAAAAACATAACAGAGAACGAGATTAAGAGAGATGCAGGGAAAAATTAGGCCTGACAATACAAATTATAGAACCTTTAGCCATGTCAACTAGCAGTAGAGATGACCATATTCAGGGATGTGGGAATGACCATCAAGAACTCTAGCATGGCAGAAAAATAAATTTGGGTTCAGATGGAATCCTTTTCACTAAAATGATTTAAAAAGAACATAAATTTGCCCCAGTGGAACAAAGTAAACCTCATTTTAATAAAATGATCAAGAGCCAAAAGAGAAAAAAAAAAGTTGTTTGAAATGGTTTTAGTAATCTTCGTTTCTGTGGTACACCGAGTTTTCTAAGGGTAAAATGGTCCAAAATAAATAACTTGAAAGTCATCACACCTATTTTTAACTTTATTATTAGTCAAGGGAGGCCTTAGCAAAGTACAGTCACTTTTTTGAGGTTACATAAAAATATAAGGTCCTTTTTGTAAAAAAAAAAACTCTTATATTATTCACATTAGAAACTCGAAAATTAGTTCATTGTAGAATCTCACAGCACTATTCACTTAGTGTTCAAAACAATATACATTATTTATAGCATAAACTCATATTGAATATAACATACAAATAAAAACGTAACAGAGAACGAGATTAAGAGAGATGCAGGGAAAAATTAGGCCTGAAAATACAAATTATAGAACCTTTAGCCATGTCAACAAGCAGTAGAGATGACCATATTCAGGGATGTGGGAATGACCATCAAGAACTCTAGCATGGCAGAAAAATAAATGTGGGTTAAGATGGAATCCTTTTCACTAAAATGATTTAAAAAGAACACAAATTTGCCCCAGTGGAACAAAGTAAACCTCATTTTAATAAAATGATCAAAAACCAAAATATATCCCCCAACAGAACAAGTAAATTATATGCCGTGCAAAACAAAGTCCCGTGGGGGTGGGGAACAAATGTTTGAAGAAACAAATAATTAGATAAACCCACTTTGGTTGAAAGAGGAAAACCCATTAAAGATACTTTAATTTAGTAAAATTCTATTATCTTGCTCATGAAAATGAAATAATATCATATTAGAATAAGGACAAAAGAATCAACCCAATCAAACAAACACTAACCCAATAAAAGAAAAAAAAATAACCAATCTACTCATCTCATTAAAAAACCCCTAACTTTAGATTGCTATGGAAAGATTTAAAAAGAAAAAGAAAAGAAAAGAAAGAAAGAAAGAAACAAATGAGCAAAGCTACATCTTTTCCATAAGAAAAACAGAGAGATGATGGGACAAAGAGTGGAGTTAACGGCAACGTTGTTGAGATTTGAGGGTTTTCTATGTTGTAAGGTTTCGATTTGGGAATTTCTATTGTAGAGATAGAGGAGAGATAGATGGCCAGATAGAAAGAGGGAGGCGATGACGTTGCCTCTCTCTGAGAGGAATCCAGAGCAGGGGGAGAGGAATAATGCATATGAAAGTCATGAGGTGGTGCAAACTTGGGATTCAATGGGTGCATGGCCCATAGGGCCCATCACCCTTTACGAAAACTCAAAAAGTTAACTGCGGCGGCAACACCGCGTCCGGCAGTGTGCCGCCCTTGGCTGAAGCCTAGTTGTTGCATTGGTGTCCGTAAGTTTAAGAGTTCAAATGTTCCATGAGACATGGCATAGTATTTTTCTTCATAACTTGATGACACAAATTTTTAAAATTTTTATTTTTAGTTATTTATTTTTTTGTACATCATCATTATACCAAGTTTCCACCAACTAATGCACACTACCCAATAGTTCATCTCTGGTTCGTCTTTAGCCCATCCAATCTGCATCATGTAAATATCTCAATGATCTCAATATCTATATTTTCATGCTTCAAATACTTTGTGTTGTCCAGGAGCCTCTTTTATGTATTTCAATATTTGATAAACATCTTAAAGATACTCCACACAAGTTGTTGCATGAATTGACTCACAACACTCACAACAAACCCAATATCTGATTGTATAATTGTAAGATATATTAACTATGGGAGGTATTTCCTCCGAGCCATTGAGGGCAAGAAGGTTCAAGCTTGGTCTAACCCAGACCAACTAGCCAGTGAATTAAAATTCAAATGAGCTATAGAGAATAACATCGAAGCTGCCAAGGCCAGGGTTGACCACCATGGCTCTCAAAAGTAAAAAGTCCGATCAGAATGAGTTTAGCTCGAGAAACTTGCTTGGAGCTGTCCGAGCATGGGTTCAACTCAAGAAACTTGCTTGGAACTATCTGATGAATGAGTTTAGCTCAAGGTGCTAGCTCAGAGCTGTCCGAGCAATGAGTTTAGCTTGAAAAACTTGCTTGGAACTGTTCGAGCAATGAGTTCAACTTGGGGTGCTTGCTCGGAGCTATCCGAGCAATAAGTTCAACTCGAATCAATGAACATGCTCCAAGTTGTCCGAGCAATCAAAGATACATGTCTGAGCTTAGATGATAATGAGCCATGAACCTCAAACGGGCCCATGCCACGTGCTACGACACTAAGTCCCCAAGTCTTGCCGAACACAGATCAAGTGGTTACTGGAACGTGGGGAAACCAGTAGTTAAGGAGGAATAGTAACTACCCATTATTCCAACAATTACTGCTCGAACGGTTAAAGAAGCAATAGTTAAAGAGGAGTGGGGGGACAAGTGTCACACTTTCAGCTTTCCTTGGTAATTACCCACTACCTTGGTAATTACAAGAACAGGAATTAAGGAGGATAGATGTTGCCCAACCAACCTTTTTTAGACAAATGTCATCCATCTGGCCTTCCTTGAGAACAACTTTCTACACTTATAAAAGCACAACGAAATTGGGCAAAGGGGGATTTCAAATGAACCCAAAAGCTTTTTTCCTTCTACCTATTCACTCATATTACCTCTCTAACTTAGGCATCGGAGGGCCGTTGGTTGGAATACCTCTAGCCAGTGGTCTCTCACTGTTTATCTCAAATACAGGACCCAGGATTACGACATCCCTAAGTTGGCCTACAGATTCAGCTAGGCCCTCATATCTAGCTCGACTTGCATATTCAACTTAGCCTTTATATTTAGCTCGACCCACATATCCACCTCAACTCGGGGCATCTGCAATAAATAGCCAACTAGCCCACCCAGCTTGAGTTGTCACCAAAATCATCAACCTATCTTCCAAATTCGTCAAGTTCTACCAAAGCCGGATCTAACCCACAAAATTTGACCTTACAATTGGCGTTGTCTGTGGGAAACTACAATTAAACTCACAAATATACCACAATAGAAGAAGAACGAGATGTCAACAATAAGTCAAAGTACAAGACCTTCACTCTAAGTCCATCGTTTACCTTTGCCCATGGATGAGGAGCAGTTGGATGGGGGGCCCAGTTACCAAAAGGAGCCATTGGTTGGCTAGTCTGAATACGAAGAGCAAGAGTACATACTAGTAACCAAGGATCACCTTGGAATCCGAATCCCTCGAGAAAATGAACTCAGACGCCTCTTTACCCAGAGAACCTGAACTTTGTGCATAAAGCTCAGTAGTGGGTCCAAACACAAAAGAGAAGCATTGGGGGGAATGGGAAGCCGATCATCTAGTAACTAACCTTGAGGAAGATACAGGTTAGCTGATAGCTAATCTTGGCAATCTAGAAAGATGGGGTATCGAGTGGAGCCTAGCAGGTGGATGCAAGAAGCCAAATATCAAGTAGCCGGCCTTGAGGAAGAGATAGGTCGGCTAATAGCCCATCTTAACAATCTGGAAAGATAGGGCTTCAAGTGGAGCCTAGCAGGCGGACACACCGTTCTTTAAAGAAAAGTAAGGTAGAAGAGCATCTCAACAAAGCACTAGAAGAGAGGGATGTCCAAGCACTGATAAAGAAGGAGGCACTCATTGGCTGAATATTGCATGTTGGGGGCATTATAAGGGAGAGAAATAGGAAAGCCTTATAGCAGAACTTCACATTGCCTTTTAAAAAAAATCAACAAGGTAAAGCTACCTCAGCGCTTTTCAATGCCAAAGTTACAGATCTGTAACACTCTGACCAAGCTTAGCTTGCTTAGTGAGTAATCAATCATGATTACTAGCTAATTAATTTGGTTTTATATTAAATAAGTCTATTTTAGTCTTATGGAGTCCAGTGGGTCAAGTTCAGGTCATGGATAGGTGGTGGAGTTGAATTTAACCTTAACTAGGTAAATAAAAGTCCTTTTCCATAATGTTAGATTTCATGGTTTTACATCATGCATGATCATATTGATATCATTGCATTTGTCTCGTTGAGCTCATCAACTTTCGTACTTGACCCAAACGCATTCGACTCTATTAGAATTTGTTAGACTTTCATTTTACTTACATTGAAAATATAATAAATTAGATGGGCTTTCTTATAAACTTCAAAAATTTTTCTATATAAAGATGCTAGCCATTTATTTGAGCTCCTCTCCCTAGTGCTCTTTCTCTCTGTGCTCTCTACTTTAACTTTTTCTTCTTGTGGCCACTGTTTCCTTAGCAACTAAAGGTACAGTTATTGTATGTGTCCTTGGAGGCTTTCACTTGCCACCACCACCATCTCCTTCATTTTCTTATAGCTGGGACCATAGACTCCTAGCTTTCATCGTCCCAAATCAGATCCTAAGGTAAGACCTCTTCTTTTGTTTCATAATTTATAAATTAGCAAGGTTAAAAAGACTCTTATTTTATTACATGCACTCATTTCTACATTCCATCTTACATGCATGGCTTTTAGGACTAAGAACAGTGGGTTCTTCTTCTTCTCAACTGAGCCAAGAGAAGGAGTAGTAGTGAAACTCGAAATCAAAGGCAAGTATAAGCTAATTATTGTTTAATATATGTTAGTATAACGTGATTCACGTAAGTCTATTAAACTCTAAATCTAATTTTTTAACCCCTTTATTTTTTTAAATGCATGATTAGATTGCTAAGTGATTCATGAAATGGATTTATGACTTATTGAATTAAGAATAACCTCTTAAAATTAGGTGGTAGGCATGCACTCAGAATCCTAGTATTTTAGGTTGAAAAAAAATCTTTTATAACTGATTCCGCTCAGAATTTCAAAAACTTACAGCTAAACCATAAGTTGTACTACGGCTGAGAGCCCATAAAGTAGTTTTGCACTACGGTTAGGGAACCCAAGACTCAAAATTTGAAATCCTTCTACGGCTGAGCTTACAACTAGGTCGTGAATGGTACTACGAATAAGCCATAGCCAAGTCGTGGCTCAACCATAGGCCAAGCACGGCTAAGCTGTAGGCTATTTCATGGCTAAGCTGTGGTTGCGGGGAAACAGTAGCTAGATCACGGCTAAGCAACTGTGTATTTCATGGTTAAGCCATAGATTATCCTCGGCTAAGCCGTAGGTCATCCATGGCTAAGCCGTGACCCTTAAAACCTAGGAAAATTAGGGATATTGAAAAGACCTTGTATGATCTTAGTTCTCTGTAATCCTTTGTCCAAATCATTTGGCCCAACGGAAAATTACTAAACATGAAAGATCTTGAAGGCTGAGACTCATTCATGTAGTGTTGTCTATTTGTTAAGCGCCTTCCCATGGGTATTGGTTTAAAGGACTTCGATACATATTCCTTACACAATATGACACTAAAAGAAGATAATCGTATCGAATAACTTAAAACTACATCATCATACATGGTTAGAAATAATGGATAACTAAATTAGAGTTGGTTTGTAAATTACCTTGATTTCATTAATTTGAATTGCATGGCATATTAGATTATCATTATTGCCTTCTATTATTCAAATGATTTCTTTATTGAAATGATCATAGTATGAATTGATTCTACTTGATATGTTTATTGACATACGCTTCATTATTGTTAGTGTTGAATTGAGCAAGAACAAATTAAACGTGAATTGAATGTATAATGTATGGTTCTCAATGAAATGAATTGCACGATTTAATAAAATTTAACTACATGA
This sequence comes from Sextonia rubra, assembly GCA_037013555.1. Taxonomy (NCBI): domain Eukaryota; kingdom Viridiplantae; phylum Streptophyta; class Magnoliopsida; order Laurales; family Lauraceae; genus Sextonia; species Sextonia rubra. The sequence continues at coordinate 14,148,961 of JASUAD010000023.1, forward strand.
ATTGAAATGGTCTGGCTCTACTCAGCTTCAGCCTTATGATACTCGGCGGGGTTGATTTTAGTGTAGTTTATTGATATAGTGCCACTGCAGTATACTTTTGGAGCTTCCGAACTCCATTTATATAGAGACCCACTCATACCTTTGGCCAGGTCGATGGTGTTCTCAATGAAAAGATCTCTAGAGGGAGGATATAGCAAATGTAGTAGCCAATTAGCAAAGTATTTCATCTTATTGATTCTTATAGCATGCTTATTTCAATGCACAGCATGCCTAGTATATGAAATTGACCACTGTGATCATTTGTTAATGATTCTTGTAGATATAACGCGTATTACTTTAATTATGCTTATACTTTGCTGAATAGTCTTTAATTATTCTTGTAGATACAACGCGTATTACTTTAATTATGTTTATTTCAATGCACAACATGCTTAGTATATGAAATTGACCACTGTGATCGTTTGTTAATGATTCTTGTAGATACAACGCGTATTACTTTAATTATGCTTATGCTTTGATGAATAATCTTATTTACAGTTGTCTAATGATGTTACAGGCCCAGATCTCGATCCAGGTTTGGTAGAGACCTAGGAGTTAAAGAAGGTGAACTTAATGGTTCCTTCAAGCTTTAACGAGTGGACTGCAGAAGCTTACTGACTGATCCAGATGCCGAGAATGACACACTATTATTTTAAGGATGTGTATTTTGGGTATTTTGGGACTTTAGCTATAATTACATTCATATAGACTGTTTTTTGCATTGCTTGATCTTGAAATGTATATCTTGGTTCCTTGCATCATGGTTGTACTTACTTTATGTGGACCTATATAGATGTTCATCCTTGGCATGGTTGCATATATGTGCACATCATGAGTGGGTTGTACAGGGTATAAATCAAATTGATATAATCATCTTTTATTCTTTTAATATTAAGATTGAATTGTTTCATAGGTGGAGTGATACTTGTGAATTGTTTAATGAAAAGTGAAAAATAATAAGTGATATTGATAGGTTTCCGCATGATGTATACTTGGACTGATGTCCGCAAAAAGTACCTCACACGTTTACGGATGTGAATATCCTTTGTATAACTTCACTTTGACTCCGGTCCAGTGTGAATTATACAGGAGTATGTGTGCCACGCCTCGGAATTGACTCCAAACACTTGATTCTCGGGCTCGAGTCATGACATACGTATGGTATGGTATCAAAGCCATGAATAGGCCATGAAGTCTATATAAAAGATTTAGAATATAGGAATGTTGTGAGAAAACGTTAGAATTGGTCCGAGTATCAATTATTTGATTTCATTGTCTAATAAGTTGACTTGGTGGGCAGGTTAGGTGTTACTCCTAAATTAGTTTTGATTCTTTTACAGGTAATTGTCAAAAAGTAAAGTAGATGAACAGTGAAATAGAATCTTTCACAAAAAAAAAAAAAAATCACCGCAAACAATGACTTTCCAGAGTCGTACATAGATGTTCTCAGATGGGAGTTAGGGTCTGTCAGAAGCATACCTTTCGCCATTCGGACAACAACCCTAGTTAACTTTCTTCAAGAAGAAGAATTGTCTAGAGAAAGGTATACTCTGGAAGAGAGTATCAAGCGTCTTCTCCCAGATTTGTACGAAGTTGTATGCAGAAGGAGACGACTTCTGTTGTGAGTATTCAGAACACGAGAGATATTTCGGACGCATTCCAACTTCCTCCTGAATAGAGCTTGGATGTGGAGTAACAATAATGTCATGCTAGAAGCCCACTTCCATGCCTATACTGAAGCATTGTTAAAACAATGCGTTGAATACATTAGCACCACCCAAGAAATTATTATTTGGTATATCCTTCACAAAGGATTGCATACTTTCACCCACTGTATTAAAGGTAGCCCCTTATTTTGAGTTAAAATATTAATTGATATCGGTTTTCTTTCTATATTTTCTTCTTAAGCTATTTTTGTTAATCCTTTTCTTTACTTCAATATTCTAAGTAATTCACTATTCTAAGTTGAGTGTTGTGGTTTATATATTAGAATATCAGATTGTACCTTGGATATGTAATGTTGAGAAGTGAACAGTTAAATCCAGTGATTAACAAGTATGGATATTCACCGTTTTGTATTGATGTAGAATTGATCATTTATTAATTTTGAAGGTGCATCACAAATTTCCTGAAGACACTTGAAGCTGAAAATCATGGACTAAGGGTTATAAATCGAAGAAGAACGTTTTGAGATCAAAAATGGGTTTTGAAATCCTTAGAGGTTTTTACAGCTTTGATTACTGCCTTGATGAAAGTTAATCTTTGATGATTGAAATATGAAATATTTTCCTTATTGTCAAGTCATTAAAGAAATATCAAGGTGTAAGATGCTTTTACCAAAGCGATTGAGGATTGACCTCTTTTAGTTTAGAGAACAAGCTGGATTTGATTAAAATAAATTCGAGAATCAGAGACAAATGTTGGGAGTCATCAGTTAGATCCGTTGATCAAATGGTTAGGTGTCAACACGCACAAATGAAGAATGAAATTCGTTTTCATTACTAAATGAAACAAAAGTGAACAACATCAATAGTATTCTGAGAAATTAAATCTCTTAATAATGATATCGGAGGAATAAAGATGTTTGTTTTAATGTTACTATGACTTACATGAGAATTCATTGTTACTTGCGTTGATCAATTGAAGATTTGCTTTGACTCTGCACGTTAATCAATCTCAAGGTAAACTAGGGAGAAATAAATTTTGATTTAAGCATCATTAGGTTGCAATCAAATTTACAATAATAATGCTTAGTTATAATTGAAAAAAAAAATTTAAGTTAGTGCAAGATCCGAAGCTTGTGAGTTTTATAGGATTTTATTGTTGATTATAGAAGATATATTCATCATGGCAGTTCCAATTTTTACTGAATTATTAAAGAATTTTCTCCTGCCTACTAGATGAGTACAAATTAAGCATTAAGGTTTTGTGATCTAAATAGACTATCGTAAGAATCTATCTTAAGCATATCTTAAGAATAAAGTAAGTTGAAGACTGAGGTGGAAAATTAAAAGTAATTCTTCAGGATAACTTGGTAGTTTGAGGATTCAAGTTGACCAGAGATGTACTTTTAATAAGAAAAGATCTCACATTAGATCAGATGATGATGATGATTAGGTGATTTGAAAGCGAATTGTGTATTCTAATTTGGAAGACTTAGATAGTGATATATGAAGTGGTGATTCTTAGTTAAACGTCTTTGATAACATTGTTATTAGTATTCTTATTTTTATATACTATACTAAGTGCATTATACTCAACTTATTTGGTGCATCTCATTGATTTTGACAACATGACCCAAATATTTTGATCTTATTCAAATCCTAATAGATTCATACAGTGTTCCACTCGAGAATATAAATTCATTGGGGAATTTCCTCTAAATATTATTGAAATCAGCTAAGTCTTCGTCTATAAATAATTTTCCTCATGTTTTATTCATTCAAATTATCTTCTCCGTTCCTTTCTTTCTTCATTGTTTGAAATTCTCTTGAAAAGGTTTTGTCATTCCCTTTTTATTTTGACTCGAACTATTTCTCTATTCTTTCTATCTATATTAGTCTTAGTTCCTGTATTATTTTGCTTTGTTTTATTTTCTGTAAATGGGAACCTAAGTTCAATCAGTCCCCAATTCCTGACTTAAATCTTTTCTCTCTTTTATGTGCTCTCTTTCATTTGAAAGCTCAACTTATTATACCCAAATTATTAAATCTATGAAGTCTTATACCTGTTACAATTAAAAAATGAACTTTTCTTAGACATTCAAGTTTATTATCTTCCTGCTATGAGCATCTACCCATACATTCCCTTGTCCTAGATGATACCCGATAAGAAAGTCCAAATCCTTAATGAATTCAAGCTATCTTCGTTACCTCATATTCGAGTCATGGGTTCATAATGGATATCGAAAGCTACAATGATTTTAAATTAACTTCAAACTTTCCGCATACAGATAATGTCATCAAAATTTCAAAGTAATGACCCTATTCTTTAAGCCATAAACATTGCAGGTGCATCAGTCAAGCTCAAGACTCAAAAGGCATCACTAGAATTCATAGTGGTCGTACCTTGGTTTAAAGGTTGTTTTGCCAATATCATCTTCTTTCACCCTCAACTGGTGATAACAAAAATCAACCTCAATTGGTGATAACAACAACTAGATCTAATTAATCTAATAATCATATTTGTATGTAATCCTACATTCTTAGATATCTCATTGTTTCCACCTGCATTTTTTCTTTTGAGAAGCTTGCTTTGTCTTCATTTTATATATCTTGATTGAGAACTTAACAAGACATGTTTACCTATATAAGAAATCTTCCTTTTTTGCTCTATTGACCTTTTTCTTCCTTTCCACTTTCATTTCAATGTTTCTGACCTATAACTTTTGGAAATTCACTAATCTTCCTTCCTCTAGGTCTTCAAGTCAAAACAAAAAAAAAAAAAAAAAAAAAAAAAAACAAAAAAAAATCCTTTGCATAAATTTTTCAGTCCCTGTTTTTTAATGAACTGAAGGATTTCATTTTGGCCATACACATTTTCATTTCATGCTTATAACTATTCATGGTGCAATGATTTATAGCGGTGAGATTCAATCTGACATAGTACCACTACCACCGTAGAGTAACTGGATAAAATGAAATCAGTTAGCAAAGGCTTCATAAAGTCACATATCATTGTCATAAAGTCCAAGGAAGATTGAGGAGTGTCATTCCAATTAAAGAAACCTTGCTGACAATCAATAGTAAAGATTTGACTTTCACAGTAACAGCTTGGTGTCCTGATCGATTTTCATTATAACAAACATCAAGATCAACATGAGAGCAATATGACTTCAAGATGCAGGAGACAGGTACATTAGATATTTTAACTATTTTCTCTATTTTGTTTCATTCAGAGGACTAATGATTTCTAAGGCGGGGAGGATGTAACACTCTGACCTAAGTTTAACTCGCTTAATGAGTAATTAATCATGATTACTAGCTAATTAATTTGGTTTTATACTAAAATAAGTCTATTTTAGTTTTGTGGAGTCCAGTGGGTCAAGTTAAGGTCATGAATAGATAGTGGGGTTGAGTTTAACCTTAACTAGATAAATGAAAGCCCTTTTCTCGTAATTTTAGATTTTGTAGTTTTACGTCATACATACATCATATTGATATCATCGCATTTGTCTTGTTGAGCTCGTCAACTTTCGTACTTGACCGAACGCATTTGACTCCATTGGAATTTGTTGGACCCTTATTTGACTTACATTGAAAATATAATAAACTAGATGGGCTTTTTTATAAACTTTAGAAATTTTTCTATATAAAGGTGGCCAACCATTTATTCAAGCTCCTCTCCTTGGTGCACTCTCTTTGTGCTCTCAACCTCAACTTTCTTTTTCTTGTGGCCACTGTTTCTTCAGCAACGAAAGGTATAGTTGTTGCATGCCCTTAAAGGCCTTCACTTGCCACCACCACTATCTCTTTCATCTTCTTGCAGCTGGGACCATATACTCCTAGCCTTCATCATCCCAAATCAGATCCTAACGTAAGACCTTTTCTTTTGTTTCATAATTTATGAATCAATAGGGTCAAGGAGACTCTTATTTTATTGCATGCACTCATTTCTACATTCCATCTTACATGTATGGCATTTAGGACCAAGAACAGTGACTTCTTCCTCTTCTCAACTCAGCCAAAAGAAGGAGCAGTAGTGGAACTCAAAATCAAAGGCAAGTATGAGCTAATTATTGTTTAATGTATGTTGATATAATGTGATTCATGTAAGTCTATTAAACTCCAAATCTGATTTTTCAGCACCTTTATTGTTTTAAATGCATGATTTGATTGTTAAGTGAATCATGAAATGGATTTATGACTTATTGAAGTAAGAATGACCTCTTAAAATTAGGTGGTAAAAATGCACTCAGAATCTTAGTATTTTGGGTTGAAAAGAAATCTTATGTAAGTAATTTCACTCAGAATTTTTGAAGCTTACGGCTAAGCCATAAGTTGTACTACGGTTGGGATCCAGAGAGTAGTTTCGTACTATGGCTAGGAAACCCAAGACTCAAAATTTGAAATCCCTTCTATGGCTAAGCTCATGGCTAGGCCGTGAATTATACTACGGCTAAACTATAGCCAAGCCATGGCTCAAACGTAGGCTAAGCACCACTAAGCCATAGGCTATTTCATGGGTAAGCCGTGGTTTCGAGGGAATAGTAGGCTGATCATGGCTAAGCTACTGTGTATTTCACAACTAAGCTGTAGGTCATCCACGACTAAGCTGTAGACCCTGTAAACATAGGAAAATTAGAGATATTGAAAAGACCTTGTATGATCATAGTTCTTTGTAATCCTTTACCCAAATCATTTGACTACTCAATATGAAGGGTCTTGAGGGCTAAGACTCATTCATGTGGTGTTATCCATTTGTTAAGCACCTCTCCATGTGTGTTGGTTTAAGGAACTTCGATACACATTCCTTACACAATGTGACACTAAAAGGAGATAACCGTGTATCGGATAATTCAAAACTACATCATCATGCATGATTAGAAACAACGGATGACTAGATTAGGGTAGGATTGTAAATTATCTTGATTCTATTAATTTGAATTGCATAACATATTGGATTATTTTTATTGCCCTCTATTATTGGAATAATTATGAATTGAAATGATCATAGTACGAATTGATTCTACTTGAAATGTTTATTGGTATACGCTTCCCTATTGTTAGTGTTGAATTAAGTAAGAATGAATTGAACGTGAATTGAACGTATAATCTATGGTTTTCAATGAAACGAATTACAAGATTTACTTAAATTCAACTACATGAATTGAAGTGGTCTAACTCTACTCAGCTTCAGCCTTATGATATTCGGCGGGGTTAACTTTAATGTAGTTTATTGATATGGTGCCACTACAGTGTGCCTTTGGAGCTTCCGGACTCTATGTATGCAGTGACGCACTCGTACTTTTAGCTAAGTCGATGGTGTTCTCAACACAAAGATCCTTAGAGATATAGCAAATGTAGTAACTAATCATGAGTTCCAAGTATAGAACTACGATGTAGTAATAAAAACTGGAAAGACCAGGTTGATCTAGAGGGAGTAATGTGTTTTAAGGTATTTTCAACTTATAACCTATCCTAAATAAAATCTAAAACTAGCCTAATTTAAAAACTAATAAATACAAACATCCTACTTTGTCAAATTGAAATTAATTACAACTAAATAAAATCAAACTTTTCTAAAACTGAAAAACCTAAATCTAAAATTTCCTAAAATAAAACTAAAGTTGATGCAAAACTAAAATACAAGTTAGAACTTCCAATAGTAAAAAGTTACTAAAAATAAAATTAACAACTAAAGTATAAACTAAACTAAACTAAATTAAAAACAAACCAGAATTAGTAAAAACCAATTAAGCAAAGTTAGTAACAAATAATCAAAGTTAGAAAACAAACCTACTTTCTAAAACTAAAGCCATAAAGTTAAAAACTTTCCTAAGTTAGAATTTCCAAAACCAGAAAACATTCCAATTTAAAATCTTTAATTAAAATAAGTTTAGAAAGATATTTTAATTCTAAAAATTATCTAAGAAAACCAAAAATATAAATATAAAAACAAATTTAAAATTAAAAAGTTAGTAAAGTTAGTAATGCAATGCATGTCATGAAAATAACTAATGCAAACTTTCCTAATATGAGATGTAAAATTTAAATAAAATATCATCCTAATTTAATGCAATCCTAAACTAGACTTAATGGCTGAAAATCATGCTTTACTGGTGTATGAATAAAAAAATGAATTTAGAAATATTCTAAAATGCAAAAAAAATATGTATGAATAATGGTTACCAAACATAAAAATTCTGATATGTAGTTTGGTAGTCAGTCTTAGTTTAGGCTTCTGGAAATTGAACTTACCATAATCTTTTGAATCTGAAACTCTAGGATTTTAAAGTTCACTCATCAAGGTGCAATTCATTCAATTTTTATAGCAAAACTCATTAATTTGTATGTCTATTAATTCCAAACTTTCGGACAAAAAATCCGTCTTGTGCAGATTTCTATGTGCAGAATTTCTGACTGGTGAGTATTTTAATGACTGAAAACCCAATCTCCCTTAATCCTTTTTCTTTGATATTTTTATGGCACAAAGTTAACTCTTCCAGCAATGGTTCTACCAAATTTCAAGGCAAAATAACCTTTCGATGCCATGTTTTAAATTGCCAATATTTAGATAAAAACAGTGACTGTTTGCTGCCTTTTTACATCCGAAATTTATCCCTTTTTATTTCCAAAAAAATCAAAAATTCCAGATCTAAAATTCCAATTTGTAGCAACTAAACTAACACATGATATGAATGCATGTTTCTAAATATTAATCCCAGCATAAACCATGCAACGTAAAAAACACAAATAAAGTAAAAAGAGCAATGAAATTTAAATGTAGTGTTTTTACAGGAATTTAAATGTAGTCAACAAGAAACATAAATGTAGTTTGCTGAAAATTAAATGTAGTGATAACAAGAAAAGTAAATATAGTGAACAAGAATTTAAATGTCGTAAAGGCAGTAAAGTTATCTTTTCAAAATTTTCTTTTAAACCGGGTTCATAATTTCTTCAAATATGATCCTAGTATCTTGGGTCGTCAATCCAAGCACAAGAAATATTAATAAAATATCCATACAAACCATAAGAAAAGAAGAGAAATTTTAAGAAGAATAACATCATACTAACATGTAAAAATCCTTACAAGAGATTGTCAAATGAAATCAAGAACAATACATGCTAGGATGGAAAAAAAAGAAAACCTCTTTTAGTTGAAATTCCCAAGGGTGCAATGTGGCCTTAGGGCTAAGCCTCCTTAAGGACTGGGATAAAGAGAGAGAGATGAAGAAGATGAAGTGTAAAGATCTAGAAAAAGAGTTCTTTTTTTTTTTTATAAAGAGTATAGGAGAGGGGTGCCCTATTTATACTTTTTCAACCCCCAAAGTTTCCATCATTTAAAATCTTAAAAATAATAAAAAAATTAAAAGAAAAAGGGCTCCATACAAGGCTTTGGGCCTGTATTCCATGGCTGGAATTTTCTTATCTTTTCTTTCTTTATTTGGCAATCGTTCTTTACTTCTTCTTTATTTCTTTGTCTTTGCCACCTTGTATTGAGATCTCTTGAGAGATAAGTTAGGGCTAAGAATCCTCTCTTAGAATCAAATTTGGCTCACATGAGGTGTATAACTTCCTTTTTTTTATCTCTTACTTTGTCAACTTTCCTTCTTTGGAAGGTACTCCTTATTGGCTCAAACTCAAGGAGATCTTTTGAAATAATTCTTCCTTGATTTTTTTCTTCTTTTTAGGCATAGAAATCTAATCCAAAATCCTCATTTGGGAGTGGATCATTCATGCCTTTTTTTATTATTTATTTTTTTTCAAAGCTTCTCCTTCTCAAAAGAAAAACTCCTATGTAGCTTTCTTTCTCTATTTTTGATGAGATATTCTTCAAATTCTCTTAAAAATATCTTGAAAATGTGTAATAAATAAATGGACCCCATCTTGGATGTCCCACATATGTACCCCACAAGTGTACCCCAAACATGTGCATGTGCGTGGGACCATGAGGCCAACTTTGCTTTTGTTTTTTCTTCTATCTTTTTTCTTCTCTTCAATTCTTCTCTCCTTTCTTTTGACAATGATTTCTTTGCCTCAATTCTTTGGCAATGGGACCCATATCATTAATTTTCTACGAAACAAATTCATGTGAAAAGACAATTTGGACCCTAAGATTACAAATGCTGGACTGTGAGCCCATCTCTCATGAAATGATAATGAAAATGCACACCATTTTTTTATAATTTTATGCGAATGAATTAATTGATTAAAATTGAATTTAATTCATGAGAAAAGTAAATATTCACAAAACATTTCAAAAATAGATTTTTCAAAAATGACAAATTTCATGAATGTAAACAAAAAGTGTGATTTTCAAGCTAATTATTTAGAATTATACTAAAACAAATTTAAAATGCCTAATACCACGAGATCACACTAAATGAGGCTCTTTTAAGTCAATAAGTCCTTAAAATGGTCCAAAACATATATGAAAATATGCATTTTTAAAAACTCATCAATAGCCAATTAGCAAAGTATTTCATCTTATTAATTCTTATAGCATACTTATTTCAATGCACAACATGCCTAGTATACAAAATTGATTGCTGTGATCATTTGTTAATAATTCTTATAAATATAATACGTATTACTTTAAGTATGTTTATACTTTGCTGAATAATCTTATTCAGGGTTGTCTAATAGTGTTATGCCCCAGATTCCGATCTAGGTCTGATAGAGACCTAGGAATCAGAGAAGGTGACCTTAGTGGTTCCTTCAGGCTTTAACAAGTGGACAGCAAAAGTTTACTAATTGATCCATATATCGAGAACGACACACTATTATTTTAGGGATGTTTATTTTGGGTATTTTGGGACTTTAGCACATATAATTACATCCATATAAACTATTTCTTGCATTGCTTGATCTTGATATGTATATCTTGGTTTCTTGCATCATGATTGCACCTACTTTATGTAGACTTGTATAGATGTTCATCCTTGGCATAGTTGCATACATGTGTATGTCATGAGTAGGTTGTACGAGGTATAAATCGAATTGATATAATCATCTTTTGTTTTTTTAATGTTAAGATTAAACTGTTTCATAGGTGGAGTGATACTTGTGAATTGTTTAATGAAAAGTGAAAAATGATAAGTGATATTGACAGGCTTCTGCGTAATGTATACTCAGACTGATGTCCATAAAAAGTACATCACACATGTAAGGATGTGAATATCCCTTATATAATTCTGCTTTGACCCCAATCAAGGCATGAAATATATGGGAGTATGTGTGTCATGCCTCGAGGTTATCCCAAACACTTGATTCTTGGGCTCGGGTCATGACAAGATCTACGATGGAACTTTGGATCCAACTGATCACATACAATATTACCAGCACTCGATGGCGTTCTAGACCGGGAATGACCCTTTGATGTGCAAGATCTTCCCGTCAATTCTTGGGGACCTCGCCATCAAATGGTTCCGCCGGCTAGAGCTGAGGTCAATTCCAAACTTTAAGGAGTTAACTGAATCATTCGTTGCATGGTTCATGACAAACATCAAGCAGCCAAGGGATGTAAGAACATTACTCGCCTTGAAAAAGGGCGCTAACTAGTGCCTCAAGGAATACAGTGCAAGGTATTGGCTCCTTTATAATAAGGTGGACAATAGCAATGAGCTGGCGGCGGTCATAACTTTCAAGCTCGGACTACTAAAAGATAGTCAGTTACGATGGTCCTTGGAGAGACATCCCCTTACCAACCATAATGATCTGATGGAGAGGATAGAAGAGTATATTAGAGTTGAAGAAGATATGGGAAACCACTCCCCCGACCACGGAATATGTCATATCTGAAGTTCTTTTACTATTAATCTTGGCATTTGTAATTGCTTATTAAATTTGTTTGTTCTCTTGAAATAATTCAACGAAACTTATCTTCTTTCACAAGTGTGTTTTGCATGTGCATGGAATTACTGAATGGGAAAATGAAATACCTTGATATCTAACCAAAGAAGGGTTAGAGCTTGAGATCCCGAGTAGATCTTACCATGGGAGGACTATTCGGACCAGGACCTTGGCCAGAAGGGTTGAAACTTGAGATCCCGAGTAGAGCTTACCCGGTAGGACTATTTGGGCCAAAATCTTGACCAAAAGGGGTGGATCTTGAGAATCCAAGCAGAGCTACCCTGGTAGCACTGTTCAGACTGGGATCTTAACCAGGGCTAAGGCCCGAGGGGCAAAGAGCCCGACTAGAGATCATAACGCCTTAATCTGGCATATCAATGAGAAAGCCCCTCAACATCTGACCGATGAGGTTAGATAAGGTACAGGACCCTAGGTGTAAGATCCAAACCCAAAAAAATCCTAATTTACTATAATTAATCTTATTTTACCTTGATTAATCTTCAATCTAGGCTAATTCAACTCAAATCCTTTGAGTTTAGTTCATGGATAGGTAGTTGGGTTGGGTTTGAACCTTACTTATGTAGTCAAGGACCTTCTTGTGATTTACAGTTGCATGGTTTTGCATCATATTTGCACCATATTAGTTGCATCATTTGTATTTTATCTTATGGGTCAACTTCCATTTTGGCCGAACCCAATTCGAATCCATTTTGGCCCATTTGAATACCAATTGACTCAAACCGTAAAATCCATAAAACCCAGAGTACCTGCTTGTAATTCCAGAAACTTGGATTTAAAACCCATTTAACAGCTCATCTCCCTTCTCATTCTCCTAAGATCTACTAGAGTTCCATCTTCTCCTCTCACTGTCCTTTTTATCAAATCTGAAGCTTGGAGCTGTTGCATGTTGGAGCCAAAGCTCCCATTGTCTTCCCCCCATCTTCATGCTCACCTTCTACCTTTGGAATGCACAATTCTATCTTTTCCTTCTTCCTCTTCTTCAATCTACAGCCTCTAAGGTAAGGGACAGCTCTCATTCAGTTCTTTGGGTTTAATAAAGTCAGGGAGACTCATTTTGGTGACATGCATGCATCTTATACCCATTTCACCTATTGCATGTTTTTGTATGTTTTAAATTATCTTCTATTGAGGCTTTCTCCATCATCAACCTAAGGGAAAGGCTTGATTTGGGTAAAGCACTGAGATAAGGCAAGTATAAGAGTGTATATTACTGCATGTATGTCTATTTGTATTTATTCTTGAAGAATTCTCCCTAAATGCCAATATACAGCTCTTTCACCTTTTTAATTTAATTACATATGATTGTTTGAGTGATGATAAATATGTTTATAAATAAATGATGAAATGTGAGTTTTGAAATGTAAGATGATAGATTGGACCAAAGAAAACCACAGTGGAACCAAATGAAGAAGTTTTGTACTGAACTTTTGCTTCATAATTAAGAATTTGAAGCTTATGCCTAAGCTGTAACTATTCTACAACTAGCTTTCCAGAGACCCAAAATCCAACATTCCTTCATGGCTAACCCCACGACTAAGCCATAAAATATACTACAGCTAAGTCATAGCCAAGCCATGGCCGAGCCGTAGGCTGCCTATGGCTTAGATTGCAGCTGAGCCGTAACTGCAGAAAATTTTAGTGAAACACCGCTAAGCCATGGCCTATTCACAGCTAAGCCAAAGGAGCACAGAAACTCAAACAAATTAGGAATACTCAGGGACCATGAAGGACTTTATCAATGGCACCCTTACCTCAAACATTTAGCCTAATAGTAAAAAAAATACTAAAAAGGAAGAGTGTTGAGCTGTCACTCATTCCCTTTTGATTTTTCAATTGTTTCCCAACGTCACGTTATGAGTGTTGGTATAAGAAGTGGTGTCCATTGCCTATACAATATAATACTAAGATCTTGGTAACACATTGATACACGACAGTTTATGAATACGCCATATTGAATAACTACGGAAATATGGATTATCTTAGTACAAGGTTGGTTAGTAAATAACATTGATAACTTTTCAATTCAAATGTATTCAAATTGTTACGTAAACCTTATCCTCAACATAATCTATTCATATACCCACTCTTCCTGGTGAACCTTGAGAAAAGATCGAAGACAGAGCTTCTACTGAGCATGAGCCCATGAGCCAAGATAGGGGTAACTAAGGTTAAAAGGGTTCAAACTATATTAACTCATTTGATTATTCATTGTTCAATTATTAATTATACTATCTAATGCTAACTTTTATTGATTGAATATGACCTCAAGACCAATATTTGCTTCTATATAAGAATGAGTCGATCGCTACATATGAAAGTTATGAATATCGATCGGTTTTAAAACATCGAATCGGCACCACTTCGCTTCTATCCATAGCAGGTTCGACTGGATCGAATGTGGGTATTTTGTATCCACTATAGTTATATGAAGAGTTGGTCGACACTCTCAGGATAGCTACATGGTCTTGGACCGATCATTAGTGATTTCCCACTATATTGTATGCTCTCTTTCTAGAGAGAAGATATCCATGTAGATGCTAATTAGTATACTATTGCAATTTTATTATGATTCGTTACTCATGCTTATTCACATGCACAACATGCCTAGCTTCCGTTATTGCTCTCTTTTAATCAATATATTTTCTAACTCGATTGATACATCATGATAGTCTTATATATTCTTATATTTGCTTAATTGTCGTATTAATAGTGCTACCCGTCGTGTTACAGGTATTGAATCCAATGCCGGTACAGCAGTCGATGCGGCCCCAGAGGGTACCACAATATTATCTTAGGGTGTAAATGAGTGGAATGAGGATAATGTCTTCAACTAATCATCCTACATAGGATGTCAAAGGGTTTCATTATGGGTTACTTAGGAGTAGCCATGTTTGACTTGTATCTAGATCATGCCATCATTATCGTGCAGTTTTTGGAGTCATCGATTGATGAATTTGCTATTTTGGATTTGTATATTTCTATGTATCTTTTGCACATCATTTGCATGTGGATGGGCTAATTAAGAACTTTGGTATGTTAATGAATAAATGTTTTCTCAATGTTTATGATATGTATAGATGAATTCTCCATATTCCCACTTAATTGTGTAAAATAATTGTTACATGTTTCCGGATCTTCCTCACATATACCTGTGGAATCACTCTTGTGGCAGTTCGTACATGTCTTATCATAGTACAGATTGCCATGGGTTACGAGTGCCACACCTCAGGATCCACCTAATCCCCAATTCTCGGATTCGGGGTGTGACACTGGGCTTTCGAAAAGACCTTACCTCGGTAAGGTTGCTTGGACCGAGATCCTGCCCACGACTAAGGCTTGGGGAGATGAGGACCCGATTAGAGTTCAAAAAATCGTGACATGCTGTACCAAACGGATAAAACCCTAACAACAGGACAAAGTCCTTAATCTAGGTGCACTGCACTAATTGCCCCAGGTTAGCCGCTTGGCATGATGATGCAAGTTGTCAAGCTAGGGAAGAGCTCGAATATTCAAAAGTGGCAGTGTTCAACAAGAAGCACCTGTCATACAAAATGGGTGAAATCCTAGCAAAAGGACCAAGTCTTGAGCCAAAGTACATCGCGCTAACCACATTTGGCTGTAAGTGCAAGTTGTTAACTAGAAGGAAGCACAAGTAACATGACTCCAAGCCACCAAAAAACAAATAAATAAATAAAATAGAGAAAGAGAACAGAGAGGGTCATGCCGAGCCCAAAAAAGGAGCATTCAAAGGTAGTGTTCATGGACCTGACCTATTGGATCCTTACTCAAATTAAGGATAAGCCATTCTTTGTTTAGCCATCCAAAATGATAAGTGATCTAGCTCAAATTGACGAAGGCAGCACTGGATGACCTATAAAGGCCAACAAACGATGAGATCGACCTATCACCTACCAACAGCTTGGGCCTCCACTTTTGGGTAGACACACTTTACAATCGGGCAAGGGGGAAGCCCCTTATTAACCCATGAAGGCTGGGCTCCCACCTGCTCGGAAGTCCCGCTCTGAATACCCTTACCTCCAGAGACCCCCTTAACACTCCAACTCAGTTTAATCCGGTTTAACGACTCATTAATGTGTTTTTGGGTAAATTCCTACTGAATTCATTTTATGTTTGTTGTTTTATCTTTTCAAGTTTTGTTTAGGGTCATGGATCGATAGTTGGGTTAAGTTTAACCTGCGATAAGTAGACATGAGCCATTTTTCGTAATTTTAGATTTTGTAACCTTTCGTCGCTTATGCATCATCTTGGTGTCAACAAGTGTATTTCATCAAGCTCGTTGACTTGCGTAACTGACTTGCTGCCAAACGACTTTGTTTGTTTCCGTTGGCTCATTATTTGACTCGAACTGTCATTATTAGGAACCTTTGGACTTCCTTGTAAATTTTGCCATCCTTATCTTATATAAAGAAGTCATGCATCAACTTCCTCTTCATTTCCTCTCCATCTTCAACGTCTTCTTTCTCTCTTCTCTACTCTTCATTTCTTCCTTTTTTTTTTCTTCTTCTTCATGTTAACAACCGGGGGAAAGTCTCGTGCAACCAATTTACTCGTCATCTCCTTGTGGGTTTGAAAGGAAGAATTGGGTTTCTTTTCTTCTCTGCTCGAAGTCTCTCTAGTTCATTACACTCTTCTTCCACTTATTCTTCCCTTCGTTAACAAGATCCTCGCACCACCTTCACGGTTCATCTAAGGTAAGAAGTTGAGTCATGGTATCCGTTATGAGTCTAGCGTGTGATTGCACTGCATGCACACCTTTCCTTCTCACTCTTAGCATACATGGTGTTAGGACTGCATATCAAAGGTTAATTTGGGCCAAAGGACAACTAATTTACAGAAAAAGCTCAATTGAGGCAAGTATAAGTACATTATAGATGAACACATGTTAGTACACGATGATTGTTATTAGCCTCCTTTCATCTCACAAGTGTGTTGTGACTTACAGCCCTTTTGTCTTATCTTTCTACTTATTGTCTCAGTGGTACACATGATTCAATTTCAGTCGTTCTGTAACAAAGTTCTATTACCCTACCGATTGGGTATGGTGTCCGACCGATCGGACCCCTTCCAGAACTGAAATCCGACCGATCGGGCTTCAGGACCGACCAGTCGGCCCTGAAGCACTCTGCTCTGGGAGATTTAGTTTCAAACTTAATCTTCTTCTTGTTCATCCTTGTTCTCCTGCTTTTAAACACTAAGAGGACCCTTTTTATACTACATTCTCGGGTTTTTCTGCTCTTTAATTGGAAAAGATATGGTTAATGATGAGACCTTATAGAACTTTCACATGGATTTCTCAACCTCTTGACTTGCCCAATGGATTACCTTAATAGCATGAATGGTCTTGAGGGCGTGACTCATTCATGTGTGTTGTCCAATTGTTAAGCACCTCCCTATGGGTGTTGGTTTAAGGGACTCTGATACACCATCCCTATACAATGCAACACGAAAAGAAAGACGACTATATCTCGGCTAACTTAAAACTACATCATCATGCACAGTTAGAAACGCTGGATAATTAGATTAGGGTTGGCTAGTAAACTATCTTGATTCTATCAAATTGAGGTGCATGGCATATTGGATGGCGATTATTGTCCTCCACTCTTATGTATGACTTGAATGTTCAACATATGTCTTATCGATTCCAATATTGTATCCAATTTGCGTAACGTGTCCTTGACAAGTGATTTGCAATACATGTACATTGGTTATTGATATGAATTGAGTATGAAGGATTATCTAGAATGCATTGAACATAATTCCTCAAGTCCAAGGATATTATTTATTCGACATGGTCAAGCACTACTCAGCCTCAGCCTCATGATACTCCGCGGGGTTGACTTTGGCATAGTATGTATGTTGCCGCTGCAGTGTGTTTATGTCTTGGGGCTTCCGAATCCCAAGAAACCAAGACCCGTTAGTACTTAGCCCGGTCGATGGTGTTCTCATTATGTAAAAATCCCTATAGGGAGAATATGGTAAATCTAGTAGCCACATAATACAGTACACTCCTATACTGATTCGTATTAACATGCTTTATCTACATATGCACAAATTGCCTAGCAGACTAAATTGAAACTCTATGCAATTTTACCTATTATTCATTTTGCTAGACACAACGCGTGTTACCTTACTACTGCTTATGCTTTGCTGAATCGTTGTATTTACTTGTTGTCCTTGGTGTTGCAGACTCAGATTCCCCTACCAATCCCTCGTCGATCAGCCAAACTCCAAAAGAGACCATAGCAGCCCCGTCAGGGTTAGAGGAGTAGATGTGATCACTCTACTAGAGAGCGGCATGGCATGATAGGCTTCTTCTGGGGTTTCTTTTTGTGGGATGCACCATGTGTTGATCTTAAAATGTTCACTCTTTACATTTTTGGGTTTTGGCTCATAGAAATGTTTCCCCACTTTGTTTTGTACAACATGTACTTGATGTAATCTTTTGTAGATATTGGTTTCTATTAATGTGTCCTCTTTTCAAGCAATGATACTTACAGCTTCAAAGTACAATATGTTTGCACATGTGAAATTCCCTTATGTGTGTGCATTTAGACAAGGTCTAAGTGTGCATACACGAGAGTACGTGTGTCATTGATTAGGTTTTCACTAATCCCCGATTTCTTGGGCTCGGGTTGTGACATACGTATTGTATAGTATCAGAGCATTGTTGTTCTAGTTGATAAGCATGTAGGCATTTAGGAACGTGGTGAGGATACATTCAAATATTTGACTATATAGTCTGATATCTTGAGGTGTTTTGGGGGACTTATGTTTGGGGACGCTTTGTGTTTGAGTTTTGCTCATTTCCTTTTGTAGGAAATGGCATCCGGATCCGGTACCAACAACAATCACGGAGATAATGAAAGCGGGTCAGCTCTACCACCCCCCACCACTTAGCACAGATGAGTGTTTTCTCATGTTGTTACAAACAATGCAAGCTCAGTCATAGACAATTCATTCTTTATAAGCACAAGTAGCATCTCTTATAGACCGGCAAAGTCAAGTATCAATCCCACCTCATGTGGAGCAACAAGTGGTCTTCCAACCGAAGGAAAGCGATCCCAATGCGCTCTATAACAAGTTCCAAAAACGCGGCGCCACTGAATTTTATGGGAATGAAGATGCATTGAAAGCCGAACAATGGCTGGAGCAGACAGGGGACCTCTTCGACACAATTGTGTGCACGAACAAGCAAAAGGTCGTACTTACAACCTCGATGTTCCGCGATGTGGCAAGGACGTGGTGGAAGAGTGTAAGCGACTCCTATAAGGATATGCCTAGTGCAACCGTGTGGGAGACATTCAAGAAACATTTTAGAAAAAAGATATTGAATATTTGAGATTTCAAGTTTAGTGTTAAATATTTGAGATTTCATTTTGAAAGATATGTGAATGTGTATGACTGTGTGACTGTAATGTCAAAGACATTCAGCTCTTATGTTTTATCGGAATGCACTACTCACAATTTTGTATGTAGGAATGAGTTCATGCTTTTCTATATTATTCTGTTGAACGTTAATTTTCTGGGGGGCTCTTTTTTCTGTGTAGCTTAATTTAAGTTATTGATTTCAGATTTAGGGTTTATTTGGTTGCCACTTCATACAATTCTCTGAGCCTTTGTAAACACCCCTTCTCTACTCTAGCATGTCCTTGCCCCTTTGTGTTTTTCAACTTTGTGTTGTGTTATTAATTGTAATTTATTGGTTTCTGTAGTATGTAATATGGAATTTAAATATGCATATCAAGTGTATGTCACAATGCTTGTAAGAAACTATGTGTGGGGCTGGAAGTGGGGGAGAATGAGGGTGTCATCTTGAACTTTATTCGATTTTAAATTTTTTTTCCTACTCTATTAATTTATTTGTGTATATGTCTATTTTTTTTTTTTTTTTTGGCAAGCTTAATTTGGTACGGTCTAATTGATTTTATATCTATGGTCCAGTTTCAAAATGGATGTGGCGTCCATATCAACAGATTTAATACATTATCAGTCAATAAAGGATGCAATTACACCATAGATGGATATACATTTTGCTGATTTAAAGGAAGCATTTGAATTTTATAACTTTTACACTAAGCATGCCGGGTTTAGCGTAAGAAAAGATTCAACTCGTATGAAGGATGGAGAGATTGTTTGGAAATGATTTGTTTGTTCAAAAGAGGGTAAAATAGATGAAAAATATTGGATTGGTAAAGAAGTTGTTCAAAGACGTCGAATGGAGACAAGTGAGAATTATAAGGCTATGTTACAAGTGAAAAAGGAGAAATCCGGTTTTTGGTATGTAATATCCTAGTTTGTCCCTGAGCATTCTCATGCCCTAACTACTCCACATAAGAGATATTTGTTGAAGTCACACCGTGAAGTGCCTGAATCAAAGAAGCATTTGATAAAAGCCCTTGATTCTGCTAATGTTAGCAGCACACATCAAATGGCAGTCTTTCATTCATTAGCAGCGGGCCCTGAAAATCTTGATTTTATTGATAAAGATGTTGAGAATCTTCGTAGGAATGATAAAGAAAAGAAGAAGGGTTTGGATGGTCAACCGTTATTCGAACAATTTAAAAATCACAAAGAAATGAGTCCGGGATTCATGTATAACATAGAGAGAGATGGAGAAGAGAAGATAACGTATGTGTTTTGGGCTGACCAGCATTTTTGTACATCATACAGCATTTTCGGAGATGTTGTTACATTTGACACAACATATAAGACCAATTTTTATGGATTGATTTTTTCTGCTTTTGTAGGTTGCAATCACCATGGTCAAACAACATTATTTGGTTGTGCATTCCTACCGAATGAGAAATTTGAGTCATTTGAGTGGTTGTTTACCAAGTGGCTTGAAGCAATGCCAGGCGGACCACCAAAGTCGATTATAACATATCAGGATTTGGTATGACAAAGGCCATTAAAAAAGTCATGCCAAACACATATCATCGGTATTGCATATGGCATATCCTCGAAAAATTACCTATGAAATTAGGAGGAGTTTCTATCCACAATGTTGGTCTGATGGATACACTTAGAAATTGTGTTCACAAGTCTAAAACGCCTACAGATTTTGAGAGTAGATGGAGAATGATAATAGAAGATGCTAAGATTGGTGACAACAAATGGTTAGCACATTTGATTAATATTCGCGAAATGTGGGTACCAACATATTTAAAGCACATTTTCTTTGGAGGTATGTCATCCACCTCAAGAGGTGAAAACATGAATGCCTTCATGAAACATTTTGTTCAATATCAGAATTCATTGGTTGATCTCATTGGTCATTTTGAACATGGCATCGCAAGGCTAAGATACTTTGAAAATAAGGAGGATTGCGAGTCAAGCAATGGAAGGCCAAAACTAAAGACATGCAAACCAATGGAGAAGCAAATGGTAGAGATTTATACAAGAAAGATATTTTATAAATTTCAAGATAAGCTATAACTCACCACATCAATTGTTACAATACTCATAAATGAGGATGATGTCAGCTCTACCTTTGTTGTGAGAAATTTGATGGAAGCAGATGAAATTGAAAGAGAGGTTGTATGGAATAAGGAGGTGGAACAAGCAACTTGTATATGTCAAAAATTTGAATTAGAGGGGATTCAGTGTCGTCATGTCTTGTCTGTTTTGCGACAACTTTTGAAAACATATTTGCCAAAAAAATGCATTCTGAAGAGACGGACAAAAAATGTCAGAAAAGAAAAAATTTTTGACAAGTATGGGCAAGACATTGGGTCTTATTGCGCTGACTCTTTCTTGGCAAGACATTGTCAATTGCCATCAACGTTCATCACTCTCATTGATGAAGTTAGCTCATCAAAAGAATGCTTCGAATATTTGGTTGGCTGTCATGGTGATCTGCAAGATAAAGTGAAATAAAGTCCAACAATCTATTGGAGATAACCATGCAAAATGAAGAGGAAACTTTAGCGATTAATATTGTTGAGTATGAGGAGCCGTCTCATGTTGTGACGAAGGGACGTGCAAAAAGACTCAAACCATCTAAAGAGCAGGCACTAGTAAAAGGACATCTTTGTCATTGTTGCAACAAATGCGGTGTTTCACATGACAAAAGAAACTATCCTGTATTATTGAAGGGAGCTTCTAAATATAAACAGCTTTTCTCTCTTCTTACACCAGAATTTTGTTTTTTTTTTACAGTTTTGCCCATGCATGAAAGGACTAAAATGCCCTTGTCTCTTGCAACATTAGCCCATTATTTCTTTTCATACACACTCTTCCATCATCTTCCCTTCCATCCTTCTTCCCTTTTTTCCTCCAAGAGCATCTTTCCTCTTCTTTCTTCCCTCTTCCCTCTTACCTCTTCCATGCAAGAGAGCATCTCTAAGACCCTCTCCTTCCCTCTTCCACCTTCCTTCAAATAGAACATCATTATCTAAGAGTACAAGTTGACATTATCTTCCCTTCTTATTATTCTCTGTCATAGCAAACATCAATCAACATTTAAATAGTGTAATGGAGGAGGAGATTAATACTCAAATAGTTGTTTTCAATGAGAATGGCAGTGAAAAGGTGAGTTTGTTTGAAATTTATACATTCCTTTTCTGTTTCTTTTTTTTAAATTCTCTGCATGCTCGTGCTCTGTTCGGTCCCGGAAATCCGAACACATTTCATATGTTCGATATGCAATGACCGAACACAATAAACATGTTCGGCCCCAAATGGCCGAACATATTAGGTGTGTTCGGCCATTATTGGCCGAACACATCAAATGTGTTCGGCCATTAATGACCGAACATATCTATTATGTTCGGCCAAATGTGGCCGAATAATACCTGTTTGTTCGGCCATTCAGGGCTGAACATAGTATATGTGCTAACATTCCATTTTATTTTCATCTGTAGGATGGTCCGTCTACACAGTGCAGCCGAGTGACTGATGAATGTGTAATGGATTATACGAGTGAATTTACCACTCATGAGGTAAGGCGCATAGTTGAATAATTTTGTAATTTAATTGCATCCATTAATATATAAAAATAAATGTTTTTTGTATAGATATTCAAGAGCCGGGATGCTTTAATCAAGTGGGCTCGTGATGTTGGCAAGAGAAATAGTATTGTTGTTGTGATTAGGGCCTCAAATGCAGGTGGGGTTGGTGTAAAACCAAGAATTACCCTTGCATGTGAGAGATTTGGATATTATAATAATGCGTGTGAGTCCAATAACAAAGGGACTCCTAAAAAGAAGATCAAGCAAACAGGATCAAAGAAATGTGGATGCCCGCTCACATTAAAGGGCAAGAAGTTGGCTACAGGTGATGATTGGATGTTGGAAGTTGTGTGTGGTGTTCATAATCACTCGGCTACCGAGTATCTAGAAGGGCACTCATTTGCAGGGAGACTATCAAAGGAAGAGACGAAGTTGTTAATTGATCTGTCAAGGAGTATGGTTAAGCCAAAAGATATTTTGGTTACATTAAAACAAAGAAGTGAACTAAATGTAACAACAATGAAGACTATCTACAATGCACGCTATACGCAGAAAATCACTGAACAGGGTGGGAGAAGTCAAATGCAACAACTCCTATGCAAATTGGCAGAGCATAAGTACATTGAATGGCATAAGAACTGTGATAATACTGACACCCTCAGGGACATTTGTTGGACACACCCAACCAGCTTAGAATTGTTGCGTGCATTTCCACATGTCTTGATAATGGATTGCACGTACAAGACGAACCGGTATTGGCTTCCTCTCTTGGAGATTTTTGGAGTTACGTCCACAGAAATAACATTTTCCGTATGCTTTGCTTATCTCCAAGCTGAATGTGAAGATAATTATGCATGGGTGTTGAGAGTCTTGCGTTCTATCATTGTTGACGCTAATTGTGTTCTTCCTGGAGTCATTATCACCGACAGAGAGTTGGGGCTCATGAAAGCCATCGAC
The DNA here is from genome assembly GCA_037013555.1 of Sextonia rubra. NCBI lineage: Eukaryota > Viridiplantae > Streptophyta > Magnoliopsida > Laurales > Lauraceae > Sextonia > Sextonia rubra. The sequence continues at coordinate 14,172,461 of JASUAD010000023.1, forward strand.
AGTGTATTTCCAGAGAGTACTCATTTATTATGTACTTGGCACATTAATAAGAATGTCTTAAGTAAATGTAAAAAGTTGTTTGAAACCAAGAAAATGTGGGACAAGTTTAATATGAGTTGGAATATGGTGATGTCTGCTTCCATAGAAGAAGAGTATAATGAACTTTTTGGTAGGCTACGTAAGGATTTTTGTACTTATCCCGAAGCACTGCAGTATGTGAAGAGCACATGGTTAGATCCATACAAGGAAAATTTTGTGTCTGCATGGGCAGATAATTGTTTACATTTGGGGAATACTACATCGAATAGGTAATGTGAATGTTTGTTATTGATTGAGTTACATTTATTACGTAATATATCCATATGAATTAATAACGTTTATTATTCTTACAGGACCGAGAGTTCACATGCAATATTAAAAAGACAACTTAGTTCATGTTAAGGAGATCTTGAATCAAACTGAACAAAAATCCATAATTTGCTCCAACTGCAACATACTAGTATAAAAGCATCATTTGAAAAAAGTAAAACAGTTGTACAACACAATTTCAAGCCTTCTGATTTCAATGACCTTCGCGGCAACATCTCAAAAAATGCATTGGATAAAATTTTGTCAGAAAGAAAAAGAGCCAAACAAGTTGGAACTGATCCGGTCTCATGCATGTGCATCCTTCGTCGTACACATGGTTTACCTTGTGCCCATGAGATTGGAGAATATGTTTATCAATAACGCCCAATTCCTCTCAGTTGCGTACATCCTCATTGGTGTAAGCTTGATATGTTGCCTAACAATGCACTGAAGAGGCCTATTTTGGATGTTAAAGCGGAGTTGGTGTTAGTTGAAAGGGCTTTTAATGAGAGTGATCATACAAGGCAATTGCAAATGTTAAGGAAGTTGAGAGAGTTATATGAACTCGATAGTACTTTCTTAATAGAACTAGAAGTGAAATTAAAAGCTCGAGGTCGCCCATCTGTTAAGGCTAATACATTGACCCGGCGTGATCCAAGTGCCTTTGAGATAACGCAATCTGCACATGATAGTTACTCTCCTGTATTTAACAAAGCGAAGGCTGTTCACAGCAAGGCAACTGTACATGGTATAGTTAAAAAGAAAGGAAAGGCGAAGGTGCATCACACAAGATCACAACCTACTATTTCTTACTGTAAGCAATTTCCAGATGGGATAAAAGACTACATACGCGTTATAAAAGACGTTGCAGCTGATGGCAACTGTGGCTTCAGAGCCATTGCAGGGCTACTTGGGCTAACCGAAGATGATTGGTCACGGGTTAGGAGAGATTTAGTAAATGAATTACTTGCCCATTCAAAAGAATATCAACAACTTTATGGGATTGAAAACAGAGTTCAGGAATTAATTGAGGCATTGTCATATTATGATAATTATCTCAGTTATTCCCATTGGATGACTATGCCAAACATGGGGCATATTATCGCTTCTCATTATAATGTGGTATTATTCCACTTTAGCATGCAACAATGTCTTACCTTTCTGCCTCTTTGGTCTGTGCCACCGTCAAGAGTATCTCGCAAGGAGATAGCGATTGGTTTTGTAAACAACAATCACTTTATTCAAGTTATTATTCCACAATCAATTTTTTTAAAAAAACATTTTATTATTTCCATATGAATCTTCTAACTTCTGTTATGTTGCAGCTGTTCTTGGAACCAGGCCATCCAATTCCACCTATTGCGAACAAGTGGCGTGAATTTCATCTTCCATGTGCAAGTGAATGGGCAACTGCATACAATGGTCGCATTGAGCATTTCAAAGAGCTTGTCGGTTCAAATATAGCAACAAGTGAAACGATAGAGATTGGGTGAACTTATTGTAGCACATAACACATTTGGGATGTAATCAATATTGAATGTAACTCAATGTACTCATTTAGAAGATAACATGCAACTTTGATTAGTAGCAGTACAGTTGTTAATTTCATACATGAAATTTGTGAACTGCTTACAGACTTACTTCCATGTACAAAAAATAAAGAACCCCGTCTTAAACAAAAAACAACAGCATGGACACATCAACCTCTGTCACTCCTACTCCGGCGTGTGTAAGTACTGGAAGTCATATTGGGATCCCTCACAATTCGTTGCGCCTCTTGAAGTGAAAGTCCCCTTAAGACATGGCGCATGCGATCAACATTAGCGTACATCCCCTGCGGGTCACGATAGAAGTCAACTTCTGTTAGTGGCTCAGCGATACTTAGTGCTTCTTGACAACGTTGTTCGTAACTTGCAGATGTGCTCGCCCCACTTGCCTCATTTCTTTGCCCCCACCTGGATCGATACCTTGGGTTTTGTACTGTCCTCCATGATATCTGTGTGTAGCAGCTCATATAATCGGGAACACAATCAGATGGAAATCTGATAGGCCGACTCCGGTTTGCGGGTGACAATACATGGTTCTCCCACCTTTGCCATTGCTGATCGACCCATTGATGTATAATTTGATATTGCTGAGCACTAAGACCTCGATGTGCCCAGTCTGGAGTCAATGGTGCTGGAGGAACCGATTGCAGTCTTCCAAATTGCCTCAACACTCTCTCTGGGTGGTACGGTTCCACAACCTCCAAACACCTTATACATCCAGAGTAGAATGCAAAATCATATAATGGATGTTGTTGCCTTGAATTACGATATGGATCCCAAGTAACCTGCGTCAATTTACATAGATCTTTAGTAGCACATAAATACAAGAATGCAGATTAATTTGAAATTACTACTAGTGAGAAACGCAATACCTTATCCTTGCCCATTTCGTCAATAATTTCTCGTAATGACTGAAGGCGACCATCTTTATTTGACTCTCTGCTCGATTGCCACAATAATGCTCTAGGGTCATGTTGAATGTACATGAGATTTGGGTTAGGAGCAAAACATGGAAAATGCTCATATATCCATGCTTCCAAGAGTGATAGATACCCGGCTATTTGTTTCACTTCATACCGAGTAGCTAACCCCAAATGCCGATAAAGATAGGCCAAAGTAGCAGCACCCCATGCATATGAAGCCACAACATCAACATCCATGAGGAAGTGAAGATAAATGATCGAAACGCGTGTGTCACTTTTGTCACTAAACAGTGTATACCCAAATATATATAGCAAATAAGCTCTCACTGCCCGGTCAATGGCTACTTCTCCATCAGAATCTGTCACTGCATCAAACTTATTCTTTAGCCACTCTAACCTTACTGAATGACTCCGCACCTGTGCAAGCTCATCATAAGCCTCCGAGCGTCGCACTCCTAATGCTCGGTGTAATAGCTCTTTAGCTTCAGAAAATCCAAAATCATCATTATACGAAACAGTTATCCCCGTCACTGGGATCCCAAGAATGGTGGCAACATCATCTAACGTGATGGTCATCTCTCCAAAAGGCATGTGGAACGTATTTGTCTCTGGATGCCACCTTTCTACAAACGCTGACACAAGGCTTTTATCAACAGATTTGTAAGAAGTCCTGATCAACGGTGCTAGACCAGATCTATCAATCTTCTGTCTAAATAAATCAGACTCGTTCAAATACCACATCCTTACTTTTTGCCCATGACTCAAACACTTGAGCGGAAGACGGTCCTAAAAATATGCATATACATTAAAGATGAAAGAAGAGATCACATTTATATGGAAAATATATAAAACATGCCTCTCCATTCCAAATAAATTTTGCAACATGTGTTTGAAAACTCTTCAAGATCGAAGGGTCAGTCGGCCCAACCATTTCTTCTCCATTATCTTCTTCATCCTCTTCCACCTCCTCATCTTCATTCTCCAGGACTTCAGGTTGTTCTGGCTCTTCAATAATTGGCTCTTCAACGCGTTGACGACGCCTTCTTTCAAAAGCTGTTGGACGATCTCTAGAACTACTAGCCATATCTGCAAGTAATTCAATCAGTTGTTAGTTGAGTGGGGGTACAGTGTCCTCATTGTGTTCGGCCCTGTATGACCGAACACACTGACTGTGTTCGGCCATACAGGACCTAACCTTTTTACTATGGTTCGGCCCTGAGTGGCCGAACAACCTATTCATGTTCGGCCAACAGAGGCCGAACATCTTTCATATGTTCGGCCCTGTATGGCCGAACACTGTGTTGTTGTTCGGCCACACCAGGCCGAACAAAATGCACTGTGTTCGGCCATGCAGGGCCGAACATGGCAACGGGATGGCGACGGGATGCATGAGCACACAGCGGAATGGAGGGAAAAATGTATTCTACTATCACAATCTAAACATGCAAGAACCCATTGTAATGAATAATATGTGGAGAAGAGAAAAGAATACCTTAAAGAAGATAATTCCTTTGAGAATGGTGGAGAAGAGAATGTAGAACAACTGTGGCAATGGTAGAGAAGAGATGAAAGCTTACCTTCAAGATTGGAGAGGAACCCTTGAGGAAAAAAAGGGAATGGAGGAAGAATAGGGAGGAACCCTTGGGGAAGAAAGGGAAATGGAAAGAGGGATTTTTGGTGTAGAGAAAGAGGAATTTAGTTGGGTGGGGGTATAATATGGAAATGTAGTGTGTATAAAGAGAAGAAAACTAAACCCCCTCACTTACTTCATTGTGTATAAAGAGAAGTGGTGTAAGAAGAGATAAATTCAGTGTATGTTTAGCAAGTCCCATTATTGAATAGGTACGTAAACTACAATTAAAAATTAAATTCTAATTTTTTATAGCCTGAGTAACATTTTATTAAAATAACTCTATGACAATTTTGTAGGTTAACAAGTGAAGGCCAGAACATTGAACCAATTCCATCACCTGAACAAAGTGACAGCTTGGAGTACACTGTTTCAGATGTTCAGTAATGGAAATTATGGTAATTGTTTTTTATTACTATTTGATTTTTGCCTTGGCAATGTTTTCTGTTTCTTGGTTTATTTTGATTTTTTCTATCTTTTGTGCACGGTTAGTGAACATGGAGATTTGGAAATGTGAAAGATATTGAATATTTGAGATTTCAAGTTTAGTGTTGAATATTTGAGATTTCATTTTGAAAGATATGTGACTGTATATGACTGTGTGACTGTGTAATGTCAAAGACATTCAGCTCTTATGTTTTTTCTGAATGCACTACTCATAATTTTGTATGTAGACCATTTGCGAGCATCAATGGGAATGAGCTCATGCTTTTCTATATTGTTCAGTTGAACGTCAATTTTCTGGGGGGCTCTTTTTTCTGTGTAGCCTTGACCCATCCATGATGAATTCTAAAATGCATGAACAGGATCCACTTACAGATTCATTACTTGCGCACCTGATACCGTGTGTGCATGTGTGCTTGTCCAGGTACACAGCGAGACCAAACAATGCGCGAACAGGATTTATGCCAATTGTTTCTAGTTCAGTAAAAGAGATCATCTTTATTATGAATGATCCAAAAAAGCTGTAGTCAGATCTCATCTTATTCATGTATAACAACACCATTCTTATTTAAAATTCATCACCAACACTGAATATTAACATCAACATGGCTGATGTCAACTTCAGTATTAAACATTCAGCACCAACTATATGAACCATATCAACAACTGTATCAACATAGCAAAAAGCTGTCTTTAATAGAAAAAAGAGAGCAACATCCCAAATGCCTTCAACATCGGACATCTTTCCGGTCTCCTCACTATGTCTGCACAACATAAATTTAACATCGGACATCTTTCCAGTCTCCTCACTATGTCTGCACAACATAAATTGAATGTGATATATTAAGCATCGAGTAGAGTACAAGAGGAATTATAGGACATGCAACATAAACATAATACAGAAAGGTGAGTAGGCAGATTCATTGAAAAGTGCCCTTGCCTTTCCTTCCCAAATTAACGCATTCAATGGATCAACTTTTGTTAAAAATGAGCCAAGAAAATATAAAACAATCTAAAGCCTTCTCCAGCAGCCAATTATTCATGTTGGTTTGAATAAGTTGACCAAGAATTTGTAGTCTTCAATTCTGGCTCTAGGCTAAGCACGGGAAACTTTTGGGAAAAAAGGGTAAATGACTAGCGTTTTGGTAGACTATGACCTACCCTTAAGGTTATTAGGGTTGGGTACATAGGCTACTACATAGGTCAATCTTTGCTTCTAAAATTTAGTGAGAGGAGAGAACTCTCTCGGTGTTCATCTTTCTATAGAACCATATCTGTAAATTAAATCTGAGATGAATGTATGGGTGTGAAAAAAAAAAACCTGAATATGAAAGGCATAGAAAAAGCTTCAATATTTTTGCATCAAGAAGACGAGAATCTTACCTTTAATGGTTGTTGTGCCTAGAAGTATTAACTCAAATTTTTGCATCAGGAAGCTTTAAGCCTAACATAAATCGAAGCCCACAATTCATCACTTAGAAGATTTCATCATAAAACCATAGAAACCACATCTTTCCATGAAATTCACACTAAAAACCAGTTAAAGGAAATATAATTAAACCCACTTAAAGGAAATACAAGTCCTACAATGTCATAAATTACTAGTACTACTAGACAAGAATCAGTTATCTCACTCCATATTCTTCCAACACATGAACCACTAAACATCTAAATTCAGAGACTTTATAACATAACACAACACCTAGGCTAAAATGGATGAAGAGTAGCTAAGTAAGGCCAGACGCAATCAAGTTCGGTAGTTGTCATCTGCTGCAACCCCTGCCAAGCAATCCTTTCTACCACCACCTTTTGCTCCGACTCTAGCAATTCCCAACCCCACCATCCATCATTTTGAAAATTTTCCGATCCGCAGAGATGCAACAAAGAGTAGAACTATTAGAAACAAATAGGTATGATTATTTCCACGTCGTATCTACATATTTTCATTTACCGTGCTTTTTCTTTGGAGTTGACTTTCCCTCCTTAACTCTTCAATTAATGATTTTATTTCATCTAATTTTGAGTCAATCTGCACTTGTTCTGAATTTGAGTTTGAGCAATATTCTGACACAACTTCATCCATCCATATTAAGAGACCACAACCTTTATCTCCTTACATCACAAGATAAATATAATATTGGATCAATAAATGAAAGATAGCGCATGAATTGGACTTTATGGACACTTACATGTAAGTTTGGATATTTCCAAAATTTACGTCCAGGGTTGGATGGTGTACGAGAAGTCTTTAAAATCATATACCCACATCAGCATGGGCACTTTGGAGCCCATTCCAAGTTTTGTGATGAAAATGAAGATGACCTACCTATAAATTTCAATACGAGATGAAATTAATTTTAATTTAACATATGTGAATTTATCTATTGAAAATAACGAAAAATAATTTCATAATACATACTTGCAGTTGACATGATAAATGACAATATTGAATTATATCACTTTGCCGAAAACGAGATTGTCTACAAAATCAAATTTGTAGTATGATGTGTGAGCAATTTGCAAATTCACCTGAAGAAAAGAAAAAAAAACTCAAAAAAAAAAAAAAAAGCAACAACTACAAAATGCAAAAAGGGTGCAACCCCATTACTCATTTAATCATGAAACAAAATACCTACCCACAGAAAGACTTTGTTCAAAGTTGCACAGAGGAGGAAAAACAGTGAAGAAAAAATAGCATCATTAATGAACTTTAATTCCAAAATTGCAATTTTGATAACAATCATCATCATCATCATCAAAGCCTTATCCCAACCATGTTGGGGTCGGCCACATGAATTCTATTTTTCCATTCCGTTCGATTTTGAGTTAAATCTTTCGATAAGTGAAACTTCTTCAAATCTGAATTAATAACTTCCATCCATGTTTTCTTCGGCCCGCCCCTACCTCTTGATGGGCCCTCCACCTGTATATCTAAACTTTTTCTCACCAGTGCCATTACTGGCCTACACTCAACATACCCAAACCATCTTAAACGGATTTCTCTAATCTTACCCCTAAATATTCTTGAAAGCGCTCATTTCTAATTTTATCTTTTCTAGTTTTATCACACATCCACCTAAGCATTCTCATTTCCGCTACATCCATCTTATGAATATGCATCTTCTTAATTGGCCAATATTCTGCTCCATATGTCATAGCTGGTCTAACCACTGTCCTATAAAATTTGTCCTTCAATTTCGTTAACATTCATCTGTCACAAAGCACTCCCGAAGCTAGTCTCCACTTCAGCCATCCAGCTTTTATCCTATGGTCCACATCTTCGTCAATCTCCCCATCCTTACTAATCATCGAGCCTAGGTACCGAAAAGAATCTTTACGTGGTATCTCATGGGTTTCAATTTTGACAGTGGTTTCAACACTTTGTATATGTCCACTGAAGTTGCAATCCATATATTCTGTCTTTGTACGACTTATTTTAAAGCCTCTAGATTCTAATGCCCCCCGCCATCTCTCAAGCTTTGCATTTACACCCTCTCTTGATAATAATTTTGATAACAATGAATAGTAACAATGCAATTAAATTGAACCAAATCCAAATAAGAAGCTAGAATTCAAGTCCAAAATAAAGTAACCCAGAATCCACTTTATCGATATAACCAAGATTTTCAGAGCCCGCTACTAGTGAATGAAAGACTGCCATTTGACGTGTGCTACTAACATTAGCAGAATCAAGGGCTTTTATTATATGCTTCTTTGATTCAGGCACTTCACAGTGTGACTTCAACAAATATCTCTTATGTGGAGTAGTTAGAGCATGAGAATGCACGGGAACAAACTTGGATACTACATACCTAAATTGGATTTCTCCTTTTTCACTTGTAACATAGCCTTACAATTCTCGCTTGTCTCCATTCGACGTCATTGAACAACTTCTTTACCAATAAAATAATTTTCATCTATTTTAACCTCTTTTGAACAAACAAATCGTTTCCAAACAATCTCTCCATCCTTCATACGAGTTGAATCTTTTCTTATGCTAAACCCAGCAAGCTTAGTGTAAAAGTTATAAAATTCATATGCTTCCTTTAAATCAGCAAAATGCATATTCATTTGTGATGTAATCGCATCCTCTACTGATGGATAATGTATTAAATCTGTTGATGAGGACACCACATCCATTTTGAAACTGGACGACAGATATAAAATCAATTAGCCCATACCAAATTAAGCTTTCCAAGAAAAAAAAAAAAAGACATATACACAAATAAATTAACAGAGTAAGAAAAAAAATTTTAAATCGAAAAAAATTCAAGATGACACCCTCATTCTCCCTCACTTCCACCCCCACACATAGTTTCTTACAAAGTTTCTTACAAGCATTGTGACATACACTTGATATGCATATTTAAATTCCACAGTACATACTGCAGAAACCAATAAATTACAATTAATCACACAACACAAAGTTGAACAACACAAGGGTGAAAGGACATACCAGAGTAGAAAAGGGGTGTTTACAAAGGCTCAGAGAATTGTATGAAGTGGCAACCAAATAAACCCCAAATCTGAAATCAATAACATAAATTAATACCTCAATCTCCAAACCATCGCCCAAATGAAAACCTTAAATCTGAGATTTTTAACTCCCACAAAAAATAAAAATAAAAAAAATCAATCTCCCCTTGAGGAGATAATGCCTACAAGATACACCATCAAAATAAACAAATCACTTAGCACTAAAAACATAATCCCCAATCCTATATCCTTATGCTTCCATTCAAATTTTTATTTCGGTTGGGATTTTCTACAAACAGCTAGCACCCAAACCACACTCCAAGTAGTGCTTACCTACTTAATGGAGTAAAAAAAAAATTCTATGAAACTAAAGCTCAGATAATGAAAACCACGATCCAGAATTATATCAGATTTATTTTAAAAAAACACCTTTTTTTTTTCTCATACCGGATCATCAATCCAAAATCATATCAAAATAAAGAGACCTAATCAAAGGACTATCCATCGTACCACATCATCAACCAAATAAAAAAATTAAGAAAAAATCTTTCATCCCCAACCCATTTCACAAAACACAAGTTTTTTTATTGAAGGAGGTGAACCTTAAACACGTTAATGACCTAAGATTTTCAAATGAACAAATGAAAAAGAAAGAAAGAAAGAAAGAAAGAAAGACAAAGGAGATAGAGTACCGACGTCACTGGCAGGCTGGACCAAGCAGGTTTCGTCGTCGGCAGGCTCCTCGTTCCCCTTCTTTCTCTCATTCTCTTTGCCCTTCTCTCTCTCTATATATTTTCTGTAAAAGTGGGTGGCATACTTGACAAGTACCCAGCGGGAAATGAGATTTTTAAACTTATAACGGACTCTTTATTTTTTAAAAACCAATATAATGCCGTAACATCACACGCTCTTGAGCGGAAAATAAGACAATATTCAAGTGTATATATTTCTCACGAATATTTTTTTATAAAGGTATTAATACATAAAAAGACAAAATCATCATATATCATAATACTCTTTTGGCTTTGTTATGTTTAAAAAAAAGAAATGTCTCTCACCAAAGTAGTGAGGAATGTATGCACATGAATAGCACCCAATATACAAATTCTCATAAAAATGTCTCTTTCAGAAAAGGGCATTTCTACCCTTATTCCTCCATCCAATGCATTCATGTTACCTCATCAACCTCTTTTTTCCCCCAAAACTCAACCCCCTTGCTTTTCTTAGTTTCCATATATTACAAAATGCCCCTCTTATAAAAGGGCATTTTCATCCCCTCTTTAACATCCGATGAGAGACCTTCTTACTTAACATTGGGATGAGTTCATTATACTTAGAGAGATAATAGGAAGATATATAGAAACTGGCAACTAGAGATTTGAATTAAGAGAGAAATTAGCAGCACTGAACAGCATAGTTATCATTTAAATAGTAAGCCCAACAAGTAAAATAGTGTTAGAATAGAAGAGTAGAGGGAGGGAGAGAGAGAGCTCTTATTGATGAGATCTGTGTGTACATAATGGGGGGAGGAGGATCTTATTTATAGAATAAGATTGCTTCCTCCCCAAGCAACCCAATAGGGAAAAACCCTAAACCTTAGTAATCCCTTTATCTCATGTGGGTCCCAATGTGGGCATCCACCTATGATAATACATCTTATAACACTCCCCCTTGGATGACCACCATTCAATGACAGTTGCCTCATTAAAACCTTGCAAAGGAAAAACCCAGTGGGATAAAAACCAAAGCGAAGGAAAAAGAGTACAACTTTCGACAGGATCATTGATTTGGTGTTGGACATGCATAATGCTGCCTCGTTAAAACCTTAACTAAGAAAACCCAGTGGGACAAAACCTAGAAAAGGAAAAAGAGTACAGCGCACATATGTCCTGGGTAGCATACTTCAGGATGCCTCCCCCTGATTACTACTCCCCCTGATGATAACATCTTTGTACATAATTAAGCATGTCAATCTCATATACAATTTCTAAAATACTGAGTTTTGGCAAAACTTCGTAAACTGATCAGCCAGGTTGTTGCTTGAACGAACTTGCTTGACTTCAATCTTGTTATTCTTCTAAAGCTCATGAGTGAAGAGGAACTTTGGTGTAATGTGTTTCGTCTTGTCATCTTTAATGTATCATTCTTGAATCTGTTGAATACATGCCCCATTGTCTTTGCAAATAATGCTCGGAGTACCTGTACTAAGAGGTAATTGACAAGAACTACATCTATGCTGAGTTAAATATTTTTGCCATACACATTCCCCGTTGGCTTAAAAATCTCAGCATGGTTAGAATAAGTAGCTATCAATAGTCAATTTAGTAGAATATCAAAAATAATGATATTGACATGAAGAAACATATAACATGTCTATGATCGATCCTTATGAGGATCAGGGATATATCCTGAATTTGTATATCCTATAAAATTTGGTTTCAACCATAAAACAGACATAAATATCATAACATTTGTTTAATACCAATCCAAAGCCTTGGTGCAAAACTATATATGAGAAGCATATTTATAAAGAATAAAAATCTCATTAGAACTTCTCTCGATCTGCGGGTCGAGATAAAATAGTCAATAGTTTTCTCGAGCTCTTCTGGAGTCTCGATTAGATATATAAACTTCTACTATTATAAATCCATTTAAGGATTATATAAACAGGAATAGACAAATGGGATTGTTTTCATACTCTTCCTTATATAAACATTCACTAAGACGATTGTACCATATTCTTCTGGAATGCTTCAGGCTGTACAATAAACGTCTTACTTATATTGAGTACGTATTCTCTGACTTTGCTTCAGGCAAAGCAAATCCTTCTGGGATTTTCATATATATAACTGTGTATGTTTTCAATCCCAAGTTTCTACAGGAAACCTTGTATCACAAGTTTGCCTTTCGTTCATTTGCCTTACAAACACCCATTTGTAACCTACAGGGTTAACACCGTTTTGGGTTTTTACTATAGGTTCATATATACCACATCTATTTAGAGATTGTAATTCCTTAATGGTATCTCTTTATTTTGGCCAATATGTTCTTTGTCGACATTCATTTATAGAACGTGGTTTTATATCCCAAACAACATTCTTAATTTCCATTGATATTTGAGTAGCTACCGCATATACAAATGCGTCATCGATGATAATTTCATTTCTATTCCATCTCTCTCTTGAATAATTATAAAGTATAGAGATCTCTTTATTTATTGGGTACCCATTGCCTCTTCAGGGGCTTCCAGAGTCTCTTCTGGGACTCATGTCTCTTCCGGGACATTAATTTCTTCAGGAAATTTGGAGAGAGTGGATTTTATCATAAACTCTTCGGGAGTATACCTCTTCTGGAGTATGATTGGGATATGATTGCTCATTTCTCTTCTTCTGGAGAGTTGAGTCCTTGAAACCTATAAGTCTACCATGCTTCTGGCATGTGTAGATTCATTTGTTGCCATATTTGGACTTTGTTCTTCAGGAACATTAATTCGTACTTGTCCTACAGGGACATTAATTCGTGCTTGTGTGTTCATAGCCGATACATGTGACCTAGTCACTTTTGCTGCATCATTAAAAGCATCAGGGAATTCATTTGTAATTAAGTGCACAATTCTCCGTACTTCATTCTCACATTGTGAAGTACATAAATCTAGATGAGATTGAGTGGAAGTATTCCATATTAATTCTCGCCGTTCTTCAGGAACGGATTGTTCTTCAGGAACAAGGTGTTCTTCAGGAACTCTCTTATCTCCCCCTAATGGCGAGAAGACTGTCTCATCAAGATGACAATCAGCAAAAAACGAACAATAAATATATCTCCCGTCATTGGGTCTAGATATTCAATAATGGAGGTGAAAAATAACCAACATAGAGGTTACGTTGTGGGTCACGCAGGTCACAAACCTATGATATCAAGCTTTATAATTGGGTCACGGAGTGTACCCTAGGTTTTAATAATTTGTTTTAACAGGCCGGGTTTGATGGGTTGACAAATGTCACACTATATCCTTTGTGGAAAGGATGGTCAATAGATGGTACTTTAAGGAGTACTTAACAGAATTATCAATAGTGTGCCTTAGCAGAGTACCCCTAGATTAACCTAACCTATCATGCCAAAACATTAAAACTTGATGGTCACTAAGTTGAGGGCTCGCTGTAAGCTTCTGGCTTAACTTTGTCGTTTTGCTCATAATCGAATATGATTCGATTTGTAAAGATTGTCTTGTAATATAGCTCAGATATTGAAGGAGAATGCACTTAGCTTTTCTAGTATCAGCTTCTGGCTGTCAATACTAGTAATGATGTACAAATACCATTAGGTAGACTCTTCAGGAGCATTTAAATATTTGTATGGATACAGCTATGATCGATGCCGTGCACGAATGAAACACTAACTCAGAGAAAAACTTCTGGTTTTTTCAATGTAGTGTGTTTTGTTGCACTGTCTACTGGACAGATGTTATCCTCAGCTTCATGCATTCCATGAGCCATAGAGCAAGTAATAATAAATTCACATAACTAGGTAATCGCATTGCAAAAATAAAAGTAAGAACAACTAAACAATTCAGCATTCAAAGCAAATATAACATAATATACGGGTGATTAAAAAATAAGTCCTAGCATTCAACAAAATATCTAAGAACTGAACTCAATGTTCAAACTCATAAAAGTAGTTGTAGGTCTTCCAGACCATGCTTGGTGGTTTGCCCAATTTCCAAACAAAATGCCTTTTCAATCACCTCTCATGGGGTGGTTTATTTGCATCTCTACTGGAGAACATATTATATCTACCTCTTCTGGAGGGATTTTAATTGACTAATCTGGCATTTATTTCAAGCATTGGGTGTATGACCATCTGCTGGTGATCATCCCTGTCTAATGGGGATATAATGGCGCAGAAAATAAGAGCGTATGCCATATCCTTCAGGGATATTTTATTTCCGACTTTGATAATATCACCAAGCCTTTTAGAATGTGTAAAGATCGATTTACCAATAACAATTAAACAAAAATAGAACTTTGGGTTCTCAATATCCGATGACAAAATATAATGAAGAATTGGCCAATCAGAAAGGTAGAACTTCGGGTTCTTAACTGATGGATCAGAACTTCTAGTTTTGTCAATACTTCAGGCTAGTGATAGAACTTCAGGTTCTTAGAACTACTGGTTCTATCAAAACTGCAGGTTTGAATCACAACTTCTGATTCTATCAAAACTTCAGGTTTGAATTCATGGCCTTCGTATCGATCTACACTACTGTGAATCTTTAGAAATCAAAGCTCCACGTTTAATTATGAATATGAATCTTCGGGTTCATATTCCAAATCTTAGAACTTCTGGTTCTAGATAATGTATGGATCTTCGGGTCCAGATTATTCATTGGATATAGAACTTCAGGTTCTATTATTTGGAACTACTGCTTCTGGCAATAATAAATTCATCAAGACTAAAATTTCATATAATCATATAGTGATAATAATACCTAAGTAATTATATCAAGCATGCAGTACAATGTTATAGAATATAAAAATAAATGTATATGAGAAACAGAAATAAAATGTAGAACTTCAGGTTCTTAACATTCAATCAAAGATAATAATAAAAATTTGATGAGGAATTGAGAAATTTGAAATTTAGAACATCAGGTTCTCAGCTTAAGAATCAGAACTTCTGGTTCTAAATTAGAATAGTTCATGGATCTTTCAGTACGAGTTAGAACTTCAGGTTCTAGATTAGGATAATTCATGGATCTTCAGGTCCAAGTTAGAACTTCTGGTTCTAAATTAGAATAGTTCATGGATCTTTCAGTACGAGTTAGAACTTCAGGTTCTAGATTAGGATAATTCATGGATCTTCAGGTCCAAGTTAGAACTTCTGGTTCTAAATTAAAATAACATACAGAACTGCATGTTCAGATTATTTATTCGATATAGAACTTCTAGTTCTAAGTATCATATGAAACTTCGAATACGTATTGTAGATCTGAAAACTTCTGGTTTCAGAGTAAAATAAACAACGGATCTTCTGGTCCGGAATTGATGGATCTTCTGGTCCGGATTCAAATGAACTTCTGGTTCATAGGCTAAAAGAATTTATGGAATCTCGAGTCCGAGTTGTTGATTCCATATAGAACTTTTAGATCTAAATGTCATATGGAATTTCCGGTACAAATTACTTGCATAGAACTTCTGGTTCCATTTATGATCAATGATTTTCAATTTATCATGATCTCCTTTTGATAATTTTATCACTCGAATTCAAATTATAAATACTGGCATATCGAAAAGGGATAAAAATAAATGCAAGTGTATGATTATCAAATTAATAAAAGACCATAAAATAGGGAGAAATTACTTAACCTTTAAATCATCCTCTTTTTGTGATGCCAATGCGTAGATCTGCTCACGAGCTTTCCGTAGGTACAAACGGATCTCAGATCGGACTTCGGATCGTCAAAATATCGCAGAAACAAGTCTATGCCATCGATCTGGTCAAATCTGCCTTTGACCGTACTATTCGCTGACATCAGCAGGCTGACGTCATCCGGATGACATCAGGCACTGTGCTTTGTTCAATGGTTCAGGTCGATCTGACCCGACCCGAACTGACCTAGCCTGATGGGCTATTTTGTAATCAGTTCAGGTGGGTCGACCTGACCTAAGTCTGACCTGGGTTTGAAATACCCAGGCATCTCTTTCCTCTCTGGTTCCTGCAACTAGAAGAACCAGAAAAGCTTCTTCCTCTTTGGCGTCGGTGTGGAAAGGGAAGGTGATCACCGGCGGACTGACATCAGAGGTGACGATAACTAATCCCGTGATCGCAGCAGTGGCGGGGGCCGCAGCAGTGATGGCGGGCATTTCTTCTCCGACTCTGGTGATGGAGATCGGCATCGATAACAGGGATTGCCGGACATCACCACGTGTAATGGGTTGCTGCTGCAGATCTGTCATCGAGGAATCCGCCCTTGAAGCATCAAATCCGTCTCCGAATTCCGATTCCTCGTGGTTCGGCGACATCGAGCACTTCCTTCTGGAAGAAGACAGCGTAGTCGAAGACAATCGCGATTTCTCCGAGGATTTCTTCTCTGGCATTCCTTTCTCGGCACCATCTCTCTTTCCGCGTCTTACCTTTTCCTGATTTTCTAACCGCTTTCTCTTCCCCCACCAAATCACAAGACCAGGAGGAAAGCAGGGAGGAAAACAACATTTCCTATAATAACACAGCAGAAAAAGGTGGAAGATCCGCCAACTAATCCGATCAAATCATGCGCTCCTTTTACCAATTTGACCTCGTAAACCTCCCCAGTTTCCAAATCTACTCCCTCTCCTCCAGGTGCCTCTCCGTCGGCACCGCCGCCGGACAGGACGTCTTCGCCCTCAAGGAGATTGGCGTCCCGGACGCCGTCGGAATCTCTAACAAGCACCAGCCGCCCCTGGTGATCCGCGGCGACCCCCTCCACCTCCCGTTCGGAGGAGGCACGTTCGATTTCGCCTTCTCCGCCGGCGTCGACGGGGTCCTCCGCCCCGGCGACCTTGCCGCGGAGATCTGCCGGACCCTAAAACCCGAAGGATTTGTCGTCGTCCACACGGCCTCTGCCAAGGACTTCTACAGTCTCAACTCGTTCGTGGACTTGTTCGATTGCTGTCGATTGGTCCGCTCCCGCGAGATCAACGGCCCTGATTCGTCGCCGCTGCGCGAGATCGTGCTGATAACGTGTTAGAATAGAAGAGTAGAGGGAGGGAGAGAGAGAGCTCTTATTGATGAGATCTGTGTGTACATAATGGGGGGAGGAGGATCTTATTTATAGAATAAGATTGCTTCCTCCCCAAGCAACCCAATAGGGAAAAACCCTAAACCTTAGTAATCCCTTTATCTCATGTGGGTCCCAATGTGGGCATCCACCTATGATAATACATCTTATAACAAATAGAGCATTGTTAATTGGTTGGCTTTCTTTTAAGGAGAAAAAGTAGGAAAAATTAGCAATTATTATGTATTAATTAACAGAGAGATTTTTAAGTAATCTAAAGAGGGAGAAAATATAGGAAATCAAGGTGATTTATGAAAACTCAATGTGAACTACAACAATTAAACTCCTTTACTCCTATTCGTTCGAAAGTTAAGGCGTTTTATCGTCATGTAGCCTTCCCCGTATATATATATATAGAGAGAGAGATTTTCAGGTGCAAGGATTTGGTGTGAGGCTCCTTGCTAAGCCACACATTTGCCCAAACATTCCAATGGTCTAGGCAAATGTGTGGCTCATATTGGTGCCTCACGCCAAAATGGTTGCGAGGCACTTCGTACCTAAAAATTACTCATACCTTTGAAAACTTGTTCTTACCATTTTTTTGTGAGAATTCTAGGTGGAGTCCATATATCACTCAATCCAAATCTTGCAATACACAATACCCCCTAATAGTCACACGTCCTAAGTTTCAATCAAATCCGAATAGACTGGACTACTGGTTCGACCCATCCGAAGGACTGGACTTGTGGGTTATATATGAAGGAGTTACGGACATGTGATTAGAGCCAATCTTGATATTTATGGTGGTCACTCATAAATCTTTCCATTCCCAAATGGGACCCACAAGTGGGCACCATAAAAAGTCCTCATGGTAACGCGTGAAAACAGTTCTCATAAGATTAAAACCCTTTATAAAGATATATATATATAGAGTTTTAATCCTGTTTGTGGATGTGACTAAGGGGGATGGAAAAATCCATGTGGGATCACTCCGCATATCAAGTTTGGCCCCAATCACATGTCCCTAATCTCTTCATCCATGGCCCACAATTCTAGTCTATTCAGATTGATGCACAGTCAATCCAATGGTTCAGTAAATTCAAATATGATCGAAACTTAGGACAAGTAACTATCAAGAGGGTCCCTATGTATTGCAATATTTGGATTGGATAATAGATGGGCCCCACCTAGAATTCTTTCAAAAAAATGGTGAGGATTAGTTTTTGTAGGATTATCTCCCATATATATATAAGACAATTTTTATAGCATTTGTCCCTCACCATTTTTTTATGAGAACTCTAGGTATGGCCCATCTATCATCTAATCCAAACCTTGTAATATACATGAGACCCCCTGATTAGCACACGCCTTGAGTTTTGATTGGATCCGAATTTACAGGACCGTTGGATCAACTGTACACTGATCCTAACTGAATGTATTTGTAGGTCACAAATGAAGAGGTTAGAGATATGTGATTGAGACCAAACTTTATATGTGAGGTGATCTCATCCTTGGTGGGATCCATAATGGGCCCCATCGATGAGTGTGCACGAACTCTAGGTAGGGCCCATCTATCACTCAATTCAAATCTTGCAATACACTAGGATACCCTCCCGCCCTGATAGTCACACACCCTAAGTTCAATCAGATCCGAATAAACTAGACCATTGTTAACTTAACACCCATCCGAATAGATTGGACTTGTGGGCCATTAATAAAGGCGTTAGGACATGTGATTGGAACCAAACTTAATATTTGGGGTAGCCCCACATAGATCTTTCCATCCCACTCGTCTTGTCCCTGAATGTGAGCCACAAGTAGGCCCCATAAAAAATTTTCACAGTAGGTACATGAAAATAGCTCTCATAGGATCAAGAATAGTTTTTAGATACTAGGTGCTTAACATCATTTTGGTGCTAGGCACCAAGCACAGCTACAAAATGAGTGTTAGGCACCAAGCACAATCATAAAATGAGTGCTAGGCACCAAATACAGCCACTTTTGTGGCTGTTCTTGTCACAACCCGAGCCCAGGGAACGGGGGTCAGAGGAACTCTAACCAATGACACACGTACTCCCGTGTATGCACACCTAGACCCCATCCAGGAATACACACACAAGGGATCAATCATACGTGCAAACCACTGTACGCGGAAGCTGTACGTATCAAGGCATACCACAAAATCAAGACATAGGAGATTACAAACTATCATGAACTGATAACAATAACAAATACAGGAACGTATGTTATGGAAGAGGGCTCCCAAAAATCAAAATACAATATACAGGTATCACTCGAAGCCCATAGTGCCTTACAGAAGAATCCCCTCAATAGAAATCGGACTTAATGACTGGGGAGAACCAAAATGATGCAAACCGTACTCTGGAGGATGGATCAAGTCCACTCCTCTAGGCCGGAGGGGGCCTCGCAAGCCTCTCCTGGAGTCGGGTCGACCGACGCAGGATCGGGAGAGGGATCTGAGCCTGCAACACACAAGACAAACGCATAAGTACAACGACTTAGCAAAGTATAAGCCAACAAGAAGATAACACGAATCGTGTCTAATACTGAATAATACTGAACAATAATCATAATGCAATATCCATAGAAAGCATGTTCGTACACTAAACAATTTATGCAATGAATAAGCATGCTATCGGAATCACAACAGATAACGGTCAAAGTGGCTACTACATTGGCCATTTTCTCCCCTGCGAGAGCGGACGGAATGAGAACACCAGCGACCGGGCCAGGGCACGCATGGGTCTCTAGTTCCCGGGGTCCGGAGTCCCAGGACGGAAACACTCTGCAGAGGCAAACACATAACTAAACCAAAGTTAACCCCGTCAGGTATCCTAAGGTTGAGGCTCAGTAGTGCCAATACCAATCACAATCAAGCGGATGATGCACCTCGATCACTTATCACTTATCACTTATCACTTATCATGTCACTTATCATACGGAACGAACAATAGGAAGTGCATCACATAAACTGATACTGAATGCAAATACTGAATGCATAATACGGATACTGATACGGATACGAAATGCAATACAGATACTGAATGTACATAAACTGATACTGATACTGATACTGATACTCCAGTGGAGCAACGGTAAACACAATACACAATGATAGAATGGTTCCGCCCGGGCTTCGCTCTGGGGTTGCTGCATTTCCCACAGAATCGAGAGGTCCAGCGCAGAACACATAAGAGGGCATAACCGAAATCAATATGCTGTACAAATCAGAATGCTCATACGAATCAAGGTCAATTACAAGCCAATCCTATACTAATTATCCAGTGTTTCTAACCGTGCATGTTGATGTAGCTTTAAGTTGTTCGATGCACCATTGTCTAGTGTTGCAGTGTCTGGAGTGTGCACCGAAGTCCCTTAAACCAACACCCATGGGGAGGTGCTAAACAACTGGATAACAAGCATGAATGATTCACAGCCCATGAGATCATTCATGTCACTCAACATTCCATTGGGCATGTCCAGGTTAACTACATTCTAACATGAAAGTCATATACGGTCTTTTACTTAAACCTAGTCCCTTTTCATTCAATTCTCAGGGTCTCACGGTGCAGCCGTAGGTAACCTTACGGCTTAGCCGAGGCATCTTACGGCTTAGCCGTACTATGCACTGCGGCTGAGCTGAGGTTCCCCAAATATCCCTTCGGATTTATGGCTTAACCGTATTTTGCTCTACGGCTCAGCCGTATCCTGGTCCACGGCTTAGCCGTAAGACAATGTACGGTTTAGATCAGGCTGGGCCGTAGAAGAATGGCAAATTGCCAACATCCAGTTATTTTCAGCTAACAGTCTGTACTGTTCTACGGTTTGGGTTACGGTTGGGTCTCGGCTTAGCCGTAAGCCATTTTACGGCTTAGCCGTAGCACATTTCACGGCGTAGCCGTGAGTGCACGGACTCATTTTTCTGGAATTGTCACAGTCATACAGAAACTGAAGGAAACGACTGAAAACTAGCAAATAACAGTGAAATGAACTCAATGGGGCTGTCCAATACTGAGAAACACAATGAAGCATAGAAACACAACAATCAAATCACTATCAATCGGTGTTCACACATCTTGGGCTTATACTTGCCTCACAAATGGAAATCACTCGTTGCTTGGCTCAGTCCGCTGGAAACACACACGTGAATGGCTCCTTTCTTCCTCCCTCAAGCAGTAGAACAGAGATGGAGAAGGAGAGAAAGAGAGCTGAACAGAGAGAGAGAAACGAGCTGAGAGCTGAGAGCTGAGAGAGAACGATCGAGAGAGAAACAAAGGGTAGGTGGGATTTTTATACTAAAATGAGTCCAGAATTACGGATAAGTCCAAGTCACTTACACAAATGTCAGTTTGAGTCAAATGACGGTCCAACGAGAGCAAACGAACTCATTCGGATCCAAGACAGTTACGAGAAATGACAAGCTCAATGAAGTACACGCGCTGACGTCAGAATGACGCAAAACTGACAAGGTCAATCAAAAGCCAAAATTACGAAAAAGGGCTCAAACTCCTTAGACCAAGTCAAACTCAACCCAAACGATCTCTCTACAACTCAAACCAAAAACAAACAAAATCAAAACACAGTTAACGATAAAAACACACGCAATTACCCACTAATCCGGGTCAACTCGGGTCGGAGTGTTACATCCTCCCCCACTTGGACATCATTCCGTCCTCGGAATGAAAGCGTACCTGAGCAAACAGATAAGGATACTGACGCGCCATCTGATCTTCCAATTCCCACGTGGCTTCATCAGGTCCATGATGTTCCCAAAGTACCTTGACCCATCGGATAGTCCTCGTACGCAAGAGCTGTTCTCTAGTCCCAACAATACGGAGCGGGCGCTCAACGTATGACGCGTTAGGTTGCATCTGAATATCATCATAACGAATCACGTGTGTCGGGTCTCGAACATACTTGCGAAGCATAGACACATGAAAAACATCGTGTACTCCAGAAAACTCCACGGGTAGGATCAATCTGTATGCTAGATCACCAATCCGGCTCTTGATCTCAAATGGACCCACATACCTTGGCGCTAACTTGCCTTTTTGACCGAACCGTACTGTACCTTTCATCGGTGAGACCTTCAAGAATACCCAATCTCCAACGTGAAATGCTAATGTTCTTCTTCGCATATCTGCATAGCTCTTCTGTCTCGATCGGGCAATCTTCAAATTATCAATGACCTTCTGAACTTTCTCTGTAGTCTCAGCAATGATTGTCGGTCCGTGGAAACTCCTTGTTCCAACTTCTTCCCAGCAAACAGGACTTCTACATTTCCGTCCATACAGAGCTTCATAGGGTGCCATTCCAATACTCTCGTGGAAGCTATTGTTATACGCAAACTCACACAACGAGAGATGCAGATCCCATTCTTTCTCGAAACTCAGCACACTGGCCCGTAACATGTCCTCGAGCGTCTGAATAGTTCGTTCGGACTGTCCATCAGTCTGCGGGTGATACGCCGTACTGAAGCTCAACTTCGTTCCCATGGCCTCCTGAAATGCTCTCCAAAACGAAGAAACAAAGCGGCTATCTCGATCTGACACAATCGACATGGGCGTACCATGTAGTCTCACTATCTCATCGACGAACTTCTTCACCATCTCGGAAAATGTCATGCCTTTCTTGAATGGAAGAAAATGGGCTGTCTTCGTCAATCTGTCCACGATCACCCAAATGGCACTGTTCTTCTTGCTCGTCAGGGGTAAACCTGAAACAAAGTCCATCGAAATGTGCTCCCATTTCCACTGGGGAATATGCAATGGATGTAAGGAACCTGGAGGTCTCTGATGGTCAGCTTTCACCTTCTGGCAAATCAAACATCTGGCAACAAACCCAGCAATTTCTCTCTTCATGTTGTTCCACCAGAATCTGTCCTTGAGAGCTCGGTACATCTTCGTACTTCCAGGATGCATAGAATAACGTGCATGGTGTGCTTCTGTCATCAAACTCTCCTTTAAAGCATCTACTGCTGGCACACATAATCTGCTCCTGAAATACAAAACATCACTCTCCAAGCGGAAGTCTGGTCGATCTGCAATGCTATCCCGGATTCGCTTCAACATCGCATCTTCAAACTGCTGGTCTTTAATCCGCTGAATGATGTCAGGCTGAAAGCTCACTGTGCTGGCAAGTGTCAAACAATTCTCCACCGATTGCAGTTCCACTGGCTGTGCATGCCTCACAAAATAAAGGCTGTCTAAGGCTTGAAGAATCTCTGACTTCCTACTCAAGGCATCTGCAACAACATTGCCCTTCCCTGGATGATACTTGATGGGGAAATCAAAATCCTTGATCAACTCAAGCCACCTTCGTTGTCGCATATTCAACTCAGACTGCGTGAAGAGATACTGTAGACTATGGTGATCTGAATGCACTTCAAATGTCACGCCATACAAATAGTGTCTCCACATCTTCAACGCAAAAACGATGGCTGCCAACTCTAAATCGTGCGTAGCATAGTTCTTCTCGTGCTCCCGAAGTTGTCTCGAGCCATAGGCGATCACTTTGCCATGTTGCATCAAAACACATCCCAAACCGACTCGAGAAGCATCAGAGTAAATCATAAATCCTTCATGCCCATCTGGTAACGTCAAAACTGGAGCCGAAGTAAGCTTCTCTTTCAACATCCGGAAATGGCACTCGCATTCGTCCGTCCACAGAAAAGGAACATTCTTCCTGGTCAATCGAGTCAACGGGGCTGAAATCTTGGCAAAATCTTGAATAAAGCGACGATAATATCCAGCTAATCCAAGAAAACTCCGTATCTCCGTCACAGTCTTTGGGCTGGGCCAATTCATCACTGCTTCAACTTTCATCTGATCCACTGCCAACCCATCTCGTGAAATAGTATGACCAAGAAAAGCTACCTGCTCGAGCCAAAAATCACACTTCGACAACTTGGCATATAAGCGATGCTCTTTCAACAACTGCAGGGCTCGACGTAGATGTTCCTCATGCTCCTCTGGGGTCTTCGAATACACCAGAATATCATCAATAAAGACCACCACGAATCGATCCAGAAAAGGAGCGAAGATCCTGTTCATCAAAGCCATAAAGGCAGCAGGCGCATTGGTTAATCCAAATGGCATCACGAGAAACTCAAAATGTCCATACCGTGCCCTGAAAGCAGTCTTCGCAATATCGTCTTCCTTCACCCGGAGTTGATGATACCCCGATCTCAGATCAATTTTGGAAAAGTAAGCGGCACCTTGAAGTTGGTCAAACAACTCATCAATACGCGGCAATGGGTATTTGTTCTTGATCGTGACTTTGTTCAATCGCCGGTAATCTATACACATCCGTAAGGTACCGTCCTTCTTCTTCACAAACAGCACTGGCGCTCCCCACGGTGACACACTCGGCCGTACGAAACCCTTCTCCGAAAGGTCTTGCAATTGCGTCTTCAATTCGAGTAACTCAGCAGGGGCCATACGATAAGGAGCTAAACTAATGGGTGCTGTACCGGGCACTAAATCGATCGCAAACTCTACATCTCGGACAGGGGGTAACTCGGGTACTTCCTCGGAAATACATCCGGGAACTCACGTACTACCGAAATATCGCTCAACTGCTTCACCTCCTTCTTCTCCGAGACGAAAGCAAGAAATCCTGCACAACCTCTGCGTATCAAACGATCCGCCTTGCATGCGGAGATGACACGCCTCGGGCATCTCTCTTGATTGCCCTCGAAACGAAACCCCTTCTCAAAATCGAAGTAAATCGTCCTGTTGTAACAGTTAACACAGGCACGATACCGCGCTAGCCAGTCCATTCCAAGGATCACATCGAAATCCAACATGGACAACAAGACCAAATCAACTGGCAGCTGGCGACCTTCAATCACCACGTCGCACAGAGGGTAGTATACACTACACTCCACTCTCTTGCCCACGGGAGTGGACACTACTAACACATAGGGTAGCGGCTGAGGGGGTTGCGGTAACTGTTCCGCAAAACGAGGTGCAACATACGAACGCGTAGATCCCGAATCAAATAGTGTATGTGCTTCAGCTCGGGCAATGAGAACTTTACCTTCCACCACTTTCGCATCTTCTGCATGATCATGGGAGGCTGCATACACACGAGCAGTCTGACGCTGTGGCTTCTGGCTCTGGCGAGACGGATGGGGGCTGTTCGAAGCTGCTGAACTGAGAGACTTGGATGACCCCATAGATCTAGATGACTGGAAAGTCCTGGTCTTCGGGCACTGAGCTATCTTATGCTCCATAGATCCGCAACTCAAACAAGCTCCAGACTTCTTCCAACACTTCTCCGTCGGATGTCCAAATCCACAAAACTCGCATCTGTTCCCGGAGAAACTCGAAGTTCCTTGCTTCCCTTTCCATCTCTTCTGAATCTGTCCCTTGGAACTCACGGGTGCACTCCTCTTAAAGTCCATGGCTCTCTCTGCTAGGTGGTTGGCTTCTGCAGCGTGTGCTCTGTCGACCGCATCATCGAAAGTAGCCGGTCTCTGAAAAGCAGTCACGAAATTCGCATATCTAGGATGCAGACCAGAAATAAAACGATTCACCTTCTTCTCCTCGGTATGGATCATGTCCTCAGCAAAATGGGACAACTGGGTAAAGCGGTGAATATACTCTGAAACGGTCAGCTGCTGCTGCTGTAAGGCCAGAAACTCAACTTCCTTCACACGCCGGACATGAGCAGGAATGAACTTCCTTCTAAACTGTTTCTGGAACGTCTCCCACACTGTTTCGCTAGGCATGGTCAGATAAGCTGCACTAACACTCTTCCACCAGGTCTTTGCCACCTCTCGGAACATCGATGCCGTAAGCATAACCTTCTGCCGGTCATCACAAACAATGGTAGAAAAAAGATCTCCGGTATGCTCTAGCCACTGATCAGCCTTCAATGCATCTTCATTTCCATAGAATTCTGTGGCTCCACGTTTCCTGAATTTGTCGTACAACGCATTCGGATCGCTCTCCTTAGGCGGAAAGACCACTTGCTGCTCTGCAGGCCGAACTGGCGTTTGACTCTGTCGGTCTACGATCGAAACGACCTGCGCTTGCAAAGAATGAATCGCCTGTAGCATAGTCAAAAAGCGCTCGTCGAAATTCACGAGTGGCTGTGGAGCGGCTGACCCACTCTCGTTATCTCCCTGATCATTGTTGTTGTGTGTTCCAGATCCCGATGCCATAGCCTGCAAAACACAAAAGTCAATCTGCTATCACACTCGGTAACTCACACAGACTCACAAGACAAGGGGACCCACACAACAGTCCAAACTGGACTACGAAATCTCACCACGTCCTATATGCCTACATGCTTACACACTAAGATAGAGACAATGCTCATAGAGACAAAGCTCTGAGAGACAATGCTCTGATACCATACAATACGTATGTCACAACCCGAGCCCAGGGAACGGGGGTCAGAGGAACTCTAACCAATGACACACGTACTCCCGTGTATGCACACCTAGACCCCATCCAGGAATACACACACAAGGGATCAATCACACGTGCAAACCACTGTACGCGGAAGCTGTACGTATCAAGGCATACCACAAAATCAAGACATAGGAGATTACAAACTATCATGAACTGATAACAATAACAAATACAGGAACGTATGTTATGGAAGAGGGCTCCCAAAAATCAAAATACAATATACAGGTATCACTCGAAGCCCATAGTGCCTTACAGAAGAATCCCCTCAATAGAAATCGGACTTAATGACTGGGGAGAACCAAAATGATGCAAACCGTACTCTGGAGGATGGATCAAGTCCACTCCTCTAGGCCGGAGGGGGCCTCGCAAGCCTCTCCTGGAGTCGGGTCGACCGACGCAGGATCGGGAGAGGGATCTGAGCCTGCAACACACAAGACAAACGCATAAGTACAACGACTTAGCAAAGTATAAGCCAACAAGAAGATAACACGAATCGTGTCTAATACTGAATAATACTGAACAATAATCATAATGCAATATCCATAGAAAGCATGTTCGTACACTAAACAATTTATGCAATGAATAAGCATGCTATCGGAATCACAACAGATAACGGTCAAAGTGGCTACTACATTGGCCATTTTCTCCCTTAGAGAGCGGACGGAATGAGAACACCAGCGACCGGGCCAGGGCACGCATGGGTCTCTAGTTCCCGGGGTCCGGAGTCCCAGGACGGAAACACTCTGCAGAGGCAAACACATAACTAAACCAAAGTTAACCCCATCGGGTATCCTAAGGTTGAGGCTCAGTAGTGCCAATACCAATCACAATCAAGCGGATGATGCACCTCGATCACTTATCACTTATCACTTATCACTTATCATGTCACTTATCATACGGAACGAACAATAGGAAGTGCATCACATAAACTGATACTGAATGCAAATACTGAATGCATAATACGGATACTGATACGGATACGAAATGCAATACAGATACTGAATGTACATAAACTGATACTGATACTGATACTGATACTCCAGTGGAGCAACGGTAAACACAATACACAATGATAGAATGGTTCCGCCCGGGCTTCGCTCTGGGGTTGCTGCATTTCCCACAGAATCGAGAGGTCCAGCGCAGAACACATAAGAGGGCATAACCGAAATCAATATGCTGTACAAATCAGAATGCTCATACGAATCAAGGTCAATTACAAGCCAATCCTATACTAATTATCCAGTGTTTCTAACCGTGCATGTTGATGTAGCTTTAAGTTGTTCGATGCACCATTGTCTAGTGTTGCAGTGTCTGGAGTGTGCACCGAAGTCCCTTAAACCAACACCCATGGGGAGGTGCTAAACAACTGGATAACAAGCATGAATGATTCACAGCCCATGAGATCATTCATGTCACTCAACATTCCATTGGGCATGTCCAGGTTAACTACATTCTAACATGAAAGTCATATACGGTCTTTTACTTAAACCTAGTCCCTTTTCATTCAATTCTCAGGGTCTCACGGTGCAGCCGTAGGTAACCTTACGGCTTAGCCGAGGCATCTTACGGCTTAGCCGTACTATGCACTGCGGCTGAGCTGAGGTTCCCCAAATATCCCTTCGGATTTATGGCTTAACCGTATTTTGCTCTACGGCTCAGCCGTATCCTGGTCCACGGCTTAGCCGTAAGACAATGTACGGTTTAGATCAGGCTGGGCCGTAGAAGAATGGCAAATTGCCAACATCCAGTTATTTTCAGCTAACAGTCTGTACTGTTCTACGGTTTGGGTTACGGTTGGGTCTCGGCTTAGCCGTAAGCCATTTTACGGCTTAGCCGTAGCACATTTCACGGCGTAGCCGTGAGTGCACGGACTCATTTTTCTGGAATTGTCACAGTCATACAGAAACTGAAAGAAACGACTGAAAACTAGCAAATAACAGTGAAATGAACTCAATGGGGCTGTCCAATACTGAGAAACACAATGAAGCATAGAAACACAACAATCAAATCACTATCAATCGGTGTTCACACATCTTGGGCTTATACTTGCCTCACAAATGGAAATCACTCGTTGCTTGGCTCAGTCCGCTGGAAACACACACGTGAATGGCTCCTTTCTTCCTCCCTCAAGCAGTAGAACAGAGATGGAGAAGGAGAGAAAGAGAGCTGAACAGAGAGAGAGAAACGAGCTGAGAGCTGAGAGCTGAGAGAGAACGATCGAGAGAGAAACAAAGGGTAGGTGGGATTTTTATACTAAAATGAGTCCAGAATTACGGATAAGTCCAAGTCACTTACACAAATGTCAGTTTGAGTCAAATGACGGTCCAACGAGAGCAAACGAACTCATTCGGATCCAAGACAGTTACGAGAAATGACAAGCTCAACGAAGTACACGCGCTGACGTCAGAATGACGCAAAATTGACAAGGTCAATCAAAAGCCAAAATTACGAAAAAGGGCTCAAACTCCTTAGACCAAGTCAAACTCAACCCAAACGATCTCTCTACAACTCAAACCAAAAACAAACAAAATCAAAACACACTTAACGATAAAAACACACGCAATTACCCACTAATCCGGGTCAACTCGGGTCGGAGTGTTACAGTTCTTAGTGCCAGCACCTGAAAATTTCACTAGGAACAAAGCCATGCATAGTAGTCTTTTCCAAATATATATATCAACCGCCTTCACCTGTGTTGGTATGCTCAATGAAATTATATGCAATGTTAAATCTTATTACATTGGAGGAAGCTCAATGGTTAGTTGTTAACCTTATTTGAATATCTTTAAAATGAATTAAAACACCAGCTGGAAAATCTCGAGATTAATGGAGTTGCTTTCCATGCATATCTGTCACTCTCTACCTATCTCTTTTCCTCTCTCCTCTTGTTCCATCATTGACACTGTGACAATCTCTCACTCATCTTTTTTCATGTTGCACATGGTTGTGGATGTGTTGCATCTTGCCTTGTCTTTGGGTAGCTGAGGTACATCTTTTCTATTAACAATAGATAAAAGAATCATTTTCTTATCAAGGATTAAAAGCTATATTTTCTGTATAATGGATTTGATTTTAAGTCATGACTACAAAAATGTTGTTTCCATGAACAATCTTAATTTTTGGATGAAATTGGTATAAATTAATCTCAAGCACCGAACTACTTTATAGAATCGCTACCATTCTCCTTTCAATTCATTTAGTAAGGCACTATGTGAGTTCCACAGATCGCTACCATAACTTTGTGTCCCACATAGATATTCCCATTCCTCCTGTTCCTAGATGGGACACACAAGTGGGCCCTATAAAAAATTCTCACAGTAACTATCTAAAAACAGTTCTCACCAGAACAAAACACATAAAGGGAAATATTCAAGTGAGAACAAATTCTCATCATTCTTCCTTGAGAACCATTGGTAGGGCCCACCAACAATCCATCAAAATCGTGCACAAGTGGTGTCACCACCCGAGCCCAGAATTCGGGGTTAGCGAAAAGCTAAACCGGTGACACACGTACTCCCGTGCACGTGCACCCAAACCCAGTCCAGATGCACGCACACAAGGGATCTAACACGTGCGAACTAAGCGTACGCGGAAGCTGTACATATCATAGCAAGCAACAAAGAAAATAGCGGAAGCCAAAGCAGAAACAAATACACTGATATAAAACCAAATATACCAAAACCATATACACAAAATATACAGAATACAAGTCCAAAGTCCAAAGTCCAAATACAAGCTCTCAAAAAAACCAAAACGCAAAATAAAAGCCACTGGTATGCATGCACGCACTTGGCAGAAGTGATCAGGCCCACTCTGCCAGACCGGAGGGTGCCTCTACACTCGCCCCTGCAGCCTCCTCGACCGCCGGGGAGCTGGGCAAGGTATCTGTGCCTGCAACACCACAGACAACACGAATGAATACAACGATCCAGCAAATATAAGTAACAGGGGTGAAACACGCATAGTATCAAAGAGGATATAATAATGACAGAAGATTAAATACAGAGTTCCATATTAGGAAACTAAGCAAATCGTGCATAGAAGTAAAACATGATATGTGAATCAAAACATAGAATACTGAACTAGTTGGCTACTACGTTAACCATGTTCTCTCCAAAAGAGAGCAGAGCAGAGCAGAGCAGAGGAGAACACCGCTGTCCAGGCCAAAGGTACAACGGGTCTCGGTTTCCTGGGTTCCGGGGTCCCAAGACAAAGCAACACTGCAGTTAAAACAGAGATACAGAGATCTACGCCAGAGGTAACCCCGTCGGGTATCCTAGGGCTGAGGCTGAGTAGAGCCAGACTAATACCAATCAAATCAAAGCTAAAGAAAGGAGATTATCCGCTTTGGACTCACCGATGACAAAGACCGGATCTTATCCTCACGTATTAACCTCTGGGCAGAGCCACCAGGGAATACCCAAAAATCAGAGATATACAAAGCCAGAGAATATACAAAGCATAGCATAGATCAAAACATAGTACAGAGCGAAGAATAATACAGATATACAGAACGAAAGCAAAATGACTGAGGAATGCATAACATAGATTAACAGAACAGAGGGCAAAACCATAAACAATATGCAATGCATCTCAGATTAATACGGAATCAAGGTTCATTACAAGCCAAGTCTAATCTAGTTGCATCACTGTCACTAACCGTGCATGTTGATGTAGTTTTAAGTTATTCGATGCACCGTTGCCATCCAGTGTTGCAATATAATCCTTATGTGCATCGAAGTCCCTTAAACCAACACCCATGGGGAGGTGCTTAACAATGAGCAACACTCACATGAATAAGTCACAGCCTAACAGACTATTCATGCGCTCCAAAGAATCCATTTGGGCCGGTTTACGGGTATGGTTAACCTGTATTTGAGCCCTACAAGGTCACACCATTAGCCTAAGTTTAACTGATATTTAACAGGTCTTACGGTTTAGCCATGGGTGACCTACGGCTTAGCCGTGGCATCCTACGGCGTAGCCGCAATATGCACTACGGCTTAGCCGTGGTTCCCTTCAGAACACGGCTAAACTGTCAGCTTTTCCACCTCTGATCTGATACATCTCACGGCTGAGCTACGGTGGAGTCCACGGCTTAGCCGTAAACCATCACGGCTTAGCCGTAGCCTCACCGTAAGAACACTGATATCAGAAAAGTTTCGAGTGATCAGAGATTAAATCCACGGGTTAGATACGGTTTGGTTCACGGCTAGCTTACGGCTCAGCCGTAGGACAAATTGCGGCTTAGCCGTAGCCTAGCCGTAGAACAAACTCGAATTTGTCACTCTCTGGAATCTAAGCCGTACAGGGTTACGGCTTAGCCGTACAATACAGACGCGAATTCGGGAAGATTACAGAAACGAAATTTTTGTACAGAAACTGAATAAAATGAGTTACAGAGGTTCCAAATTCACAAATTGTGGCTGTAAAACATGCTAGACAAAGAATAAGAGTGAATCAAAGCCATCAAACAAACACCCATATGTGTTATCAAAGCCTGTACTTATACTTGCCTCAAATCTGACAAATCCTCTGAAATCAAGCTCCAAGCAACTAAAATCAAAACAAATCAAAGCAATCACACATGCATGAGATGAAGACATAGCAACAGAGAATGGGAGATGCAATTGGAGAGGAAATACAAAGAGTTGGGAAAGAACCCACTTACCTAAGGCAAGGACAGAGAGAGAAGAGAGAAGAACCCAATCACCAAAGTGCAAGCTTACACTACAAGATCGAAGAAGAGAATGAAGAGGAGGGGAGAAGAACGTGGAGCTCCTGACTCCTTGCATGCAACGTTGAGGAATGAAATGAGCAAGGGAGAGACACCTGGAGAGTGACTCATTTAAATAGGTTTTGTGGTTTAGGTCAAAGTCCGGTAAGTTTATACTAATTACAGTTCAAGTCACACGAAGGTCTAACTTCTCCAATTGACTCCAAACGGATCTGACACAGTTACGGAATTTGTCGAGCTCAACGAAATACGCGTGCTGACACCAAGATGATGCAAAGATGAGATGAGCAAAGCCAAAGCAAAATTACGAAAAAGGGCTTAGAACTACCTATTCCAGGTCAAAGGTCACTCAACTACCTATCCATGACCCAAAACAAGTCCAAAAGAAATAAACAAAACAAAACACACACTAATGAGCCACTAATCCGGCTCAAAGGGGATCGGAGTGTTACATCCTCCCCCACTAGGAATCATTCCGTCCTCGGAATGACTACCTACCTGCGCAAAGAGCTGGGGGTACTGGCGCGCTAACTGCTCCTCTAGCTCCCAAGTAGCCTCATCCGGACCGTGATGCTCCCACAACACTTTAACCCATCTGATAGTCCTGGTACGGAGAATCTGCTCTCGTGTCCCAACGATGCGAAGCGGACGCTCAACGTACGTCGCATTAGGCTGAATCTGAATATCATCATAGCGAATCACATGGCTCGGATCTGGCACATACTTACGGAGCATCGACACATGGAATACATCGTGAACACCGGAGAACTCAACTGGAAGTGTCAACCGATAGGCTAAATCTCCAACTCGGCTCTTGACTTCGAACGGTCCTACATATCTCGGAGCTAACTTACCCTTCTGACCAAATCGAACTGTGCCCTTCATCGGAGAAACTTTAAGAAATACCCAATCTCCGACTTGGAATGCCAAAGGTCTCCTCCGAGTATCAGCATAGCTCTTCTGCCTGGACCGAGCAATCTTCAGATTCTCTATCACTTTCTGCACCTTCTCTGTCGTCTCAGCAATGATTGTCGGACCATGGAAACTTCTAGTTCCAACTTCTTCCCAGCACACTGGGGTCCTGCACTTGCGTCCGTATAGAGCCTCATAAGGTGCCATACCAATACTCTCATGGAAGCTGTTGTTGTAAGCAAACTCACACAAGGCCAGATGTGTATCCCATTCCTTCTCAAAGTTCAGCACACTAGCTCTGAGCATATCCTCCAACGTCTGAATGGTACGCTCCGACTGTCCATCGGTCTGGGGGTGGTATGCCGTACTAAAACTCAACTTCGTGCCCATAGCTTCCTGAAATGCTCTCCAGAATGAAGCTACAAAACGACTATCGCGATCTGACACAATCGATACTGGGGTACCATGCAATCTGACTATCTCGTCAACAAACTTCCTGGCCATCTCCGTGAATGTCATCCCTTTCTTGAACGGAATGAAATGCGCTGACTTGGTCAATCTGTCCACTATGACCCAGATAGCATTATTCTTTCTACTGGTCGGCGGAAAACCGGAAACAAAATCCATAGTAATGTGCTCCCACTTCCACTGCGGAGTGTGCAATGGATGCAATGATCCTGGAGGTCGCTGATGATCAGCTTTTACCCTCTGACAGGTCAAACATCGAGCTACGAACCCTGCGATCTCCCGCTTCATATTGTTCCACCAAAATCTATCCTTCAAGTTCCGGTACATCTTCGTACTCCCGGGATGCATCGCATATCGGGCATCGTGCGCATCTGTCATCAACTTCTCTCTCAACTCATCCACAGCGGGAACACACAATCTGTTCCTGAAGTACAAAACTCCATCCACCAAGCTGAAATCCGGTCGATCTGCAATCCGATCTCTGAACTTCACCAGGAGGGGGTCCTCAAACTGGCGATCCTTGATCTGCTGAATCACCTCAGGCTGAAACACGACAGTAGTAGCTAATGTCACCAAGTCACCTACCATCCGAACCTCAACAGGCTGATCATGCACAAGCATATAGAATCCTGCCAACACCTGAAGACTGTCTGTCCTCCTGCTGAGTGCATCTGCAACTACATTGCCCTTGCCTGGGTGGTACTTGATCGGAAAGTCGTAGTCTTTGATGAACTCCAACCATCTTCGCTGCCTCATATTCAAGTCATGCTGATCAAACAAGTACTGCAGACTGTGATGATCGGAATGGACCTCAAACTTTACACCGTACAAGTAATGCCGCCACAACTTCAATGCAAATACAATGGCTGCTAACTCCAAGTCATGTGTGGCATAGTTCTTCTCATGTTCTTTCAATTGTCTGGATCCATAGGCAATCACCTTCTGATTCTGCATCAGTACACAGCCTAGTCCAACTCGAGAAGCATCTGAGTAAATCATGAATCCCTCACTACCATTCGGGAGAGTCAACACTGGCGCCGTAGTGAGCTTTTCCTTCAACGTCTGAAAACTACGCTCACACTTCTCTGTCCACTCATACGGGACCTTCTTCCGAGTCAACTGAGTCAGCGGAGCTGAAATCTTCGAGAAATCCTGCACAAACCTGCGGTAATATCCCGCCAAACCCAGAAAACTCCGAATCTCTGTCACTGATCTAGGACGGGGCCAATGGACTACTGCCTCAATCTTAGCTGGATCCACCATCAATCCATCTCTAGAAATCACATGTCCCAAAAATGCAACTTGCTCTAGCCAGAAATCACATTTAGCCAACTTTGCATACAACTTGTGATCTCGAAGCAGCTGCAATGCTTTCCTCAGATGGTCTGTATGTTCCTCAGCAGTCTTCGAATAGACCAATATGTCATCTATAAAAACCACAACGAACTGGTCCAAGAAGGAAGTAAACACCCTGTTCATCAACGCCATAAAAGCTGCGGGTGCATTCGTCAAACCAAATGGCATGACAAGGAACTCGTAGTGTCCATACCGAGTCCTGAAAGCTGTCTTCGGAACATCCTCATCCTTCACCCTGAGCTGGTGATATCCTGACCTCAAGTCAATCTTAGAGAAGTAAGCTGCACCCCGAAGTTGATCGAACAACTCATCAATCCTAGGCAATGGGTATTTGTTCTTGATGGTCACTTTGTTCAATTGCCTGTAGTCAATGCACATCCGGAAACTGCCATCCTTCTTTTTGACAAACAATACAGGAGCTCCCCAAGGTGAAACACTTGGGCGTATGAACCCTTTATCCAACAAATCCTGCAACTGTTTCTTTAATTCCAACAACTCTGCAGGTGCCATACGATATGGAGCTCTACTGATAGGTGCTGTACCTGGTACCACGTCAATAGCAAATTCTACCTCCCGAACTGGTGGCAACTCTGGCACATCTTCCGGAAAGACATCCGGAAACTCGCTGACTACTGGAATCTCACTGAGCTGTCGCTGATCTTTCTTCTCTGAAATGAATGCAAGAAATCCCTCACATCCCCTACGAAGCATCCTGTCTGCCTTACAAGCAGATATCACACGCCTGGGGCACTTCGTCTGGCTGCCCTCAAATCGGAATCCGCTGCCTAAATCAAAATAAATAGCCTTGCTGTAGCAATTGATACACGCATGATATCTCGCAAGCCAGTCCATACCAAGAATCACATCAAAATCCAGTGTCGTGAGCAACACGAGGTCTACTGGGAGCTGATGACCAGCTATCCGCACATCACACTGAGGGTAAAACACACTGCACTCCACCCGCTTACCAACCGGAGTGGATACTAGCAACAAGTATGGAAGTGGTGTAGGTCGCTGTCGAAGCTGCACAGCAAAATGGGGTGCTACGTACGAACGCGTAGACCCGGAGTCAAATAAAGCTAAAGCTTTTGCATCGGAAATTAAAATTTTACCTTCCACTACCGTGGCCTCCTCCGCGCCCTCATGCGTAGCAGCATAGGCTCGGGCTGTCTGGCGGTTCTGCTTCTGGCCTGGGCGAGCTGGCTGGGATCTGCCCTGTGAGGTAGGTCCTGTCTGTCTCGTCTGTGGAGAGGACTGAAACTTCGGGCATTGGGCCCGCCTGTGGTCCGTAGAGCCACACCCGAAACAAGCCCCACTCTTCCTCCAACATCTGTCGGTGGGGTGATCCTTCCCACAGTGACTGCAAACTATCTGAGGACTGCTCGAACTGCCCTGTTTACCCTTGAACTTCTTCTGGAACTGACTTCTGCCACTGAAACCTGCTGCCCTCTTAGCCTCTGTTCGCTCCTCCTCAAAGATGGCCTCTGCGTCATAAGCCCTGTCAATAGCGTCATCCAATGTAGCCGGCCACATACAAGCAACCACGTGGCGTTTATGTCTCGGATTCAGGCCGTTGACGAAGCGAGTCACTTTCTTATGCTCTGTGTTCACCATGTCCTCTGCGAAATGAGACAACTCTGTAAACCTGTGTACATAATCTGCAACTGACATCTGTCTCTGCTGAAGGTTGAAGAATTCCACTTCCTTGGCTCGCTGAATATGGAGAGGCATGAACTTACGACGGAATTGCTGCTTGAAGGTCTCCCAAACTGTGGCACTGGGCATAGTCTGAAATGAGGTCTTAACACTCCTCCACCATGTCTTAGCTACACTCCGAAGCATAGAGGCTGTGAGAACTACCTTCTGCTTGTTGCTGCACACAATCGTATCAAATAGCTCTTCAGTCTGCTCCAACCATTGCTCAGCCTGCAATGCATCTTCTATCCCATGAAACTCGGTCGCCCCTCGCTTACGGAACTTGTCGAAAAGAGCATTAGGATCTGATTCCTTAGGCTGGAAAATCACCTGCTGATCTACATGAGGTGATGCTACTGCAGCAGCCTGACTCTGCCTATCTACCATGGATGCCATCTGCGCCTGTAATGACTGCATAGACTGCATCATCATCATCAAGCGCTCCTCACTGCTGATATGTGGGGGTACCGATCCACTATCACCGTTATGGCCCTGTTGATTCTCATCCCTAGATCCTGATCCTGATGCCATCCTGTAAAAGGAAAAGAAACACAACACACAAATATAACATGCCCTGAGTTAGTCAAACCCCGAATCAACATATGAGACCTCGAGTCAAATAGTTGATATCGTTATCTCACCACGATCTTAGATGCCTACATGCTTATAACTAGCATGCTCTGATACCATACAATACGTATGTCACCACCCGAGCCCAGAATTCGGGGTTAGCGAAAAGCTAAACCGGTGACACACGTACTCCCGTGCACGTGCACCCAAACCCAGTCCAGATGCACGCACACAAGGGATCTAACACGTGCGAACTAAGCGTACGCGGAAGCTGTACATATCATAGCAAGCAACAAAGAAAATAGCGGAAGCCAAAGCAGAAACAAATACACTGATATAAAACCAAATATACCAAAACCATATACACAAAATATACAGAATACAAGTCCAAAGTCCAAAGTCCAAATACAAGCTCTCAAAAAAACCAAAACGCAAAATAAAAGCCACTGGTATGCATGCACGCACTTGGCAGAAGTGATCAGGCCCACTCTGCCAGACCGGAGGGTGCCTCTACACTCGCCCCTGCAGCCTCCTCGACCGCCGGGGAGCTGGGCAAGGTATCTGTGCCTGCAACACCACAGACAACACGAATGAATACAACGATCCAGCAAATATAAGTAACAGGGGTGAAACACGCATAGTATCAAAGAGGATATAATAATGACAGAAGATTAAATACAGAGTTCCATATTAGGAAACTAAGCAAATCGTGCATAGAAGTAAAACATGATATGTGAATCAAAACATAGAATACTGAACTAGTTGGCTACTACGTTAACCATGTTCTCTCCAAAAGAGAGCAGAGCAGAGCAGAGCAGAGGAGAACACCGCTGTCCAGGCCAAAGGTACAACGGGTCTCGGTTTCCTGGGTTCCGGGGTCCCAAGACAAAGCAACACTGCAGTTAAAACAGAGATACAGAGATCTACGCCAGAGGTAACCCCGTCGGGTATCCTAGGGCTGAGGCTGAGTAGAGCCAGACTAATACCAATCAAATCAAAGCTAAAGAAAGGAGATTATCCGCTTTGGACTCACCGATGACAAAGACCGGATCTTATCCTCACGTATTAACCTCTGGGCAGAGCCACCAGGGAATACCCAAAAATCAGAGATATACAAAGCCAGAGAATATACAAAGCATAGCATAGATCAAAACATAGTACAGAGCGAAGAATAATACAGATATACAGAACGAAAGCAAAATGACTGAGGAATGCATAACATAGATTAACAGAACAGAGGGCAAAACCATAAACAATATGCAATGCATCTCAGATTAATACGGAATCAAGGTTCATTACAAGC
Organism: Sextonia rubra; assembly: GCA_037013555.1. NCBI lineage: Eukaryota > Viridiplantae > Streptophyta > Magnoliopsida > Laurales > Lauraceae > Sextonia > Sextonia rubra. The sequence continues at coordinate 14,211,066 of JASUAD010000023.1, forward strand.
CAAGTCTAATCTAGTTGCATCACTGTCACTAACCGTGCATGTTGATGTAGTTTTAAGTTATTCGATGCACCGTTGCCATCCAGTGTTGCAATATAATCCTTATGTGCATCGAAGTCCCTTAAACCAACACCCATGGGGAGGTGCTTAACAATGAGCAACACTCACATGAATAAGTCACAGCCTAACAGACTATTCATGCGCTCCAAAGAATCCATTTGGGCCGGTTTACGGGTATGGTTAACCTGTATTTGAGCCCTACAAGGTCACACCATTAGCCTAAGTTTAACTGATATTTAACAGGTCTTACGGTTTAGCCATGGGTGACCTACGGCTTAGCCGTGGCATCCTACGGCGTAGCCGCAATATGCACTACGGCTTAGCCGTGGTTCCCTTCAGAACACGGCTAAACTGTCAGCTTTTCCACCTCTGATCTGATACATCTCACGGCTGAGCTACGGTGGAGTCCACGGCTTAGCCGTAAACCATCACGGCTTAGCCGTAGCCTCACCGTAAGAACACTGATATCAGAAAAGTTTCGAGTGATCAGAGATTAAATCCACGGCTTAGATACGGTTTGGTTCACGGCTAGCTTACGGCTCAGCCGTAGGACAAATTGCGGCTTAGCCGTAGCCTAGCCGTAGAACAAACTCGAATTTGTCACTCTCTGGAATCTAAGCCGTACAGGGTTACGGCTTAGCCGTACAATACAGACGCGAATTCGGGAAGATTACAGAAACGAAATTTTTGTACAGAAACTGAATAAAATGAGTTACAGAGGTTCCAAATTCACAAATTGTGGCTGTAAAACATGCTAGACAAAGAATAAGAGTGAATCAAAGCCATCAAACAAACACCCATATGTGTTATCAAAGCCTGTACTTATACTTGCCTCAAATCTGACAAATCCTCTGAAATCAAGCTCCAAGCAACTAAAATCAAAACAAATCAAAGCAATCACACATGCATGAGATGAAGACATAGCAACAGAGAATGGGAGATGCAATTGGAGAGGAAATACAAAGAGTTGGGAAAGAACCCACTTACCTAAGGCAAGGACAGAGAGAGAAGAGAGAAGAACCCAATCACCAAAGTGCAAGCTTACACTACAAGATCGAAGAAGAGAATGAAGAGGAGGGGAGAAGAACGTGGAGCTCCTGACTCCTTGCATGCAACGTTGAGGAATGAAATGAGCAAGGGAGAGACACCTGGAGAGTGACTCATTTAAATAGGTTTTGTGGTTTAGGTCAAAGTCCGGTAAGTTTATACTAATTACAGTTCAAGTCACACGAAGGTCTAACTTCTCCAATTGACTCCAAACGGATCTGACACAGTTACGGAATTTGTCGAGCTCAACGAAATACGCGTGCTGACACCAAGATGATGCAAAGATGAGATGAGCAAAGCCAAAGCAAAATTACGAAAAAGGGCTTAGAACTACCTATTCCAGGTCAAAGGTCACTCAACTACCTATCCATGACCCAAAACAAGTCCAAAAGAAATAAACAAAACAAAACACACACTAATGAGCCACTAATCCGGCTCAAAGGGGATCGGAGTGTTACAAGTGGGACCCTTTTTTATAGTCACTAATCACATGATTTGACGCCCATCTAAATAGAATTAACCATTGGATAGAGAGTTAAATTTTATTTTGCTATGAAACCATTAAATTTGTGGGTCATGGATGAAGGGAATAGGGCATATAATTGGGATCAAACTTGATACTTGTGGTTGTCCCACATAGATCTATCCATTCCTCTTAATCCCATCCTTAAATGGGACAGACAAGTGGGCCCCATAAAAAATTCTGTAGTAACTATGTGCGAATAGTTCTCATTAGGACAAAAGCCCAAAAAGGAAATATTCAAGTGAGAACCCATTTTCACCGTGCTTCCTTTGAAACTATTGGTGAGGCCCACCTAGCAATCCATCCAAATGGTGCACAAGTAGGGACCCTCCTTGATAGTCACTAATCACAAGATTTGGTATCCATCCAAATAGGTATGACCGTTAGATGGAGGGTTTATTTTATTTTAATATGAAACCATTAAACTTGTGGGTCATTAATGAAGGAGTTAGGAGCCTGAGATTGGAGTCAAACTAAATACTTGTTATGGCCCTACACAGATTTTTCCATTCCCCCTATTTCCATCCCAAGATAGGACACATAAGTGGGCCCCATAAAAATTCTCACGATAACTATCTAAGAAGAGTTCTCACTAGAACAAAGCCTTTAAAGAAAGATATTCAAGTGAGAATTAGTTCTCATAATTCTTCCGTAAGAACTATTGGTGGGGCCCACCTAACAATTCATCCAAGCTGTGAACAAGTAGGAACTCGCCTTGATAGTCACTAATTACAAGATTTGGCACCCATTAAAATAGATTTGACCATTGGATGGAGGGTTGATTTTATTTTTATATGAAACCATTAAACTTATGGGTCATGGATGAATGAGTTAGGGGCATAGGATTGAGGTCAAACTTTATACTTGTTGTGGTCACACATATATCTTTCCATTTTCCCTAATCTCATCCCCATATGGGACACAAACGTGGGGCCCATAAGTGTCAACCCTAAATCTTTTATTTTGGGTCAGGTCAATTTGTTGGGTTCGAATTGAGTCCGAGCGGGTTAGATGGATATTTGATAAGCCATTTTAGAGATTATGAATCTTTGCATGTATGATAATTTTGTGTAGGGCCCATTGGAGATGAGCTAATTAGACATTCCTGGCCCTTGGGCCTAAGTTATTTGACCTTTTAAGCCAAAAGCCCTTTTTCAAAATTTTGTAAAACTTACGAAAGAACAGGGAGCCCTTCCTTATAATTTAAAAAAACCTTTACATAAGCTAACCATAAAAGCATCCAATCGTCTTTGTTTCGTACGCACAGTTCTTTCGTTCCTTTTCCTTTCTTTTGCAACCAAGCCTTAGCTATCTCTAAGGAACCAAGGCTTTCTTGAGGAAAGGAGACTCTTCTACATCATTATCTCTTCATCTTCTTCTTCTCCCTTTGTCTAGTATGATACTGTCAGCAATCTAGTAAGTATCTATTACCAAACTACCATTAGATTCCTTTTAGTTTATTAGGGCATGTTCAGTAGCTTAAGAGACTTTGTGTTTAATTTTTTTTTTTTATCTGTAGGATTTCTGATCAAGGAATCAAATCCGGATAGGGGTTTGTGTTTGTTCGGGTCTAGCCATAACAGATCTGAATTTGATACAAGATTCAAGGCAAGTGGATACCTTTAAATAATGTCGATTCATTTAGTTACTAAATGATGTGTTTAAGATTTAGTTTAGATAATTGTATTTCATGTTTCGTTTAAAAATTTGAAGTTCCGATTGTGTCTAATTGAGTTTCCAAGAGAGAAAACCAAAAAGGGGTAAAATTGTTCACACATACGGCTAAGTTGTATGTTAGCCTACGGCTAGGCTATGGCTCACTGAGAGGAGACTGTACTACGGCGAGCCTTATGGCTAGCTGTAAGTGCTCTTATGGCTAAGCTGTAAAGTCCTCTTATAGCTAAGTCGTAAGTGCTCTTACGGCTGGACTTAATGCTAAGCCGTAAAACCGACTAGTCTAGTTATAAGTAGGCTACAGGTAAGCCGTAGGATGGTCACGATGAGACTGTGAGAGCTAGAGACTTTAATTAAAATTGGTAATGGAATAGGTTAGGTTTGTTGACCACAATTGAGGAATTTAGATGCGTGGATTGCATTACAGGTAAGTGACTTTTAGGGTGTAGGATCACTTAACCCAATATCATGCCCAATGGATATTTAATAAATAAATCAGTATGTGAGTTGGGGTCTAAACATATGATGAGTTCCGTTCTTAAGGGAGAGTTAGTTAAATGTACACTCAAAATTGGATTGGACTCGGGATGGGAATGTGAGTTACGGGATGCATCACATAATAGACATCGGAAGTGGATCCTCAGCATTGTGGGCTCACATTAGTATTTAAAAAAATGGTTTGATTCAATGTGTATACTTAACTAACTATGACTATTAGGTGGTGTAGAGCTTGCCTTCAGAATAATGGACAATATCATATGAGCATAAGACACATTTAGCCTATGCAACCCTACCACTTTAATTGTAATAATGTGGATGATTGAAATTAGAGGTTTCATAGTATGATTCATTATGCATTCGTATACAGTATGTATTCGTATATATATATATATATATATCTAACTGACTACAATTTGGATGTGAACGTATGCCATCGAGTCAGCATATATTGTGGAACGTAGTACACAGCTGGGTCATTTGTTACATCTGGCGGAAATACCCATTTTTGTATATTGTAATAGAGAATATCTGTTTTTGTGCATTCATGCCATTGAGTGCATTCGGTACATTTTGGGTAAGATGAAAAATATGATTTAATTCATTATTTAATATCATCACTTGCATTTTACCTCTTACTAAATTATATCAATTTGACCCACTATTTTTGGTATCTAGGTCATGTTGCTAGTACTGAACCGGATGATCAGGAGACGCAGTAGATTCCATTAGATGGCGGAGTCGTTGAGTGGAGTACCAATGACATTGTCTAAGGTATCCAAGAGATGGTATTTAGATCGTATCACTAGATTTTGTTATAAGATCATGTTTAGGGCCATTAGTGTAGACATTAAATTCATTTGTCTTGGAATTTATAACTTTAATTGTTATACTTCGAAGTTCTTGACCATTTATTAATTGTTATTGAAGTTGGTTTATATGATTTGTATATGATACTCAGCTGCTAGGTTATGGTTTATAGTTTCGCGTGTAATTATAGTTGCTTGGTCGATAAGCATAACCTTACAAAGGACTTTAATCTCTCTGGAATTGGGTCCCGTATTAGTTTTCAAGAAAATTTTAAATTGACCCTAATTCTCACACCTCTAGAATCGGATTTGAATCTAGCCCAGTTTTGAGGGCGTGACAATAAAAATTCTCATGGTGACTATGTGAGAACTACAAAACCCATATATAAAATACAATGAGACAACTATAGGATCGGGTCCAAGAACTTGAAAACAAACCTCAACATCAATAATAAACGGATTGGATCTTGGTCCCGCTGCCTATCCCGTTCCTAACTAAATTGCGGTTCAGATTCAAACTTCTATATAATTTAAAAAAAGTTGTGTTATGCAACTCATGATAGAAAAATCATATGGCAGAGGGATCAAAGGTATACGTGACGACAAACATCCAACCGGTATCCTCTCGCCAACATGTGATGGCAACGTTTCCCACTAATTTTACTTTATAGTCTATTCATTATACTACACTCATCTTACGCTTAGACGACCAACATCCTTTTTTATGCCAGTATTTTTCACTTCCTCCTGTAGGGATTGAATTTCCCGAGACCTTCAAAAAAGGGTTTACTTATGCAGTGATGCTACGCTCCAAGTTTCCACACAGGGAAAAAAGATGGTAGAGATTCCCTCGGGAGCACTTTGCTGACTTTGTCATGTGATCCTAGCTGGGCCACCTTTTTGTTAGCTCTAAGATGTTGGAGTTGACACACTATCCAATATGCTTGTGGCACTCTTACATACATACATATTCATTGATGTCTAATAAAAACTTCATGGTATAGGATCAGGGTCGAATCTCCGTATCAGTCATGGGGAAAATTACAAAAAAAGCGTATAAACTTTTTGTTCATTTAAAAAAAATATATCTTAAGATTTGAATATTTCAAAAAGTATATTAGATTTTTGAAATTCTTTAATTCAAGTTCTTTTCATAAAAACAAAACATTTCCAGAAATGACAAAAATTGTGTGATTTTTCAAATTTTCTTTTTAATAAAGGACTTAAGAGAATGATCATATCCAATACCGAATGACGTAGTGGGTTCCACTTCAACTAGCTTTATTCATTGATAGTTATAAAAGGAAGATTCTTAATGGCAAAAATACTAACTTCATTACTTGGTTATGATCATCAAAATCAAAATGACCAATTTTGGAGATAAGAGAGGTTAAGAAAAAGCAAAAATCTATCATATGAGAATGATATTTTTGTCACTTAAAAAAAATTATGAAGAGGGCTTGATCGAAAGAATTGTAGAGAGCTTTTTATAATATTTTAAAATATTCAAATCTTCATATACTTTTTTGAAAATGAGCCAAAAGTCATATCTTTTTGAAAATTTCCCCTAGTTTCATGTCCAAATTAAATCATATGTAAAAGAATACAAATGGTGGGAGCAAATTTACTTAAGTATGCAGTGATTTTGAGTTGCTTGGATGACCCCATAGATGATTATTGCAATGAACTTATGGAACTTTCTTAGGTTTTGCCAAATGATCAGTATTGCTATGCAATACTAATAATTTATCTCAAGATTCTCAATGACTAGAAATTAGCAAGCTAACTGACTTTTTTTTTTATGACTTAGGATATCCCTCGTTAGCCCAGCCTTCGAATATTTGTCCTCTAGGCCAAAGGTTTCCTGATTCAAACAAGTAAAAACTATTAACTAGGGATACATATAAGTTAAATTGACCATGGAACACCCAAAAACATGAACAATATTCACATAATTGCACTCCTTGATCTTCCACAACTTCAACTTCAATCATTTCTTAACTATGCACAATCTGAATTTCAATCCACTTCGAATAGACATTAAATAGAACTGAGTAACCAATAATAAATGCTTAGAGCACATTTGATAATAGGTAAATAACCAGTGAGAGATTCAAAAATTTTAGGATTCCTCATTGACCCTAGAGCATGAAATTTTTACTAATGATTTGTATAGCTGAGAATCTCACATTAACTTCAGTCTACAATAGAGAAAAGTTGATATCCATATTTAAATCCACACAAAAATAAAGATTTTAAAACTCCATCTTGGGAGGTTGTTGGAATTGAAAACTCTCAACTAATTCAAACCCTTAGATCCTATTTGGATAAATGAGAAGTATACTATAGTGAAATGAAGGAGTAGTGAGTTAAAGTTAAAGGTAGATTTGTTCACTTCATTTTACCTGGATGCTTGATGTGAAGTGAAATTTAAAAATATTATAAAATAAGCTTGACTTTTATTCAAGAAAATTAACATATTTAGGATTAAAGTGAAATGAAATATACAGGGCCCGACAATAAAATGCTTCATCTTTGAGCAAAACTCATTCAAATAAGGTAGAATTAATATTTTAAACTATTAGAGCCCATTTAACTTCATTCTACTTTATTTTTTACTTATCCAAACAAGCCCTGAAGAATTTACAATTATTAAAAATAAATTATTCACCGAATATAATTCCAATGATTTTCTAGTCATGATATGATCAAATGTTAAACTGCTGTATTGATCACAGGAGAGAAGACCGCAGCAATATGGAATCCATAAACCGCATAAAACCTTGGCTGATCCAAGTTTTAGACAAAAGATTAAACTACCATAACCAAATAATTTCACCAGTCATTTTCCTTTCCACCACCCACCCTCAAATTTACACAACCAACAGGAAAATGACAGATATACCCCACTAAAAACCTAATCACCAAGCACTAGAGAAGAAACAGTAAAAGAATCCGGACGAGCACATTGTCAAAACTCCAAGAGACGAAACTTTACAGTGGACAAAAGGGGACCGCCGCTCTCTGTCCGTTAGCTCTCTCATTCACGTGAACAAGTGGCGGTAGAAAAAGACGAAGGTGGTGAGGGGCAAAAGCAGAATATAAGCAGACAGTGGTGCGGGTGGAATGGAAGAGGAAGAAGAGCCGTCCATCTTCTGGAACTGGAGGGAATCAACGGCCAGAGGCATGTTCTCTTGATCGGGGCTGCATTTGGACTCGTGCGGTAGGTGCGCACTGTACATGATGGCTCGCAGGACAGCGGACACAGTGGGGATATAGGCTGTCTTGTTCTTGGCTAGCAGCCAAGTCAGTCCCATGAGCTGGCAGTCCCTGTTGAACATCTTGCTTGCCCTGTCGTCTCCTTCTTTCGACCCGTTCACACCTTTAATCTGGGGACCCACAAGTTTAATAAAAAGAAAAAGGTGTGTTAGACGTGCAAAAGTAAAATTTAAGCATGGTTTAGGACATTGCAATCTAATAAAGCTGGTTTAAGAAATTTCATTTCTATCATCTCCAGGGATAATCTGAAAATTTTCGGATTTTTTTTTTTTGTTTTTGCCCTTCGGATCGGAATTCCCCACTAAGGATTAAAATAATTCAGGATTTCACATCAATATTGATGAGAAAATTTGGTATCAATGCGAATAAATGTAAAGATAAATATTTTCATAAGGCCATATTATAGAAATTTACAATTGTTAAATGAGAATTTTATAGTAGAAAAATGCCTAAGAATTTGATTGCCAAATGCGACCATAAGGTGAGTAAATTTGTAGATCTGCTTCATGTGAATCCAAAGATGAAAAAAAAAAAAAAAAAGTTGACTCAGCTCGCAGACTATAAGGTTTACACTTGCTACATTCAATGGTTTATACAAGCCTGATAGTTACCAAATTAAAGTCAATGTCAATTGATAGAAGGGTTACTTCAGGTTTGGAGTTCATCAATGGTGGGTCACATAACATTTCATCTTCTAGTAAAAAAGAACGGGTTTTCTTAAATATCTAATCATCTATTAAATATTCATCCATAGTTTTGACTTATATCTTGGTTCATGTTTCAGAAAAAGATATAATACCAGAGTCCAAGAGCCATCAAATATCCACGTCATCTATTCGTGGCGGTGGGCCATGCCAAAGTAATCACAGCAATCCAATGATGGCACCACTCCGAAGTACCTTCTTGGACACGTGGCATCCTGGGAGCCGACTGCCCCCTCAAGACCATGGTCTTCTTTTTTTTTTTTGTTCTGTTGAAACAAGAGAATGGTAAAGTTGATGGGTTCTCCTCCACCGAAAATCACTCAGTAAGCCACACTAGGTGACCTTCTCTTTGATGAGCCCCACCCAGCGTACTCGTGGACACATTGGTCGGTTCACCACAGAGGAGTTAGTGACACGACCTTTTCGTAAATAAGACGCTTAAGAACACGCAAATATCATCAACGGCCAATAATTTCCAATCAACTGGGACAGAAACCACATACGGGATACGTCCACCAAAAGTAGTTTTCGAATCAAAGTTCTTTGTACGTCCAGTTTTTCAGAAACACACAAAAAATTCGTCTCTTTCTACGTGATTTGCGTCGTTCTTATTTGTACTCAGCTTTCTTCAGAAAAAGCCTTTTCTCTCTCGGCTCTCTTTCCAATCAGTGAGCAATAGACGCTAGGAAGCACTGAAACGACGCATTCTCGCAGAAACCACGAAAAGAATTACCCAATCGAAAACTACCAAAACGCCCTTGCAACCGTACAGGGGCCTCACGAGCCTACAGAGTACAGACCCAGTGGATGATAAGGAAAGACATGGCCGTTGTCTCCTCTCTTCAGCTTCTACGGCTGTGATCAAAAGATTCAGACCAATGCCACGTGTACGGTCTAATCCATAGAAGCGAGGAACGAGAAACTAGCAGTCAAGAAGCAGGAGAAACTCACCTTTTGGAGCGATTCCAAGCACCGAGTGCACCCGGCGTAAGACGAGTTCTTGCAATTCCGCTCCAAATCCCTCACGGCGGCGGTCGGCGTCGCGTTCCGGTTCTCGGAGACGTTGAAAGCCGCCGAGCAGCTGAGCGAGCTGATCTGATGGAGCCGAATCCCGCAGAAGCAGAGGATTGCATCGCAGCTCGAGTTCGGCTGCGGGATATGGATGTCGCGGCTCACCAGCGAGTTCTGCAGCGAGTTGACGCACTTCTGCGAGTCATCCGGCATCATCGGCAGATCCGACGAAGCCGGCGCCGGAGTGCGGATCTCCAGAGCCGACCGCGCGTGCGCCGCGAAGAGCCACGCCGCGAGGACCGGGCAGCAGCGGCTCCGGTCGAGATTCCGTCCGCACGCCTCCCCGACGCCGCCGAACAGCTCCGCAGAGAGGTCGAGCCGGCAGCTCTGCGCCTCGGTCTGGACCGGGTACGCCGGAACCGTGTTCGAAGCCGAGTAGTCTCCGGGCTTCAGCGGCTGCTGGGGGCCGTTGTCCGCTTCGGATGAGATCCGAATCGAGACGAGCAATAGAACAATCAGAACCGTTGGTTTCATCTTCTGTTTGGAATCGGGACTCCTTGGAATAACGCTTTTTCCTAATCGGTAGAGATTTCTCAGAGATTCAAGAGATATTCGTCTTTCCTGGCCCTGGTTTTCTTGAAGAAAGAAAAGGAAGTTTACCTGGTGAAAGCGATGTATGGTCCTTCACTCATTCTCTTTCACGGGAGGGAGTTTTGTGTTTTGTTTGGAGGCTGGAAATGATGGAAGTAGAATCTTGGGAAAGCTGAGGGGGTATGTAAATGTGATATGTATTATTACATGGAGTTGGGTGGGAGGAGAGCGATTGTGGGGGAAATAATCGGGTGATGATCGGATTGGGGAAAGGGAATCCGAAAAATATAATCGGGTGATGGGGAAAGCAGTTGGAGGATTTTGTCCGGACGTGGCGTCCTTTTCCTTTTCATTCTCTCTGGCGAGGTTTTAGACTCTACTCTTCAGTCTTCACGCACACACGCACACTGTTTCTCTCTCTCTCTCTCTCTCTCTCTCTCTCTCTCGCTCTCGATGGATGATGAGTGACAGACGACTGTAAACATGTGACTCTGCGGTAACGTACTATTACTATGTGGCGCGGGCGCGCATTCGCCTCGGTTTGGACCTATGATTCTCGTGTGCGTCTTCCACCATGTTCAAATGGATTACGATGAGTTTGATCATTGATGGGAAATTTTCGTCTACAAAGTCCCCGTGGCCATGTGAGATCATTGGTCCGCCATTAATTTGTGGGAGTCCAGTGTTTACAGAAGTTGGAGGGATTTAAAATGTCCCACTACTCAAATGCCTCCCTTCCAATGAGTTTGATAAGGCTTATTTATTTTACATATAGCTAGCTAATAGATTCCGGAAGCGAAGGATATTTTTATATTTAAACATATCAATGTATAAAAGTTAAAAGGTATTTTTTTGTCTTTTATTTTTGTGCATTAATATATTCAAATATCAATTATCCCTTACCATAGAATAAGGGATAAATGTATAGTAGTATTCTTTAATAAATATATTTTAAATAGAAATGTTTGAATTATATCATACAAAAGAGTTATTTGACATGCCAGATCCGGTTAGAAAATGTAAGCTTAACATAGTTTGAAAGTTAACTATAGGGTTGTTTTATAGAAAGTAAAAGCAACGCATTATAAAATTTTTATTTAGGCAAATTTTCAGGAGAAAGAGCAAAGAAGTATTAATTTGAATGTTTTTTTTTTATCCATGACCATTTAAGAAGGTTATGTTTTGATTACTTTTTTCATTTTCTGAAAAGGATGCAATTGTTTCAGTGTTGGCTGAATCATTCATCTACATCAACTTTGCCAAACTGTCTAAAGCTGAATGAGTTTTAGATCAAAATGGCTTGAGAGGTAGACTTGCCAAATGACACTTAATTGTAGTTCTTTGATTTTTTTTTAACCAGCTAAGGAGCTAGGACTCGTGTACAAATGCAAATTTATATATTCAAGATAATGGGGACTTGCATATGCGAACATACCTCATACATGTAAGATAATGGAGACCAAGTGGCACACACCTCACACATATAGATAATGGGAACCTGTACATGTGAAGGGCACATGTAACTTACGCATACGGGGTAATGGGGATTCACATTTGTGAGAAAACACAATACAATTCGCACTGTGAGGTGATAAAAGTCGCATATGCTAAGAGGAGGGAGGAAAGGTTAGAGCTTAAGACCTCAAGTAAGAACTAACACTCTTTGCCACTAAGGAAGATAAGAAAGAACTAACACTCCTTGCCACTAAGGAAGATAAAAAGTTGCGCTTACATAATAGTAGTTCTTACAGTTCCATCTAGGTGGTCCCAACTTTCTCTAACCTATTTTATAACATTTAGGTGCTATGTAATAAAAAAAATAAATTGAAAGTATTTTACAATATTTAATATCTTTTAAACTTTATAGATTTATTGATAAATTGTTTCAATATCAAAATCTAACTACGCATGCTTGGCATGGGGCTACTCAATTTCAAGAGGAAACTAGCAAAATAACCCCGTGCTTAGTACGGGCAAATAGAAGTAATACAAAATCCTGTAGTAATTTAAACACAAACAATAACATTTAGCTAATTTAATATTTAATGTAAACAAAAGTAGGGAGCTAATAATTGAAATACTAAAATAGGAGACTTCTCAATAATTACCGTCACTTATTCCCTATATTATGAATCGATAATTCTTCATAAAAAGACACAAAATAATACAAAAACTAAATAAAAGACTTTGTGATTTAAGTTTAAAATTAAAATTAATACAAAAACTGTAGTAATTTAAACACAAACAATAAAATTTGGCCAATCTAATATCTAATGTAGACAAAAGTAGTGAGCTAGTAATTGAAATGCTAAAATCAAAGACTTCTCGATAATCACCATCACTTATTCCTTGTATTGTGAACTGATAATTCTTCATAAAAAGTACAAAATAATACAAAAAATAATTAAAAGGTTTTTTTATTTAAGTATAAAATTGAAGAAAGGACATGAGATTTTCGATGCAAACAGAAGCAGTGAAATGGGTAAAAAAGAAGATAAAATGTTTTTGAGGAAAACAACATTAAAAATCCTCTTTCAGGCTATGACCAATGATAGTAAAAATCCCATTTACTAATTTAATTAGGAGAATAGGAAAAGATTATAAACTATACAGTTGCAAAAAGGAGCAAAAAGATGGGCACAAAAGTGGAAAACAAACCATATGCTTGAGAATAAAAAAAAAAGCCAAACCAAAAGAAAATAAAATATGATGACCTATTGATGCAGAATGAAGTTAAAAATAAAATGATCTAAGTGACCGCTTAAAAGAACCCCACAATCTCAGCCACTGTTATGACTATCGCTTCAAAGGGAAAAGAGACAAGGTAGTGGTCTCGCATGTTGGAGTTGGGTTCCAGATCAATGGAAAGAGTTTTGATAAGGCCTGCATATTATTCTTCATAATTTTTAACCATTATAGGAATGATTTTACAGTTTAGAGAACCAAATAGGAAGAGTAGAAGGAGATGAAGAGGTACATGACCATTCATGCTTGAATTGAAATGAAGAGGTGTCAGTGGAAATAAAAGTGTTCTTATTAATGGGTCATTAGTGAAACATTAATGTGGCCACTAAATTATTCCTATTAAGGAGTCCTTAGTGGGGCATTAGTAGAGCTGATATTAATCGAAGGTCAAAAAAGTCAAAATCAAATCTAAAATTGGCATGGAATTGACAATTGAACTCAATTAGCTTAATACATAATAATAGGTGTCTCGAAGGGTGAGTTCGAGTTTACTGCAAATATTGCCACTCTATCTTCCAAGGCTTTTGAAGGCCTAGTGTCTTTTTCTTTTTATTTTTGTCTAATTTACTAATCATCAACCAATATTCTAAACTATAAGCCCCATTCATGCCTTTTATGGTCATTTTATTTGTTTTTTTAAAGAATTTTAAGAAGGCTTGATTCCCTAGATATGGACCTAGAACTATTAGTTGTAAAGGGTTCTACTCAATGGCTAAGATCATCCAATCACATGGCTAAATCTTAAAGGAAGAAATTGGTCCTCGTCCCACCTATTAAAAATTCAAATCACAAAAAATGAACAACTCTCTTTCAAATTTAAAGCATAACGATGTTAATGTAGAGTGGGCTATCAAGCCCTTCATGCTCTTGCATGCTTTTCCTTGCATGTTTTTATAAATTACCAAGAAAATAATGTGAAGCAACTGTCAAGTAAGTATGGAAGGGCTTGATAGCATAGAAATCAAGTGTAGAAATCAAATAATGTGTAGAATGGATCAAACATAGAAATCAAGTGTAGAATGGATCAAACATAGTAATCACACTCACTAACCTATTTAGACCGAGCCAACTTATTCTAGCACACTATCACCCTTATCAACTAAACCCACACAACAGCCATTGCACAACACCAACCGAGTTGCAAATTTCGATAAAAATGAAGAAATGGGGGACGATATCATTATAGGTGTAATAATATCATTAGAGGGGTAATTGTGTTAAAAAAATAAGTCACCCTATTCTATCATTTTAATGTTTTTGTACTATTATCCATTTAATAAGGATTTAAGCATTTTCTTTTTGGAAAAACCCTATTACGCCCCTAAAACTGGGTCGGATCCAAACCCGGTCTCAAGGTTATGAGAATTAGGATCAATTAAAAATTTTCTTAAATATACAACACGACCCCAGTTTCGGATGGATTGAAGTCCTTCATAAGGCTTTGCTTATTGATTAAGCAATCATAATCACGCGTGGAACTAAGAATCCATACACTACGCAACAAGACATCATACACAACCATAATTCCAAATATAATAATAATTCAATCAATGGTCAAGTACCCTAAAGCATAATAATTAAAATTATAATTCCAAAGTCAAATGAATTCAATGACCACACTAAAGGCCTCCAAACATGGCTTTATTACAAAGGTCTAATGTTTTGAACCAAACATCACTACTAAGACATCTCAGATGATGTCCTCAGCACTCCACTCAACAACTCTGCTGGCTTTTGACCCTTCGATTCGACATTAGCATCGGGACCTAGACACCGAAATAATGGTCGGATTGATATAATTTGGCAAGAGGTAAACCACAAGTAATTGTTGGAGGCAGCCGTCGGGATCTCTAGATATTGCGTACTGATTACTACGGAAATAACTTTAGATGATGATGATGATTCAAGAACCATACCTTGAGATCTCTCTAATTTGATCTCGGTCTTACAGTAACCCAAAAATATCAAGTCCTTCTACTGTATTCCTTTATGCTCAAACTTGCACCGGGGTGTGGGCATCTTCTACGAATTCTCTTTATTCTCAAAAATAAGATTTCTCTTATTATGTTTCCTAGAAGCAATAGTACATATTTATGAGCTACAATAGGGATCTTAAGAAGGAAATAAGGAATTAGCTTTTTATAAAAATAGGAAACCCTAATTCAACCAAAATTAGAATCCCAGTTCTATAAATAACAATTCAGTTCATTAGATAATTATAATTGCACTTCTGTCCTTATTCTCAAAATAATATTTCGACCTTCTTATTATTAAATGCTTATTAATATCTGTATGTTAAGATTTCATATATCCATCGATTAAATAATTATTGATATCTATATTTAAATAATATCTTTATAAGTTTTTAAAACCTTACATTTAACTTATTTGATATGTTAGACACTTCTACCTGTGGGGTTTGGCATAATCAAAACTTATAAATTTCATCAAGGGGATATTATCAATCCCTATTACGGGATGTGGATTCTGTCAATAAACTAATAGCCACCATACATGCAGTGTAGCCATCCAATTTACTGAGATTATTGACTCATAAAAAGTCTCACTCCTTTATAAATCAAAATGCCAAATACTAAATGTATATGTCTATTATTTATATCAGGATTAATAGTACAAGCACGGATAATAACCATTTGGATGTTAATCATCTTATATAGTTAGACAATAAACCCAAAAAGCGGTCCTGTTCAATACATACAAATTGTATTAGTATAACGAGTTGAAACTATACCGTTTCTTGTAACCAAGACAAACCTCCTAAAGCATTACGCTACAATCGTACCGATGGTGTGTCCAACTCCATCAAGAGAATTATAATTACACTCCTGTCCTTATTTTCAAAATAATATTTTGAGCTTCTTGTTATTAAATATTTACTAATATCCACATGTTAAGATCTCAGATATCCATCGATTAAATAATTATTGATATCTATATTTAAATGATATCTTTATGATTTTTTAAAACCTTACACTTAACTTATTTGATATGTCAGATACTTCTACCTACAAGGTTTGACAAAATCAAAACTTATGCGCCTCATCAAGGAGATATTATCAATTCTTATTACGGGACGTAGATTCCATCAATAAACTAATAGCCACCATACATGCAGTGTCGTCATCTAATTTACTAAGATTATTGGCCCATAAAAGGTCTCACTTCTTTATAAATTAAAATGCCAAACACTAAATGTATATGTCTATTATTTATATCAGGATTAAAAGTACAAACACTCATAATAACCATTTGGTTGTTAATTATCTTATATAGTCAGTATAAAGACAATAAACTCAAAAAGCGATCATGTTCAATACACACAAATCGAACTAGCATAATCAGTCGAAACTATATTATTTCTTACAATTAAGACAAGCCTTCTAAAGCATCATACTACAATTGTATCGATAGTGTGTCCAACTCCATTTGAATTGTGAACAACAATAACTCATATTTTATAAGAACCAACAAACAAGTCTTATATGTGTAAACTAAGGTCTACATACCAACTTATCTACTTTATAGAATAAAAGACACACACATGCATAATAAATAACAATGTAACCATTTGCCCATATAAATTCTCATTAAAATGAAAAGACAAACTTTACTAATAAATAAATGAGTCAAAGACAAATATATAATGATGTTAGCCAACTGAATTAAATTATATTTTTACATCCTACCCAAACAAACTGAATGCAAACTTAATGAAATGAATGCATAAAAACGGGTATTCCCGCAGGATACAATATACAAAGACCAGTATTCTCACCAATAAATAGCACAGCTATGTACTACATCACAAAGCATACGCTGGCCCGATGGCGTATGACCACCTCCAACTGCAGTCAGTCAGATATGTATATATATGGATACATAAAGTATACAGATACTCAATGAAGTCATGCCATAAAATCCTCAACTCTTAACACCCAAACCATTATTATTTTAAAGTAATAAGGTTGCATAACTTAACAGTATATTATACTCATATGGTATTTTTCAATTTCTCTAAAGGTAGGCACTACACCATTGAATAGTCATAGTTAGATAAGTATATACATTGAATTAGACCTTCCTTCAAAATGATAATGTGAGCCAATGATGCTATTGATCTACTTTCGGTATCTATCATGCAATGTATCCTGGCACTCACATGCTCATCCTGAGTCCAGTCCAATTTCGTGTGTACATTTAGTTAACCTTACTTAAGAACAAAACTCATCTTATTTCCAGACCCAAGTCATATACTAATTTATTATTAACCGTTGAGCATGATATAGGGTAAAGTGATCCTTCCCCCTAGAAGTCACTTGCTTGAGCTCTCTAACCTGTAATGCAGTCCCCACAACTGAATCCTTTAGTTATGATCACTAATTCTACCCTACTCTACCACCAATTTAATTAGGCTCCCTTGGTCTCACGGCCTAGTCGTGACCATCTTACGGCTTAGCTAGAATCCAACCTACCGCTAAGCTGGCCGATCTTACGGCGTAGCCGTAAGGCTCACCGTAGTACAATCTTACTTAAAACGGTTCACTAGAATGTGAGCCGGAGCCTAGCCGTATGTACGAACAGCTTTGGCTCTTTTTTATTTTTCTCTCGAAAACTCAATATTAATCAATCGAAACTCCAAATTTTGAATAAAATATCAAACCCAACTATCTAAATAAGATTTTAAGCATATCATTCAATAAACTTAATAAGTTGACATTAATTACAGTTACCCACTTACTTGGAATCTTGTACCGAAACTCAGATCTGCTAAGGTTAGACCCAATCATGCACAAACCCGTATTCGGATTTGACTCCCCGATTAGAAATCTGGAGTTGCAGATGATATTCAACTAGACAGGGAAGGGGAAGAGGAAGAAGAGATGATGATAGCAGACAAGTCTCCTTTCTTCTTGAGAGCTTTGGTTCTCTGGAGATGGCTAGAGCTTGGTTAATGAGGAAAGATAAGAAGAAAGGGGTATACAAAAAGAACATGATTGGAGGATTTTAGTGTTAAGTTTACATAAACGTTTTTCTATATTACAAGGAAGGGTTCTTTGCTCTTTAGTGAGTTTGATAAAATTTGGAAAAAGAGCTTTTGGCTCACAAAGGTCCAATGGCTTGGCCCCAAGGCCCAAGTAAGGTTTAACCAATCCATCTCCAATGGGCCCTACAAGAAATGCTATGTATGCCATGACCCAACTTCTAAAATGGCCTATCCAACATCCATCAAACCCTCTAAACTATACTTAAACCCGACAAATTGACCCAATCCAAAAAGATCTGAGGCTTGATAGATCCCTTTCATTTAAAACAATAATAATTATAAATTAAAATGATTTTGGCCCTTTGTGTTAATAAGACGCATCTTTTTATCATCATTTTTAATTGGTAATCTTTTCAACCATTCTAGTTTCCTTAGGATGATATATGTATGTATGTATGCATGTATGTATGTATATGGAAAATAATCTTATAAAAACTAATTCTCACCACTATTTTATGAGAAATCTAGGTGAAGCTCATCTATTACCCAATTTAAATCTTTTAATACACGGGGACCTCTCTATAGTCACACGCCCTAAGTTTTGGTCAAATCCGAATTTACTAGATCGTTGGATCGACTATGTACTAATCCGAATGAACTAAATTTGTGGGCCATGAATTAAGGGGTTATGGACATGTGATTGGTGCAAATTTTGATATTTAGGATGGTCCCACATAAATGTTTCATACCCCTTGATCTTATCCCCAAATGGGACCCCACAAGTGGGCCCTATAAAAATTTTTCACGATAGCCCGATATATATAGGGCTTTAATCATTTGAGAATTATTCTCACACACCTACGTAGTTCCACATATATCTTTTCATCCCCCTGATCTCATCCCCAAATGGGACATTCCTTAAATATTAAGTTTGGCCCCAATTACATGCCATAGTCCCTTCATCAGTGACCCACAAATGCAGTCAATTTGAATTGGTGCATAATCGATCCAACAGTTCAGTAAATTTGGAATTGACTGAAACTTGGAGTATGTGACTATCAGCGGACTCCCTGTATATTGCAAGATTTAGATTAGGTGATAGATAGGCTGCACCTAGACTTCTCACAAAACTATGGTGAGAACTATTTCTCATAGGATTATATGGGAGCTCCTCTACTGAGCACCAATTTCTAGTAGGGCCCACTAGGCTCCCCACTTGGGGATGTGACCCAGTGGGGATCAAAAGATCTCCCCTCTACCTACACATAAATGGTGATGGATGCTCAAATCATCATTCTAATCACTTGATCAATGGCTAATAAATTTTCACCATGAAAAATCAGTGTAAGATGATCCAACGGTCCAATCAAATTGGATGGGAGCTAAACTTGGAATTGTGACTACCATGTGGGGGTAGGGCGGGTAGTTCTTTTATGATCCACTTGGATGGATCATCAGTTAGGCCCCACTAGGTTTTTGAAAACGGTGCTCACTTTATCGCGGAGGTTTTTCCTATCGATTCATACTAATATTCTCCTATATATATATTTGTGATTGCAACTTGAGACCCATTATCTAGTTTGCACTATTAGTGTTTTTTAATTTCTACGAATCACAATATAAAAAGAGTCTACATGATTTTACTAACGAATTTTATTTTATAACTTAAAACTTTGATTCACATGAATTGTGACCCAAATTGCAAATAGAACAAAATCAAATGCAATGAGTTCTGAATTATGGATGTAGGGTGTAATTGTGATGTACTAAACATAGTGTTACTACGAAGACAAGTCATCAAAAATAAAAATTCAAATTAGGAAGGCTCCTTATGATTTTCTTTCTTTATAATTTGTGGATGTTGCTTATAAAATAAAAAATAAACATAAAAGGTACATAATTAAACTTTAGGTCATTTTAGTCTAAATAAAAGTTATATAAAAGGTGCTAAATGTGGATGGAGCCGTTTTCTACAAGATTTAGAAAGCTGATATAGGTAGGGTACTTGGAGATGAGAAGAGCAATGTGGTAATGGTTATGAGTAGAATAAAAAAGGGTGCAGGTGGGGTGATGATGTTGAAGTATTAGCAGCTTTAAGAGGGATCCAGATGATTTGTCAAATTGGGCACATATTGCTTTTTAAAGTGACTCCGTTTTTGTGGTTAAGGCCTTGAATATTTGCTCTCTGAATATGTCTAAATAGGGTCCCCTAATTAAAGAGAAAATCTTTGTTGAAGTCCTTTAATAGCTATGTAGTACAGCATGTGGGTAAATATAAGAATGTAGTAGCTCATAAATTGGTTAGGCATGCCCAACTAGTAGATGATATTTTGGTTTGGTGGCACTCTTTCCCAGAACTGATTAAACAACATATACTTAATGACTCTATGTTGGCCACTGAATAATATTATCTACAAATATGTCTATAAAAAAATTATATATTATAGAGGCTATATTGGTCAAAATCTTTAAATTAAGAGAATGATATATACATGTGAACCACATTTACAAACTAAAAAAGGGCATACCATTACATAATTGCCAAAGCTATTTTATTCAATATGAAAGTTATATAAGTTTAAACGGTATGTTGGTCATTATTTTAAGGAGAATTTTTAAAAAATATGATTTTTTTTTTCAATGAATCACTTGAGGATTTGAATATTTTGAAATTACTTGAGGATTTGAGCAATAAGTATAAAAGCTTCCATTTTTCTTTCAAACAATTTCTCTCCATAATGGAATTGAAAATGAAAAAAATACCCTTATATTACTTTTTGATTTGCCCTTTAATAAATCATTTAAGAGAAATGATGAAGTCTAACTCAAACAATCTAGCAGGCCCACTTCAGCTACCTTTATTTGTATATGGCTAAAAAAATATAAATTATTTTAGAGAAATGATCAAGTCCAACTCAACCAACCTAGCAAGGCCTACTCAACTACCTCTATGCATGGATGAAAAAAGAAGGGTTTCTCATTTGGATATATTTTTTTAATTTTTAAATTCTTTTATGGAGAGGATTTAATTGAAAGAAAAATAAAAAAAATTATACTTTTTTTAAACATTTATATTTTACGTGTAATAAAATTAGATCTGAAAAAATTTAACTTATTTAAGAATTTGGCTCAGAATAAGTTGAATTGGAGAAATAAAATTCCTATAGCCGCCCTCAACATATAGTTGGAACAACCCTTTGATTATGATGATTCAAATCCTCATGTACTTTTTTGAAAATATTGAGCCTAAAGCTTTATATATTTTTGAAAAAATTCTTTATTTTAAATTACAAGTGAGATGTGAGTTTTAAAGACGTGGTTCTCTTTCAAAAGGGAATTTAGGAACTAGAGGATTTTAGAGATTTGAAAGAGAGAGGCTTTTAGTATGACTGGTAGTACATGAGTTTACACCATATAAAAAAACAACTCTCCGGAGGAAGAAGATTTGAGAAACATGATGGGATTCGGTCACCATGAGGAGTCATTCCTTACCAAGAGTCTTTGAATTTTTGGAATACGCCATTGTATTAAAAAAAATGAGTGAACTCCTGAAATCTGTCCCAAGTTAAAATTAGTTAAAAAATCAATATTGCATTTTGAGACAATTAATCAATCAATGAAAAAATTTGGGCTTGATTTCACAATTGAAATCAACAACTTTAATATATATAAATTTGAAATCGTAAAAAAATTACATTCACAATGAACCCATGAAGTCCAGCACATGACTCTATGAGATAAAAGAACGGGTCCGAGATGAGAATGGGTGACAAAATTTTTGCTCATCCATGAAAATTGACCTTTGAGCAACGCACATGGGAGTTCATAGCTTTTGCTACCATAGCATGAGTCGCAGGAGGATAAAAAAGTGTATTCCAGAACTGTTACCAGAGTGAAAAGTGAAAACTGAATAGTCCAATCAAAGAGACATGGGGCATTCACCGGATATGATATCTATCATACACCTTAGCAAGCAGAGGGTTGGATAAACCAAAATGTAGGAAAGGTTCATCATCAAATGTCACACCATCAATTGTCACACCCCCAAAACTAGGCTGAATTCAAATCCGGTTCTAGGGGTGTGAGAATTGGGGCCAATTAAAATTTTTTTAACATAAACAATACGGACCCAATTCCGGGTAGATCGAAGTCCTTCGTGATGCTATACTTGGTGATGAAGCAATCATAATCACACGCGGAACTAAAATCCATACTTATCGCAGACGATTATCATATAACAATCATGTAACAAATCTAATTAATAACAAAATCAAGGTCAAGTGCTTTGAAGCATAGTAATTAAAGTTATAATTTCAAGACAAATAAATTTAATAAATAAACTAATGGCTCAAACATGACCTTATTACATAATCTAGTGTTCTGATCTTTGCACCAACTCTAAGATACCTCAGATGATGTCATTGGTGTTCCACTCCATAACTCCGCCATCTGGCGGGATCTCCTATGTCGCCCGACCCTCCAGTTCGACATCGTAACAAAACCTAGACACCAAAAGTAGTGGGTCAGATTGACGTAATCTCGCAAGAGGGTAAACTGCAAGCAATGGTTTAATCAACTGAATTAAACATAATATTTATTATGACCCAAAATATATCAGATACAAACCCAATAGCATGAATGCACAAAACGGGTATCCCCGTAGATACTATAAACATAAATGGGTATTCCCGCAGATAAATATACAAAAACAGGTATTCTTGCAAACAGAATAATAGAAAATAGGTATTCCCACAGATAAATATACAAAAACGGGTATTTTAGCAAATAAATACAATAAAAGGCATAGCTGTGTACTATAATCCATAGTACACACTGACCCGATGGCGTACGTCCACTTTTGAACTACAGTCTGTCAGAGATATATATATACAAATATATAGATTTACAAACACATATGTATATCGATGTAGAATAAACCATGATATGAAACCCTTAATTCATAATATCATCCTAAAATCAATTTAAGTATTAGATTACTTAATTTAAAAGTATGTTATGATTGTGTGTCAATTCAAATTCTCTGAGGGTAAGCACTAATCCACCTAACGGTCATAGTTAAATGAATATGCACATAAGAACTAACCCTTTTTCAAAATGAAAATGTGAGTCTACGATGGTAATATCTTACTTTCAGTGTCTATCATGTGGTGCATCCCGAATCTCACATTTCCATTTTGAATTCAGTCTAATTCTCATGTGAACATTCTACTAACTTTTTCTAAAAAGACATGAATCATCTAAACCAGTTATGTATATTTAGTGTGAGTTACAAATTGGGTAAAAAATGTTTCAATTCCCAATCCAAACTTAATCAAATTATGATAAAAAAGGGGAGGGAACAATTAATTTCTTACTTATCCTTGTTGTGTATAAAAAAAATACTTTATCATTTCATATAAAACAAAATATTTAAACTCCAGATTCAATTTCAAAATTAAATCAATCAAAACTCCAAAATTATAGTTTCAAATACTTTCTAATAAAAATTTAATCTCTCCTAATTGCATCTTAATTAAATTCTAATCAAATTAGATAAGATGTTAGTCACAAGTACTTAAACCTCAACTAAAGTTATAAATAAACTTAATTAAACTTCTATTCACACTTAATTAATGATTAATTAATTCAATCAAATCACCTTAAAACGATAACCAAAATTCTAACTTAATCATTATTGATATAAAGGGGCCATAATCTATATTTCCCTATATATTATGTGTACTTTTTTTTTAAAAAATGGGCTCAGCCCAATTAAAATCGACCTGGACCCATCGTCGGGGCCCACTAGGCAGCGAGCCCAACCCAGCCGAGTTGGGTGCACAGGCAGCAGCGGCCTGCTGCGGGGCTATTGCTTTCTCCCTTTTTATTTTATTTTTTATCATTTTTTAAAAAACAAAAAAATATAATTACATAAATCATGTGTATTCTCTTGGTTTCGATCAAAGTTAAATCCTCTTTATTAATCTCTAATCACAACATTAAAATTAATGAAATAAATCATATTTTAAGCATGGCATTCATCAAAAAAATAAAAAACACATTGTTTACGGTTATCTACTTGTTGGATCTTGATACCAAAAGCAGATCTGAAGATCTCACCTTAGTTTCTCCCCGAAGAGCTTTTAGGGTTTGGTTGCAAAAGAAAGAAGAAAATGGGAGAAAGAGGAAAACCCTAAACATTTATATTATGAAGAGATTTTTCTAAATTACAAGGAAGGGCTCCTTGCTTTTTGGTGAGTATTACGAAATTCCAAAAAGGTTCTTTCGGCCTAAAAAGGTCAAATAACTCAAGCCCAAGGTCCAAGTGTGTTAAATCAATCTATCTGACCCTCTTAACTTAACTCCAACCCGGCAAACCAACTCAACCCAAAACATAAAAAAATTTGGGGCCTGACATCAAACAAATAAAATTTCCTTGACTGGAGCTGTGTCATGACCCATAAGATGAACTATGTTATTCTGATCCTGTGCACATCAATGATGGTGAACACCGGGTGGTCCTGGCTTATTAGGACTACAAACTGATTCCAAACCGAGGAAAGATAAAAGAGTGATACTAAAGGACTGTATTTTTTCACATTATTGATTCCATGGGCTCACTGTTTACGTGAAACGGATGCAATTTGGCTGAATTGGTAATATGAACCGCTCTACTTTTCTTTTAAAGTTTAAATATGTAAAACAAAAGTTATCTGCTAATGTTGAACTACTTCAAAGGTACATGTAAGTAGCTGACCCACTGGTTGATTAATGGCAAGGCATTGACCATTCATTCAAACGACCGGAATCGATCACTGTAGTTAGGTTGGAAGTATCATTATCTTGTCCTTTTAACAATAGCAACAAAATATAAATAAAAAGCCCATAATGTCAAATTTCGTCAAGGTTATGTTTGGCAATCAAAATTCTGGTCATTCCTCCTTGGCTGTTAAAATAATGGTGGAAAACCCATGTTGGCATTTGTAAATTCCCGACGAGGACTTGGGTCCGGAGCAATCCTCAAAATTTGGGGAGTTTCAATACTGACCTTTTGTCACGGGAAGATTTACACACCACAATCAGTTCTTTTCAGTTACGTATCGATATGGATATGAAAGACTCAGCTACATAAATCTTCACCGTAGGATTCTCTCTTTTGAAGCCTTAAAGAATTCTCAAATTTACATATTCGTGACTTGTTACATGAGCACTTTTGAATTTCCCATAAACTATAATATCAATTAAAATAAAGAGTACTTGTTTGCTGGCCAGCTCGAGATAATTTGAGGCTTAAAGCGACAATCCTAAATGATTCATTTTTTATTTTTTAATATTATTATAAATATTTTATTTAAAGCATATTTAAAAACAACAGGAGACATTAATTAAGGAAAATCATATTTGAAAAACTTGATATCATTACATCATCATCATCATCAAAGCCTTATCCCAATTATGTTGGGGTCGGCTACATGAATTTTGTTTCTTCATTCTGTTATATTTTGAGCTAAATCTTTCGATAAGTGAAACTTCTTCAAATCTAAATTAATGACTTCCATTCATGTTTTCTTCGGCCTACCCCTACCTCTTGATAGGCCATTCACCTGGATATCCAAACTTTTTCTCACCGGTGTCATTACTGGCCTATGCTCAACATGCCCAAACCATCTTAAACGGATTTCTCTAATCTTATCCCATATTAGTGCTACCCTTAAATGTTCTCGAAAGCGCTTATTTCTAATTTTATCTTTCCTAATTTTACTACACATCCACCTAAGCATTCTCATTTTCACTACATCAATCTTATGAATATGCGTCTTCTTAATTAGCCAACATTCAGCTCCATATGTCATAGCTGATTTAACCACTGTCCTGTAAAATTTGCCCTTTAATTTCGTTGGCATTCGTCTGTCACAAAGCATTCCTGAAGCTAGTCTCTACTTCAGCCATCCAGCTTTTATCCTATGCTCCACATCTTCGTCTATCTCCCTATCCTTACTAATCATTACGTCTAGGTATCGAAAAGAATCTCTACGTGGTATCTCATGGGTTTTAATTTTGACAGTGGTTTCAACACTTTATTTATGTCCATTGAAGTTGCAATCTATATATTCTGTCTTTGTACGACTTATTTTAAAGCCTCTAGATTCTAATGTCTCCCGTCATCTCTCAAGTTTTGCATTTACACCATCTCTTGATTCATCCACCAATACTATATCTTCTGCAAACTGAAAAACTTGATATCATTACAAAAAAAAAAAAAAAAACCTAGTTGAGATTGATAGACCCAAAAAAATTAATTTTCTTGACAATGTCAACTCAATTTTTTAATAATAATTTTAAGTAAAAATTTATAGTTGATGTTTAGGATGAGTAGCTATGAACTTAGTGGGAGCACTTTGTGAATATTATCCATCACATTGGTATTTTAAATGGAGAAAAATAAAAATGGTTGAACCAACTATAAATAGTGGAGGTAAAAATCATTTTGTTGTAAATAGAGACGATCACTTTTGACGTGACCCACAAAGTAACCCGAATCAAAACTAATAATTTAGGGTTGGAGTTGACATTTATGATGTATAAATGAAATGCGATGGTTTGGTTTGGGTAAATTCTTGATATTTGACCCACCAACTTGACTTATTGCAAACACCTGTTAATCTAATCTAAATCCAACCTGTTAATTTTAAGTTTGAGTTGAGATTTTGATGCATGACCATGAACACTATCTTACATTTAAGGTTTTGTTAGGTCAATGGACAAAAAAATAATTATAAATAAAATTATAAAACAGTTGAACCTCAATCCACTATAAACCCAACTAACGAACATCATATAACCATAATCCCATGGGTTGAACATAATATGTCTCACAAGCCCGGAGCCAGCCTTGAGCAAAGTGTGGCAAAACCATAGCTTTAAGCCCCCCATATATAATTTGACAAAAAACAATGGGCCTCATTTTTAGTTAACTCTTTATACTAGGTCCAAGGATAAAAAGCTCAATTCTAAATAGGAGGCTTGGTAGCCTGGGTTAACAAGTAAAAAAAAAAATTGGCTAATCCTAAATTTAAATGGAGATGGAAGATT
Organism: Sextonia rubra; assembly: GCA_037013555.1. Classification (NCBI taxonomy): domain Eukaryota; kingdom Viridiplantae; phylum Streptophyta; class Magnoliopsida; order Laurales; family Lauraceae; genus Sextonia; species Sextonia rubra. The sequence continues at coordinate 14,238,102 of JASUAD010000023.1, forward strand.
GGCCCAAAATTTCACAAAGAAAATATGATAGATTGATGGACATGATGGTTTATAAACTAAGGGAGGTTAAGTCTATGAGTAAGAGAGATTTTAGAAAATAGAAAGAAAAAGAAAAAAAAGCACCGAGACTACGAGAATTGAGTCTTAAAAGAAGTTTTACCAAAAGAAACAAAAAAGCTAATTAAATTGTTGAATTATCTAAAAGTGAGGGATCATTGTTATCCCAATGCATGGATTATTATAGAATATTATTCACGATATCAATTACAGTTGCCTTTGGAGAAATAAATTTTTCAAGAAATGGATTAGCTATGCTATCTATTGAGAAGGATTTGGCAGAGAGACTTGATTATGCAAGTTTAATTAGTAATTTTACTTCTCAGAATGCAAGAAGAGTAATGTTTAAGTGATAGTTTTTGTAGTTGGTTCAATTTTTTGGTATTGTAACTTTGGATTATGTATGATGATTTTTCTTTCATTTTTATCTAAGTGAATTTTAATAATTATGTATGTGATGCTTTTGTTTAGATTTTATGTCGATATTAATAAATGATATAATATTTTGAGTACTCATTGTTACACCCATAATTTTATATGAATATATATAGGAGCCCTATCATAGGACTTCGCTTTCGGCCCAAAACTCTTAGGACTAGCCCTGTTCATAACCCATAAGTGGAATAGCATGGGACCAAAACCAATGTGTCAACCTATAAGCACATCATTTAGTTAGTAATGATAGACAGGATAATTGCTTTTTTGAAATGTGAAAAAGTACTAGGGCTTTTTTTTAATATGAAACGATGAGACCTTATTTTTCGAGGAGAGACAAAAAAAGGGAGGCAGTTGCTCGTTTTGAAATTTGGAAAAGATGCCATTAACTATTATGAGGCCTTTTTTGGGGGATTGAAAAAAAGGATGTATATTCCTTTCTTGGGGCCTCATTTTGGGGGGGGGGGGGGGGGGGGGGTCGTAAAGCAACTACTTTTATGGCTTTATGGTAAATCCCAGAATGCTTGCTTGATCTTAGACTCCACTTGAATTTATTTTTGTGCAATAATGGAAAAACAGTCTGACAATCAAACAACAGCATAGGAAAAGGTTTTTTTACACAAGGCAAGAAAATTGTTCCATATTTTATCTTCAGTCGTAAAGAGTGCCACCTTAAGCCACAAAATTTGTGCCTTCAAAAGGTCGAATCATTTTATTTAGCATTATCAAATAGTAAACATTACACAGAGGTGGGCAGATATCAAATAAAGCATCTGCCCGTTGTTTCTTTTTTGATTGGCTAATAATTCAGAAGAGTTATGACAGAGCGGCTTTACCAACTACATACTGTGGGGCACATTTGGATTAGCAATTATGGTCTGGTGGGCTCATACAAGGGCTCTTTTAATTTTATCTCACCTGTGGAGTGGAGAAAGAGAGGATTGGATATTCTTTCCTAATAAATTTGTAAAGTAGAGAAGGAAAAGGGAAAGAGTCTTTTGATTGTGAAAGATGAGAAATAAATATGAGGGCTTTAGGCTGCACGAATCAAAACTTTCTCCTGTTGCTGACGTGATTTTACCTATTTCCCTGGGTCCTTTTGTCTGTGGGTTATTTATATTGTTATCATGGTAGAGTCTAAAATGTAAGGCTCTTATTGCATTTTCTTTGTTACCTTGGTGAGAACAGGTGTGGATCTTCTGGAGTTTTAGAGCAAAAAAGGCTAGCAAATAAATATAGTATTGAGGGCCAATTCCATAGGTGAGCTTCTGAAATGTACTGTGTCTACCATGGAACAGATGTCCATCTCTGCAATGCTAGAAATTCAGCTAATGTATGGTTTTAAACACCGTTTTGAATATAAATATAAACCAGGGGTTTCACCTATTTGCCCTCACTTAACAGCAACACCAATCAAAATCCTAGAACATGGAAAAAATGTTGAAAATCTAAATTGCAACCAAACTCTAAAGTTAAAGGGGTCAAACCTAAACCCTAAATTAATAGGTTGAGATTGTGAGTTGCAACAGAGTCTGTGTGCAATGGGTCAGGTTGCATCATATTTGAGTTGAGTTGGTCCGACGTTAGCAAATATGTCACAACTTAAATTCAACTGATTTATTATTTGAGTTAGAAATGTCTAATATAAATCCAACTTTAAATAAGAAGGATAAACTTGGAGCCCTAAGCTACCAATTAGAGATACTGGTAAGTCAGTGGAACAAGAAATCACTACGCTTAGGATCATAAGAGTATTAATATCACCGATATTTTGAAAATATATGGAAATAATAATGCAATAAGAAGCCTAGAGAAATATTATCAGTATAATTGAGATATTCAAAACATCACTTGAAATTGAAAAAATTGCAAAAACATTGTAATAGAATCAGAAAAAAGTGAGAAATAAGTAAATAAAAAAAATATTATTTTGCATTCTTATTGTTTTTCACATTATTAAAGTTTAAAAAATTGCAAGTTTTTTTTTTATATTGGTTGATGGCCTACCAAAAAAAAAAAGAAACAAGAGCCAAACCAGAGAGAACATAGATAAAAGTAGTAAGAATAGATATGTTGAAATGCAATGCATTTGCGGGCTTACTTTAAATAGACTGCAATGAAGAAATAGATTCCTGTAGGAACAAGGGTGGACCTGGAAAATTCAATTAGGGCGGGCTTCATGTGAAAGAAATATTGGGAAAAGAGGCAAATGTTAAAAAATTATATTAATTTTTAAAAATTATGGGGGGTTTTTAACGATTTTAGAAAATGGGTGGGAGCTTCAGCCCTAGACCCATGTACCTGGGGCCGCCTTTGTATAGGAGACCACACCATTGTCAATATATGGCTTTCATGAAGATGGTGACTTTAATCATTTACTACTTACAATATTTAAAATTTATTATTTTTGCAACATATTTCCAAGGAAAGCCCCAAATTCAGAAGATCCCAATATATTTGAAAGACTAAAAAAATAATTTTGTAGTACCTAGAATGGTCACAATGAGGCCTACAGCATGAAAAATATTTGATTCCAATTCTGCAATGCCATCTACATTTGATCGAAATGCCAAAGTTACACAAGACTAGCACCAAGTTTTGTAAATATAATATAAGGAGTCGCTTTCTCAGACGACCTTGGTTGCTTGACCCACAGTAGAAGGCCGGCCAAAAAGCTTGTGTGATTAGGTACTACCCACAGACAAGAGTCGTGGGTGACAGCAAAAGGAGCAACTTTACGAAAGTTACATGGCAGGTAGAAGAAAGAAAAGAGAGATGACCCTTCAATCTGCTGCATTATTTTATAACAATGTCCGTGAAAGGCCCCATACCCTGATACACCTCATCTTGTATTTCAAGCTATATTTTTTTCCCCAGCTACTCTACTCTTCCCACCCCCTAATATTCCCTGAGAAGAGGGACAACAGGTCGGAGTCAGTGGGTAGGGGCCGGACAGAAACACACAAATAGAAAGAGAAGAAACCTCGCATTGAAATTAGGCATTGCAAGACAACTTGGGCAGTGTGAAAGTAAAGACAAATCACAAGATTCTGCTGTCTAATATAATACACGGAGATCACGCACAATAATTCACCCCCAAAAGGCTCTTTGGAGAAAGCCTCGTAATCTTTTCATCTTTTATAGGTTTGCGTTGCCCTTTGTGGCACACCACACTAGGAAGTAGGAACCCACCTCATCACCGAGACAGACTCGTTGGCCGTGTGGTGGGACCATTCTTTGAAGACTCGGCCGAGTCAGATGAGTTGTTCTGATGGACAACCAGGGACAGGCTCAGAAAATTCTCTTTGTGGAGGCCTAATGTAAAAAAAAACTTGGAAGAAGGGGGCAAATGTAAATAAAAAATATATATCTATAAATTTTCAGAATTAATAAAGGGATTTTTGAACTTTACAAATTTGGGTAGGGCCTTCAGCCCCTAGACGCCGATATTTAGGCTCACCCCTGTAGAAAACACATCTAACTCATGTCCAAGTCTGGGGTTTTCTCCTCTAGGACAATTGTGGAACCAGCTTTTTTGGAGGAAAGGGTTCTGCGGTAATTGTGGTGAGATAAACATGAATTTGATTGGGACTTTATTAAGTGGGAAGGAGAAAAAAAAGCAGTGGGAGGTAATTGAAGAGGGAGTGTTTTAGTGTTTTAACTTAGTGGAAGCTGTTACCAAAAAGAATAAGAGGATTTTATCAAAAAAAAATTTCTTTAGATTCCTTATAGATAAAAAAGGACCTAAAATAAATGTAACCACCGTAGTGGTCTTATGGGCTCCTTTTGATTTTTTCTAATAGCGGTATCTTTCTCATTCGCATACACGAGTTTTTTTTTTCTCATCCTCCTTCCTCTTCCTCCTCCTCCTTCTTTTTTCTTTATGATATGGTGACTTCATTATCATGGACTTCGGTGCAAGTGGGAGCTTATTATCAAAACACCTTATATCATATATTCCCATTTAAATACATCGTCTTCTACATCCCTTCTTTTTTCTTTCATTTTCTTTTTTCTCTTTTCAATTTTAAGTCCCTCTCATTTATTTTATCAAACACTTTACATGCATGTTCCAAGCTGTCACACCTTCCATAGATGTCGTCCAAGTGCTTTATATACTGACGTCCCTCTCAATCATTTCATCAAACACTTTATGTGCATTGCCCAAGTGTTCTAACCCATTATCATCTCATCTCATTTTCTTTGTATTTTCTTTTCCTGCCATTCCAGTTCACAACATCTAAACTAACTTCAACCTCTAACGTTTTTCTTTTATCACCATCTTTAAATTCACTCATCATCACTATCCAACCATCAGCACTTGTGTGACTATCATCTAAAAATAAAGTTTTTTTTTTCTACATCTAATATGGGCGGCAATATTCATGCTTAATTGTGAATAAAAAGAAAAAATGAGCGAGTGAGCAGGGAAATCATTGTTGGCTAAGCAAGTGATTTTTCATGAATCTGACATGGGTGGCGATATCTGCGCTTAACTGTGAATAAGAAAAAAAAAATAAACAGGTGAGTGGGGATATTGCTGCTGGCCAAGTACATGATTTTACATTTCGATTTAAATGCCCATAAGATGTTTGACAAAATGAATGAAAGGGATATTTGTTTATAGAGCACTTGGACGATATGTATGAAAAGTGTGACAGCTTGGGACATGCCTTTAGAGTGTTTGATGAAATGACTAAGAGTGACTTAAGATTGAAAAGAGAAAAGAAAATGAAAAAAAAGATGAAGGGATGTGGAAGATGATGTGTTTAAATAGGTATATATGGTACCAAAGTGTTTTATTAATAAGCTTCCACTTGCACCCAAATGTAAGACAATGAAGTCACCATATCATGAAGGAAAAAAAAGGAGTAGGAAGGAAGAAAGAGGATGAGGAAGAAGAAACTCGTATATATGAGTTAGAGGAAATGTTGCCGCTCAGCAAAACAACAAAAAAAAAAAAAAAAAAAGAAAACCAAAGAGGACCCATGGGACCACGTGGCGCTTACAAATATTTTAGGCCCTTTTTTATCTATAAGAGTGTAAAGGAATTATTTTAGTAAAATCCTCAACGAACAAAAAGAAAAAATAAAAAAATAAAATAAAAATGACCATACTTGAAGCACTTTTTACTTTTAATAGTTGGGCCGTAAAGTAGAGCCCAAAGAGTGCTCATGCTGCCCTTAACGATCAGTCGCAACGCGAGGACATTCACTGCTAGAGAAATGAAACGATTCAACATTTCGTTTTTCATTTTTACCTTTTTGTTCCCTCCATCAGATCTTTGAAGGCTGTCAATGGGCCACTGATGATATGGTTTATCGGAAATTCTAGGTATGGATTTTCCATTTTGACTTTTTAACGGAAATGACAATAAAATTCAGGTCTAAGGCGCAACCTGCAATTTTGGGCTAGACTGAAAATGGTGTTCAGGTCTGAATCCAATGGGGTCTGAACCCAAATGCGGAAGTATCCTACGTGTAATTTTATCTACTGTGTAAAAATGTATGAGATTATATAAAATATGCAGAGTACGTTAATATTATAAGAGATTATTAGTATTTATATTATAATAAACAGCATACATGGCTAATTGTCGGCTCCATATTTTGGGTCCTGTTATATGGAAACTAATAGGGTTTAACAAAGGCCAACTTCAAACTGACCCAAAATGAACCTATTTACAAAACTCACAAAGAAAAAGAAAATATTTCCCTACGGAAAATGGATTCCATGCAATATTGGAAATTTCATTGAAAATAAAACATTTAGGAGAAATGATGTTTCTGAGAAAAAAATTCAAGGAAAATAAGTCTAGGATCCAAAGAGGAGAAAATTGATTCAAACTGGAAAATACTAATTCCGGGCATCGGCGAGATACTTTAGGCCCAACTTTGAAATATCTAACCAAATGAAGTTTTTGAAAAAATCTGGGTGTGGGGATCACTCCCACACCCACAAAGAAAAAAAATCACATTTTTGTACTGAATTTGGGTACAACATGGACTTTCCTCGCCCAAATGTAATACAAACATACTTAAAGAGGCCATATCCAATATCTCCCTGAAAATAGCTCCCATTAAAATATCTAAGAATCTATTAAAATTTACTTGCAAAAGCACTTTCTAATGGTGCAGTTATACTCAAATATCCAATGGTTAGGTTAAAAGTTGTAGCTTCTAGAAGACTCAAAGTAACTGGAGGTGGTGAAAATAACAAAAACCAGGCTTGAAGAGTATCCAGGCATGGGGATGCACTCCCACGCCTCGATATAACATATCTCCAAGGTTTTTTTTTATTTTTTATTGGGGGTTGGGGGGCCTGTTTTCATTGTAGCTCCTACATGGACTTTTGTTTTTAGTCACTAGTGTAATTTTGGTCTAGTACTCTTGCATACACTTAAGCCCCTGTGAATGATTTTCTCTCGGCTTTCAAACTATTCAAGTGTCATGAACTACCAGAGTTAAAGAGACTTTTTGAGAATTGTAATTGAGGACTTGCGTTCCTTTAGATCTCAAACACTATTGAGTTACTTGGTGATCTAAAAGCAAAGGGCTCAAAGCCTCGCAGCCGTCGCAAGCTGTCCAATGGCTTAGTGCCCACTTAGAATCATTGGTGCTCTAAAGACTCTACCTTCTTCAAAAGTCAATGGAAAAACTAAGGGTGTGTTTCACATGGTGCGATTCGAATGTTTTCATTTTCTTACGAGATAAGTCTGCAAAAAATATTTTTGCTATATGCAAATTACTATTTTGAATTTTAATATCATTAGAAGGAATTTCAAAATCTTAACCTACTGATATATCAAATTTGGAACAAAAATTTTTTTTTTTTTAAACACTAGTACAGTTGGTTCGTATTTATCTCAAAGTGACTTTACTACCTAATTCCTAAAGTGGGTTACATGGTAATAATAAAAAAAGGTGGGCTCATATTATAATTCATAATTTCTTATAATGGTGCGACCACATTTTAATTGAGTGTAGGCACAGTGTTTTAATTCCTAAATGTGGGTTATATGTTAAAAAAATTATCTTTCAAAAAAATATTTATTCTTTTTTAAAAAATATTTAATCTTTTTTAAAAAATATTTAATCTTTCAAAAAAATATTTAATTTTTTAAAAAAATTTACTCTTTCAAAAATTATTTGATCTTTAAAAAAAATTTAATCTTTCAAGAAAAAATTTTTTAATCTTAAAAAATAATCACAAAATTTGGGTACCATGTTGTGATTCCTATGAATATGGGCTCACACTATAAATCCTATGAATGTGCCCCATGTTTTAATTTCTAAAGGTGGGCACCATGTATTTTTTAAAGTGGATCTCGTGTTCACAATCAACAAATAAGATGACCCTATATTATAATCTAGTATAATTTCCAAAGATGGGCACTACATTGTAATTTCTAAATGTAGGTTTTATGTACAAAATCACAAAAAATGTGGCTACACTTTGTAATTGCTAAATATGAGTCATGTAGTCACAATTACAAAAGGTGGACCTACATTATAAATTCTATGAATGCGGGCCTATATTCTAATTTTTAAAGGTGTGCGTTATGCTGTAATTTATAAAAATGAGTCCCATATTTACAAAAAAAAAAATGGTCGGCCCACATTATAATTCTTATAAAGGTAGGCTCATCTTATAAATCCTATGAATATGAGTCCCATGCTCTAATTTTTAAAGGTTAGGGTACTACATTATAACTTCTACAGGTGGATCCTATGTACGTCAATAATAGAGTGTCGTAAACATTAAAAATTGGGTTCCACATTTTAGATCTTATGATTCTCCTACTTTTGTTTGTTGAAAAATTTTGTTTACTCCATTACCAATGAGGTTCTGAACGGAATATTTTTAGCATAATATTTTAATATAATTTTGCCAAACAAGTTCTATAGAGTTTAGTCTTGGCATAACCCAATCTCAATAAAACTAAATTTGAGCATTGGAAACAATACGGGAACAATGTCAAACAGGCCCTAAATTTCCCTACATTTCTTAGTTTTTTGTGGTCATTGTCCTTGATCCTACTTTTATCTCTTTAATTAAGTATATCTCTTAAATTAAGTAATTTGTACTCTAGTGCAGTGATGCTATAATAGTGGGAGTAATAGGAGTTAGACAGACCTTTTTAGTTGGAAAATAGGACTGGTTGGCTTGTAAGGATTGCAATGTTATCCCAAGAGAAAGTTTGACCACGCAACATAGACTCGTAATTTTAGATATTTACTTTAGAAGTAGAAAGAGAGTGGTGGTAAATAAAATGGGCTCTAAAACAAGGTGGAGAGATTTAAAGGGGGAAAGAGCAAATATATTGCAAATATATTCAAAAACAAAATGATTGAGAAGAGAAAATGGAATATTGAAGGAGAAACTACGTAATGTAGAATCAAATGGTTAATTATTTTAGGAAGGTGCAAAGGAGGTACTTGGAGAATCAAAATGAAAGAGACATATTAATAAAGAAATATAGTGGTGGAGTGTGGAGGTTTAAGAAGTTATTCGAGAGAAAAACCATCGCCATAAAGCTTGGCAGTAAGAGTATAAGAAATTTTGAGTTGTATAAAAAGGTAAAGAAAGAAACTAAGAAAGTAGTAAATAGCGGAAAGTCCAAAGCATACGATGACCTCTATAATAGGTTGGAACAAGAGAGGGAAAGAAGGATATTTTTAAGCTCGTAAAAATAAGAGAAAAGAAAACTAGGGACTCAGATCATATCAAATGTATCAAGGACAGTGAGCAAAATGTTCTAGTGAAGGACAACGATATTAAAGAAAGGTAGAAGGAATATTTTAGCAAACCTTTAAATGAAGAACATATGGGAGATACAAAAACTATGAAGGATACTTCATTAGCAGAGTATATTTTTCTCTGTAGAATAAGAGGAATGAAAGTGAATGAAGTATTGAAGTGAATGAAGATAGGAAAGGCAACAGGTCCAAATAACATTCCGATAGAGGTATGAAAATGCTTAAGAGAGATTGGGGTGAGTTGGTTATATAGACTCTTCAATAAGATACTTGTGACAATAAAATGCCAGATGAATGTAGAAGAAGCATTGTAGTACATATAAATAAGAATAAGAGAGATATATAAAATCGTACCAACTATCGAGGGATTAAACTTATGAGTCATACTATGAAGTTATGGGAAGAATAATAGAGTAAAAACTTAGACAGAAGACCAAAATTGTTGAAAATCAATATGGTTTTATGCCAGAGAGGTCAACTATGGAAGCTATTTTTTCACTTAGGCAATTATGGAAAAATATCGAGTAAATAAGAAAAATCTACACATGGTCTTTTTCACTTTAGAAAAAGCCTATGATAGGATACTGAAGGATTTAACTTGGTGAGTTTTGAAGAAAAGGAATGTCCCCATCGGTTATATTTAAAATTTTAAAGATATGTATGAAGGAGTAGTAACAAATGTGAGAAACACATATGGATTAACAGGTGAATTTCCCATGACTATAGGTTTGCATCAGGGATTGGCATTAAACCCTTACCTTTTTGCATTGTTTATGGATGAGTTAATTGCATATATTCAAGAAGAAGTACCATAATGTATGTTGTTTGCAGATAATATAGTATTGACAGATAAATCAAGAGATGGTGTAAATGCAAAACTCGAGAGATAGCGGGGGCATTAGAATCTAGAGGTTTTAAAATAAGTCTACAAAAACAGAATATATAGATTACAACTTCAGTGGACATATACAAAATGTTTAAAGTACCACTATCAAAATTGAAACCCAGGAGATACCAATTATTTTTGGTATTTGAGTTTGATGATTAGTAAGGATGGGGAGATTGACGAAGATGTTGAGCATAGGATAACAGTTGGGTGGTTGAAGAGGAGACTAACTTCTAAAGTACTTTGTGATAGATGAATGCCAATGAAATTGAAGGGCAAATTTTACAGGACAGTAATTAGACCAGTTATGACACATGGAACAGAATGTTGGCCAATTTAGAAGACGTATATACAGAAGATGGATGTAGCGGAAATGAGAATGCTTAAATGGATGTGTCGTAAGACTAGGAAAGATAAAATTAGAAATGATCTCTTTCGAGAGCATTTAGGGGTAGCACCAATAGGGGATGAGATTAGTAAAACTCGTTTAAGATGGCTTGGGCATATTGAGTGTAAGTTGGTTATGGCACTGGTGAGGAAAAGTTTAACTATCCAGGTAGATAGGCCATCAAAAGGTAGGGGTAGGCTGAAGAAAACATTGATGGAGGTTATTAAATTAGATTTGAAAAAGTTTAACTTATTTAAGAAATTAGCTCAAAATAGAACGGAATGGAGAAACGGAATTTATGTAGCCGACCCTAACATAGTTGGGATAAGGCTTTGATGATGACGATAATGATGATGATGTGCTCTAGTGCAGTGATGAAGCCACGATCTTCTCTTAGGGGAGGGGCAAAAATTCCTCTTATAAGAGAAATTTTAGAGTATTTGAATGTTTTCGTCACCCAAACATCTCATTTTCAATTAGACAAATAGGTTTGGTGACGAAAGCCAATGTTTTGGGCGACGGATTAGCGAAAAAATTACTTTGTTGCCAAATAGGAATGTCGATGGAGCTACAATGTGGAAAGTGGTGACGAAACCTTTTCGTCACCTATAATATAGGCGGCGAAATAAAGAGTTGAGGTGACGAAACTTTCGTTGCTTGAAACCATACTTCTTGTAGTGTTAGCAAGAAAATTGAGAAAGAATTAGAAGTTTTATTACAGTATACCCTAAAAAATGTTATTCCATTATAATGGGTACAAAAAGTCATAGACTAGTTATTACATTAACCCCAGAATTTTAAAAATGAAAAGATGAATTAGTCTGTTCTTTTTATCCAACAATGATATGAACGACTAGAGAAGAATTTTAAATTGCATGATTTTAGCATTTTTACTTGTGAGCATATGATTTTAATTAAAAATCAAATTAAATAATTTTCTAGATCATATATGAGGTTAACTTTTATAACAAGTCTCAATCTTTGGCCCATTGTTTAGATCCCAAATCCTTTCTAAAACTTTAATAAAACCACTAACTTTGACGAAAACTCTGACTCGTAATTAGAATAAACAAAACTTTTAAGCACCTCTATTTTTAGCAACTTGAAATTTCTTACCTCTATTTATAGCAACTTGAAATTTCTTACTTAGGAATTAAATTAGATTTAATTTATTTTAGGTTTTGAAGTAATATGTTAAAAGCTTAGAAATTGATAATAAATTAAATGAGCTGTTGTGATTATGAATTTCAGACTTAAGAGGATTAGGATTCTAAGCTCAATAATGGAGAAGAAAAAGAAGGAATAAAAGAAGAAAAATCAAAGCATAATACATACCTAATTGGTGTTTTGATGAGTTGTCTTTATTAGTAAAAGACAAAAAACTCCTTATGTGTTTAAAATATTCCATTCTTTACTTAGAGGGAAACAAAATTGTTGAGAGGCAAACCAAATAAAAAAAAGTTGAGAAGGGCAAAAGGATAGAATCAAAAAATATATGTTCATACGCTTTTCTTTATTTTAAGCGAAGCAACAACTTGAGAATTGCCCCCTCTCAACCCTATATACATCAGTCCCTGCTCTAGTGACTCCTCAAAACCTAAATACCAAATTTTCCTGCTTATAGGGTGTTAGCTTTCCCTTAGTCTCTTTTGTTTCTTTTTCGCTCCCTCTTTCTTGAATGAATTATGTTGTCTACGAATTAAAAAACAAAAAAAAACCCCTGTTACCACTGCACCAATACAACACTCTCATTCAAAGTGCCAAAAATCAATGGGCCAATGAAAGGAAGTGGAGTGATTGGAAATATGAGGAGGGAAATGTCACCAGAGTATGAGAACATAGAACATTTTATGAAAAGGGGATCGTTTCAGGGCTTCACCTACACAACCCGTATAAAGGATCAATGATGGGTATGAAATGATTAAGGTATGCATTGGCAGGCAGACGGCCATGAAGGACACATCAGATGAACAATTTTAATTTAGGTGGCATAGATAAAGCCCATAACTTGTTCCATGGTAGGTTTGATGGACAAATCTTATTGGAGTGTTTTTTTTTTAATGTTTAAATCAAAGATAAAACCAACAATCCCCTACAATTTAAATATAAAATCAAAAGAAGAAAAGAGCGGTTTTACGCAACAACATCCGTTTAAGATTATGCATAGATGAATGGTGAACAGGGTTTTGAACATTCATTTAGTGTAATTGATTTGAACATGCCATAGGCCTATAGTGCATTAAGTCTTGAACCAATTACTTTTTTTTTTGGTAAAAGTCTTGAACCAATTACTTTATAATATGAAGCTATAAATAGAGTTATCCATATTCATTTCCATCAAGTGAGATAGGGGAAGCAATTAAGTGATCAATCTTTTAAGATTTCTTTATTCTTGGTGCGTGATTATGTTTCTTGCTTCTTGATCTAGGTGACGCTCCATTTTGGGAAGACTTCACTCACTAGCACCATAGGGCATAGAAGAGAGCCAAGTCCAACAATCCAACTACACGCTGTAGTCCCCACATTTGATGTCAAATATTCTCTTTCTAAAGCCCCACACATAGATGGCATTATCCCTTTCTAATGCCACCACATATAGTTGGCGTTATTAAAACCACAATACATATTACAAAAGGAAACTATCAATGTGGTCCAAATTTTATTTTAATTAAAATTGTTGTTTTAGGGTTATAAATAACATTAATAACCTCGTAAGTATAGCCCATAGACCTCAATTGTAACGTATCATATAAATTGCATGAGCTAAATCAAAAGAAAAGAAAGAAACCAAATTCAATTTGAGGCAGAGGCATGTCTAGGATACATTCTTTAGGCAAATATTTGTCCTCCATTTGGGGATTGTAGAATAACAGAGTAAACAAATAAAACATTAAAATGGGCAATGTGCAAATGGGCCAGGCCCAACCCGCAAGACAAACCTTGCATGGATATATTTTTTTGTTCATGTTTTAATGATATGGAGAACCAACATCAATAACTAGAGATAAAATGGGAAAGAAACAGGAGATACCCAAGTGGGAAGGGATGTCTCATCTCACATAGCCACCCCGGGATGATACCTGGGTGGTTAGGTTGCGCTACATGTACTGTACCACTAATCCAAGTTACAGGGGACAAAATGCATAAGACAACAGATAGAAGAGTTCTATTGAGCAAAAGATATAGCTGGGGTAGAAGTGACATGTGGGGGTGTGGTTGATGGGAAATAAGTTTGTGCAGTGGTGGCTGTAGCAAACAAGCAATCCAGTATAATTAGTGGGTGTCATTACATTTGTTTTGGGTTTGGTCACTAAATTCCATTCATTATTTTTTTAGGCTGGGCTGGGCCGTGTTTCAGGCTTTCTATCCTTTCCTTTACTTAATCAAAGCCTCACAGATGCATCAGGCTTCCCATCAGTTAATCCAAGCGCAATCCAAATATTCAATGGGCCAAAATGTAGTTACAGGCCTGGACGGAGTACAAAATCGAATGGTAGAAACCTGGCCCAAAGCGCCAGCCCAGTCTGGCCCAGCTCTAAGGACCCTGCACGGAAGTAAGTAAAGCCAACTTAGCAGCGGGTTCTGTTTTAAAAACCTGACGGACGGTGGACCGAGGCCTCTGGCTCATATAGAGTACAGAGGTAAATTTATCCAATGAATAGGTCGGTTGATGATATACAAGTGCGCGTTAATGGGGTATCTAGTAACTAGAAAAAAAAAAGTTGAATTTTTGCCATTTACTGTGGATTTTTTTTTCTCAATTTTTGAAAATTTACCTCGTTAAAAATTTTTTTTTGTCTATTTGTGAAATTGTTGTGTGATTTTGATTACATTTGCAAAATATATTCTACTGTGGCTTGTTGTTTGGGATCTTGCTAAGACTCAGAGTTGTTTTGTTTGCTGTTTGAGCATCTATATAGACCATAAAGATATGCAATACGGATGGATTGTTGATTGAGGCTGGCAAAGAAATGAGAACCATAGAAGCTTACCTACTCTTGACATGAGGAGATCTTGTTAACGATGAAGAGAAGTGGAACATCAAAGTTTGCTAAAATTCATAATCCCACTAGTGTTAAGGCCCATGCGATGCATGGGTTAACATAAAAAAAAAAATTGAAATATGCACATATGAGTTTGATTTCATCATATAAAATTCATAAAATCCATTTAATTTTATATTAGATTAAAAAAAATAATGCAAAGTTCATATCCATGCAAGAACAACAATCAACATATTAACAACATCTGATTACTTAAACCTTGCAAAGCCCATTCAATTTAAACATTAATAGAATGAATTAAATACAATGTTTATATCTACTCAAGAAGCATATTGTTGTGTCAAAACATGACACATCCACAGCCAATTGTCATAGGAACAAAAAAAAAAAGGAAAAAAAAGAAAAAAAAGACAGGAAAACCAAGACTTAATGTGCATATATAGAGAGCCACGGCTCTATAACTGTGAAAAAAAAAAAAAAACGTTTACCATATGCATTGTTCAACGCTATCCTAATAAATTTTGACACTAAATAATTATCGCATTCAAAGTGTGAACTGGATTTAATTTTTCAGTAATTCTTACCAATGATCTAAACTGCCATGAAAGCAATTTAGGAGGCAGAAGATTTCATTTATATTAAGTACTTTATTCTACTACAATTTAATAAAATACTGATTTAACCTTCTTGATCACATAACTTCAAAATGGCAGTTTGTTGCACCCAATGGCGGTTTTACATTATCAGAGAGAATGAGCAAGCATCTCCTGTGTGGTCCATCACCTTTAACCTTACTATAATATACATGAATAACCCTGTTGAAAATGAAAGCAAAAAAGGAAAGAAGACCCAGTGTCAAAACCCAATTCTAAACCACTGCCAACTCTTAAATTTAACTCATTGGTTGAAAAAGGACGATGAGCCAGTGATGATGACGGTGTGAGATTTAATGGTGTTCGTTTAACTTTGTTGGGTTTGGTTTTTTGGCTTTTGGAAATGACAGATGGAGAGATGTGTTGAGACCTTGATGAAGGGAAAGAGAAATGAATGATGGGTTGTATGAGAAGTCGTAGGGGATGGGTTCAGGGAATGAGATCACATGAATGATGGGTCTCTGTGAGTTGATGATAAGATGATGGTGATGAGAGGGAAGATAAACATGTGTAATCGTCTATTTTGCCCAGTTAGGTCGATCAGATAGGCTTTGCTTCTGTTCTTACAAACGATAAAAAAGAATTTAAGTGATCAAATGATCAGAGATGACACCATAGTTATTGTCATAAAATGAATCCAACGGGGGCCAATACTCAGGAAGAGCTAAAGTGGTGTTTCCAATCTTTCATATCCATTGAAGAAGAGGCGTGTTTGTTAAGGGCGAGGAAGAGGAAGAGATTTTCTCTCAATTAAGAGATTTTGCTGACACGGATTAAGAAGCGTTGAGAATGAGTCAGTTTTTTTTTGCTAACTGTTTTCTATTAATTAATTTATTAAAAATATAAATTGTGTGAATGAGAAGCTTATTTATTGTGACTTCTTTCCACATCCTTTTCATGACATTATTGATATTTTTACTTTATCTCTTTTATATGTATTTTAGAGTTTTGATGAGTTTTAAGAGAAAAAAATTAAGAGTGTTTTCAGTAGTTAGATTGTTATACTAAGTTTATAAAAAAAAAAAGAGTGTGTTTGGTAATTAGATTATTATCCCAAGAGACATTAACTTCATAAATAAAATTTCTGCATTCATGTTATTAAAATTTTATTAGATCCAATCCTCAGTGCAATGCACAGTTAATCCATTAAAAATTTTTATAATACTATAAAGATCATTTGGTTAGAGTAATGTAGAAGATGGTAAAATTTTGTAGAACATTTTTTACCTACTTTTGTTGCTAACATCAAACATATTGCCAAAAATCCATGTATATTTGATGCTATATTAATGTTAGAGAAAACTATATATGTTTGTTAGAGATAAATATTTGTCAGATTGTTAAAGAGAGATAAGGTAAGTGAGAAAGATTGCTTTTAAGGCTTTCGCTTGTAAATTAAAAAATAATAATAAATTAGCACAATACTTTAAAAAAAATACACAAATGTCAAATTAAATCAAAGCTTAAGGCCACTTCTTTCTTAAAATAAAAAATGGCATAAAGAATGTCATGGTTTTCTTATAAAAGATTTTTACCTTAGTAATTGTATGGATGGCATAAAGAATCCTGGCTCCAGAATTTGCAAAGATGGGAATGGCAAGAGAAATGATACATGCACACATTAAAATGCACACAAACTTATTTTCCCACTAAATAATAGCATCTATGCCCCACTTTTTATTCCTCTCTTTCACACACACCAACACCAATACACGAGATCAATTAATTTGTTCCCAATAATAATAAGTGGGCCCCACCATTAGTACCATTACTTTATGACTCATTGTGAGAGGGCGCATGTAAGATAAGCCCCATCAAATGGAGGAACCTAATCCATGTATTGGGCTCACTTGTTATTGGGTACAAATGTATTTATCTCATGCATTGTGTTGGTATGTGTGAAAGAGAGGAATAAAAAGTGGGGCATCAGACTCCAACAAAAATTATTTCTTATTCTGTTAACCACAACACTCCAAAACCCCAATGCTAATTTCCTAAAATTTTAGGAAGGAAAATGTAACAACCTTGACTTAACCTTGTAGGCCAATCTATCTTAGATGGGGCTACTTTTGGCCAGCCTAGTTTGAGGTTGGATTAGGACAATGGGCCAAGTTTTATGGGGTTCAACTAAGTGTTACTTAGGGCCCAAGACCCAAGAGTAACTTAGAATATTAATAGGTGAGACTCTTGGAGTACCCAAGAGTAACTCTGAATACCAATAGGCAAGACTCTTGGAGTACCCAAGAGTCACTACAAGAAAATCCAGTTTTGCCGACGCACTCAGCGTGTGGGGCATTTGTAAAACTGCATTGGCAAAGGTTTTCCCACTGCACTATACTGCGTCGGTACAATGTTGGCTACCTAATGCGGGAAAATCAATTCCCGATGCAATAATGTAAAGTGTTGGAAATGATAGTCTTTTACAGACGTAACAGTTTGTCGGTCTCAACGTCGACAATTCTAGTAGTGTCGGCATTCACACCTCATGCCGACAGCTGAAAGCATCGACTATACATTTTCAGACGCCATTAGTAGCATCGGTAAAAGTTTTTAATGATGCACTTAAGCGTCGGGTATTCTTTTGTAGACGCCATTAGTTGCGTCGGTAAATGTGTTTAACGATGTACTTACGCATCGGGTATTCTTTTGCAGACGTCATTACTTGCATCGGTAAAAGGGTTTAACGACGCACTACGTCATGTATTCTTTTGCAGATGCGATTAGTTGTGTCGGTAAAATTGTTTAATGATGCACTTACGCGTCGGGTATTCTTTTGCATACGCCATTAATTGCGTCAGTAAAAGTGTTTAATGACGCACTTCCACGTCGAGTATTCTTTTGCAGATGCCATTGTTGCGTCGGTAAAAGTGTTTAACGGCACTTAAAGTGCGTCGGTAATAAACATACCGCATTGGAAAATCTCTTTATCACAGGCAATTAGAAGTCAAATTTACCTCATTTTTTGCGACGCATATAGTGCGTCGGGAAACAGGTTTTCTTATTAATTAAATATAGTGATTGTAAAATTAAAAATTTTTTTATTCAAATCTAAATTTAACATTGCACAACCATAAACATTGATAAACTAAAAACAATCCCACATTCATCATGCAACAATAAAAAATAAGGAGTCATTAACTGTCATGCCCCGAACCTAAGAATTGGGGATTTATTGTGGGTTCAGAGGAATGACACATATACCCGTGACAATTCGTGCCATGACCAGACACGTAGAATTGTCACAAGAGTGATCCCACAGGTACGTGTGAGGAAAATCCACAAACACGTATTCTCAATATAAGTCATTTAAGCGGAAACCTGGAGATTTCACCTGCATATATATCATAAGCATCCATAAAACATTCATCTCAATCCATTAGATAAACAAATATGTTAATTAACCCAACTACATGCATAAATATGGAAGTCCTTTATGAAATACAAATATGTACAATGCCCAGACGACCTTAAGTCCAATCCCAAAAAGATCCCTGTTGCGCTCTGTTGAGGAGAATCACGAAAATATGTCTTCTTTGTTCCACTTGTTCACGTTTCGAGATAACACTGGGGTTCCCTTTGGGGGCGCACTGAATGCCGGATTGGCATTGGGTTATGTACCTGTAACACCATAGTAATTGGTTAACACGACGATTAAGCAAAGATAAGGATACATGGGCTTAACATGATAGATCAATGGAATTAAAATGACATACTGATTAAAAGAGATTAATATTGAAATCTAAGCACTGGTGCATATGAGTTAGCATGAATAGGGAATCATGAATAAAGAATAGATCATACCAACATGGCAACCACATTTGCTATTTCCTCTCTAATAAGAGAGTAAACTGATCCTTGGGAAACCACTAGTGGCCGGGCCAGGACCGATTAGCTGCCCGCGAAAGTGTCGACTCACTCTCCTGATACTACTGCAGTAGGCAACTGATAACACACTCCCATGGGGTCTCGTCGAACCTCCTATGGGGAATAAGCTAAGTGGCACCGACTCTAAGCATGTCGGAAATAGTCTGATGTCCATACCTACTATATACTGATCTGTTTATACTGATACAAAAGGTAACTTAATCTTGTTGGAAATATTAATCAGAGAATTGCAACTAAGTAAAACACTGTCCATCATTGATGCAAGTTGATAAAATTCTCATGTGGAGGTCAAGGTTACTATCAATATGAATGCAATTAGATGGTAGGGTTATCAAGGATAATTACTAACCAATCCTATACTAGATAGTTCGGGTTCCTAAGGTCATTCAATACGGTGTATTTATAAGAGATTAGGTGTCCCGGTATTACCATTCTCGGTGTTACCTCATGTATATAAAGAACACTCCATCTTATGCCAACACCCATGACGTGACATTGAAAACTAACCAGAGAACCCAGAAGAAAAGAGTGACAACTCAACACTCCTCCTTCTAAATGTTAATCACCGTTGGACTAGTTTGGGGTAGCAAGGATCCAATTCTATGGTCCTATTAGGTCTTTGGTTGAACTTACAGCCTATGGTAATGTGTGGGTAGATATCTCGGTCTCTTTCTAAGATGTAAGGGAGTAACTCATCATTAAGCTATCCCATAGACTATAGAAATTCCATAGTCAAGCATAGAATGCATTTTGGAACACATTTCTATAACCTACAGGTCTGGCTTACTCGACCGATCGGGCATGGGTCCGACCGGTCGGACCGCATCCAGAAGAGGAACTCGTCCAGTCGGGCTGAGTGACCGACCGGTTGGACTACCCGGGAGGCAATTCGACCGATCGAGCTTCAGGATTGACTGGTCGGCCCTGAAGCACTCTGTTACAGGAGGGTTTCTATTCCAATTGGTTTGCTCTTCCAATACACCATTTTACCTGCAATAAAACTAATCTAAAGGCTTCCATTTTACACTCTTGGGTTCCCTAAAGGACCATTGTCAATTTATTCATCAAGAACCATCACTAAAACACAAACAAATCCATTTATTTTCCATTGAGCTGTAAAGAGGGTAAAATCACAAAATCCATCGAGAATCAAAAAATAAAGCTATGCATGTAAAGAAAATGTATCCTTATACTTGCCTTAAGCTTGGTGCTTCACCCAAATAGATTTGCCCCGCGATTAAAGGGAGAATAAAGCTCTCTAATGGAGAATCTAACACATGCATGAAGGAAAACGAGAATGAGATGCATGCATGCCAATAGATGGGTTCTCTTGACCCTTATTGCACTCAATAACTCAAAAGGGAGATGGGATTCCTTACCTCAAGCTTCCTACAAGCAAGAAGATGAAGATATTGCTTGCGTTTCCAAGATGCAAGCAAGAGGAAGAAGAAGAAGAAGAAGAAGAAGAAGAAGAAAACTCAACCTTGATGCATGCAAGCTTAATCGCCAAGGATGGAAGCTGGATGAGGGAAGGAGATGAAGGAAAGGGGAAAGGGGGAACCGGTTGCAGCATGAGGGAGGAAGAAGAATGAGGGTCGTTGGTGGGTTAGGGTTTTTATAAAGGGTGGAATTTTGGAAATTACAAACAAGCCCTAGTTGTTTATTGGATTTCCAAATCGAGTCAGTTGGGCTTAAATGGGCTTAAATGAACTCAAATGGGATTGGGTCAAACATGAAAGACGTCCAACAAGATAAAACTCACCCAATGCAACTAACATGATGCATAATTAATGTAAAACCATGAAAATGCTAAATAGAAAAGGTCCTAGACTACCTAATAAGGTTCAAACCCAACCCAACTACCTATCCATGACCCAAACCTCTTGAGATTTGGGCTCAATTAGCCTAATAACATTAATTAAAGTAAGACCAATTTAATTACTATAAATCATAATTATCTAGGGTTGGGACCTTACATCTCACCCTGCTTAAGATCATTCGGTCCTCCGAATGAAATAAACTCATAATACAAAATAATAAACAATTGGATATACTTATCGAACCTGTGCATTTATAAGTGATAGAAGAAGTCGCTTCACGTACATAGCCTCTAGCTTCACTTGGATCCTTTTTACACTATGCTACTCTTAGCACAACTGAAATAAGCCTATGGGCTTCGACAAGCAAAAGGCATCGATGCTTCTTGTTCGAATGGGTTGTTTCCCTCTACGAAACCTTGGGATTTACTCTGTCATCAAGCTGAAATTTGAGGACATTCTGTGATCGTTGGTGAAACTCCTTCACTTGGAACAACATTTTGTGGTTTGTTAAGATTGTGCTGATACTCTTCACAAGGAGAGTTAGTAGGGCTTCGTAAAGCAAGTGACAGTTCCCACATTCCATGAGCTTACTTGTCGATGCTGTCAACTGTTAGAGTAATTCCTAACCTTAGAGAGAGTTAGAAGGAGAGGTGCAGTGGTAGTGCTGAACAGCAATTAGAGAAAGAAATTGCGCCCTTGAAATTTAGGGTAAGGGTTAACAAACATTAAGGCTATGAATTTAGCCAATATATAGAGAGAATAAAAGTTACCAACTTCAACAGAGAGTAAAAGAAAAGGATTTTGAGCTACATTATTAGAAGAACATAGCTTGCTTTAAACACAAAAAATTTTTATTATTACATCTGAGAAAACTATATACCCAGTCATCTCTCTTTCAAACATAACCAATGATAAAATTAAAAATACATGGAATAGAACCAAAAGGAAAACCCAATTCACTTAACTAAAACGTCTACAAATAGTTGAATCTAACATTAATTTGAAGGTAACAACAACAACAGAGCTATAAAACTAAAATGAAGTTACTGTAACTCACTTCACTCAACTTTCAAGTACGATTCCAAGTTACCAACATCATTCAAAACTCACTCAGTCAACTGAAAGTCATTTAAACTTACTTGAAAACTTGTCTCTACATATTTGTGTCAAAAATATCATAGATCAATAAGGATTAATTTACATTAATTAGACATGATTAAGACAATAGAAGATTACAAAAATAAATGAAACATATTAAACGTGCTAAAACAAATGAGTAGTGATCATGTATACAAGACAACAAAGGCTTCATTTTGGTTGGTCAAACCTAGCTAGTAGAGTTACGGTGGGTCCACTGTAAAGATAATCAAATAGAACAAAATAGAACAGAGTTGGCTTTTAGCCATGTAAAAGTGAAATGAACTGTAGCCATGTAATTGCCCTAGAAGTATATATATATATATATATAAAGTTGCATAACATAATAATACAGATAAACCATATGCATGACACTTGCTCGACACAGCCTAAGTTAGAAAAGAGGCTGACTGTCAAACACATACGAATGTCTAGGCCAAACTTAACTTAACTTATTTGATTTCCAAAATCAAGCCACTCTTAGTCATAACAATACAAGATACATGCTAACTGAGACAACCAAAGGAAACACATGCATGCAAACCCAAAGGTTAAGGGAAAACCCATAAATCCAACCTAAGGCTGGAGACCATGTTTACTTACCCAACAATTCTACTAGAACCACGGGTGAGATACAACCCAACACATCCCACTACTTTTGGTACGTAGACTTACTTAAGGGCTCCCAATAAAGATGTGTTGAATTAGAACCGCAAAAGGATTCACATGGTTTGTATGAGTAATTAACCATGATCGGTGAGAACCGCATGCTCAAACACGACCTCATGTTAAGGTCTCAACAATTTATGTAATTTAGTATGTTTAGCAAAATTTGGAGAAAAGTATCAAAACTCACATCTAATTCCAACCCACTTTTAATAAAATTATGTAAAGTTAATGTGTTTTTTTTTACAAATTAAGTAAAAAGTATTCAAATTCGTATCAAATTCGAAACCTGTCCTAAATCCAATTATGATCAAAAGGAGAGGGGACAATTAGGTTCTTAATCATCATTGATGTGTGTTAAAATACTTAATTGTCTTATGTCAAAAGAAAACCGGTCAAACTCAAAATTAAAGTAGAACCAAAACTCGGATTCAAATTCAAAAATTAAACTCAAATTAAATTCAAAATTAGAATCACACTCTAATTAAGATTATAATCAGTCCTAATTACATCTTAATTAAATTTCTAATTAAACTAATAAAAACACTAATTACATTCAATTAAATATTAATTAAATTTATAATAAAATCTAATGATAATTCTAATCACACCTATTTAAATACTAATTAAGATTCTAATCACATCTTAATTAAATTCTAATCAAGTCATGATTAAACCCTAATCAATTTTATAGTCAAATTCTATTTAATATTCTAATTCTACCCTACTTAAATCCTGATTAAAAGTTATATACGTACTCGATCAAATCTTTTTTTTTCTTTGTTTTGAAAATTGAAAATCCATTGGGCTACGAGGCACAACCTAGTAGCCCACTAGGCCCAACCTGGCCTACTAGCAGGGTCGGCCCCACTGAGCAACAGGCCCAGCCTGCCTGCAATGGTAGCAGTCACTACTTGCACAGCACGCTAGGCAGCAATGCTAAATAAGGTCAGGGTTGCAGAGTTCCAATAGGATTCTAATTTGGTTAAAAGGGTAAGTTAATGGATCAACTCACTTAATGGCCCAAAACTAATTTAACCCACTAAATCTCTAACTAACGGGTCCCACGCAAATCCTAATCCCACTTTAACTAAAATACAAACAATACATATTAAATTATAAATTATAAATTGCAAATTAATTATTTAGTATAATAATTAGGGCTGGACGTTACATCCTCCCCCGTTAGGAAATTTGGTCCTCCAAATGAAAGCATACCTTTGGAAGAAGTTTTGGATACTGTTTCTTTACTTGATCGTAGAGCTCCCAAGTTGCTTTGCTCGGACTGTGATGTTTCCATTGTACTTTTACCTAATGAATGGCCCGAGTCCTCAAAACTTTCCTTTGTGTCGATAATCTATAGCGGCCTTTTGACATAGGTCATATCTGGTTATACCTCCCACAACTCATATTGCAACGCATGCGATGGATTGGTAACATACTTCTTTAGCATCGAGATGTGGAAGACGATATGAACTCCTGCCAAATTTGGCGGTAGCGCTATTCTGTAAGCAACATCTCCCAACCTTTCTATGATCTCAAACGGCCCAAAGTATCTCCTAGATAGCTTCCTTTTTAGTCCAAACCTAAGTGCTCTTTGGGTCGGTGAAACTTTAAGGAATACGTAATCACTCATCGCAAACTCGAGATCTTTTCTCTTCAAATCTGCCAACTCTTTTATTGACTTTGAGCAATCTTTAACCTATCATGGATTTGTTTGACTTTCTCACTAGTGTCATTGATGATCGATGGACCATAAAAACTTTTGACACCTATCTCTTCCTAGCGAAATGGAGTCCTGCATCTACCTCCGTACAACACCTCGAATGGTGCCATGTTATTGTTGGAGTGGTAATTGCTATTGTATCTAAGCTCGTACAATGGAAAACTTTTCTGCCAGTCCCTTCCAAAATCTAGCACATAAGCCTGAAAATATCTTTTAACGTCTGATTGGTCCTCTTGGTCTGCTTGTCGGTCTGTGGGTGGTATACTCTATTGAAATTTAGTGTCGTGCTTAATACTTCCTAGAGTTGAGTCCAAAATTTGCCCAAAAATCTCGGATCTTTGTAAGATACTATCGATAAGGGAGCTCCATGAATCTGAACTACTTCGTCCATGTACATCTTGTCTAATTCATCTCGGGGTGTCTTCATACTCATTGGCAAGAAATGTGCTACCTTAGTCAATCTGTCAACTATGACCGAAATATTGAATTTGTTGTGCAATGGCGACAATCCGGAGATAAAATCCATCGTGATGTGCTCTCATTTCCAATCTGGGACCTCCAACGTCGGAGTAGACTCGGATGTTTCTTGTGTTGTGCTTTGACTTGATGACACACTAAACATCTGGCCACAAAACCCGCCGATTCTTTCTTCATATTGTTCCACTAGTATTGATTTCTCAAATCTTGATACATCTCTGTGCTTCCAGGGTGGGTAGTAAATTTGGAATGGTGCGCCTCTATTAGTATCTCATTATTCAATTTCTCATTGTTAGGCACACACAACTGAGCTTGAAAATACAAAACACCTTCCACAAGTCTAAAATCTGGCATGTTATCAGTCTGCTCAATCAGTCTAGCCAATTTTGGATCTTTTTTCTGTCTGTTCTTGATTCGATTCAAAATTTTTGGCTCTTAAACACACATACTGGCTAGTATCACTTTGTCACTAGTGGGCTTCAATTCTACTCCCTTGTCCAAGAAAATCTTTGCCCAAGACCATTTTGACCTCATACATGGATTGGTTGCTACTTTCCTACTCAACGCGTCTATCACCACATTCACATTCCTGGGGTGATACTTAATTGGAAAGTCAAAATACTTCATGTATTCCATCCATCAAACCTATCTCATGTTTAATGCTGGTTGAGTAAATAAATATTGGAAACTTTTATGGTCTAAATGCACCTCAAATTCCTCTCTATAGAGGTAATGTTGCCACAATTTTAGCTCCATAACTTCAGCTGCAAGTACCAAATCATATGTGGCTATTTCTTTTCATGTTCTTTAACTATTGAGACCCATAAGCCACCATTTTTCCATTCTGCATAAGAACGCAACCGAAGCTAGCCTTTGATGTGTTTGTAAAAACAACAATTTCCCATTCTTCGTTGGCAAGGTAAGTATCGGAGCTGTAGTCAATCGATCTTTCAACTCTTGAAAACTCTTTTTACACTGGTCCAACCACACAAAAGGTACATCCTTCTACGTCAATTTAGTCAATGGTGCTGTAATAGATTAAAATCCCTTCACAAATCTCAGATAATATCTAGCCAAACCTAAAAAACTGCGGACTTCTGTCACTGACATCAGTCTCTCCCACTTGACAATAGCCTCAATCTTTATAGGATCTATTGAAAATCATTCTCTGCTAATGATATGGCGCAAGAAAGCCACCTAGTCTACCCAAAACTCACACTTACTCAACTTTGCATACAATTTGCGGTTTTTCAAAGTCTGCAAGGCTGTCCTTAAATGCCGACCATGATCATCTATAGATTGAGACTATACTAAAACATCATCAATAAAGACCATTATAAACTGATCACGGTAAGGGGCAAACACTTTGTTCATCAATGCCATAAATACCCTTGGAGCATTAGTCAATCCAAATGGCATCACCAAAAACTCGTAGTAACCATATTTGGTCTTGAAGGTTGTCTTTTGAATGTCTTGCTCCTTGACTCTAAGCTAATGGCACCCTGATCTCAAATCGATCTGGGAGAAGAATTCCACTTCCCGGAATTGGTCAAATAACTCATCGATCTTTGGGAGGGGGTACTTGTTGTTGATTGTAACTCGATTCACCTATCTATAATTAATGCACATCCTCATTGAACCACCACCATTCTTATTGACAAACAAGACTGGTGCTCCCCATGCTGACACACATGGCCTTACAAAACCCTTGTCTAACAATTCTTCTAACTGGATCTTCAACTCTCTAAGCTCTGATGGGGCCATTCTATAAGGAGCCTTAGATATAGGTGTAGTACTAGGAATTGGTTCAATGGTAAAATCAATGTCGCTAAGCTGGGGTAATCCTAGAATTTCATAAGAAAAGACATTCGGGAACTCACAAACTATGGGGATTTCCTCCACCTCTTTTAACCGTTATCCTCTATGATAAACTCTAAAGAACCCTTACAACCTACATTTGATCAGTGCTCTGCCTTTAGGGTTGAAATTCTACTAACTGGATTTTGCTTTATTTACCCAATTACCTCCATTGTGTTTGAATTAACTTTTAACTTGACCATCTTGTTGGAATAGTCCATAATTGCTCTATATCTGGCTAACTAGTCAATCCCAAGTGTAACACGAAAGTCGCTCATGGTTAAGAGGATTAGGTCTGTGGGCAAAATACACCCTCTTATCTTTACTTTTGTATATGGAAATATTGGTGACATTGGACTTGTTTACCCATAGGTGTACCCACAACTAGTGTGACTTGTAATCTAGCTACCTTCCCCGACATATGTTTAGCAAAAGTGTGTGAAACAAAAGAACGTATGGTACCAAGATAAAAAATTACTTTAGCATCTACATCATCATGATCATCATCATCATCAAAGCCTTATCCCAACCATGTTGGAGTCGGCTATATGAATTCTATTTCTTCATTCCGTTTTTTTTTAGCTAAATCCTTCGATAAGTTAAACTTCTTTAAATCTGAATCAATGACTTCCATTAATGTTTTCTTCACCTACCCCTACCTCTTGATGGGCTATCCACTTGTATAACCAAACTTTTTCTCACCGATGTCATTACCGTTCTACGCTCAATATGCCCAAACCATTTTAAACGAGTTTCTCTAATCTTATCCCCTATTGGTGCTACCCCTAAATGCTCTCGAAAGCGCTCATTTCTAATTTTATATTTCCTAGTTTTACCCCACATCCACCTAAGCATTCTCATTTTTGCTACATCCATCTTATGAATATGCGTTTTCTTAATTAGCCAACATGCCGCTCCATATGTCATAGCTGGTCTAACCACTGTCTTGTAAAATTTGCCCTTTAATTTCGTTAGCATTCATCTGTCACAAAGCACTCCAGAAGCTAGTCTTCACTTCAACCATTTAGTTTTTATCTTATGCTCCACATCTTCGTCAGTCTCCCCATCCTTACTAATTATCGAGCCTAAGTATCGAAAAGAATTTCTACGTGGTATTTCATGGGTTTCAATTTTGATAGTGGTTTTAACACTTTGTATATGTCTGCTGAAGTTGCAATCCATATATTTTGTCTTTGTGTGACTTATTTTAAAGCCTCTAGATTCTAATGCCCCCCGCCATCTCTCAAGTTTTGCATTTACACCATCTCTTGATTCATCTACCAATACTATATCATTTGTAAATAACATACACTATGGTACTTCTTCTTGAATATGCACAGTTAACTCATCAATAATTAATGCAAAGAGATAAAGGCTTAAGGTTGATCTCTGATATAAACTTATAGTCACGGGAAATCCATCTGTTTCTCCACATGTGATTCTCACATTTGTTATTGCTCCTTCATACATATCCTTAAAACTTTCAATGTAACCTCTGGGGGTATTCCTTTTTTTTTCAAAACCCACCAAATTAAATTCCTCGGTACCTTATCATAGGCTTTTTCTAAATCGATAAAGACTATGTGTAGATTTTTCCTCTTTGCTCGATATTTTTCCATTAATTGCCTAAGTGAAAAAATAGCTTCCATAGTTGATCTCCTTGGTATAAAACCAAATTGATTTTCAAAGATCTTGGTCTTCCATCTTAGTTTTTGCTCCATTATTCTCTCCTATAACTTTATAGTATGACTCATAAGTTTAATCCCTCGATAGCTGGTACAATTTTATATATCTCCCTTATTCTTATATATAGGTACTACAATGCTTTTTCTCCATTCATCTGGCATTTTCTTTGTCACAAGTATCTTATTGAATAGTCTACATAACCAACTCACCCTAACCTCTCCTAAGCATTTTCATACCTCTATTGGAATACCGTTTGGGCCTATTGCCTTTCCTGTCTTCATTTGCTTTAATGCTTTCTTCACTTCCACCCCTCTAATTCTACGGAGAAAAGTATGCTCTAGTGATGAAGTATCCTCCTTAACTCTTGTATCCCCCAAATGTTTTTCATTTAGAAGTTTGCTAAAATATTCCTTTCACCTTTCTTTAATGTCATTGTCCTTCACCAGAACATTTTCTTCATTGGCCTTAATACATTTGATATGATCAAAGTCCCTACTTTTCTTTATTCTTATTTTTGCGAGCTTAAAAATATCATTTTCTCCTTCTCTTATTCCCAACCTATGATAGAGGTCATTGTATGCTTTGAACTTTACATTACTTACTACTTTCTTAGCTTCTTTTTTTGCCTTTTTATATAGCTCGAAATTTTTCATACTCTTAGTCCCCTGCCAAACTTTGTAGCAATATCTTTTCTGTCGAATAACTTCTTGAACCTCTACACTCCACCACCATGTTTCTTTATTAATATGTCTCTTTCCTTTTGATTCTCCAAGTACCTTCTTTGCAACATTCCTAATGCAAATTACCATTTGATTCCACATTACTGTAGTTTCTCTTTCAAAATTCCATTCTCCCTTCTCAATCATTTTGTCCTTAAATATATTTGCTCTTTCCCCCCTTCAAATCTCTCCACCTTGTTTAGGGTTCATTTTGTTTACTACCGCTCTCTTTCTACTTCTAATGCAAATATCTAAAACTCCGAGCCTATGTTGCGTAGTCAAATTTTCTCGTAGAATAACCTTGTAATCTTTACAAGCCAATTGATCCTATTTTTTAACTAGAAAAAAGTCTATCTGACTCCTATTGCTCCCACTTTTATAAGCAATTAAATGCTCATCTCTTTGTTTAAAGTAAGTATTTGCTACTACAAGATCAAATGCCACTTCAGAGTCCAATACAGTGTTTCTGAATTCATTCTTTTCTCCAAATCTTTGCCCTCCATGCACTCTCTCATATCCTCTATTATCTTTACTTATATGCCCGTTTAAATCCCTTCTAAGGAAAATCTTATCACTATTTGGGATTTCTCGCATTAAATCATCCATCTCCTTTCAAAATTGTCTTTTCACACTTTCTTCTAGTACTACTTGGGGAGCATATGCATTGATGATATAAATTATGTCTTCCTCTAGCACTAGTTTAATTATTATAATTCTATCACCAAATCTCTTTACCTCCACAATTCTCTCTTTTAAATCCTTATTTACAACTATACCCACCCATTTCTTGTACTTACTACTTTAGCATTTACATCATGGATTAAAATCTTACCTTCCACCGCTTTTCCTATTGCTTTTGCAATCTTATGTGTTAGCGCATAGACGCGACCTATCTGCTGATTTTGCCTCTATTGTTGCTGTTGATGGAGCTGTTGGGATTAACCCTGTGGCCTCAGTGGGGTTGTTCCCTTGAACTCACTACAACAATTAACAGTTTTAGCGACACATTTTTTCGTCGCTAAAAGTATTCAAAACGTCGGCAAAGATTTTTACCGACGAAAACATTTTCGCCGCCTGGACACTTGTAAAAAAACGTCACCAAAATATTTTACTGACATTTTTCAATTTCGTCGGCAAAAGTCCACTTTATCGACGCACCAGGAAGACTTTCACTGATGTTTTTCAACGTTGGTAAAAGTTATAAAATTTCATTTCAAATAGCTTTTACCGACGTTAAAAATACGTCGGTAAATAATAATTTATTTTACCGACGTTTACTTAACGTCGATAAAGGCCATCTGTTTAATAAAGTAATTTACTTTTACCAACGTTTCAAATCGTCGGCCAAAGTCACGCATTTTTTAAAAATATATGACTTTTATAAAAAATATTTATCGACGTTTATATGTAAGAAAACGTCGGTAAAAATGATTTGGCCAAGAAATATAAATTTAATAATCGCTTAATACGCATTGACGTTTACCGATGAAGATTTAACGCTGGTAAAGTAATTTGAATTTTTTAATTTTTTTAATTTTTCCTTTGCAGACGTTTTGGAACGTCCGCAAAACCATGTTTTACAATATTAATTTTTAAAAATTGAATATACTTTTGCCGACACTAAAAAACGTCGGTAATGTATTTAAAAATGGAATTTTACCTTTGCCGACGTTTAAAAACGTCGGCAAAGGCAAATTTTCGTCGCCAATAATTTTGTTTTTTTAAAAATACAATATTTATTTTCATTATAATCCTCCAATAAACCTATTCAAGTATACCTGTATTTAAAATAAGAAATCCACCCATCCACACAAGAATTGTTAAATAAACAAATTAACAATGTCATTACCCAAATCATCCAAATCATTCATTTCATTTAACAAATATTACAATGATACAGTCTCATTTAAATATCTAAAATACAAATCCAAATAGATTCAAATAAAAATAAAACACCGCTTCAAGTCTGCAACCGAATCCACATCGTCCATCAATCTGTAATGGCAAAAATAGCATTAAAACCTTTTCAATGAATTAAATTACAAATGTAAGATCATAAACATGTAACTATCTCTCATGGATGATGACCGCAACTACCTAAATGGTTCATTGTACCTTTTACAAAAAATCCGAAGTTTCTTGAAAGCAACAGGCTAATCCATCCGAATATGATTCAACAAAAAATGCTAGTGGAGAAGGATCTAGAAAAGTCACAGAGTCGCTATTGAGCATGAGAACAATCTAACGATTTACAAATAAATAACAACCAAGTTCTAAACACTAAAGAAATAAATGGATATCACAAACCAAATATTACACACCATTTGCACACAGAAACAAACAAACAAACAATAAAAGCACCAAGCAGATTAAAGACAAGGAGCTTTTTTCTTGGCAATGAAACACACATTATTGAACATATTCATAAATAAGCCAGCATACCTGTGTAAAGCGGAAAATGTTGTCAATGAAGAGAAGTACATCTTGCCCTTCAGCATCTCAGAAATGCTCCGCCACTGTCAACCCAGTCAGTCCAACACAAGCAGGAGCACGAGCACCAGGAGGTTCATTCATTTGCCCATAAACAAGTGCACACTTGCTTTCACTCTGCAATAAAAAGGAGACCATTGAATGGAAATGGTAGCGAAATAGAAGGATAACAAAAGGTGAACTATTATATGGACCTGCTTCTTTTCGAGCTTAATCACACCACTCTCAATCATTTCCCTATATAGGTCATTACCCTCTCGAGTGCATTCCCCGACTCCAGCAAAGACAGAGAAACCACCTAACAAAACATAGCAAAGCATGATAAGCAAAGTAATCAAACACAATTTTGAATTCCACAACGTGCATCTTTGAGATGTTAACCATGAGCTTTGGCAACATTGTTGATCAGCTCCATGATAAGCAGAGTCTTGCCGACACCAGCACCACCAAACAAGCCAATTTTCCCACCTCTTTGATACGGAGCAAGAAGATCTACGTAGGCACCAAGGATGGGTGATGTCCAATCGCTTGCCATTAGTGAGTGTGTGAGTGTGCATTCCAACAAACTTGTGGAAAAACAAACAACTACTGATGTGAATAGCAACCATAAGTTGCGATACAACTATGCAATTAAAAACAATCACACAGAAAATATGGCAAAGAGAGACAGCAGAGAGAAAGCGAGAGAGAGAGAGAAAGCAGAGAGAGTGAGAGAGCAGAGAGAGCGAGAGAGCGAGAGAGAGAGCAGAAAGAGCGAGAGAGAGAGAGCAGAGAGAGCGAGAGAGCGAGAAAGAGAGATTGGAGAGAGAGAGCAGAGAGAGAGAGAGAGAGACCGGAGATAGAGAGCAGAGAGAGCGAGAGAGTCAGAGAAACAGAGCAGAGAGAGAGCGAGAGAGAGAGAGAGAGCAGAGAGAGAGAGCGAGAGAGAGAGAGAGCAGAGAGAGAGAGCGAGAGAGAGATCGGGGAGAGAGAGAGCAGAGAGCGAGAAAGAGTGAGAGAAACAGAGCAGAGAGAGAGGAATCTGGGGGCGAGAGAGCGACGGATCAGAAAGAGTAAGAGAAAGAGAACAAAGAGAGAGGAATTTGGGGGCGAGAGAGACAGCGAGAGATCAGAGAGAGTGAGAGAAAGAGAGCAGAGAGAGAGGATCTGGGGCGAGAGAGAGAAAAAGAGCAGAGAGAGTGAGAGAAAGAGAGCAGAGAGAGAGGCTCTAGGGCGATAGAGAGAAAGTGAGAGAGCAGAGAGAGTGAGAGAAAGAGAGCAGAGAGAGGATCTGGGACGCAATAGAGAGGGAGCGAGAGAGCAAAGAGAGTGAGAGAAAGCAACTGAGAGAAAGAGAGCAGAGAGAGAGGATCTGGGGCGAAAGAGAGCAGAGAGAGTGAGAGAAAGCGAGTGAGAGAGAGAGCAGAGAAAGAGGATCTAGGGCGAGAGAGTAGAGAGAGTGAGAGAAAGAGAGCAGCGAGAGGATATGGGGCGAGAGAGCAGAGAGAGTGAGAGAAAGAGAGAGAGAGGATCTGGGGCGAGAGAGAGCGAGAAAGCAAAGAGTGAGAGAAAGAGAGTAGAGAGAGGATATGGGCGAGAGAGAGATTGAGATATCAGAGAGAGAGTAGAGAGAGACGCATTTGGGGCGAGAGAGAGAGCGAGAGATCAGAGAGGGTGAGAAAGAAATTTAGGCAAGAGTGCGAGCGAGAGAGAATAGCGCGAGGGAGAAAGAAAATCCAATTTGGGGCGGGAAATGGAAATGGTGGCGCCCAAGCTTTTACCGACGGTTAATTTTCATCGCGAAATATTAATTTTGTTTTTACCAACATTTTTTAAATTCGTCGGTAAAAAAATTACTGCATTGGAAAAAATTCTCTTCCCAAGTACATACTTTTACCGACAATTTTCTAACAGCGTTGGTAAAAATTGTATTTTTACCGACATTTTTTAAATTCGTCGGTAAAAAAATTGCTACAGTGGAAAAAATTGTCTTCCCAAGTAGATACTTTTACCAACGTTATCTGAATTCATCGGCAAAAAATTTGCTACCGTGGAGAAGATAGTGGCCCAAGTACATACTATTGCCGATGAAAACTATAAACATCGGTAAAAATAATTTTTACCGACATTTTTTAGAAAATGCCGGTGAAAGGCTTACTTTTACCGACGTTTTTTTAAAAACGTCGGTAAATTTATTATTTTCACCGATGAATATGATAATCGTCATAAAAATTAGTTTTTAGTGACGAAAATATAAAAGCGTCGGTAACAAACGTCGCTAAAAGTGCATAATCTTGTAGTAACTGCTGAGTCAACATTGGTGTTGGTGGCCTAAATTGTTGTCGTTGTCGGGCCCGTGGTGCATGTTGGTCTGATTGTTGGGCCTGAACTATGGAGCCAATACTGGTTGAGATGTCTTCTTCTCTAATTGTTCCCGAAAATGATGTGAAATGCAATAGAATCATGTCCAACATTCGCACATTAAAGTGCAAAGAATAATGGGAAAATAACTACTGTCCATTAAATTCCCTTTGTTTACATGGGTTTAATGCTCTGACCTCAGGGATGCAGGTTGCTTACAAGTTTTGGAAAATTCTAAGCCCTCCCTTCGGTCTCAAGTGTGATCCAAACTAGAAAAATAAGGGAAACTACATGAGAAAAAAAATGAAAAAATGCAAAAAGAAAAAATGGGGATAGTGGGTCAGTGACCATGGCCCATGGTCACTGATAGATAATGGCCATTTTGGCCACCGTTTGTCCCTGTTTCACCTCAGTTTGCTTCTGTAGTACCTTCAAAGTGCTGGAAATTGTGTTTTTTTGACTTTGGGACTGTTGAATGATCACTAAGAGTGCTGAACGTGACTGTAGAATCCTCTATAACCTATAGTAATCACCACTTCTTTATTCCGGATCGTTTTTGTGCAAATTCAGAAAGGGTGCTTTTGTGCAAGTAACTGAGGCTAAAGTTGTGTCATTCTGATCTTAAAATTTTCAAGGAACAGAATGAAGCTTGATGAGGCTTGTCACAACCTTAAAGATGGCCTAAAAGTTCCTTCAAGTGGGAGAACCAAAGAAAACGTAGTTTCATCCCTCGTAGTTCTTTTGCCATTAATGACTTTGAAACTCCTCTTTTCTGAGTGATAAGTATGCATCCCTTCTCCCCCATTAACTATTTTTCATCTTAAGTTACTGGGAGGAAGGAGAATTGAGGGAGTTTGGAAGCTTGATGCTTGAGAATCCTTGTGATTTTGGAATCTTACTTGAAGTCTTGGTTTGAACTCTTTAGACCCTTTCCTAATTGCCAAACTTGCCTTTGATAGACTTCAGAGGCAGTTGAGGGAGTTATGAAAAGTTTTAATTTCAATATAGTAGAGAAAACTACAAAAAAATTTTGGAAACCACTTTATAGGTGTCCGTGACCGTGGCCGCGGTCACGGACAGGCCCAATTTCGAGGTTTTTGCATATGTAACCCATTTTCATCAGTTTGGGGTCAGAACAATGTCCGATATTCACAAAACTTGGAGGGATGCTTTTTAACACCATTTTGAGTATGTCATAGAAATTTAGGCGTATTTTTACCTTTTGAAGTTGGTTAACTCTCCCTTTGACTTTTTACGAAAATGGGCTCTTGTATCAACTCTTTGAGGTCCAAATGACTTCGGATTGACTTGAAACTTGAAGGGATTGATGCTAGGGGTATCTTGAATTGTACATCCAAATTTTATATTGTTTTGATATCTAGAAGTAGAATTTTGACTAGTAGCCCACTTGTTGCATGCTCTAGGTCAATTTCCTCTTTGATTACAGGCAGTTGCTTGGTTTTTACCCGAATGATGTTCAATAGACTTGAAACTTTAAGGAGTTGACTTTGAGCACATTTTAAGTCTCTAATCCAAAATTTATCAACTTTGCCCTCTAAGAAGTAGGATTTTGGTTAGTGACCCCATGGCTTGGAAGTCACTGACTCCTAAGTTGACATGGAGCTAAGACAAGGTCAGATGAAGTCCCCTTGGATTGAAAGTTTGCAGAATCATTTTTGAACTTAAGTTGAGCTTTATGGCCAAATTTCACTAACTTCGGTTACCTAGAAGCAGGACTTTGGTCAATGACCCATGGTTTGGGCTCATTGACTCCTAAGTTAACATGTTTATTAACTTTAGGCCAAATGACATCCACTTGTCCTAAAATTTTGCAGAATCGCTCCTAAGTATAATTTAAGTTTTCTTTATGAGTTTTAGCTGATTTTGATATGTAGAAGTGTCCGTTGTCATAGTGACCCCAAGGAGCTGGCAGACAGTCAGTAAAGCTTGACTTTGAGTTGAAATGAAGTCCAAATGCTTTGAAATTTTAAAGCATCATTCTTGAGTAGGTTTTGGAGTTGCCATGTAATTTTCATCCACTTGAGTATCCGAAAAGATTGAGTGTGTTCAATGCCCCTAGGCTTCGAGCTGGTGAGTTTGATGTTTGGTGAGTTGAGTGACCAAATGAAGTCCACCAGCTTTGAAATTTGAATTTCTGTATGCTGAGCTCATCTAAAGTCTTCTGAGTGAGTTGTATCAGTTTTGAACATTTAGATGCAATACTCGAGCTGGCATTCCACAACCCTAGGGTTTACATTTCCCTAGCTTGGAGTTTTGTTTGTGATGTCTTCACTGCATCACTTGTGATTTTTTATGGGTCAGGTAAGTGCCCCCTTGAGGTGTAATGATTAAAATATGACAATCATTATGCCTCAAAATAGCTAATATGTGGGAATGATGAATAGTTTGATAAAAAAAAGAGTAGTTTTATCAAGGTAGGTTGTAGGCCTAGACTTGAAAATTTTGAAATTTTGATAAAAATACATGAAGGGTTTGATGATGGAATTTTGGTAAAAGCATAAAGAATATGATTTTCGGTGCCCTATTTCTCACAAATATATATCAAAGTAGCATCTCTGTGGGGACTGTATGAAACATCCACAAAAAGAAATCCCTGAGGTATTGGAAAATCCAGAAGTTTATGAATTTCATTTTGGAATTTGGAAGTGAATTTGATTTTCACATGACCTATTTATCGCAAATATCTAAAATAGCATCTTTGTGGGGCATATAGGGAACACCCACTCAATGGATCCCTGAGGTTTTAAGAAAACTAAGGTTTGGATTTGAATTGAATTTGGGTTTGGAATTTCATGGATTTTGTTTTCAAAAAATCAAGATGTAGGTTTTGACTTGGCTTGACATGAGTCAAAATGAGATGGAAGTTTGAGAAGATTGGCTTTTGTGGATCTTGATCCACAAATAATTTGGTTTAACAAAATTGGCTCAAAATTAGGTTTGGCCCACAATGAATTTGAAATTTGGATTAGCTTTTGACTTTGAGAAAGCACACATTTTTCTTTTGAGCAAAATACCCAAAGTGGGTTCACCATGGTGTGGAAAATCATTTTTTTTTTGTTTTAGGTAAAATACCCAAGGTGGATTTGCCATGTGCTGTGGGAATTTTGATGATCACATTCCGAGAGAATGGGCCACTAAACAGTGGGTCCCACTACTCAACAAGGTTAACAAATTCACCATATGTTGAGCAAGTTCAAATCACTGCATCTTAAGCCACTAATCCATAGACCCCACTGTTTTAACCACAATGTTGTGGAAAAGAGTGCTCAACCGGGGTGACTGCGGACCTCGTCATTTTGATCTAGCCCTGAACTTCGAAGCAGCAGTGTCCGCGAGCTAGTGGGACAACATGCTAAGGACCCCACTACTTTGATCATATAGTGTCCATGGATGGTGAGAAAAAGACCTCGTGTCCATGGGAGGAATGGCCAGCATCAGTCACATTGTGACCGTGAGAAAGACCAGTGTCCGGACAGTGTTTATATAAAAACTGTAGTTCTGTTCTTCTCCTTTCTTATCATTTCAAAAGGCAGAGCAACGCAAGAGAAAGAAAAAGAAGGCTTCAGACTTCTCATTCTCCAATTTTTGAACCAAATCCAAGCTTCTATTTCACTTCAAAGCTCCTTCAATGGCTGGTAAGTTCACTGAACTTCATCATCATCATCTCCTTCTTTTCAAATTTTGTGATAGCTAAA
This sequence comes from Sextonia rubra, assembly GCA_037013555.1. Taxonomy (NCBI): domain Eukaryota; kingdom Viridiplantae; phylum Streptophyta; class Magnoliopsida; order Laurales; family Lauraceae; genus Sextonia; species Sextonia rubra. Next base: position 14,275,803 of record JASUAD010000023.1, read on the forward strand.
CATATGCCTTTGATATTTTGTGATATCTCTTTGATTTCTCTAATGTTTTTCATGTTTGGATGATGCAAGTCATTCCTCATGTGCTGTTATTTGTCCTTCCCGTGGGTTTTGACAGAAGCAGGCCCCAACATTTCGAGAGCTGCTCACGATTTGGTATTTCTGTGGGTGACGAGTTAGGGCTAGGGCTCAGAAACCCAATGCTTAATTTGATTTGGTGAGGGCTAAATTTTTCTTTTTTTTTTTGGCTCTCCTCATAGTGACTAGCATAAACTGCAGTCACAATTCATGGAGCTTCTTCAGACTGACACAGTATCCGAGTGCACAATCCGTGGGAAGTCAACGGTCACAACCCGTTTGATGAAATGGCTAACCAATGTTTTTTCTTTTATTTTTTTGTTCTTTGATGTTAGAATGTTGCCGTAGCTCCTTCTATAATGGTTCAATCAAATTGAGTCTTGCTCAAACAACCACTCAGTCACCGCCTGCATTGACCGGAGATGTCCACAGCCACGGCCAACAAAATTTTGTTCTTTTTTTTTTCTTTTTCTTTTTATTTTGTTGCTTGAGGTGCTTGAGTTCCTCAATTCTCTGAGATGCAAGATAGCTCACGGCATTGTCTTAATTTTTTGTTATCATAAGGAATTGAATTCTATGAGGTTCATCCTTCCAAAGCACTGTTTGGGACACAGTCACGGTCATGACCAAGTGACTTGGGATGGGTTCCGCCCTTCTTTTATATATATATATATATATATATATATATATATATCCTTTGCAAAGGGAAGAGACACGTGACCAACAATAAGTTACCCATGAGTTCCTTTGAAATCATTAGGATATAACATGAGAAAAGGAGTTTCTTGGATAGCTATTCTTCAAGAGATTTAAAATGAATAAGCTCCACTTGGGGGAATGTATGCCTTAGATAGAACATTAGGCTTCACCCTCTTGCAATTGGGCTTAGTGAAGGCACACCCACCCATTCTTGCTTGAACACTGATACAATCTGAGCACATACCTGGCTTTTGTAGAATGTGGGGATTATAGAGGATTGAAGAATGAAAGACCATTTGATCCTTAGCATAGTGTTAAGTATAAGTTACGTGTCTACGGCCTTTGTGGGAATTCTTCCATGGCCCGCAAGCTAAACATGCCTAGGATGCACTTCTTTGCTTTTGATGAGAAGGTTACTCCAATCTTAACAAAAATAAGAAGTTAAAATCCCATGAATATCAGTGGCCAGTTAGAGAAGCCGATGGAGATAGGACTGGTCTCCTCTCAAGTGATCACATGTGGCCTTGAATACGATCACCAATGAGCTTTGTATGGTGTCTTTTTGAACCACAACTTCGAAGGCTAATTCACCATTTCTTGTCTTTTCCGGTTCCGACACGATGTGCACTTTCCGAGCCAATTTGAGTAAACCAATTGTCTTTGTGGGAAGCTAATAGATATAATATCACCTTCTGATCATTGATGACAGTCAATAATCTTGTTTTGATTTTAACTTTGTATAGCAATATTTCCTTCATTAGCTCCATAGTCACTAAGGAGAGTATGTAACCACAATAATGTCTAATGGTCCCATCATAACAGATTACCCCATACAATTTTGGTTGCCAAGAAGAAAAGTTCTAGTTAAAGTACATGTTGGAGGTATTTTGTTGTGTTTGTTGAAGCGACCATTGTAGGAATATTGAGATCTTTTTATTAGCTTCAAATTTGAATGTGGAGAATAAAACATACTCTAATAGTTGCAGGTAAGTCTAATGAAACCACAAAAGATGACCAGAGATAGTTGCCATTAGACTGATAGCATTTACTTTTGTCTTCAATGCCTTGAATTGATGCTGCTTTCTTATTGAAAATATGCCATCTGCTTTCATATGCTACATTTTCATATGTGTTGAGCTTGCTTATGCTTTGTGATATATATAACTATTGTCATGCTTTGCATTGTGCATGTGCTTCACGCATTTTGATGCTGCATCTTTTGTGCCTGAGTACAAATCAAACTATCCCCTAAAAAGGTCTTAAGGTGCTTGAGCACCGATTTGGACTAGGAGCCTCAGTTCTAGGACTTAAATGTGCCTTGATGCCAGTTCTTGGTTTCAGAACTAAGTATTATTTTCTCCTTTTGGCCTTTTGTTAAGGGGAGATGCTACCGAAATTTTGATAGAATTCCCTGCCTTAACAATTTTTGCTGCTACCGATGTTTTTCCTTCTTTTTTCTTTGTTTTGCTTTTTAGGTAGAAAAGGCAAAGCACCCGCAACCTCAACTTCTAGTGCATCAAAGAGCTGTTCTAAGGGTCGAGTTGCAAGTAACCCTGATGCAAGAGACCCGAATGAAGTGTTCGCTGCTACTTTGAAGAACCAAAACCTTGGCTGTGAGGAAGATTGTAACAATAGATCACCACATTGCAGCAACATCTTTCAGCCTTGGAAGATGATGCTCTGAAGCTTCGAGGCACCATAGATGGCTCGGAGAAGTCTAGTTCAGAGAACTAGGCCTACAAATATAGCATTCTTGCCAAAGTAAAGGCAAAGTAGATAGCCTTGAATGACTTTGTTTAATCCCTCGAGAGTGAAATGAGTATCAAACTAGATGAGATAGACATCAACACTGTTGTAACTACTTATGTAAGCTATAAAGGGCGTGTCTTGATGGAAGGTGTTTTGAACGAGAGGACGCAACTTGAGAAATTCCTGGACTAGAACTCTTTGCTGCAGCTTTTGTTTGGCTTTTCTTGTTTTGATTAGCCCTGGTGGCCATGTATACTTTGACTTCATTTTTCGTATTGATACTCAAATGAATATCAATGGAAATTTTCTTTTCCATAATGGAATGTCTGATTTGGTTTGTATGTATGTTTGTGTGGTTTGTATGGATGGTTTGTATGTATGTATGGTTTGTATGGTTTGTTTTCTTAGACTTGTATGTAGGTGTGACTTGTGATCTTTTAGATCTACAAATCAAAAGCAAAAGAGTTATATAGGCGGATGTTATCCGGTGCCTACATGTGACGCTCTCTCCAGGGTCCATGACTTGATCCTTTTTGATGCCGAAAGGGGTTAACACTACACCAAAAATGTGTATCTGGAACATCAGGCTCCAACGGCTTTGAGTAATTCGAATATTGCAATAATTGAGACCATTCTAAACGTAAAAATCATTCGAGCTCAGCCTAGACTCCTCATATTCCTTTGTGAGAAAAAAAAAGAGAAAACGTTCCCGCCCCAGTTTTCCCCTCTTCGTCCTAATTTTCCCTCTTTCCTCTTCGTGCCATTAGCAGATCAGGGTGATTCTCCATCTCTTTCCCATGCTTCCGGAGGACTCTCATGGATTTTCCTAGAAATCAATGCTTGTGATTTCTCCTCTCCAAACTGTAGGAAAAATTGAATCCAAAGGATTTCCTCCCCTTTCCCTCCTCTCTCTGCTCCAAACCCGAGTAAGTCTTCTCACACTATGCTCTCTCTCTATCTCTCTCACTCGATCTAATGATTAGGAATGGATTCTAGGGTTAGGGTTTTGTTTGTTGTTGTTGTTTCTTTTGATGGATTCTCATAGCAAAAGAATTCCAGGCATAAGTTCAGTTCAGTTCATGCTGTAAATTTTCTGTTTTGATTGATTTGTGGGTTCTTTTTTTTTTTTTTAAATGTTGATGTGGGTCCTGCGCTTCTACTTACCCTTGTTTTGGATGGAATTAGAAGATCGTTGGCTCTGAACGAATCTTCTTCCTATTTGAATACTAGGTTTACTTATGTGGGGTTGCTTAAAGCATCATTTACGCCAGTCGTTACTACGATTACTCTCTAGGTCATGGCATTAGGATCCATTGTGCCAGTTGCTCCCACAAACCCAAACCCCTAACACCCAAAACCCCCCAACCCCGTAATCTGAATCACTTATAAAAATTCTTTGTGAAAAATAAATGTTGGATCACTTAAAAGTCTCTATTTCTATTCATTTGATGTTGTTTTACATTTCGAAATGCCTGTCAGCCCTGTCTCCACTTGCTATCTCATGTGGGTGTTATAACCATCCGGACCTTAGGTTAAGGTTTAAGATTCTCAACTACTTAAAAGGTGTAGAGTGTAAACTTAGGATGAAAGTTAATTTTAGGCATTTGGATGAGAATTTGCAAGTAGGTGGATAATATAGCTCTTTTATAATTTATGCATGAGGTGTGAAAATTAGATTTACACGTGAATTTTTTTCCTTTTCTGATTATTTTACTACCACTTTTAAACTTGATTCTTCTTTTTAAGAGTAATATAACTTTATGTAAATTCAAATCTAATTTTTGTTAAAAGTACATAAACCAATGGGTTAGAATATTGAGCATGGATATGACTTCCTCTGCTGAAACAGAATGAAGCCTCCTCTTCCTTTACTGATGATCATGAAAAATCCTCTCTTTCTTCTCTTCTATGAGAATAAGTTCAAACATCATAATTAATGAGAACTTTGATTTTTCTTTTGGCTTTGCATGCATATCTGAAGTTTTCATTTTTAAAATTTTGATTAGTATCGGTTTGCTTTTGCGCAGTTTGTATTGAGTTCCTTTGTTCTCTGAGTCTCTTCAACCCACATTTCTTTCAGGTATCTTGTAGAAAATGACCTCTCTCTTATTTTTTTTTAATATTGCAATTAGAGAAATCATGCTTCTTCACCGATGATTGTCAAATGAGTACTTTGAATAATTTGATGACAATGGGAGCATAGAATTTGTCTATATAACTAATAGCTAGAAGATTTAGACTTCATTTGTGAGCCAAAGAGAGAGATTTCTCAACACTTGTGGCAAGTTAGTTGGGGATGAACTTTTCTCTGTCCATTAAAGTTTGGATAACAATATGAATTGGACATATTTGGTTTGGCTTCATAAAGGAAGCTGACATCAAGAGGACTCCTTTGACCTTTTTCCATTGGCTCTTGATTTTTTGATTTGGTTTCCATAAATTTCAAGAATAATGGAGTTTCTCCTCTGGAGATGTTCACACTTCATGGGGTAATAAATGGCAAGTGGCCGAATTTTTCAGAGGAACATCGTAATGTCCGTCTAGGACTTGCGATGATGGTTTTAACCCTTTTGGACATCTCAGTAGCATTTACAGTTGTTGGCCTATTATTTTAGTGCCCTACAATTTCCCCCCCTCGATGTGTATGAAAAGAGAATTTTCAATGTTGACATCATTGATACCAGGTCCAAAAGGACCGAGTAAAGACATTGATGTTTACCTACAACCATTGGTTGATGAGTTGAAGGGGTTATGGCTTGATGGAGTGTCAACAAATGATTTTCATTTGAGGACAATTTTTAATCTCAAAGCCTTGTTGATGTGGGGAATTCATGATTTTCCTGCATATGGGAGTTTATCAGTTGTGTAACACATGCACAATATGCTTGTCCCGTTTGTGGTGAAGAAACCATTGCTGAACGTTTTAAGAGAGGTAAGAAGTACTCCTATCGGGGTCATCGAAGATTTCTTCCAACTAATTCATGTTTTTAGGACCCAAAAGTCAACTTTTAATAATAAATCGGAAGAAGGAAGACCTCCACATCGATTGAGTGGTTTAGAAGTTGAAGAGAAGGTAGGGAGTATTCAAATGGATATAGGTCAATCAAAAGGGACAAATGAAAAGGTTATATTGATGAGTCAACTGAACATATAATTGCGTGGTACAAGAGATCGATCCTATTTGACCTACCATATTGGAAGGTGATTTCCATAATTTTGCATTATATGTTATATACTTGTATTTTAATGAATAGCTAGTTAAAAATTAATCTGAAATATGATTTGACAGGATTTGCCAGTTCGTCATAACTTGGATGTGATGCATGTTGTAAAGATTGTTGGTGACCATCTTTTGTCGACAATCTTAGATGTCAAAGATAAAGCAAAGGATGACAAAAGTGCACGGGAGGATTTAAAAAGCATGAACATTCAGAAAGAACTATGGTTACAAGAATTGGGTGGTAGAACTATTAAACTAAGAGCACCTTTCACTCTAAATCATAAGGAAACATAAATATTCTGTCATACTTTGCATGACTTGAAGGTTCCGGTAGGGTATAGCTCAAGATTTAAACATCTAGTGAACCTACAAAACCTTGAGATAAATGGGCTTAAGTCACATGATTATCATGTGATAATGCAACAATTATTACCTGTTTTGCTACACCATGCTTTCTCAGAGCATAAGATATTGAAAGGTGTTATTGTTTAAATTTGCAACTTTTTTAATATCTTATGTTCGAAGACCATCTGTGCAGATAATATCATTATTGCCAAACAACGACTTATCGAGGCAATGTGCATTTTGGAGAAGTTCTTTCCACTTTTATTTTTTTGTTATTAGCGTTTACCTCATGGTGCATCTAGCTGATGAAGCATTAGCTTGCGGTCCAGTTAGATTTCGTTGGATGCATCCTTTTGAACGGTAAAGCTCTAACTTTAAATATGTTTTCTTTTAATTGTATAATATACGCTAATTTGACATATTTCAATATGTTAATGAAAATTTATAAAGGGTATGTAAAAATTGCAGCACACCTTGAAGGGTGCATTGCAGAGTGCTACATTGTAGAGGAATCTATTTTGTATTGTATGGAATACATGCCAGATGATGATAAAGGTAATCACAAGAAGATACGCCAAAGGTTCTTGGATGATGACGGTGACTGTGATGAAGAGCCTTTGGATAAAGGCAACATTATTTACTTAAGTAACATACAACATCAACAAGTTCGTAGATGGGTTCTGCATTGTTATGATAAGATTGTAAGCTGGAAAATGTGAGTGGATGAATTTTATATAATAACATGTTAGTTGTATAAATTAGATAAAATATTGATAGATATACATCGTAATGTACCTGTCATTGGTTTAGGAAATATCAAACATATATAAGAGCAACATCTCCAAAAGGACAAAAAAAGAAGGGCAATGTGTCTAAGAATGATGAACCTGATTTTATTAGTTGGTTGCAGATGAAGGTATTATTTATTTATTTAATTTGAAATATTAAATGATATGCATACTCGTATATGCCAAGAATTATGAAATTCCCCTTTTTATATGCAGATGGAATCTGTTGATGACGAGCCAACTTTGAAGTGACTAGCAGATTGTTTAAGGCAAAATGTTATAATAAATATCGTGTTAATGGTTTCGTGTTGTCTCCAATCGAATAAGAAACTAATAAGTCAACACAAAATAGTGGGGTCTCAATGAAAGCCATCACTAAATACAGGGCAAGTGCTAGAGATAAGAATTACAAGGAAGATAAGACTACTTATTATGAGGTTGTCAAATAGATAATTGAGCTTGATTCCATTGGTTTTCATCAAGCGGTTTTTTATTGTGACTGGTTCAAAGTAAAGGACAAGACCAATGGGTGCATTGTTGATCCCGAGACAAATTTGACAATGGTAAATATGGAGAAAATTAAAGGAAATGATAAAGAAGGTGATGAGCCATTTATATTAGCATCTCAAGCAAGTCAAGTGTTCTACTCCAAAGATCCAACGAGGCCTGCATGGTCTATTGTTCTAATAGCCCCAAAGCGACTAATAGAAGATGTAGACGCACTTGAAGATCCTAGTCACTTTTTTTCTTTTGTTGATGAAAATGCAAATTTAGAAAATGTTCTAAAAGAAATTAACTATGAATTGTAAAGTTGAACACATTTACTTCTGATTTCCAATTTTTCATGCTTGATGGTGTTATCTACTTATTAATATGTACTTTATGCTTATACTTATGCTTATAGTGCCTTGATTATGATCATGCTTATTATTGGAAGTTCCATTCAATACAGTTTTTGTTCATTTTATTAATTGTTGACCATGAAGTGCTTATGCTAAGTGACATGTGTCATGTGAGACATATGTATTCTAATGGAGGTAGAAGGCAACACAAGTTCTATAAATACAGGTTTAAAAAAATCTGGATTTCACTACTTAAACACTATCATACTTTATTTTGAATAGTAATTGTTTTAAATAACATTCTTTTTCTATTTGCTAGGAACTTCCACATTGCCAAAACATAGGCCTATGATTACCATAAATAAATATGGCCTACCTGTGGGCGATAATTCAATCAAGTTGGTATCAAAATGTGGGGAGATTGTTCGCACCCATGTTCCTATTTCCATTAAGGATTGTGGGGTCGTACCTAAGAGCAAGAAAGATGAACTTTGGAATCTCCTTCTGGTATGAATTACAATGCTATCTCTATTGGAAATGGATGGAACACTCATTTTATTTCTTACAAAGTTATTGATTCTAATTTTTTATTTTAATAGAAAGATTTTGATGTTTCTCAATCCTATAAGGACAAGTGCCTCAAGAACATGTGTGACATGATGAGAAAGTATAAGACAAAATTGAGGCAAAAATACCTTGATCCTTATATAAGTCATAAAGAGAAATTAAACAATCGTCCTCAAGGAGTTAGGTTTGAAGATTGGGCATCATTTGTTGAGCATAATTTGAGTCCCAACATAATAAAACAATGAAAAAAGAATACGGAGGTGAGAAAGAAAATGAAAATTTATCACAAAACTGGTAGGGATGGCCATGCAAAACTCGAAGAAAAAATGGTAAATATTTGCATGTGTATATAACATATATGTCTAGTTGCTTTGTATATTAACAACTAATAATATAAAATATGTGCACCTATAGAGATGTCAAAAGACAGGGAATGACCCCCCAATTACTAGGGCTGAAGTAGGGATCGCAGGCCACACGAGAAAGGATGGTTCTATCCCCAGTTCTCTGTCTTCACATGTGGTAAATTTGTCATCTTATATTTAACTTGATAGGATAGAAAATAACATAAGAAGTTTCCTTATTTAATGAATGCATAATTTGGCAGGAAAGATTAAAAGCGATACTTTCTAGTGAAGTTGAAGTAAATTCCCATGACATCCTCAATGACCCATTGACTCAAGTATTTGGTATTGATACAAGAGGTCGTGTTTGTGGTGTTGGGAATGTTGTATCAAGAACTCAAAATTTAGGGTCCTCTTTCGCTCTTGAAAAACTAGCCGTCAATGAAGAAAATGCAATTGAGCAATCAACCTCAATCAAGATTTGCAGTCCCAAGTAAATCACTTACTTGAAGAACAAAAAACCTTGTTGAAAAACTTAGTGGAATCCAACAGTTGCTTGAGGTAAGTCTCTATAAGAATTATAGGATTTTTATTTAAATTTTCATTATATTATTTTTTTTACATGTACTTATGAGTGAACTAATAACACATTCTTAAAATAAATTTACAGCAACATGTGACTTTAGGATCCGAAGGAAGCACATCATTCCCATCAAAGATGCCAGAGTCAGTTGCGGCTTCGAATGTAGTAGCGACTAATCAGTCTTCAATGAGATTGCGGCCATGAAAATTGATGGATTGGTGTCATGAGGTTGTTGCTTATGGAAGGGCCTATATAGGGAATGGGTCCCTACAAATTCATTCAAAACCTCTTTTGGAAGATGCATACAAGGTTATAGTTGATATCATTGACAAAAGAGAGATCAAACTGCCATATCTAGATGGTTATCATTTGACTTTAGGAGAAGTTAGGAATGGATCCTTTGTAGTGTGGCCTATGAATTTTACCAAATTCATATATTAGAAATTCCCCATTTTGTTAAAATTTGATCATATACACTCAAGGGCTATGCTTTTTGTTAGGCTTTATTATTTTGTTAAGCTTAGATCATATGATTATAGTCTATTGTAAAAGACCCGTCCCTTCTTGTGGATTATTATTATTATTATTATTATTATTATTATTATTATTATTATTATTATTACTGCTTTTTTTTTTTGTGGTTTGTGAAATCTTTTCATTTGGTATCTTGGTTTTGTGGTATGAGATTTCATTCATTAGGTGTTGGAATATGATAAGGAGAGGGTAGAAAAGTTAGAATTAAAATGCCTATGCAAACAAGTTTTATTTTCTACAAACATGTAGACTCATATATACCTATGCAACCAATTATTTGGATGGATTAGATTTTACTGATATAATCTATTCTATCTTTTGATCATTTCTGAGTATCTAATTTCCTAGTTTTTTGTGGCCTTCTCACCTTTAGGGTTTCTCTCTAAAGGTGTTTTTTTTACTGGGTTTTTCTAGCTATTTTTGCCGCTACAGGGTGATTTTCCAATTGCAGTATGAAAGCAAGCATGAAGCAGCCTTAGCTTATGTTGATGCAGCAAATTGTTACAAATAAAAAAAAAAAAGAAAAACTCTGCCAAACAAGACGTGAAGCTGGTGTAGGTTTGTCTTCAAATTTAGAACTGTACTCTTGTTTTTATTTTCCTATATTTCCTTGTTATTTTATGTTTTACGCATAGTTTAATGGCTGAAAATTTGTTCAAAGCATGCATTAGTTTGTGGAGAGATTTCATCAATGTTTAAGGGGCTGGATTAATCAAGTTTCAGATGTGTTGTTATTGAGTTTTAAACTTAGCTTTGAGTGCACTTGGAATATCCAAACAGTGGAGATGTTGCTAGAAAATTGTGTTCTAAAATCTGTTAAAAGTGATGCATTGAACTTTTAGACGGTGCATTCTCAGTAATTTTGCTTTCTTTTAATATAGAATCCTTACCAACTTATCTTTAACATATGAACAATTTTGAACTGCTTTACACATCTGATCAAATTGTTGGACGTAGGTGGGTCTCGTGGATAGATTTTCAAAACTTTTGATCCACTTGACACAGGGATCAACTATACATAAGACCAAAACCCAATCCAGGATGCGTTACCCTCAATCTCGTGATCATGTACAGTAAAGATTCTACCAGCACTAAACATCCAAAATAATCTACGACATGCAAGAAGTAGATCATACCTTTGGAGATCCGCAGTGCTCTAATGGATTTCTTCAATACCTCTTAGCTTTCCACGCTATGACCCCCGAATAGGATTTCTTTTCTTAAGAAGAATGGTGGAATCTTCAGGAGAAAATCCCAACTCGAAACTCCAAGGAACTAGAAGAAAGGAGAAGATAATAACTCGTGCAACTCTTGCACGAAAGGGTTTTGGGCATGAGGGAGAGTCTTATTGGACGTCCAAGAGATTTATAGACTTCCAAATCCCTCCCTTGTCTAATTGAAATAGAAGTCTTACTTCCAAAGCAATTAGCGGCTTTCTCCTTTCCAAACTCTTATTTCTAGAGTCCAAGTCGGATTAGTGTTTTCCAATATCTTGGGCTAGCGTGGGGACCACTAGGGATTCCTTAGAAAGCTGGCTCCAACTGGAACACCGCGACCCCACATCTCATGTGCAATCCGGGTCACAATTAATTGCAAATAACACCACTATATAAATGCAATTGCACTCCAGTCTTAGAAATAAATTACAATGAAGACCCTAAACTTCCCAATTACCACAAGTAGGCCCCTCTATCAATATCCGTTGATCAATTGGAATAAATCCGTCTCTTCCAATCTAAGTTCCACATTTTATTATCCTTGAGCCCCAATTAATCACAGTAATCATCAGTACCATCCAATTAACTCTTAATTGAGATGGGTGCGCACTTACTAATGACAAATCCATTAATTGGCACAAGGGGATAATAGAGAAAGATTCCATCTTGATCATTCAACGTTCCCACAGTTCTACTACCATATACCCAAGACACCGAGGTGTTAACCTATAGTCGGCCTCACTCATTGGTGACTCAAAGCAAATGATTAGATAGAAACTTGAGTTCGTCAATGTCTCAGGATTGAGAGCCTATTGCTAGGGAATTATGAGAGCATACCTTATTATTGAGACGGAATACCATAAGGTGCATCTCATGGTCCTTCAATACATCTAATGTACCAGCACCGTGATCCAGAATCTTACATTCTGATGATCGAGACAAATCACACTATTTCATAGTGATCAAAGTGCTGCAACCTTATCAAATGAGATGCCCAGTCTCATTACTGGTTGTGAAGCTATTTAAGTATAAGATTTGTGACATATATCTCCCGCGTGTGGATCTCATCCATGCACATATATCACATCTAATATACTAATGGGACCCGGTTCAACTCATGAATCATTATGTCATATGTAGTGGTCATGTGCATGAATTAGTAAAATAACACTTATCTCATGAAAACAAAGCATGATTTTATTGATAAATAAAGAAATTAATCAATTTATTACATCAACTGATGGATTGAGTCCACAAAATCTAACACAAATGTGCGGCATGACTTTCTAATAAGCCTTTGAGTTCAGTTGTTGACACTTACTGATAGAATTGTTCAGATCCATTTGATCCAAGCCCCATGTTCAGAAGAGCCTAATTTTAATTCATCAAAAAGGACACTTAAAAATGTGGGATTGTAATTTTTTGTCTTAATAACATGAATCCAATAGAGAACCAAACCTCTGTGATACATATGCAAACTTGAGGATTCTTTTCCTTTTTTTTCTTTCTTTTTTTACTTATTGACTAATTTCTGATTTGTTGATTATCCTAGTGGTCAAGGCTGCTACCCCATACATTACGTTTACTGACTAATTCCCTTTTTGTGTCCCTTGATCTTTTCCCAGAACATGCCATTAGACCCCAAACAATGACATAAGAGTCACAACTTTTCATTTAAGGGTGTGAAGTTGACTGTAGATGATGGATTGAAAAAGAGGGTTACATGCTGGCTGGGGGTGTTGAAAGGTGTTGAGTGAGGGGATGTTGGTTTGGTTATGGCTGTTAAGTTTAGTTAAATGGGTACTCAATTATGTTGTTTGAGAGAAAGGATGAGAGATACATGTTGCTGAACATTTTTTTTTTCAACTTCATTGTGCTTGTAGCCTTGTTCTTCATTTCCTGAAGTCTTGTTCATTTCATGTTTTGATGCAGTGACTATTGGAGAACTTCTCTTGCTGATTTCCATCGCAGCAGTACAGAATGTTCATATGAGCTCTGCCTTGCTGTTGGGATATTCGAGAAGGGCACTTACAAGGGGTTTGCAGGGAAGCAGTTAAGCATATTGCTGATATTGAGAAGAGTTATATGAATGGCAGTGGTACCAATACTAAGATTAATGAACAAGAGAGAGTTTCAACTGAACATGCTGAGTCAAAGTCCACTGATTATATCTTGCCAACATTGATAGGATGGAAAGCTTAGACGAATGGCTGTGTTTGTCGTCCTCCAAAAGCAATTGGTGGCTGTGGAAATCCCCACCTGGAGCTGAAGTGTATATTTCTAGAAGAATAGCTCAAAGAATTGGAAGAGAAAGCAAAAGAATAGCTGCTAAATATAAATATCCTGAGGCGCCTCATATTTCTTCTTTGTGCTCTTGCTTTAATAATGAAGGCTTTGTTGATGTTGATAATGTGAATTTAAGAAAAGCAGCTCGTAGAGAATTTTTCTCTAAATTCTTCTTATACGTATATGTTCTGTTTTCACACACATGCAAACGCGATATTTTTTTTTTTAGTTCTAACTAATGAATGCTTCAATTGTTCTTTCTACAGCTTGAAAAAAATGCCTAAAGATTGTAAGAAGATCCAAGATATAATGGGCTGTTTGCTTCTTTGATCACAGTGTGAGTTTCAGTTTCTGTGAATGTTATTGGAGGAATTTCAAGATTTTCTTTTTGTGTCTGATTCTTTTGTTTTGAGACCGATTGGTTGCAAGACTGCAAATTCTCCTACTCTATGTAATGACAATCATTTAGTTGTTTTGTTGGAAACCACAAAGGTATTAGCAATTTTCATTTCTTCTGTTACCTGATGATGCTCGTCTTAATTTGAGATTTGGGTGTGATAGAATTAAAGCCACTACCCTTATATAATTGTAGCTGGGCCGACTGGCATGTGTGCCATGTGCCTATATTTGATGACCATAAATTGCTTCAATTGCTTGATCCATGATTGTTTTGAAAGACTTTGGTGATATTTGCAATTTTTTTCCTTGATTTCTTAGTCCTTTGTCTTGGGAGTTTTTTTTTTTTTTACCAATCTTTGGTTTTCATCAGGGCTGGGTTAGTGTTTGTAGTATGGCCCTGGAACATAAATGGTTTTCCTAGGTCTAAAAAAACAACAAGACCGTGTCTTTGTGTTTGTTAAGAGGCTTTGACTTTTCCCCCATTCATGCAAGAACAGTCCTTCATAGGGTATGTTTGAATTTTTTGGTTGTTACTATATTTGTCTTTGGTTTATATTCTATGCTGCGGTTGGTTTATTCTTCATTGAATTTAGATGACAGTTTGAAGCTAAATTTTGGTGAGGAATTTTGTTCATCACTAAAAATCTATTTTCTTGTAGTGCAAACCAAAGGATTCTTTCTTCTGTTTTTCTTCCTTTTTTACTTACATCAACAATTTCTGATTTGCTGATTATCTTGGTGGTCGAGGTTGCCACCCCATACATTTACATTATTGCCTATACTAATTTCTGATTTGCCTCTCTCGCTCTCTCTCAAAGGCTCGGATCATGCTTTCATGTCTGATGAGGTTAAGATTATTTAATCTTCTAATCCTATTACAATTTATGATTCTTTTGTTCTTCTTTCTTCTTTTTTACATGCCACTAATCATATTGGCAACTTATGGTTAAAAAATGACAAATGAGCTAGAGACGTTAGAGAAGTGGCTAAATATTTTCCTATTGCTATAGTGAGTGAAAGGAGCAGGGACAGGGTACAGGTGAGTAGTGCAATTTAATTATTAGTGATCACGTGGTTATTATTAGATAACAGGTTCCATTTTATGATGGGTTCTACTGCTAATAGTCTAGACTAGAGGCTGCCAGGATTATGTGATAAAAACAGTCCAATTTTAAGCTTAAGTGTGAAGCTATTTTGGGCATTGTTGTGCTTAATGTTCGAAGCAATTCAGAAACCTTAAAGTCAGATCTGAAAACACACTTGAATTAAGACCATATTTGATGATGAAAAAGTGCCTAAAATCAGTTCTAAATAAGAATATATCATGGCCGAATTATGTATGGAATTCAGTGGAGTATTATCGAACCAGATTGAAACTAGATTTTCTGGACTAAAATTTGAAGAAGTTTCTGGAATCCAATTCATTCAAGAGTAAAAAAATTGATTTCTGATTTGGTTCACCAACTTCCAAATTGCATGCATCAGAAAATTCCACAGTTCACATACAGTCATGTATGAAATTGATTTCTGATGTGGGTGTTTCTTGAAATCTAAAGTTGATTCCTCGCATCCTTACACTATATATTAGGTCATGCACGTCCAGGCTTTATTAGGCTGCATTGTTTTGGCTGCTATTTTCAGCGGTGCTGTATTCATTGCATTTTATTTTATGTAAACTAGTTTGGTATCCTTATTTGATTGCTCACATGCAGAATTCAGCTCTAGAAATAAGTGAGATTAACAGAATGAGTCATGTCCAGCATTTGACATGCTTACTTCTTCTGTTCTTAAGACAATTTGAATTATGTTAGTATTTTCTTCAAGTGCTTGGTTACCAGGTTTTTCATTTGTGTAGGGATATCCTTATCTAAAATAAAGCTTCCACAAGAATGTCTTCGTAAGAATGAGTGGTTATATTGGTAAACTTCAACTTCTTGAACTCTCATGTTTCCTTTCCTTTATTGAAGCTGATTTTTTTTTTTCAACTCCATTGTGCTTGTATCCGTTTTCTTCATTTCCTGAAGTCCTGTTCATTTCATGTTTAAATGCAGTGACTACTGGAGAACTTCTATTACTGATTTCCATCGCAGGTATATAGAATGTTCATATGACCTCTGGCTTGCTGTCGGGAGAGATTTGAGAAGGGCACTTACAAGGGGTTTGCAGGGAAGAAGTTAAGCATATAACTTCTCTTAGTTAGCATTCGGTTTTGTAGCAGACAGTCTTCTATTTTGATATATGTACTTTGATATTTTTTGATCTTTCCTTTTGATCTTGCTCAACTAAATGAAATTAATAATAATAATAATTAAATTGTTTGTTTTATACATTATTTTAGTGTGATTAATCTCAAAAACTTAATAACATGACTGTCTTCATTCCTGCAGCAATCAACATGGGGTCGCTATCAACACAAGGCACGGGTAACCATCCATGGGGTCACCATCAACACAAATCTACAACAAAATGAATGTAAAAGAGAGGGAAAGCATTTTTTCATTTCAACTCTGTATTTATCTTCATTCCTACTGCTTTATATTCTTCTGCTCCTCTACCTCTATAACAGGCCTCCATGTCAAATACCATGTGATGAGAAGTGGATGAGGAGAAGCAGTTTCAATATTTGTAGCAATTACTTTTTAGGCTTGACTTTATTTGTAATGAATATTATTTCAATTAATAAAATTTACCCTTAAGCAAAACATACATTATTTGCATATTTTGATGTACATTGATGATTGTACTAAATAAATGTTACCATTGATGAGCAGTGTTAATTTAGTATGAATGTGAGTTCAGTTGTTGGACGATTAAATGATTTTTTCTATATCTTTATCTGCTTGAAATCATTTTAATCATTTGAAATGAAATATAAATATCCCTCAAATATCTATATCCAAATAAAAAAAATAGTTAGAAACTTTTTTTTGGAATGGATTTAGAATTATTTAGGAACGGTTTTCATCAGTTCCAAAGTGTGATAAACTGTTCCAAATTAAATGTAAAAGTGTTCCATACATATATTTAGGAACAACCTCAAAATTTTTTGGAATGGTCAGAAACCGTTCCAAAAATTTAAATAAGGAATGACTTGAATCCGTTCCTAATTTAATTTTCTAGAACGGCTTCAATCTGTTCCAAATTTTCTGCGATAGCCTTATCTAGAACGGCTTAAAACCATTCCAAATTTGGTTTGGAACGGATTTAAGCCATTCCCAATTGTGATTTTTTGTGTAGTGTAAGTAAAGCGGACATAATCTAGTGCCTACGTGTAATGCTTTCTTCGGGGTCCTTAACTTGTTCCTTAGGACATAATTTTGTTTTTTGGGTTTTGGTTATATGGGATCTACAAAAAGACTTATTTCATATGATGTATCATATTCATATAGGGTTTGCAAAAAGACTTGTTATATACAGCTGAGTTTTGGTATACAGAGTCCGCAAAAGGACTTGATCTATATAGTAGGATATTATTAAGGGTATTGCAGGGGCATTATCCAAGTACCAAAAGTTGACTAGAGGGGTCAAAGGACATTATCCTTAGAATCATTTTGTACAAGTCTGAAGGATTTTGGTTAGAAGTCATAAGCTATGACATTCGAAACCAAAGGATTTTAGGAGTAAGAATGTACACTATACATGGTTTGGGTATGCTAATGATATTCAAGTATAGTATTTCTTTAGGAGTTTTGCATTGATACGCATTATACATTTGTCTCCTTCAAGTATAAAGAGTGCGTATGTGCCATTGAAGTAGACCTTACCGACAACGAAAGGTCTTTCCCATTTGGATTCAAATTTGCCTCTTGACATGTGTGCAGAGAATATGGGCCTCTTGACTACAAGGACTAAGTCTCTGTTCTTGTAAGCTCTGTATTTGACCTTCTTGTAGAAAGACCTGGCCATATGAGCTTGATATAACTCGATGCTTTGTCGAGCAACAAGCCTCTTTTCATCAAGGCTTTTTAACTCTTGAAGTCTGAGTTTGTCATTCTTTTCTTTAGTGTATTTTTTTATCACAGCTACACGAAAGGGAAGTTGAATTTCCGAAGGTATCATAGCTTCATAACTATAAACCAAGGAATATGGTGTTGATTTTATTGGACCTTGAATTGTAGTTCTGCAAGCCTAAAAAGCTTCAGGAAACTTGGTACTCCAACTCTTTTTGTTGTCAGAGACCATTTTTTTTAGGATTTTGCAAATGGTTTTGTTGAAAGCTTAAGTAAGTCCATTAGCTATAGGGTTATATGCCGTAGAAGGACAGTATTGAATTATGTACTTTTCATAGAATTTGTAGAATTTGTCATTATTGAATTGAGGACCATTTTTATGATGTAAATGTTTAGGCACCCCAAAACGACAAATGATATGAGTTTTCAAGAAGCTGAGGACTACATCTGATTTGACTTTTACAAGAGGCACTGCTTCTGCTCATTTAGAAAAGTAATCTGTTGCGGCCAAAATGAATTGATGACCGTGTTCCGATGGCAAATTGATTTTCCCAACTATGTCCATTCCTTAAAACTCAAATGGCCAAGAGGTTGGCGTTGGATGCAGATATTCAAATAGTTGATGAATGCAATCGCCATGGATTTGGCATTCATTACATCTTTTTACAAAACTAATAACATCAAACACCATGGTAGGCTAGTAGTAGCCTAACATTCGAAACTGATCATGAAGCTTTGGTCTAGCCTGGTGAGCATCGCATAGGCCAGAATAAACTTCTTTGAGTACTTGATTTGTTTCTTTTGATGACAAGCAACGGAAAAGAGCTCTATCATATAACTTATGGTAAAGAGTCTTCGAAGGCAAATCAAAGTGAAATTTTAGAGCTTGCTTTTGAGTGCTAGTTCTATCATTAGCATTCTCTAGTAAGACTCCATGGAGAATGTAATCAATGAATGGGTCTCTCTAGTCTATGAATGAGTTTTGGAAAGATGAAATCCATTTCTTGATCATGTTGAAGTAATCTGCTACTACTTTATGGGTGTCAAGTGGGGGTAGAAGCCTTCGTTTGACTACTTCTAACGTCATTTTGTCATTTTCGACGATCAACATTGATGCTCCCAATATTGTAAGCACATCTGCCTTGACACGTTGATGTCATGGGATATGGTGAAATTCTATCAACACAAATCTCTCTTTGAGTTCATAAGCTTTATTGAAGAAGGGAATCAAATCTAGTTTCTTCACTTCGTATTCAAGATTTATTTGTTTGATTATGAGTTGCGAATCTCCATAGACTCTAAGTGTATTGATGCTTGATTCTATGTCTAACTCGAGATACATAATCAATGCTGTGTATTCTGTTACATTACTTGAACATGGCTTCACCAATGAAGAGTGAGGAATATAGAATCTTTCTGGACTATAGAAAATGATTCCAACCTCGGAAATTAGATCTCCTAGCTCATTTGTTCTAGAAGGTCCATCAAAATGCATGATCAAATGTATATTTGGATCAATGGTAGGTTTTCATATTTGTTCAATAAAGAAGACCGGCTTGCTAGGGAGATTGTCCTTGAATTCAGAATCTTCCGAAAGTGGATATTCTGCTAGAAAATTAGCAAAAGCCCATCCTTTTACTTCCTTTGCAAGGGTATATCTAATGTTATATTGAGAGAGAAGACTAGACCATTTGGGAAGATGATCACTCAGTACGCCAGCTTTTATCATAAGAGTTTTTAATGGGTTGATGTTGGAAACCAAGTACACCACATTGGAGAGGATGTAGTGAAATAGTCTCTATATTGTGAACATTAATGCAAGACATTCTTTTTTCACAGGATGGTAGTTATGTTCGGCACCAACCAACATTCGTGATAGGTAGTAAAGAGCCTCCTCTTTGCCCTCATCATCCTTTTGAGCTAATAATGCTCCCAAGGACTGATCAAGAGCTCGAGTGCATAGGATGAAAGGTTTGCTTGGAATTGGAGCTGAAAGCACCGATGGATTTATGAGATACCGCTAGATATCTTGAATGGCGTCTTCACAAGCTTTATCCCACACAAATTCAACTCTTTTCTTCATGAGTCTTGAGAATGCTTTGCATTTCTCTGATAAGTTTGAGATGAACCGATGAATGTAGGCAAGTTTGCCCTGCAATCTTTTGAGCTCTTTGAGAGTTCTTAGAGAAGGCATTGTTATGCCCCGAGCCTGTGATTTTGCAATTAGGATGACTCCCAAGGTGCAACATACGTAATCCCGTGGTAATTCGTGTGGTACTAAGACACGTATGAACCACCATAAGGGAAAAAGCACAGAACTCACGTGTGAGGACTGACATGTGACACGTGTCCATTGAAAACATTTGTGGAAGTCTGTGTATTTTTACTTGTACTTAACAATATCCTGTACAATTCATATTTTGATATATGGTATTAATCATAAATTGAGTCTATTAAATTTCAATTGTAAATCAAAGATATGGAACTTAAAATAGTCTTTTATATGAAACATAATCCCATGTATAAACTAACATGTCCAAAATAGAAGTGTCTACATGAAGGTCCAAAATGCGGATATATGATGTGACCAAATGCGTAGGACCTAAATACAATCCAAACAAAAGACATACATATCTATTAAAATTGGTAACATAATAATAATATGACATAATGACATGATATATAAACATAGTCTAACAAATAGTATAACTTATCATGCCCAAAATATACCCATGATGCTCTCCGAAACAAACAACTGTAGGGTGTTATCAAAATTCAAATTACTATACTATACCCTGGGAAGTCTTTGAAAACTCTTCTACAGGTACATTAGAGGTGGAATTAGTACTTAAACTTGTTTGTAACACTAAGGGTAGCACTGTAAATGCAACAGTTTAACAAATATAGTTGCATATAAAACTAACATGTTATATCAATTGAATTAAAGACATTAATTAAATAAGAGTAATAGAGGCTAGGCATATTGTGCATATGAATATAGCAAGAATAAGGAATCATCATTGGAGATACAGTAGCATGCTAGTTAGTATCCACAAGCCTATGTTCTCTCTAAGAAGAGCGTTTATCATACGGTGGGGGAAATCACTAGGGGATCAATCTAACTACCCAAGGAGTGTTGACCAGCTCCTCCATAAACTACTGCAGTAGTGACATAAGGAATACCAGAATTGGTCCCGTCAAATCTAGTAAGGGTACAAGCTAAGTGGTGCCGACTCAACGTATCAAGACCATCTCGAATTATTATCATTCACACTTATCATCAATCGTAGCGATCGTCTCATATTCGTATATAAAGGGATAAAATCGGTCTTGAGATTGTATTCAATCATAAAAATTGGGATTAAATAAAATAATTGATAATCAAACAATACATACTCAAATGAATTAAAAGAGCTTAAACCCTCTTAACCTTAGTTGCTCCTATTTTGGCTCACACGCCCATGCTCAATAGAAGCTTCGTTTCCTGTCTTGCCTCAAGGTTCACAAGGAAGAATGGGTATATGATTCAATCATGTTGAGGGTAAGGTTTATTTAAACAATATAAATGCATTTGGATTGAGTGGTTAACAAGGATATTATTAGCCAGCTCTAGCTTAGATAATATGTATTTTCTTAGCCATTCAATATGGCATATTTTAAAACGTCTGGTGTCAATGTGTTACCAAAATCTTAGTGTTACATTGTATAGGGAATGGACACCACTTCTTATGCTAACACCTATGACATAATGCTGGAAAACAACCAGAAAATCAAGAGAGAATGAGTGACAGCTCTATACTCTTCCTTCTTAGTATTAATTACTGTTGGGCTAATTTAATTGACGTAAAGATACCATTTCTAAGGTCCTACATCATCTTTGAATGCACTTAAAGTCCTAAGGGTAAGATTGTCTGCAATTCATCCTTATAAGGCCTTAAATAGTGGTTAGAAAATACTTTTAAAAACTATTTTTTAAAATTAACAAGGCGTGCTTGAGTGCAGCCTTAAATGTGCTCGTGTGCCTACAGCTCTATTTCAGGAAAGTTTCGACTGACGAGTTTTTCATCAGGTCTCTGTACACGCATTTGTGTGCGGCCCAACCCACTCGGGCACATCACATCTCTGTCTCCAAACAAAGACTACTGATGCGTTTTTCGTTAGGAAATTACATGAGTGCTCGTGCGAGTGTTCATGCCCGCTCGAGCGCACTTTCCTGAATTGCAGTCCAAAATTTTTGTTGCAACACTTTTCTTCTTCATTCCAACACCTGCATGGAACCTCTGTTCCCCCAATCATTTGAGATTCATTCTTCACTTCATTATCATCAATCAAACCATTATGCATTCTTAATTCCATTTATTATCACATAAATCATTTGCATTTCCAAAATTAAAGATAGGAGAACTGTAACTTAGCATTAATGTTGATCTCATTAAAAATCAGCAAAATGAACCATGCATGTAGTAATTATACACTTATACTTGCTTTAACTTAGTGCTTTACCCAAATCAAGCTCTTCCTTTGGTTTGATGGTGAAGAAAACCTCAATAGAAGATGATCTAACCACATGTAAAATGAGAAATGGGTGAAATGGATAGAAGATGCATTCATGTCACCAAATTGAGCCTCTTTGACTCTATTGAACCCAAACAATTGAAGAGATGATGGAGTTCTTGCCTCAAGGAGTTGTAGTGAAGGAGAAGAGATGGTTCCCTACAATCCAAGACCATCGAAAGAAAGAGAAGAAGATGGAGAAGTAGATTTCCAACTCTACTTGCACATGTAACAGTCCTTCTTGATATTATGAAGAAGATGAAAAAGAAGAAGAAGAATAACTGTAGAGAAGAATGGCCTTGAAATAGGTAATTAGCCATTCCTCATTGGCACTGAACAGTTACTCAATTGATGGCATTATTGAGTTTTGAAAGGGTGTTATATCCATAGCTGGACTGCATGTCTTATTTGTAAGAATAATAATGCATGCTTGTTTTATTTTGGGTGGCTTTTTGGATATGACCAAGGGTTGATTTGACTGTTTGATTTCAAATTTAACCTTGATTTCCAAAGAAGCTTTGGTATCCACAAATCTAACTGCTGGTTTCTTTGTAGATTCCAACTTCTTAGTAAGTTCAGATCTTTTGTTGAACTTGGATAGGTTTTCTTTTCTATTGAGATGGTGACGGGTTTTGCTAGATCCTCATCCACAGGAGAGTTGATTACATCTGGCTTAGGCTTTACAGGTCTTTTCTGATACATGGCTACATCGGTGAAGCATACCTCCTTGCCTTAAAACTACTTTTCATCTGCTAAGGCTCGATGCACCTTTCCCTCGTCATCAATGTAATTAAGGCATTGATGGAGAGTGGAAGGTACTATGGAATAATCATGAAGCCATTACCTTCTCAAGAGAATGTTGTAGCAACCAAGGGCCTTTACCATGTGCAAAGTGGCTTCTGAAGCTAGATCACCCAGCTAGAACCAAATTTGAATTTTACCGATCCGATCCTGGACTTCTCCATCATAGCCTTGGATCGAAGTTTTTGTAGCGGATAGCTTACTCACTGGGATGCCAAGTTCCTAAAGAGTTGTGTTGTGATGAGGTTCAGAGCTGATCCTGGGTCAACTTGAACTCTTTGAACATGTATATCCTTGATGTTGGCCGAGAAGTAAAGTGGCCTTGTGTGCTTCATGTTGCTTAAGAGGAGATCATCTTTGGCGAAGGAAATGATGGCCTTGGAAGCATAGTGAATGGAAAGACATTCCATACATTGTTTCTGAGGCCTTTTGGACTTTGCTTTAAGATAGTTCTTCTTTATCTGACGAAGTTGCACCATATGAGTTTGATTACTAGAATTTAAAGCCTGTAGAGCTCGTATGAAGTTATTACGAATCTTTTTAAACATCTGTAAATGATAAAAAATATGAAGCTGTGCATGTATGTGCATAAGGTGTTCAATAACATCATACGTGAATAGCTCTTATGGCCTTTCATTAGCATTTGCTTCTGAAGAAGTTACATTCACATTTGGATTATTCCCAAAAGGGTTTACATAAGAAGAAGAAGGAGGTCTATCATAGTTGATTTTATAGTTATGACCGGAATGAGTGCCATCATTGACTGTGTTGTTTTGGTCAATCTCTGGATGAGTATTTCTTCTTATGGCATTGATTTCTTCAGGTTCAACAAAGAGCAAGTTGACTTCTTCCAAGTTTGCCAATTGATTTGCATTGTCAGAAGTGACTTGAGATGTTTGGGGTTCATCAGTGGAACTGCTAATGACTACCAAAGCAGATGTGAACGACATTTTTTTTTTTTTTGGAATCAGAGAGATTATCCTGAATTTAGAAGACTTCTTGAGGTGAAGTAGGACTGCCAATGCTGAGTTCATTGTGCTCTTCTTATAATTCAAGCTCACCATTTGCTTTGTGAACAATGAGTTGAGTGCTTAGTTCAGAGTTCGACTTTGAAGAAGTTGGCTCAACACTTGGTTCAGGAGAAATTTTCGCATGGAGGTTACTGCTGGTGAATCAGAAGAGATGTTTCTTATTGTTGTGTCTCATCTAATTCAACTAATGGTAAAGGATCCAAATGAACTTTTGGAGGTAGTGTAAAGGAGGAGGATCATTTGACTAACCACTTGCACTCTATCTATGTGGATCATAAAAAGCCACTGACAGTGTGTTGAGACCATGTTTAATGATGAGGGTACTTATTTCAGGATTAAAAGTTTGTTCAAAGTTCTCATCCTCGTCAGATGGATATTCGTTAGCAAAGTAATCATCAATCCGTTGATCATCTTCGAACTTAAAGTAGTTCGACCAATCTTCCTCATCATCTGAATTAGGAGGCATACCATCCCCTGATATCCTGTTGCAACTTGATATCGGTGGTTCTTCCTCATTATTTGAAATTGGAATAATAAAAAGTCAGCCAACGTAAAATGACCTCTGACTGTCTTAGGAGTTTCTTCTGAAATGGAGGCTTTTGTTGCTTTTTCCATCTTCTTTTTAGCTTGTTTTCTTGCTCAACCAAGTAGTTCTCGGCAGCTCTTTGCAAGTTCATAAGTTACCTTTTGATCTTCTGTCTTCCTGTAGGTGTGTGTTTGGGTTTAACCTTCTCCGAGCCTTCATCATTCACTAGGTTTAGATGGACCCACATTTCTTTCCTTGAAGAGGTCTTAACTGGTATCAAACTTTGTTCATCATCCACTATATCGACCAACTCACAGTTCAACTATCATTGGTTTTGGTGGAGGGGATACTGCCACAAGTGCAAGTTGTCCAAAGGAGATCATGTTGACCGGAGCAAGATAATACCTCCGATTGAAGGTTATTGCTCTATTGTTCCACATCTCATTGATTTTTTATTTTAGAATAAAGCAATCATTGAGAGAATGTGACACCATCCCATGGTATGCACAGTAATTCGGATCATTGACCGGGCCTGCTTGTTCAAGTGTCACGCCCCAAACTCGAGAATTGGGGATTTATTGTGGATTTCGAGGCGTAACACATGTACCCGTGATAATTCATGCCATGATAAAACACGCACGAACCGTCACGGGGGTGATCTCATAGGTATGTATGAGGAAGATCCATAAACACGTATCCTTCAATATAATTAATTAAGCAAAAACCTAGAGAATTCACCTGAATAGATCATAAGCATCAATAAAACATTCACTTGAGTTCATTAAATAAAACAAAGTCTGTTAATTATCCCGACTACATGCATAAAGTACGAAAATCCATAAATAATACAAAATATATCAAGTGTCAAAATGAACCCTAAGTCAATCCAAAATAACCCTATTTCGCGCTGTTAAGGAGGATCAAGAAAATATATCTTCCTCATTCCACTCATTCACATCCCGAGGTAATGCTGGGGTTCCCTTCGGGGGCGTGTTGAGTGCCAAACTGGCAATGGGTTCCGTACCTGTAACACCATGGTAACTTGTTAACACGACAGTTAAACAAAGATAAGGATACATAAGCTTAACATGATATAATAATTGAATTAAAATGACATAATGATTAAAAGAGATTAATATCGAAATCTAGGCACTTATGCATATGAGTAAGCATGAATAAGGAATCATGAATAAAGAACACATCATACTAAATGGCAACCACATTGCTATCTCCTCTCTAATAAAAGAGTAAACTGATCCGTAGGAAATCACTAGCGATCGGGCTAGGACCGACTAGCTACCCTAAGAGCGTTGACTCATTCTTCTAATAACTACTGCAGTAGACAATTGATAAAATACTCCCATTTAGTCCCGTCGAACCTCCTATGGGGTATAAGCTAAGTGGTGCCGATTCTAAGCATTTCGGAATTAATCAGATACCCATATTCATCGTATACTGATTTGTTTATACTCATCCGAAAATGTATTTCAATCTTGATAGAAATATCAATCATAAAACCACAACTAAGCAGAATATTGATTGTCAATAATGCATACTGATATGAACTATCATGTAGAGGTCAAGGTTGCTATTAATATGAATGCAATTGGATTGAGAAGTTATCAATGATAGTTACTAATCAACCCTATGCTAGATAATCCAGGTTTCCAAGGTCATTTAATGCGGCATATTCATAAGATGCTCGATGTCCTCGTGTTACCATTCTTGGTGTTATATTATATATGTAAAGGACATTTCATCTTATGCCAACACCCATGACGTGGCATTGAAAACTAACCGGAGAATCAGGAGGGAAAGAGTGATAGCTCAACACTCTTCCTTCTCCATGTTTAGTTACCATTGGGCTAGTTTAGTGTAGCAAATGATCCATTTCTATGGTCACAAATGGTCTTGGATTAAACCTACAACCTATAGTAAGGGTGGGTGGATACCTCGGTCTCCTTCTAAGGTTTAAGGGAGTAACCCATCATTAAGCTATTCTGTACTATAGAAAGTCTATAGTCAAGCATGGAATTTATTTTTGGAACACATTCTATAAGCTACAGGTTAGGCTTACTTGAGCGATTGGGTATTGGTCCGACCGATCGGACCGCATCCAAAAATGAAATTCGACCGGTCGGGTAGAGTGGCCGACCGGTCAGACTACCTTGAGAGGCAATTCGACCGATCTAGCTTCAAGACCGACCGGTCGGCCCTGAAGCACTCTGCTACGGGCGTGTTAAGTTCCCATCTGGTTTTCTCTTCCAATCTACCATTCCACCTGCAATCAAACCAACATAAAGGCTTCCATTTCACATTCTTAGGTTCCCTAAATGACCACTATCATTTATTCATCCCAAAATCATTAAAAATCATGAACCAATTCCATGCATTATCCATTGAGCTGTAAAAAGGGTAAATCACAAGAATACATAAAGAATCAAAAAATAATCCATGCATGTGAAGATAATGTATCCTTATACTTGCCTTAGGCTTGGTGCTTCACTCTAATCAATCTATTCCTTGGTGTAGAGGTACAAAAGCTCTCCTAAGAAGAAGGTCTAGAACATACATAGAAATACAAAAGCATTAGATTCATGCATGCCAAATCCTTGGGTTTCCTTGCCCCCAGTGAACTCAATGACTCAAATGGAGATGGGGTTTTCTTATCTCAAGTCTTCTACAAGAAGTGGGGAAGGAGATGAGGCTTAGTTTTCAAAGAAGGAAGCAAGCGGAGTGATGAGGAAGAAGAAGAACCTCAAACTTAATGCATGCAAGCCTTCATCTACCTGAGAATGGCAGCAAAATGAGGAAGAGAGTGATGGAGGAAGAGAAAGGGAAGGAGTCCCTGTTGCAACCGAATGAGGGAAGGAGAAGAGGGAGGAAACGATGGGTTTGAGTGTTTAAATGGGTTGGAGTTTTCTGGAATTACAAATAGGCCCTTCTGGTACATTTATATTTCCAGTTTGAATTAGTTGGGCTTAAATGGGCTGAAATAAGTCCGAATGGAATTGGGCCAAGCATAAAAGATGTCCCACAAGATGAAACTCATCCAATGCAACTAATATGATGCACTAATAATACAAAGTCATGAAAATGCTAAAATACAAAAGGTCTTGGACTACCTAATAAGGTTCGAACCCGACCTGACTACCTATTCATGACCCAAACTCAAAGGAATTTGAGTTAAATTAGCCTAATAACGTATTAATTAAAGTAAAACAAACTTAATTACTATAAATCGTAATTATCTAGGGTTTGGACCTTACATCAAGTTTCTTTATTGGTGGAAGTTTAATCTTGTTATTATCCATCAATGGCCGGAAGATCACTTCAATTTCTCCATCAAATGGATACTTAGTTTTCTTCTTTTTCTCATACTCTTCTTTCTTGATTTGTTCAGTTTTTGTATTTTGAGGCTTTTGATGAGGTTTGGAGGTTTACACATTAGAGACCTCCTATTTCTTTTTTAGTTTTGGAGTAAAAGACGATGACGACTCTATTTTTTGAGAGCTTGCCTTCTTTTGACTGATCTCTTTGAGGATCAATTTTTTATTAGTGGCCACCTTAACCAATCAAGCTAGAGATTTATTTTTGTGACTAAGTATGATAGCCTTAATCTCTGGTCACAAATTGGTCTTGTTTATTTCGATGGTTGCCCTTTGAGATGGTTGTTCCAAACATTTGTAGGATAATGCTCTCCATCTGTTAATAAAGGACTGTGTAGTTTCATTGTCTCCCTGTCTTATACTACTGAGCGTGGCAAAGATAATTGTTTGATCTTCCTTTTGGAAGTGGAGTAAAATCTTTTCTTCTGTGGTGGGCCATGTCATGAAAGTGAGTTTTGGTAACTGCTTGTACCAATCAAAGGCTAGTCCTTTCAATGTATTGACAAACAACCTTATCTTTAATGTATCTAATTTCGGTTAACTTCCAAGAAGTGATTTGAAATTCACGATACGTTGAGAAGCCAACCCCTTTCCAAGGTATGGCTGGAAAGTTGGAAGCTTATAATCTGGTGGAAATGGAACAAGATTGAACTTTGGAGGGTACTTTGGTGTGATACCCTTCTTTTTTATCTTGGTCTCTACTTTTGATTTTATCAATATTTCTTTAACCTCCTTGAAGGTTACGTGCTTTTTAGGATTTGTGTGAAGGCCCAGGATTGAAGAATGATCACCAAAGGAACCTGTAGCTATCACCTTGTGAGCCATGAGCATTTTAATTTTAGTTGCATTCATCCTGATCATTGCTTGTTTTCTTCTGTCGGTGAACAGAGGATTTAATTGAGCTTCAGTTGGACCACCTAGGTTATCTGTTAAGATTTTCAATTGGGCAGTTGTGTGGTCGATCTTAGCTCCTTGTTATTTGATAACATCACTTACATCATCATCTTAATTTTCACTAGCTTCTTCCTCAATGGTATCTTTGCTTCCAGTAGCATCGTCAGTCTCATCTTTGTTAGTTCCACTCCCCTCAGCCAAGAACACGGTGTATTGATGGGGGTAGGACAATGTCAATGCCTGAGGAGTGGATTGACTGTCACTTTTATATCCAAGATAGTGATAGGATCATCATTAGAATTAGTTTCAACATGACTTTCAGAAGTTTTGCTTGACTGAGAGTTTGAATCAGAACCTTATGATTGAGTCCAAGCCTTACTCCAAATAACTCTCCGAATGAACCTGGCCCAACCATATAAGACAAGGTCAAGTCCGGATCATCTTCTTTGACCACCCATTCCGAGTGATCTTGTGCTATGATAGTTTCCCAGTTTGTTTCCTGTAGCGAGCCATGGCTTTCTCTTGGTTTGATTAGCCAGCCTAGCTGCCAAGGCTTGATCTTTGACCCTGGCCACTATTGACCTTGACTCGCTCCCAATCTATTGGATTGGAAATAGGGAATGAAAGGATGTTGACAACACCTTTTTTATTCTTTTTCCTTTGCTTCTTCTTTTGCTAGAGTGAGTCTTTGAAATGAGCAAGATTGGTCACATTGTTAATGACCAATCGCTCAGTCTTCTTTTGGTGTTTAACGGCATATGACAGACGCTGAGGTGAAGATTGCAGGGTCGGTGCTACGATGATAGAAGGTAGATGTCTTTTGCCAAACCTTTTGTAATACACAGTCCGTACTTGATTAAATATGATTAACAACTAATTAAGGAAGTTATTAGCTAATTAATATAGATTTATTCTAATTACTGACTTATACTTCTAATAAGGTCAGATTTAGCTTGTTTTTGTCTCATTGAGTCTAATGGGTCAAGTTCGGATCATAGATAGGTAGTCTGGGTTGATTTTAACCTTAATTGGGTAGATGAGAGCCCTTTTTCATAATTTTAAATTTTATGGTTTTACGTCATGCACGCATCATATCAAAGTCATGGTGTTCGTCTCATCGAGCACGTAATGTTCATGTTGAAATCAAACTCGTTTAACCTCAATGGACCAAATAGACCTTCAAAAGACTTAACTTGTAACAACCCTATGTATGAGGACTTTTTTTTTTAAACCTCAGAAGGTGTATGTTTTAATGAGTTTTGGTACCCATTTCACTTAGCTCTCCCTCTCTTGCAACAACAACAGGCTTCTCCTTCCCCATTTTCTTCCTCATTGCTATTATGAGCAAGAATAACCTTGCATGTATTTTCTAAGGCCTCCAAACCTTGACTCCATCTCTCCTCTTACTATTTCCCTGTTGGAAATGAAGATATAGGTCTCTAATTCTCTCCACAGCTCTTTAATTGTTCCTAAGGTAAGATCTCTTACCCATTTACATAACCTTGGGTTAATGGAGTCAAGGGGCTCTCATTTCAAGCATGCACTCATTTTCTCTATTTTTTCTTCATGCATGGCATTTTAGCATCAAGTTTAGTGTTTTTATTCTTTTTTAGCCAAGAAGAGGAATAGCGGTTTGAACTCTAAGTCAAAGTAAGTATAACCTAATTATTGTTGAATGCATATTGGTATAATATGATTCATGTAAGTCTATTAAACTCTACATCTGATTTTTCATCCCTTTTCTTCTTTGTTTCCAATTGTACAATGAAATTGCTAGGTGAACGATAATATGTAGAGCTACAGGTGATAGATGGTTAAATTGAAGGTGACCACTGCATTGGAAATAAAATGTATACAGGCAGATTAACCCAGTGTTATGGGATAAAGAAAGAGTTTTGTATCAGTAATGGCTTCAGAAAATTTGAATAAGCCATAAATTAGTCTACATTTAACTTTCTAGAGACCCAAAGCCTGAGAAAAATAAAGCAATCGAAATTTGCTAATATGGATAACCTCACATCTAAGTAGGTGAAATGCACTACAGCTAAGCTGTAGCCAAGCCGTAAGATAAATCATGATTGAACCGTATATGTGGGAAAATTTTGTAAAGCCATGAATAAGCCATAAGAGCCCTAAAAATTTAGAAAAATTAAGGACATTTGGGAAGACCTTGTAAGGCTTTAGTTCCTTGGATCCTTTAACATAATCATTTGGCCTAATAGGAAATTTCTTAATATGAAAAGTCTTAAGGGCTGAGACTCATTTATGTAATGTTGTCCATTTGTTAAGTACCTCTCAATAAGTATTTATTTAAGGGACTTTGATACACTCTTCATTATGCAATGTAACATCAAATATAGATAACTGTGTATCAGAAAACTTAAAACTATATCATCATGCATGGTTAGAAATATGGATGATTAGATTAGGGTTGGCATATAAATTACCTTGATTCTATTAAATTAAATTGTATAGCAATTGAATTCTTATGGTTGCCTTTCATCATTGAAATGCTTATTCTATCATTGGAATGATTATGAGATGATCATGGTATCAATTTGTTTTAGTTTAATGTTCTTTGATATATGGTTTTCCAATTACTCGCATTGAATTGAGTAAGAATGAATCCTATGTCTAATGTATTGCTTACAATGAAATGAGTTGCACAAATTACTCAATTTCAATGATATGATTGGTAATAGTTTGGCTTTACTCAGCTTCAGTCTTATGATACGCAACGGGTTTGACTTTGGTGTAGTAGATTGATATGGTACAACTACAGTGTGCCTTTAGAGCTTTTGGATTCTATAAACGTAGAGACCCAACTATATTTTCGGCCGAGGCATTGGTATTCTCAATGAAAAGATCCTTAGAGGGAGGATATAACAAATGTAGTAGCCAAACAGTAAAGTATTTCTCTAATTCGATTCTTATATCATGCTTTATTCAATGCACAATATGCTTAGTATATAAAATTGACCTCTACGATCACTTGTTAATGATTCTTTTATATACAACGCGTGTTACTTTAATTATGCTTATACTTTCCTGAATAGTCTTATTCATAAGTTGTTTCATGGTGTTATAGGCTCAGATCCCAGTCTCGATCTTGCGAAGATTAAGGAGACTCCAGAGGATGCCTTCGAGGTCCTTTCAGGCCTCGATGAATGGACATCAAAAGTGATTTGGCTGATCCCCTCTATGGAGCGTAACATGTTTACATCAAGGCCTATCTATTAAGAGTTTGAGGATAAGGTTTCATGATATTTTGCATTAGTTTTATTCCATGCATAGTTCATGATTCTCTTTTCTTTTGAGACAATGTATATCATTTTGTTTTTGTCCATAAACTTTATCTTACTCATAAGGTGTCATGTTATGACACTTTTGTTCAACTTTTGTATCTATAGATATATATCATGTCATATAGTATGTTTCCTCTTTTTTTATTGGTATTGCAGTATGCTGTTTTCACGGGTTAATATTTTGGAAATGTTCATCTGTTAATTATTGATAACAAAGAAATTTGTAGGTGATATTGATATGTTTCCACGTGATTAATACTTGGATAGATGTTCGTTAAAATCACCTCTCACGTGTAAGTAATGTGAATATCCCTTATGTAATTCTGTTTAAACTCATGTCCAGGTGTGGATTATATGGGAGTACATGTGTCATGCTTAGGGATTAACCCTAATCCCTAAATTCTTGGGCTCGAGATGTGTATTTGTAACACGCCAATCCTAATTAAGTATATTTAGCGACTAATTGAGTAAGTTATTAGCTAATTACCATGAAATTAGCTACAATAATGCTGTTTAACGTTTCATTAGGATGGATTTAACTGTTTTATCTTAATGGGTCATGTTTAGGTCATGGATAGGTAGTTTGGGATGAGTTTAACTTTGATTAGGTATATAGAAGCCCTTTTTCATGATTTTAGACTTTATAGTCTACGTCATTCTTACATCATATTGATATTATGTTGTTCGCCTTGTTGAGCTCGTTAACTTTTGTGCTTGACTCAAATGCCAATGTATTTGTTTGTATTAGTTGGAGCCTCAATTGACTTAAACCGAAATTACCTCAAGAAATATGGGCCTTCATATAAACTTTAGAAATTATTCTGTATAAAAGAGCCCAACTGTTACGATTAGATCTCTTCTCTCCTTAATACTCTACTTGTTGCAAGACTCTTATCCTTCTTTCCTCCTTCGCCATTTCTCATCAAATCAAAAGATTAGAAATTTGCATGTGTGATTGGAGGCTATTATCATCATCTCTAGTATCTTTTATTCTTATCACATTCTGTGGAGTGAAGGAATCAAGTACCTTTTCTTTTTAATCGATCTCTAAGGTAAGATCTTTTCCCATTATAGCTCTCCTGAGTCAAGAGGACTCTTATTCTTTGACAAGCACTCATTTTCCTCATTCTTCTTTACATATATGTTATTTTAAGGTCTAGTGCAATATTCTTCCCTTCAAGTCTAAGGTAAGTATAAGCAAATCTTGGTTGAATGCATGTTGGTACATTTTGATTCTTGTAAATCTATTGGTCTCTAATTATTTTGTAGCCCTTACTTATACCTTTATTCTACTTACATGGAATACATGTTAAGGTATCTTTAAAGTTTCATGGAAAGCAAATTTGGAGTAGAAATGTAGAATGATTGAATGATGTAGGTACATTACAATGGAAAACCAAGTTGAAAGGCTCTGAAGAAAGTTGAACCCATATTGACTTTACCTAAAAAAAATCTGAAGCTTATGGCTAAGTCATAAGTATTTTACAACTTGAAATTCGGAGAGCTAAAACGTGAGAATCGTTCAATGGCTAAGCCATGGCTAGGCTGTATAATGTGTTATGGCTAAGCAGTAGCTAAGCCGTGGCTGAGCCGTAGACCAAATACGACTAAGCCGTAGAACAAGAGACGGTTCAACTGTGATTGTAGAGGAAAATTTGGGTAACTACCGCTACGTCGTAGTGCATTATACGGCTAAGCCATATGATGCCCACAGCTAAGCCGTAAGCCGCCATTGAAACTTAAGGTTAAGTAGGTACTATACAAGACCTTGTAGGGCCTTAGCTTTTGGATCCCTTTACCCTATTAATTAGCCCAATGGGAAAATTGAACATCATGAAGGGTCTTAAAGGCTGGGACTCATTCATGTGGTGGTATCTATTTGTTAAGTACCTCCCCATGGGTGTTGGTTTAAGGGACTTCGATACAAATTCCATACACAATGTAACATCAAAAGGAGACAATTGTATATTGGATAACTTAAAATTACATTATCATGCATGGTTAGAAATAATGGATGAATAAATTAGGGTTGGTTGTAAAACTATCTTGATTTTATTAATTTGAAGTGCATAGCACATTGGCTGACCGTTATTGCCTTACATTATTCCAATAATGATCTTGAATTGAAATAATCATTTAGAAATTGATTCTATTTGAATTGTTTTTGATATATGTTTTATATTGACATTAACATTGAATTGAGTAATAATAAATTGAACATATATTGTCTTGTGTTGTTCTCAATGAATGAATTGCACAAATTACTCAAGTTCAATTATATAAATGAATTGAAATGGTTTGGTTCTACTTAGCCTCAACCTTATAATACTCGGTGGAGTTGACTTTGGTGTAATAACAACCAATGCCGCTACACTGTGCCTTTGGAGCTTCCAGACTCCATGTATGAAGAGACCTATTCATACCTTAGCCCGATCGATGGTATTTTTAATGCAAAGATCCCTAGAAGGAGGATATAGTAAATATAGTAGCTAAATAGTAAAGCATTTCTGTTAGTTGATTCTTATCACATGATTATTCAATTGTACAATATGCCTAGTATACTAAATTGACCTTTATAATCACATGTTAATAATTCTTGTAAATACAATACATATTACCTTAATTATACTTATACATTATTGAATAGTCTTATTCATTAGTTGTCCATAGTGTTGCAGGCTTAGATCTTGGTCCCAATCTTGCAAGGATCGAGGAGACTTCATAGAAGGACTTCAAGAATCCTTCCGGCCTAGTGAGTAGACAGCAGATCATCTTTGATTGATCCACTACGGAGTGCGTCAAGAAAATGTTTAGGCCTTATTTTGGAATGTAATTGTATTTAGGATTTCATGACTTGCATTAGTTTTATTTTGTTATGCATGGTTCATGATCCCTTGTATTTTGAAATTGTATAACTCTTTTTTACTATTTAAAAACTATTTTTCCTTTTTGTAAAGACATTTTCCATTACAATTCTTGTACATATAGATGTGTTTTAGTTTGGTGCTATGATATCTTGTTTCATGAATGATAGTAATAAGCTTTCGTGTATTGAATACTTGAACAGATGTTCGCTAATAGTGTTTCACATGTGTAAGTAATGTAACTCTCCTTTGTGTAATTCCCCTTAGACTTAGGTTTAGGTGTGTATTACACGAGAGTGTGTGTGTCACTATTTTGGGTTTAATCTTAATACCTGAATTCTTGAGCTCAGGTTGTGACATACGTAAGTATAATATCAGAGCATGAAATAGTCATTTAAAAGACTTAGACATGGAGGAATGAGGAAAGGATATGTTAGAACTAAACGAACATCAAATATTTGACTTTATAGTCTAATATTTTGATCTGGTAGGGGGAGCATATAGGTGATTCTAAGGTAAGACTGTTTGATTTCATTTTTGCAGGAAATGGCTTCTGGATCGGGTATTAACAACAATAACAACGAGAGTGGCATGATCTTGCTATTGGAAACGGTTGGTTCCACTCCTCAACCCCTTCTTAAAATACCGAAGATTGTTTTATGACGGTAATGCAAGCAATCCAAGTGCAATCCTAGACGATGCAAGCACAAATGCAAGCCATGCATGCATTATAAGCTTAAATGGCTGCTATAGACTAGAGATAAAGCTAGCCTGCAATGTCACAATCTCATGTAGAGTAACAAGTGGTGTTCCGACCGAAAGAGAATGACCCCAATGCTCTGTATGAAAATTTTAGAAAGAGAGGGGCTATAGAATTTCATAGCAAAGAAGATGCTCTAAAAGCAGATGAATGGCTAAAGCACATTGATGATATGTTTGACATAGTTGTTTGCACCAATAAACAGTAGATCTTGCTCATCGCTTCTATGTTTCGTGGTGTGGCTAAAACTTGGTGGAAAAGTGTGAAAGATTTTTACAAGGACATGCCTGGCGCTACATTGTGGGAGACTTTCAAGAAACAGTTTAAAAGAAAGTTCATCCTTGCACATGTGTAGAGTGAGAAGGAAGTTGAATTCATGGAATTGCAGTAACACCAAATGTCCATAACATCATATGTACATACCTTTACTTAGTTGTCACAATATACAGAGGATATGATCAATACAGAGGAGAAAAAGGTCAACCAGTTTATCATTGGTCTAAACCCCATGTAGAAGAATTATGTTACAGCTTTCTACAGCCAGTTACTTTTGATGATGATGTAGATAGAGCTTACTTAGCGGAGGCTAATGCCCATGAGAAAAGAGCGATGAATTCTAAAAGAATTACATCTTTTGGTAGTAAAGGACAAGAATAGAAGAAGATTAAGGGTGGTCAGGGCAATCCGAGTACAACAATTGTGAAGTGTGGCCTTTATGGTAAGCCACATAGAACAGAGGCATGCTAGAGAAATACTGGAGCTTGTTTGATTAGTGGTTTAATGGGGCATGGATGGCTCAATGTCCTAAGTATAAACCCCTCCAACAATCATGACCCGCCGCACCCACTTCTCAAGGTAAACAGCAGCAATCATGTCAAGGCCATAACTAGAACCACCAGAATGCTCATGCTTATGTTGTTACTCAAGAGAGCACGGAGGATGCTGATGTGGTAAACAGTATTTTTTTTTTATCAATAATGAATAAACACAAGCATTGTTTGATTCTGGGTCTACGCGTTCATACGTAGCATCTCATTTTGTTGTGAGGCTACGGAAGCAGCCTAAGCCACTACCATATGCATTGGTGTTGTCCACTTCTGTAGGCAAGAGAATGGAGTGTAGTCTATACCACCCCCAATGCAATGTACAGATCAAAGGTTGTCAACTCCCCGTTGACTTGATTTTGCTATCAATATTAGATTTTGATGACATCCTTGAAATGGGTTGGTTAGCTAAATATCATGCCTGTGTGAATTGTTATAACAGGACGATTCACTTTGATTCAGGTATCGGGTTCCGTTTCGAGAGAAGTAAGAAGAAATTGCCTACGCGTGTTATCTTTGCATTCAAAGTGGATAGGATGATACGCAAAGGTTGCCAAGGTTTCATTGCCTTTATTTCCGAGAAGAAGGAGCTCAAGAAGCTCAAAGAAATCTTCATTGTACGCGACTTTCTGGACATATTTTTAGATAAAGTTCAAGGGTTACCCCTTATTAGAGAAGTTGATTTCTCTATAGAATTGGTACCAGGTACAGCACCGATTAGTAAAGCTTTGTATCGGATGGCTCCTGTAGAATTACAGAAATTGAAAAGGCAATTGAAGGATTTGCTTGATAAGGGTTTTATATGCCCTAGTGTGTTGTTGTGGGGAGCCCGGTGTTTTTTGTTAAGAAGAAGGACGTCACACTTCGAATTTATATCGATTACTAGCAGTTGAATAAGGTGATGATCAAGAATAAGTATCCATTACCTCGCATTGATGAATTATTTGATCAGCTCCAAGCTGGCGCATTTTTTTCAAAAATAGATTTGAGATCTAGATATCATCAATTAAGAGTTAAGGAAGATGACATTGCTAAAACAACCTTTAGAACAAGGTATGGCCACCATGAATTCCTCATGATACCTTTTGGTTTAACTAATGCACCTGCTATGTTTATGGCTTTGATGAATAGGGTCTTCACTCATTTCTTGGATTAATTCATGTTGGTTTTCATTGATGATATTTTAGAGTATTCAAAGATAACAAAGGAGCACGCATACCATTTGAGGAGATCATTGTAATTGTTGAGAAAACATCGATTATATGTGAAGTTGGAGAAATGTGGTTTTCTAGCTTGAGCAGGTAGGTTTTCTTAGTCATATCTGTCACGACCCAAGCCCAGGCGATCGGGGGTTAGTCACAGATCTAACCAGT
The DNA here is from genome assembly GCA_037013555.1 of Sextonia rubra. Classification (NCBI taxonomy): domain Eukaryota; kingdom Viridiplantae; phylum Streptophyta; class Magnoliopsida; order Laurales; family Lauraceae; genus Sextonia; species Sextonia rubra. The sequence continues at coordinate 14,313,722 of JASUAD010000023.1, forward strand.
GACACACATACTCCTGTGCATATGCACTTAGACCCAGTCTAGATGCACACGTACAAGAGAAAATCACACGTGCAAACATGTACGCGGAAGCTGTAGGTATCAAACCTAAACACGAAACAGACAGGAAACTCAACTGACTGATATCCAATTGGTTACAAAAGGGGCGGAAATATACAAACTGAATCCATTCACAGAGATACAGAACATGAATAACATCAATGACAGAAAAGAAGGCAATATGCAAATATGACACTGTCGCACTCTCTGCAAACCCTGAAGAGACCGCTGAAGTCTCCCTAGCTAATTGAAGGACCGAAAAGAACCCAGTCGGGGTACCTGAGCCTGCAACACCAAGGACAATCTGTGAATACAACGATTCAGCAAAGTATAAGCAGTAACAAATAAACACGTGTGGTCTCTACTAAAATAAAAGACATAAATAATCATAACATGTCAATGTAGTAGTCTAGGCAGTTGTGCATTCAAATTAACATATGCTCTATGAATCAATGTGTACGTAACATGACATGTACATACTAGGTGGCAACTACGTACGCGAAATGTTCCCAAATAAGGATCTTATCCGTGCAGAGAACACCATGGGCCAGATGGGTCTCGGTTTCCTGGGGTTCGGATTTCCCAAGACGTTTCATTCTGCAGTAGCGCCATACAAACTATACCAAAGTCACCCCGTTGGGATCCTAAGGCTGAGACTCAGTAGTGCCGGACCATATCGAGTCAACCAATATAAGAACATGCATATCATAACGTGCATAGCTTAACATGTATATCTTCTCAGAACGTGACGTGTATGTCTTGTTAAGCATATATCAAATAGATGCAAGAGGTCATACGAGTTCAACTAATCAAATATATCAAATCGAACAACCACATCAAATTGAACAGATCAAACAAACAATATAGTGGATCCCAACAGGGTAGAAAGCATGAAGATAACCAAGGATGAAGGCACCGAGGATGAAGGCATCTCAACTCATGTGCATCAAAATAGTAAGATCGAACATGCAAGACCGCTGTTCTACCTCGGATTAACCATGGACAGAGCTAGGAATATCCAATCGTGTGCCCCAGCACAGAATGCGTATAAGAGGGCAAAGACCGAAGCCAAGATGCAATGCAAATCAGATTATCTTTTAGGAATCACGATCTTTTACTAGCCAATCCTATTCTAGTTATCTAGTGTTTCTAACCGTGCATGATGATGTAGTTTTAAGTTGTCCGATGCACCCTTGTCTAGTGTTGCAGTGTATCTGGAATATGCACTGAAGTCCCTTAAACTAATACCCATGGGGAGGTGCTAAACAACCGGATAACGTGCATGAATGAATCGCAGCCCTCGAGATCATTCATGTCATACATTCATACCATTGGGCAAGTCTAGATGATCTACATTCTATCCTGAAAGCCATAGCAGTCTCTTCCTTAGTCTTATCTAGTTTTAGCCATTACTTAGGGGTAGCACGACTTAACCGTGGGGAAGCATACGGCTTAGCCGTAGGCATCTTACGGCTTCGCCGTAATATGCACTGCGGTTCAACCGCAGTTCCCCTTTGTTGTTCATCCGCAATTACGATTTACCTGTATTTCATTCTACGGCTCAGCCGTGTCTTGGTCTACGGCTTAGCCGTAGGTGGACATATGGTTTAGGCATAGTTGGGCCGTAGAAGGTCTGTCAATTGCTTACTTTCAGTTAATCCAGAAAGAACCACCATGTATTGATCCACGGCTGGGTAACAGCTGAGCTACGGCTTCGCCGTAGGACAATATACGGCTTAGCCATGTCCTGGCCGTAGAAGAAAGCTGGGTTTTTCCCTCTTTGGACTTCCAGCCATAGGTGTGTTACGGCTTAGCCTTGGAACACACGGGAGTCTTTTCTGAACTGATTACAGAAACACTGAAACATAGACAAACGGGCTCAAGCACATGTAATAGAGGGAAACAAGCACAAGATGGGCTGAAAACTTCATTCATATGCAAGAATACTCAACTTAATCATAATCAAACATATATCCACATGTTTTAGCCAAGTTATGCTTATACTTGCCTCAAATGGGGTCTAACACACTCTTTGTTGTCCTTGGTCTCAATTCACATTCTAGCATGCTCCTAGAGACACCATGCATGAAAATGAGAAGAAATGAGAGAAAAACATGAGTGCATGAAACAATGGCTCCCTGGAGAGCAACTGGGAAGAAGATGAGATGCGAGGAAGACGAGAGCTCACCTACAACAACCACACATGACTGAGAGACCAACTTGGACATGAATCAATGCTCTCCCTGACTTGAACGACAGAAGGAAAGGAGGAACGAGAAGAAGACTCGAGAGAGAAAGAGACAGAACAGTGATAGAGAAGAAGAAGAAAGTCGGTGGACTTATAAAGATAAACATAAAGGCCAATTTGCAATAAAGTCCAAGCATGAAGACTAATTCCGATTTGAGTCATTGGCGGGTTTAACAGAAATAATTGACATATTTGGCAAACGACGTAGTTACGGGAATCAACAAGCGTGACAAAAGACACGCGCTGAAGCTAAGATGATGCATGAAAGATAGCTTCTAACAAAATCTAAAATTACGAAAAAGGGCTTAGGTCTGCCTAAACCAGGTCAAACTCAACTCAACGACCTATCCAGAACCCAAAACCAAACAAAAACAAGAACAAAACACAATTAGCAACCGAATCCTCAGAAATTAGCCGCTAATCCAGATCAAATCGGGTCGGAGTGTTACATCCTCCCCCACTAAAAACACATTCCGTCCCCGGAATGAACACACATTTGCAGACACAACTTGTCGAACTGCGATGTCTCTAGAATGCTTGCTCTTTTGACTAGCTCTGGTAGGCAAGGTGCTTCTCAAGTTCCCACGAGCTGGACGAATTGCTTCACAAGAAGCGTGCTGGTAGAACGCACACATCGGCGCAACGAACACACCGGAGAGAGTTTCGAACACATCGATGACATACCTCGACATCGACTAAAGCATGTCCTCTCGAAAATGCCACGGAAGAACCACTCTGTGCGCCAGCTCACTGAAGTTAGTCTCAATCTCGAATGGTGCAACAGGCTTCGGAGCTCACTTATTTTCTTAGCCGAACATATCGCACTCTGCATAGGCAAGACTTTCAAGAAACTCAATCGTCGCATCGACAATTCCACGGCCATCTACCTCCAAGTGTCTGTCTGTTTGCATATGCGAGGCTGAAGGAGCAACGAACAACCGTGAAGGCATCTGATGAAACGGCATTTCACTAACCCAGGTAACAAAGGACGGTCATGACCGCGGCTTCAAGCATGGACTGCTCCCTGAAGAAGCTGACATGTCAGCTGATCGCCTTCCCAAATTTCTGCCCAATAGAAAAGCTCAACCCAACACGGAAAGTCGCTAGGTATCCTCAATCCACAGCAGAGCCTTTCTCACCTTGACATCGTCTCGCCAAACTAGGCTCCAACAGGAAACCCAATTCGGAGCAACACTGTAACACGACTCGAACAGCACCCACTTACGCACTAGGTCACCAGATCACCTCCTCAATACTACCTGATTATCCATTCGCTCACTCCACCAGGAGAGTTGGTAAACTCTGGTCACCCGAGGACATCCTCCGTCTGTCGAATACTAACTGGGTGCCCACGTCACTTTCAGCACAGTAGCGGCTAGCAAAATTCCACAAAGAAAGATGTCTACTGACATGATCATGCATCATGAATAGATCATAAGGAAGCAGGGGTCAAGAGGCGAGGAAACAATAAAACAAAATAGCCAGATATGGAAGGCAAGGAGTGAGTGCGTGATCCAAAGAAAAGAAGTAAAGCTTACGACAGGACAGGTACATTGATACAAGATAAACAAAACTGTGATTCGTTAAGACTGGTGAAATCGACAGCCTACAACAAACGAGAAAAATACGTCCATAGATAAGTGGAAGAGGGAAAAGATTACCTGTCAAACAGAACAAGGTGGAGGAAAACCTATAAGAAGACCGAACAGTGGCAATGATAAACAACGAAATGAATCTGGCGTTTGAACAATCATCAAAGCCTTCTGCAAGTCAGCAAATGGTCACGAGGAAGTCGATGAAGGGTATCAGAATCACATGAAGAACACGAAGACTGGTTGGACTCAGAACAACTCAGAGAGAATGCACTACTGCATCGGGCGAATGAAACTTCAAAGATCCGTCTTCAATGGTAAGGAAGCAAGATCTCACAAGAAGCATCTTAAGCAAGGAGCGGAGACAAACAGGTCAAGTAATGACATCAAAGAAGAAGTAACGCTCAACAAAACAGCCTCAGAACAAAGCAAGGAAGCGAAGGGGTAAACTAACAGAAAGAAAAAGAGGACACTAAACTCAAAACACTGACATCCATCACCTATGCACAGGCACGAACAGAAAAGAACTGAGCGCTCAACTAGACCCAATACAAACCAGTGGAGTAAACCTGAGAGGACTTCTTGATGGCAAGAGCTAGTGTACGGGAATGACCCAAAACAAAATCAATGGAAGAGAGAATGAGGATCACCAAGCAATAGAGGAAAAGAATCATAGGAATTCTACCGCCCGAAGGATGATACTGCCCTTTCCTCAATGGAAACAACTGACAACAACAACAACAACTCGATATGACTCAAAGCCTATAAGGAATCATCTGCATCTCACCATCACACGACTAACATTGGGAACTATAAACTCCCCTCAAAGACACCCAGAAGATTCACTGCTAATGATTACCAGCTGCTCCTCCACTAACTCCCCCACTAAAAGAACAGATCAGCTGCCTCACACAAGGTGGGCTATGATTACACTTCCCGAACAAGCTCACATGACAAGGAACTACCCGACCGCACAAGTAACCTCAACACCAGTTAAGGGAAACTAACATCTCGACATCCACAGCGAATAAGAGCAAGAGACAATGAAATAAAGCCACTAAGACTAGAATTACACAGTCAGGGATTAATACAGCGTAAGACTCAACCTAGAGGAGTCTCTCCATCTCCTACCAGCTCAACCGCCAAGGAACACTACCCTACTAATTGACACAAAAGGAGGAAACATAGAATACAAGAGGACATGGACAATCAGTCCCTCGAACACGATAAAGGAGTCGCTTCTAGTAGGGTGCGATGAAGGCATGGGGTCCTCGATGAAACACATACCAAACAACCACTCTTTGAAGCATGTTGACGTACTTATCCCACTGTGCAAGTAAGGCTTCTATACAAGCGTGGAAATACACTTCGAATGTCACGTAACTGCTATCCATCAAGAAGGTATATGGATAACCGAAGTGTGTTTGAAGGAGCTCTCGTACTCGTAATGCATACAATAGGAGTCGTCTTCATTTGCACACAATCGCGTAAGTGTCTGGGAGAAGATGCTTGATGCTCTCTTCTAATGTATACCGCTCTCGGGACAGTTCAACTTCTTGCAGTAGATCCACCAAGGCCATCGTCCGAACAACAAAAGGAATGCCTCTGAGGTGCCCTAACTCCCAACGGAGAACATCAATGTAAGGCTCCTGAAAACCATCCACTGCCATGAGCTCTAACACCAAGGGCACGATGTGCTACGTGAAAGTTCCGTCTGTCTTGCCTTAACAACCACTGACTGAACACCTACGAAAGAAAACGCCTGTGAACAAAAACTTTGAGAAAAGAATAACACAAGCCGACCACCCTACCAACAAATTGGCATTGGAGACCAACTGTTAGCATAACGTTTACTCACCACGTGCCCAATGCCTACATGCTTATCCACTAGAGCAACAACGCTCTGATACCATACAATACGTATGTCACAACCCGAGCCCAGGCGATCGAGGGTTAGTCACAGATCTAACCAGTGACACACATACTCTCATGCATATGCATTTAGGCCCAGTCTAGATGCACACGCACAAGGGAAAATCACACGTGCAAACATGTACATGGAAGTTATAAGTATCAAACCTAAACACGAAACAGACAGGAAACTCAACTGACTGATATCCAACTGGTTACAAAAGGGTCGGAAATATACAAACTAAATCCAATCACAGAGATACAGAACATGAATAACATCAATGACAGAAAAGAAGGCAATATGCAAATATGATATTATCGCACTCTCCGCAAACCCTGAAGAGACCGCTGAAATCTCCCTAGCTAACTGAAGGACCGAAAAGAACCCGGCCGGGGTACCTGAGCCTGCAACACCAAGGACAATCTGTGGATACAACGATTCAGCAAAGTATAAGTAGTAACAAGTGAACACGTGTGGTCTCTACTAAATAAAAGACATAAATAATCATAACATGTCAATGTAGTAGTCTAGGCAGTTGTGCATTCAAATTAACATATGCTCTGTGAATCAATGTGTATGTAACATGACATGTACATACTAGGTGGCAACTACGTACGCGAAATGTTCCCAAATAGGGATCTTATCCATGCAGAGAACACCATGGGCCAGATGGGTCTCAGTTTCCTGGGGTTCGGATTCCCCAAGACGTTTCATTCTGCAGTAAGGCCATACAAACTATACAAAAGTCACCCCGTCGGGATCCTAAGGTTGAGGCTCAGTCGTGCCGGACCATATCGAGTCAACCAATATAAGAACATGCATATCATAACGTGCATAGCTTAGCATGTATATCTTCTCAGAACGTGACGTGTATGTCTTGTTAAGCATATATCAAATAGATGCAAGAGGTCATACGCGTTCAACTAATCAAATATATCAAATCGAACAACCACATCAAACTGAACAGATCAAAAAAACAATATAGTGGATCCCAACAGGGTAGAAAGCATGAAGATAACCAAGGATGAAGGCATCTCAACTCATGTGCATCAAATAGTAAGATCGAACATGCAAGACCGCTGTTCTACCCGGGATTAACCATGGACAGAGCTAGGAATATCCAATCGTGCGCCCCAACACATAACGCGTATAGGAGGGCAAAGACCGAAGCCAAAATGCAATGCAAATCAGATTATCTTTCAGGAATCACGATCTTTTACTAGCCAATCCTATTCTAGTTATCCAGTATTTCTAATCATGCATGATGATGTAGTTTTAAGTTGTCCGATGCACCCTTGTCTAGTGTTGCAGTGTATCTGGAATGTGCACCGAAGTCCCTTAAACCAACACCCATGGGGTGGTGCTAAACAACCGGATAACGTGCATGAATGAATCGCAGCCCTCGAGATCATTCATGTCATACATTCATACCATTGGGCAAGTCTAAATGATCTACATTCTATCTGAAAGCCATAGCAGCCTCTTCTTTAGTCTTATCCAACTTTAGTCATTACTTAGGGGTAGCGCAATGTAACACTCCGATCCCCTTTGAGCCGGATTAGTGGCTCATTAGTGTGTTTTTCTGTTGTTTTAATTATTCGGACTTGGTTTTGAGTCTTGGATAGGTAGTTGAGTAACCTTTGACCTGAGATAGGTAGTTCTAAGCCCTTTTTCGTAATTTTGCTTTTGCTTTGCTTGCATCATCTCGATGTCAGCACGTGTATTTTGTTGAGCTCGTTAGATTCCATAACTGTGTCAGACCCATTTGGAGTCAATTGGAGAAGTTGGACCTTCGTGTGACTTGAACTGTAAATAGTTTAAACTTACCGGACTTTGACTTAAACTTCCAAAACTATATATATATGAGTCAGCTCCCAGGTGTCTCTCTCTCCCTGCCCATTTGTCTCCAACGTTGCATGCAAGAAGAACTCCAAGAGAGCCACGTTGATCTCCTTCCTCTTCTCTTCACTTCGCTTGCTCGGTTGCTGAGTTGGGTCCCCATTTCGATTGGGTTCTTCCTCTTTCTCTCTCCCTCTCTGTCGATTGCTTGAGGTAAGTGGGTTCTCTGCAACTCTTCCGTCTTCTTCTCCACTTGTATCTCTCCTTCTCTGATTTCTGTGTCCTCACCTCATGCATGTGTTATTTCCATGATTTGCTTTGATTTTAGTTGATTTGGAGCTTGATTCAGTGGATTGACAGAGTTTTGAGGCAAGTATAAGTACAGGATTTGATAACACATATGGGTGTTTTGTTTGATTGCTTCGATTCCTTCTTATTCCTTGTATAAAAGGTTTTACAGCCAAATTCTAAGATGTTAAGATCAGATGAACTCGTTTTGGAGACATTTCTGTACCAAATTTCTGTTTCTGTAACTATCCCGAATTGGTTCTCTGTATTGTACGGCTAAGCCGTAACATTGTACGGCTCACATTCCAGAGACCTGAAATTTGGACTTTTGTTCTACGGCTAGGCTACGGCTAAGCCGTAGATTGTCCTACGGCTGAGCCGTAAGCTAGCCGTGACCCAACTGTAACCCAGCCGTGGTTTAAATCTCTAATCAGTCGAAACTTTCCTGATGAAGTACTTCTACGGTGTGGCTACGGCTAAGCCGTGGATTGGTCTACGGCTAAGCCGTATACTGAACCGTAGCTCAGCCGTAAGAGGTATCAGATCAGAGGTGAAGATGACCAGTTTAGCTGTGTTTTCAATGGAACCACGGTTAAGCCGTAGTGCATATTACGACGAGCGCGTAAGATGTCTTCGGCTCAACCATAGGTCACTCATGGCTAAACCGTTAGGCATGGCAAATCTGAATTATAACTTAGGAGAATGGTGAGACTTGTTGGGCTCAAATACAGGTTAACCACCCATGTAAACCGGCCCAATGGATGCTTTGGACCGCATGAATAGTCTGTTAGGCTGTGACTTATTCATGTGAGCGTTGATCACTGTTAAGCACCTCCCCATGGGTGTTGGTTTAAGGGACTTCGGTGCACGCAAAGATTACATTGCAACACTTTGATGGCAACGGTGCATTGAATAACTTAAAACTACATCAACATGCACGGTTAGTGACAGTGAACAACTAGATTAGTATTGGCTTGTAATTAACCTTGACTTCGTATTAATCTGAGATGCATTGCATATTGTTTATAGTTTTGTCCTCTGTTCTGCCAATCTATGTCTATGCATTCCGCAGTCATTTTGCTTTCGTCCTGTATGTCTGTTTTACTCTTCGATCTGCACGATGCTTTGATCTATGCTGTGCTTTGACTTAATCTATGCTCTGTTTCTGGCTTTGTATATCTCTGATTTATTGGGTATTCCCTGGTGGCTCTGCCCAGAGGTTAATACGTGAGGATAAGATCCGATCTTTGTCATCGGTGAGTCCAAAGCGGATAATCTCCCTTCTTTTGAATTTGATTGGATTGGTATTAGTCTGGCTCTACTCAGCCTCAGCCCTAGGATGCCCGACGGGGTTACCTCTGGCTTAGATCTCTGTATCTCTGTATCACTACAGTGTCGCTTTGTCTTGGGACCCCGGAACCCATGAAACCGAGACCCACTTGTACCTTAGCCCGGTCAGTGGTGTTCTCATCTGCTCTGCTCTGCTCTCTATTGGAGAGAATATGGTTAACGTAGTAGCCACTTAGTTCAGTATTTCTATGTTTTGATTCACGTATCATGTTTTACTTCTATGCACGACTTGCTTAGCATACTAAGATGAAACTCTGAAATTACTATTCTGTCCTTATTCTATTTGATACTATGAGTGTTTCATCCCTGTTACTTGTATTTGCTGGATCGTTGTATTCATTTGTGTTGTCTGTGGTGTTGCAGGCTCAGATCCCTTGCCCAGCTCCCCGGCGGTCGAGGAGGCTACAGGGCCGAGTGTAGAGGCACCCTCCGGTTTGGCAGAGTGGGCCTGATCACCTCTGCCGAGTGCGTGCATGCATATCAGTGGCCTAGTTGTTTGGTTTTGGTTTTTGAGATTTTGTATTTTGACACTTTGGACTTTGGACTCTGTATATTTGTACATCTTTATTTTGTCGTGTACTCAGACTTGTATTTGGTTTTCCAGTATTGTATTTATCTTTGTCTTTTTCCGTTCCGCATTTGTTTTGGTTTCCGCTATTTTTCCTTTGTTGCTTGCTATGATATGTACAGCTTCCGCGTACGCTTAGTTCGCACGTGTTAGATCCCTTGTGTGCGTGTATCTGGACTGGGTTTGGATGTACGTGCACGGGAGTACGTGTGTCACTGGTTTAGCTTTTCGCTAACCCCCGATTTCTGGGCCCGGGTCGTGACATACGTATTGTATAGTATCAGAGCATGCTAGTTATAAGCATGTAGGCATCTAAGATCGTGGTGAGATAGCGCTATCAACTATTTGACTCGAAGTCTAATATGTTGACTTTTGGGATTTGACTAACTCAGGGCATTTTATATTTGTGTACTGTGTTTTTCTTCCTTTTGCAGGATGGCATCAGGATCAGGATCTCGGGATGAGAATCAACAGGGCCATAACGGTGATAGTGGATCGGTACCCCCACATATCAGTAGTGAGGAGCGCATGATGATGATGATGCAGTCTATGCAGTCATTACAGGCGCAGATGGCATCCATGGTAGATAGGCAGAGTCAGGCTGCCGCGTCAGCATCACCTCGTATAGACCAGCAAGTGATTTTCCAACCTAAGGAATCAGATCCAAATGCTCTTTTTGACAAGTTCCGTAAGCGAGGGGCGACTGAGTTCCATGGGATAGAGGATGCATTGCAGGCTGAGCAATGGTTAGAGCAGACTGAAGAGCTATTTGATACGATTGTGTGTAGCAACAAACAGAAGGTAGTTCTCACAGCCTCTATGCTTCGGAGTGTAGCCAAGACATGGTGGAGGAGTGTTAAGAGCTCATTCCAGACTACGCCCAGTGCCACAGTTTGGGAGACCTTCAAGCAGCAATTCCGCCGGAAGTTCATGCCTCTCCATATTCAGCGAGCCAAGGAAGTGGGATTTTTCAATCTTCAGCAGAGACAGATGTCGGTTGCAGATTATGTACACAAGTTTACAGAGTTGTCTCACTTCGCAGAGGATATGGTGAACACTGAGCATAAGAAGGTGACTCGCTTCGTCAACGGCCTGAACCCGAGGCATAAACGCCACGTAGTTGCATGTATGTGGCCGGCTACCTTGGATGACGCTATTGACAGGGCCTATGATGCAGAGGCCATATTTGAGGAGGAGCGAACTGAGGCTAAGAGGGCGGCAGGTTCCAGTGGCAGAAGTCAGTTTCAGAAGAAGTTCAAGGGTAAGCAGGGCAGTTCGAGCAGTACTCAGGTGGTTTGTGGTCACTGTGGGAAGGATCACCCTACAGACAGATGTTGGAGGAAGAGTGGGGCTTGTTTCGGTTGTGGTTCTACGGACCACAAGCGGGCCCAATGCCCGAAGTTTCAGTCCTCTCCACAGACGAGATATGCAGGATCTACAGCTCAGGGCAAATCTCAGCCAGTTCGCCCAGCCCAGAAGCAGAACCGCCAGACAGCCCGAGCTTATGCTGCTACGCATGAGGGCGCGGAGGAAGCTACAGTCGTGGAAGGTAAAATTTTAATTTTTGATGCTGAAGCTTTAGCCTTGTTTGACTCCGGGTCTACGCGTTCGTACGTAGCACCCCATTTTGCTGTGCAGCTTCGACAGCGACCCACACCGCTCTCGTACTTGTTGTTAGTGTCCACTCCCGTTGGTAAACGGGTGGAGTGCAGTGTTTTCTACCCTCAGTGTGATGTGCGGATAGCTGGTCATCAGCTCCCGGTAGACCTCGTGTTGCTCACGACACTGGATTTTGATGTGATTCTTGGTATGGACTGGCTTGCAAGATATCATGCTTGTATCAATTGCTACAACAAGGCCATCTACTTTGATTTGGGCAGCGGATTTCGATTTGAGGGCAGCCAGACGAAGTGCCCAAGGCGTGTGATCTCTGCTTGTAAAGCAGACAGGATGCTTCGTAGGGGATGTGAGGGATTTCTTGCATTCATTTCAGAAAAGAAAGATCAGCGACAGCTCAGTGAGATCCCAGTAGTCAGCGAGTTTCCGGATGTCTTTCTGGAGGAGGTGCCAGAGTTGCCTCCAGTTCGAGAGGTAGAGTTCTCGATTGACGTGACGCCAGGTACAGCACCCATCAGTAGAGCTCCATATCGTATGGCACCTGCAGAGTTGTTGGAATTGAAGAAACAGTTGCAGGATCTGTTGGATAAAGGGTTCATACGCCCAAGTGTTTCACCTTGGGGAGCTCCTGTATTGTTTGTCAAGAAGAAGGATGGCAGTTTCCGGATGTGCATTGACTACAGGCAGTTGAACAAAGTGACTATCAAGAACAAATATCCATTGCCTAGGATTGATGAGTTGTTCGATCAGCTTCAGGGTGCAGCTTACTTCTCGAAGATTGACTTGAGGTCAGGGTATCACCAGCTCCGGGTGAAGGATGAGGATGTTCCTAAGACAGCTTTCAGGACTCGCTATGGACACTACGAGTTCCTCGTCATGCCTTTTGGTTTGACGAATGCACCCGCAGCTTTTATGGCATTGATGAATAGGGTGTTTACTTCCTTTTTGGACCAGTTTGTTGTGGTATTTATAGATGATATATTGGTTTATTCGAAGACTGCTGAGGAACATACAGACCATCTGAGGAAAGCATTGCAGCTGCTTAGAGATCACAAGTTGTATGCAAAGTTGTCTAAGTGTGACTTCTGGCTAGAGCAAGTTGCATTTCTGGGTCATAAGATTTTGAGAGAGGGATTGATGGTGGATCCGGCTAAGATTGAGGCAGTAGTCCATTGGCCCCGTCCTAGATCAGTGACAGAGATTCAGAGTTTTCTGGGATTGGCGGGATATTACGCAGGTTCGTGCAGGATTTCTCTAAGATTTCAGCCCCACTGACTCAGTTGACTCGGAAGAAGGTCCCGTATGAGTGGACAGAGAAGTGTGAGCGTAGTTTTCAGATGTTGAAAGAAAAGCTCACTACGGCACCAGTGTTGACTCTCCCTGATGGTAGTGAGGGATTCGTGATTTATTCCGATGCCTCTCGAGTTGGACTAGATTGTGTACTGATGCAGAATCAGAAAGTGATTGCCTATGGTTCCAGACAGCTGAAAGAGCATGAGAAGAACTATGCCACACATGACTTGGAGCTAGCAGCCATTGTATTTGCACTGAAGTTGTGGCGGCATTACTTGTACGGTGTGAAGTTCGAGGTTCATTCCGATCATCACAGTCTCCAGTATTTGTTTGATCAGCATGACTTGAATATGAGACAGCGAAGGTGGTTGGAGTTTATCAAGGACTACGACTTTCCGATCAAGTACCAACCAGGCAAGGGGAATGTGGTTGCAGATGCACTCAGCAGGAGAACAGACAGTCTTCAGGTGTTGGCAGGATTCTATATGCTTGTGCATGATCAGCCTGTTGAGGTTCGGATGGTAGGTGAATTGGTGACCTTAGCTACTACCGTCGTGTTTCAACCTGAGGTGATTCAGCAGATCAAGGATCGTCAGTTTGAGGACCCCCTTCTGGTGACTTTCAGAGATCAAATTTCAGATCGACCTGATTTCAGCTTGGTAGACGGAGTTTTGTATTTCAGGAAAAGATTGTGTGTTCCCGCTGTGGATGAGTTGAAAGAAAAGTTGATTACAAATGCACACGAAGCCCGTTATGCGATGCACCCAGGGAGTACGAAGATGTACCGGAATTTGAAGGATAGATTTTGGTGGAACAATATGAAGCGGGAGATCGCAGGGTTTGTAGCTCGATGTTTGACCTGTCAGAGGGTAAAAGCTGACCATCAGCGACCTCCAGGATCATTGCATCCATTACACACTCCGCAGTGGAAGTGGGAGCACATTACCATGGATTTCGTCTCCTGTTTTCCGCCGACCAGTCGAAAGAACAATGCGATTTGGGTAATAGTGGACAGATTGACCAAGTTAGCACATTTCCTTCCGTTCAAGAAAGGGATGACATTCACAGAGATGGCCAGGAAGTTTGTTGACGAGATAGTCAGGTTGCATGGCACCCCAGTATCAATCGTGTCTGATCGCGACAGTCGTTTTGTGTCTTCATTCTGGAAAGCATTTCAGGAAGCTATGGGCACGAAGCTGAGTTTTAGTACGGCATACCACCCCCAGACTGATGGGCAGTCGGAGCGTACCATTCAGACATTGGAGGATATGCTCAGAGCTAGCGTGCTTAACTTTGAGAAGGAATGGGATATGCATCTGGCATTGTGTGAGTTTGCTTACAACAACAGCTTCCACGAGAGCATTGGTATGGCACCCTATGAGGCTCTATACGGACGTAAGTGCAGGACCCCAGTGTGCTGGGAAGAGGTAGGAACAAGAAGTTTCCGTGGTCCGACAATTATTGCTGAGACGACAGAGAAAGTGCAGAAGGTGATAGAGAATCTGAAGATTGCTCGATCCAGGCAGAAGAGCTATGCGGATACTCGGAGGAGACCTTTGGCATTCCAAGTCGGAGATTGGGTGTTCCTTAAAGTTTCTCCAATGAAGGGCACGGTGCGATTTGGTCAGAAGGGCAAGTTAGCTTCGAGATATGTGGGACCGTTCGAAGTCAAGAGCCGAGTTGGAGATTTAGCCTATCGTTTGACACTTCCAGTTGAGTTCTCCAGTGTTCACGATGTATTCCATGTGTCGATGCTCCGTAAGTACGTACCAGATCCGAGCCATGTGATTCGCTACGATGATATTCAGATTCAACCTAATGCAACTTACGTTGAGCGTCCGCTTCGCATCGTTGGTACCCGAGAGCAGATTCTCCGTACCAGGACCATTAGATGGGTTAAAGTGTTGTGGGAACATCATGGTCCAGATGAGGCTACATGGGAGCTAGAGGAGCAGCTAGCGCGCCAGTATCCACAGCTCTTTGCGCAGGTAGGTGGTCATTCCGAGGACGGAATGATTCCTAGTGGGGGAGGATGTAACACTCCGATCCCCTTTGAGCCGGATTAGTGGCTCATTAGTGTGTTTTTCTGTTGTTTTAATTATTCGGACTTGGTTTTGAGTCTTGGATAGGTAGTTCTAAGCCCTTTTTCGTAATTTTGCTTTTGCTTTGCTTGCATCATCTCGATGTCAGCACGTGTATTTTGTTGAGCTCGTTAGATTCCATAACTGTGTCAGACCCATTTGGAGTCAATTGGAGAAGTTGGACCTTCGTGTGACTTGAACTGTAAATAGTTTAAACTTACCGGACTTTGACTTAAACTTCCAAAACTATATATATATGAGTCAGCTCCCAGGTGTCTCTCTCTCCCTGCCCATTTGTCTCCAACGTTGCATGCAAGAAGAACTCCAAGAGAGCCACGTTGATCTCCTTCCTCTTCTCTTCACTTCGCTTGCTCGGTTGCTGAGTTGGGTCCCCATTTCGATTGGGTTCTTCCTCTTTCTCTCTCCCTCTCTGTCGATTGCTTGAGGTAAGTGGGTTCTCTGCAACTCTTCCGTCTTCTTCTCCACTTGTATCTCTCCTTCTCTGATTTCTGTGTCCTCACCTCATGCATGTGTTATTTCCATGATTTGCTTTGATTTTAGTTGATTTGGAGCTTGATTCAGTGGATTGACAGAGTTTTGAGGCAAGTATAAGTACAGGATTTGATAACACATATGGGTGTTTTGTTTGATTGCTTCGATTCCTTCTTATTCCTTGTATAAAAGGTTTTACAGCCAAATTCTAAGATGTTAAGATCAGATGAACTCGTTTTGGAGACATTTCTGTACCAAATTTCTGTTTCTGTAACTATCCCGAATTGGTTCTCTGTATTGTACGGCTAAGCCGTAACATTGTACGGCTCACATTCCAGAGACCTGAAATTTGGACTTTTGTTCTACGGCTAGGCTACGGCTAAGCCGTAGATTGTCCTACGGCTGAGCCGTAAGCTAGCCGTGACCCAACCGTAACCCAGTCGTGATTTAAATCTCTAATCAGTCGAAACTTTCCTGATGAAGTACTTCTACGGTGTGGCTACGGCTAAGCCGTGGATTGGTCTATGGCTAAGCCGTATACTGAACCGTAGCTCAGCCGTAAGAGGTATCAGATCAGAGGTGAAGATGACCAGTTTAGCTGTGTTTTCAATGGAACCACGGTTAAGCCGTAGTGCATATCACGACGAGCGCGTAAGATGTCTTCGGCTCAACCATAGGTCACTCATGGCTAAACCGTTAGGCATGGCAAATCTGAATTATAACTTAGGAGAATGGTGAGACTTGTTGGGCTCAAATACAGGTTAACCACCCATGTAAACCGGCCCAATGGATGCTTTGGACCGCATGAATAGTCTGTTAGGCTGTGACTTATTCATGTGAGCGTTGATCACTGTTAAGCACCTCCCCATGGGTGTTGGTTTAAGGGACTTCGGTGCACGCAAAGATTACATTGCAACACTTTGATGGCAACGGTGCATTGAATAACTTAAAACTACATCAACATGCACGGTTAGTGACAGTGAACAACTAGATTAGTATTGGCTTGTAATTAACCTTGACTTCGTATTAATCTGAGATGCATTGCATATTGTTTATAGTTTTGTCCTCTGTTCTGCCAATCTATGTCTATGCATTCCGCAGTCATTTTGCTTTCGTCCTGTATGTCTGTTTTACTCTTCGATCTGCACTATGCTTTGATCTATGCTGTGCTTTGACTTAATCTATGCTCTGTTTCTGGCTTTGTATATCTCTGATTTATTGGGTATTCCCTGGTGGCTCTGCCCAGAGGTTAATACGTGAGGATAAGATCCGATCTTTGTCATCGGTGAGTCCAAAGCGGATAATCTCCCTTCTTTTGGATTTGATTGGATTGGTATTAGTCTGGCTCTACTCAGCCTCAGCCCTAGGATGCCCGACGGGGTTACCTCTGGCTTAGATCTCTGTATCTCTGTATCACTGCAGTGTCGCTTTGTCTTGGGACCCCGGAACCCAGGAAACCGAGACCCACTTGTACCTTGGCCCGGTCAGTGGTGTTCTCATCTGCTCTACTCTGCTCTCTATTGGAGAGAATATGGTTAACGTAGTAGCCACTTAGTTCAGTATTTCTATGTTTTGATTCACGTATCATGTTTTACTTCTATGCACGACTTGCTTAGCATACTAAGATGAAACTCTGAAATTACTATTCTGTCCTTATTCTATTTGATACTATGAGTGTTTCATCCCTGTTACTTGTATTTGTTGGATCGTTGTATTCATTTGTGTTGTCTGTGGTGTTGCAGGCTCAGATCCCTTGCCCAGCTCCCCGGCGGTCGAGGAGGCTGCAGGGCCGAGTGTAGAGGCACCCTCCGGTTTGGCAGAGTGGGCCTGATCACCTCTGCCGAGTGCGTGCATGCATATCAGTGGCCTAGTTGTTTGGTTTTGGTTTTTGAGATTTTGTATTTTGACACTTTGGACTTTGGACTCTGTATATTTGTACATCTTTATTTTGTCGTGTACTCAGACTTGTATTTGGTTTTCCAGTATTGTATTTATCTTTGTCTTTTTCCGTTCCGCATTTGTTTTGGCTTCTGCTATTTTTCCTTTGTTGCTTGCTATGATATGTACAGCTTCCGCGTACGCTTAGTTCACACGTGTTAGATCCCTTGTGTGCGTGTATCTGGACTAGGTTTGGATGTACGTGCACGGGAGTACGTGTGTCAATGGTTTAGCTTTTCGCTAACCCCCGATTTCTGGGCCGGGGTCGTGACACGCGACTTAACCGTGGGGAAGCATACGGCTTAGCTATAGGCATCTTACGGCTTCGCCGTAAGATGCACTGCAGCTCAACCACGGTTCCCCTTTACCGTTCATCCGCAATTACGGTTCACCCGTATTTCGTTTTACGGCTCAGCCGTGTCTTGGTCTACGGCTTAGCTGTAGGTGGACATACGGTTTAGGCATAGCTGGGCCGTAGAAGGTCTGTCAATTGCTTACTTTCAGTTAATCCAGAAAAAAACACCATGTACTGATCTACTGTTGGGTCACGGCTGAGCTACGGCTTTGCCGTAGGACAATATATGGCTTAGCCATGTCCTGGCCGTAGAAGAAAGCTGGGTTTTTCCCTCTCTGGACTTTCAGCCGTAGGTGTATTACGGCTTAGCCGTGGAACACACGGGAGTCTTTTCTGAACTGATTACAGAAACACTGAAACATAGACAAATGGACTCAAGCACATGTAATAGAGGGAAAAAAGCACAAAATGGGCTGTAAACTTCATTCATATGCAAGAATACTCAACTTAATCATAATCGAACACATACCCACATGGTTTAGCCAATTTATGCTTATACTTGCCTCAAATGGGGTCTAACACACTCTTTGTTGTCCTTGGGCTCAATTCACGTTCTAGCATGCTCCTAGAGACACCATGCATGAAAATGAGAAGAAACGAGAGAAAAACGTGAGTGCATGAAACAATGGCTCCCTGGAGAGCAACTGGGAAGAAGATGAGATGCGAGGAAGACGAGAGCTCACCTATAACAACCACACATGACTGAGAGACCAACTTGGACATGAACCGATGCTCTCCCTGACTTGAACGACGGAAGGAAAGGAGGAACGAGAAGAAGACTCGAGAGAGAAAGAGACAGAACAGTGACAGAGAAGAAGAAGAAAGTCGGTGGACTTATAAAGATAAACATAAAGGCCAATTTGCAATAAAGTCCAAGTATGAAGACTAATTCCGGTTTGAGTCATTTGCGGGTCTAACGGAAACAATTGACATATTTGGCAAACGACGTAGTTAAGGGAATCAACAAGCGTAACAAAAGACACGCGCTGAAGCCAAGATGATGTATGAAAGATGGCTTCTAACAAAATCTAAAATTACGAAAAAGGGCTTAGGTCTACCTAAACCAGGTCAAACTCAACTCAACTACCTATCCAGAACTCAAAACCAAACAAAAACAAGAACATAACACAATTAGCAACCAAATCCTCAGAAATTAGCCACTAATTCAGATCAAATTGGGTCGGAGTGTTAGAATATCATTTCACGAGATGGTTTGATAGTTGATCCAGCAAAAGTAGAGGCAGTTTTAAATTAGCTAAGTCTAAAAACTGTGATAGTGATCAGAAGTTTTCTTGGACTTGTAGGCTATTATAGAAGATTTGTTTAACATTTTTTGAAAATATCTGCCCCCCTAAAAAAGTTAACTCGAAAGACTATGCCATTTACTTGGAGTGAAGAATGTGAGACAAGTTTCAAAACTCTAAAATAGAAGTTAACTACCACTCCAATGTTAACAGTACCGGATAGGAGTGAAGGATTTGTGATTTGTTCAATTGCTTCTCAAATTGGGGGCTGGGGTGTGTTTTGATGCAAAATGGTAAGGTCATTGTGTATGGCTCTAAACAGTTAAAGGAGCACGAAAAGAACAATGTCACGCATGATCTGGAGATAGTAGCTATCGTGTTCACATTAAAACTTTGGCGACATTACCTATATGGGGGAAAGCTTAAAGTTCATTCAGATCACCACAGTTTGCAGTATTTATTTAAGTAGCATGATTTGAATATGAGGCAATGTAGATGGCTTGAGTTTATAAAAGATTATGGCTTCCGTATCAAGTATTATCCAGGAAAAAAGAATGTTGTGCAGATGCTCTTAGCAGGAAGTCAATAAGTCTCAGTGTCTTATTTAGCTCAACATTGTTCATACAAAATGAATTCAAGGACATGCCTATAGAGGTCAGTTTGGTGGACAACTTGGTGATGTTTGCAAGTACTATTGCCTTCCAACCTAAAATAATTCAAGCGATCAAAGATAGATAGTTTGAGGATCCTAGTCTAGTAAAGATTAAAGATCATTTAGTAGATAGACTAGATTTCCATCTGGATGATGGTGTTCTGTATTTTAAAAACAGATTGAAATACAGATTGTGTGTACCGGCTCACGATGGCATGAAAGAGAGTCTAATGACAGATGCACACTATGCTAGGTATGCGATGTATCTTGGTAGCACGAAGATGTACCGGAATCTAAAGGATTGGTTTTGGTGGACTAATATGAAGAGAGAAATCACAATTTGTGGTTAGGTGCCTTACATGTCAGAAGGTGAAAGTTGACCATCAGAGACCTCCTAGTTCCTTACAATCGTTGCATATTCCTCAATGGAAAATGAAGCATATCACGATAGATTTTATCTCTGGTTAACCCTTAACAAGTAAGAAGAATAATGCAATTTGGGTGATTGTGGATAGACTAACAAAATCAACTCATTTCATTCCATTAAAAAAGGGTATGACTTTCTCGGAAATGGCCAAGAAGTATGTGGACGAGATTATAAGGTTGTACAGTACGTCAGTGTCCATAGTTTCTGTTTGTGACAACAGATTTGTATCATCCTTTTGGAAGGCTTTTCAAGAAGTTATGGGTATTAAACTTAGTTTTAGTATAGCATACCACCCATAAATTGATGGACAATATGAATGCACTATTCAGACTTTAGAAGACATGTTGCGTGTTAGCGTTCTAAATTTTGACAAGAAATGGGATAAGTACCTATCATTGTGTGAATTTGCATATAACAACAGCTTCCATGAAAGCATTGTCATGGCTCCATTTGAGGCATTGTATGGATGTAAATGTTGGAGTCCAGTTTGTTAGGAAGAAGTTGGAACTAGAAGTTTCCATGGACCGATTATCATCGCTGAAACTACAGAAAAGGTGTAGAAACCAAGTGAAGATTTGAAACTTGCTCGTTCAAGATAGAAGAGCTATACTGATACTTGTAGAAGAGATTTGGAGTTTCAGATTGGTGATTGGGTTCTTCTAAAGGTTTCTTTTATGAATGGTACGATTTGTTTTGGTCAAAAAGCCAAGTTGGTTCCGATGTTTATAGCCCCATTCGAAATTAAGAGCAGAGTTAGTGATTTGGTGTAAGGACCTGAACCTCAATAATCTTGATTTACGTTAATTAAGTTCGTTATATACTAATTGAACTCGATTGAGGCTAATTTAATCCAAAACTTATCGGTTTGGGCCTCGAATAAGTAGTTGGGCAGAGTTTGGACCCCACTTAAGTAGTTAAGGGCTTTTTTGTAATTTATCCTTGCACCTCTTGGACACCTCATCCATTTCCTTACGTGTAATTTATCGCGCAGATCATCTTTCGCGTTGGGCCCGAGTTGATTCAGACTCATTCTAGGCCAATTGAGGTCCTCCGAACTAAACTGAAATTTCTGGAAACAAGTGGGCTTGCATGTAACTCTCAGGAAATTATGTTTAAATGGGAGCTCGACGTGTCTGCTCCTTCTTTCTTCATTTCCTTTGTTCAGCTGTTGGAACTCTTGCACTCCATCTCTCTCCATTTCACCTTAGAACTGGGAAGAGAGAATTAGAGTTTGCATGTGATGTTTTGGCATCTATCTTCTTCATCTTTTTCTTTGGGCACTTCCATCTCCCTAGAAATCACACTCTTCTCTAAGCTATAGACATAAGGTGAGAATGATATTTCAGATTCATCTCTGTAAGCTTGTTAGAGTCTAAGAGACTCAACCACATGACATGCATGTGAGCTTGAACCTCATTTCCCTCCTTACATGTTCCATTGTAGAGAACCCATTTCGATTTGGAGTTTTTCCTTTTCACCCACACGACAAGAAGAGTTAGGAAGGTGCTAAACACTGTAACAAGGCAAGTACTTAAGCTTATATGCACTGCATGTGTAATTGTTCATTGCATGTTAAGTTAGTTTGTTTCTTGTTGCATTTTCTTCTTAATGTGTGTGTTTGAATCAAGTAGGAATAATGGAAAATGGGAATAGAGGGTGTGGGAGTACAGAATATCTTAATTGGATGCTACTAATGAGTTACAGAACCCCCTCCAAATATAGGTTCTGTACTGACTGTAATCGGGATTGAGCTACAGAACTATGTCCAGGTTTTTGAAGCTTACGGCGAAACTACAGCTAAGCCGTGAGCATTTACGGCTCAAAGTCCAGAGAGCAGCAAAACCTGATTTTGTACTACGGCTCACATACGGCTAAGCCGTGTATTTCACTACGGCTAAGCCGTATCCAGCCCGTAACATAGCCGTAGGTCTCCCTATGGCGAGCTTTCCAGGGAGCTCATGAAACCTAGTTCTTCTACGGCTTGCAGACGGCTGCACTGTGGAATACACTACGGCTAAGCCGTGAATTCCCCGTCCCCTAGCCGTAAGCTTAGCTCGGCTAAGCCGTAGGACAATATACGGTTGGACCGTAACTGCGCCGAAAATGCAGATGAATTTTTGAATCCCTCGGCTAAGCCGTAGCCTTGTATGCGGTTAAGCCGTAAGAACCCAATGAATGTAGGATGTTAGGAACCTCAATGATATTGTAGGGCCTTAGTGTTGGTACCTTCTATACCTTCGCATTGGCCACTGGTAATTTCATGTTGGAATGAATGAATGATTTATGAATGATCTCCCAATGGCAAGTCATGGACGTTGGCATGAGAAAGGGTGTCCCATATGCACACAAGGTAATACCAAGACACGGTAACACAACGACACCAAACTTCTCATGTGTACATCGTGTTGAATGTCCTTGGGGACCAAGTGGAATACATCCATATTGCTATGATATATCACCTTCAGCATGATTGTTATCCAATTCTTTCCTCTAGCAAAACCCAAGGCAATTCAGACTTGAGCTTCTAATGAATGCGTGTCTGACAAGTCATAGCTTCTACTGAGTGTGTGCTTGTTAACCAAGGGTATAGCCGAGGTTCGAGCCTTGTAGCTCATATGTATTTGCTTCGTTTCATTATGCATATGCTTCATTTTCTTTATTATTTTATTGTCGTTGTTACCACTATACCCTTAGACTAATGTTCCTTACACATGATATGACTAGTATGATTGCTTCCGAGTCGGCACCACTTAGCTTTTGTCCTTTTGGATATATGTAAGTCACCACTGCAGTAGGTTTACGGAGGGGTTGTCGACATTCCTCGGGAAGCTAGCCTAATCCCCTAGAGACCCATACGATATGTATGCTCCATTTTTGGGAGAATAGAGCATCGTGGTTGCCAATCAGTATGTATGACATTTAAGTGGTAATTCCTCACTCATGCATCATGTTTAGTGACTGTCCTTGTTACTATATTATATTGTTTCATTTCACATGCCTTAGTACTTGCTTAACCGTCGTGTTAACAGTGTTACCCTTGGTATTGCATGTCCAGATCCCGGTCCCAACGAGGACACTGACGCACCCTCGGAGGATACCCCAATGGTACCTCGGGGTGTAGGCGAATGGATGGATGGTGATGTCTATTACTAGCCATCCTACGGAGCGCGTCTATTCTCGAGATATCATGCTGGGAATTTTTGTATCACCTCTTTAAGAACCTTTTGCGAATGTACTTAAAGACTTTTAAAGACTTTAACTCTACTGTATGTTATATGTTTACTTATGAAAGCATGTGCTCTTGATAATTACCGAGTATTGCACAGGACCTCATAAATGATAAGTTATGTTTGTACGTGTGTCAGCATACCTCACACGTTCCTGTGGAATCTCCCTTGTAGGAATTCATGCATAATTCTTTAGGGCACGGATTTCTACGGGATTACGTATCCACGCCCTGGGGGCCCACTCAAATCCCCAAATTCCCGGGATCGGGGCATGACATTTGGCCCACAGACTAGCACTTCCTGTTGGGTTCTTTGGAGTTCATGATGTGTTTCATGTATCGATGCTCCGTAAGTATGTTAGAGATTCTACTCACGTCATTTGGTATGATGATGTCCAGATTCAGTCGGATGTGTCTTACGTTGAGCGTCCACTCCGTATCGTGGGCATAAGAAAATAGGTACTACATACAAGGACCATACGATTGGTCAAAGTCCTTTAGAAGTATCATGGTCCGAAGGAGGCAACGTGGGAACTTCAAGAACAAATGGCTCGATAATATCCCGACTTCTTCACACATGTATGTTTCATTTAGAGGGCTGAATGATTTTTAAGCGGAGCAAGATGTAATACTCTGATCCCAATTAAGCATGTTTAGTGACTAATTGAGTAAGTTATTAGCTAATTACCATGGAATTAGCTTAAATAATGCTGTTTACTTGTCATTAGGATAAATTTAACTGTTTTGTCTTAATGGGTCATGTTTAGGCCATGGATAGATAGTTTAGGATGAGCTTAACTTTGATTAGGTAGATAAAAGCCCTTTTTTTTTTTTTTATAATTTTAGACTTTATGGTCTACGTCATTCATACATCATATTGATATCACCGTGTTCGTCTCGTTGAGCTCATTAACTTTTGTGCTTGACTCAAACACAAATGAATTCGTTTGCATTATTTGGAACCTCAATTGACTTAAATCGAAATTACCTTAAGAAATATGGGCTTTCTTATAAGCATTGTTTGATTCGCGGTCTACGCATTCGGACGTAGCACCTTATTTCGCTGTTAAGTTACGAAAGTAGCCTAAGTAACTACTATATGTGTTGATAGTGTCTACTCCTATATGCAAGAGGGTGAAATATAATCTATACTACCCCTAGTGTGATGTCTGAATCGAGGGTTGTCAACTCCCAGTTGACTTAATTTTACTATCTATATTAGATTTCAATTTCATTCTTGGTATGGATTGGCTAACGAGATATCGTGCCTGTGTGGATTATTGCAATAGGACACTAACTTTAATCTGGGTGACTGGTTCATTTGCAAAGAGGTTAAGAAGAAATTGTCTAAGTGAGTTATCTCTGCATTTAAAGCGGATAGAATAATACACGAGGGATGTGAAGGCTTCATTTCCTTTATCTTTGAAAAGAAGTAACTAAAAAAGCTTGAGGAAGTCCCTGTCATTTGTGAATTTCTGAACGTATTCCCTAATGAAGTCCCTGGATTACCTTTGGTGAGAGAGGTTGACTTTTCTATTGACCTTATGCCCAGTACAGCTCTAATCAATAAATCTTCATACAGGACGGCTCCTGTAGAGTTACAAGAATTGGAGAAACAGTTATAAGATCTGATTGATAAGGATTTCATACACCTTAGTGTGCCATCGTGGGGAGCCCCGGTATTGTTTGTGAAGAAAAGGATGGTACTCTTAGAATGTGTGTCACTACCGACTTTTGAACAAGGTGACTATCAAGAACAAGTACCAACTAGGTATATTGATGAGTTGTTTGATAAACTGTAGGGTGATGGTAATTTTTTGAAAGTAGATCTGAGATCTGGCTATCATCAGTTGAGGATTAAGGAGGATGATATTGCCAAAACAACCTTTTGAACAAGGTATGGCCATTATAAATTTTTCGTAATGCCTTTTGATTTGACTAATGCATCTGCTGTGTTTATGGTTTTAATAAATAGAGTCTTCGCTCTTTTCTTGGATCAATTCATTGTGGTCATTATCGATGATATCTTAGTATATTTTAAGACAACAGAAGAGCATGCAGACCATTTGAGGAAGTCACTATAGTTGTTGAGAGAACATCAATTGTATGTGAAATTAGAGAAATGTGATTTTTGGATTGAACAGGTAGCTTTTCTAGGTCATATCATTTCGTGAGATGGTTTGCTAGTTGATCCAATAAAGGTTGAAGCCACTATAAATTGGCAGAGTCTAAAGAATGTGATGGAGATCAGAAGTTTCTTTGGACTTACAGGTTATTATAGAAGATTCATTCAAGACTTTAAAAATATCTACCCCATTGATCAAACTAAGTCGAAAGAATGTGTCATTTGTTTGGAGTGAAGATGTGAGTCAAATTTTATAACTTTAAAGGAGAAGTTAACTACCGCCCCAGTGTTAACACTACCTGATGGAAGTAGAGAATTTATAATTTATTTAGATGCTTTTAGAGTTAGATTGGGGTGTGTGTTGTTATAAAATGGCAGAGTTGCTTATGGCTCTAGACAACTAAAAAAGCATGAAAAAAATTATACCACATATGATTTAGAGTTAGTAGCTATTATGTTTGTTTTGAAACTTTGGCGACATCACCTGTATGGTGAAAAGTTTGAAGTTCATTCGATCATCATAGTCTGCAGTATCTTTTTGAATAGCATGATTTGAATATGAAGCAACAAAGATGGCTTGAATTCATTAAGGATGATGACTTCCATATCAAATATCATCTAGGACAGAGGAACGTCGTGGCAGATGCCTAAGCCAGAAGACAGTAAACCTAAATACCTTGTTGAGTACAGTACTATTCATACAAGATGAATTTAAAGGCATACCAGCTGAAGTGAAAATGGTAGATAACTCGGTGATATTAGTAAGTACAATTGGCTTTCAACCTGAAATAATTCAAGTAATCAAAGATAGACAATTTGAGGATCCTAAATAGGTAAGAATTAAAGATCATATCACCGAAAGACCAGATTTCTATTTGGAAGACGGTGTGCTCAATTTTAGGAACAGATTTTGTGTGCCAGCTCATGATGGTATGAAAGAGAGCATTATGATTGTACACACTATGCTAGATATGCAATGCAGCTTGGTAGTACAAAGATGTGCTGGAATTTGAAGGATCATTTTTTGTGGAACAACATGAAAAGGGAAATAGTGGGACTCATAGCTAGATGCCTTACATGTCAAAAGGTGAAAGTTGACCATCGAAGACCTCCTAGTTTCTTGCATCCATTATATATTCCTTGGTGGAAATGGGAACATATTACTATAGATTTTGTGTCTAGTTTACCCATAACTAGCAAAAAGAATAATGCGATTTGGGTGATTGTTGATAGACTAACAAAGTCAGCTCACTTTATTCCCTTTAAGAAAGGCATGATGTTCTCTAAAATGGCTAAGAAGTTTGTAAATGAGATTGTAAGGTTTAATGGTATGCTAGTATTTATATTTCTGATTGTGACAGTAGATTTATATCATCTTTTTGGAAGGCTTTTTAAGAAGCTATGGGTACCAAACTTAGTTTTAGTACCGTATACCATCCACAGACTAATGGATAGTCCGAATGCACTATTCAGACATTGGAAGATGTGTTGCATGCCAGTGTCCTAAACTTTGATAAAGAGTGGGCTAAGCATCTATCATTGTGTGATTTTGCATACAACAATAGCTTCCATGAGAGCATCAGCATAACCCCATTTGAGGAATTATACAGATGTAAATTTCGAAGTCCTGTTTGTTGGGAAGAAGTGGGAACTAAAGGTTTTCATGGACCAACTATAATCATTGAAACTACTAAAAAGGTGCAAAAAGCGATTGAAAATTTGAAAGTTGCCCGTTTATGGCAAAAGAGTTATGCAGATAGTCGTAGAAGATACTTAGAATTTCAGATTGGTGATTGGATGCTTCTAAAGGTTTCTCCTATGAAAGGTACAAACCGTTTTGGCTAGAAGGGCAAGTTAGCCCCAAGGTATGTAGGCCAATTTGAAATCAAGAGCAGAGTTGGTGATTTGGCCTACAGACTAGCACTTCCTGTAAAGTTCTCCAAAGTTCATGATGTGTTTCATATTTCGACGGTCCACAAGTATGCTAAAGATCCTACCCACATCATTGGGTTTAATGATGTGCAGATTCAGTCGGAAGCATCATACGTTGAGCGTTCGCTCCATGTCGTGGGCACGAGAGAGCAAGTACTACGTACAAGGACCATATGATGGGTTAAACGCATTTGGAAGCACCATGGTCCTGATGAGGCCACTTGAGAGCTTGAGAAATAGATGGCTCAACAGTATCCTGATCTCTTCACGCATGTATGTTTCATTCAGAGGATTGAATGATTCCTAATAGTGGAAGGATGTAACCCACCAAACCTAATTAAACATGATTAATGACTAATGAAGAAAGTTATTAGCTAATTAGTATAGATTTATTCTAATTAATTACTTATACTTCTAATAAGGTTAGATTTAACTTGTTTTTGTCTTACTGAGTATAATAGGTCAAGCTCGGATCATAAGTAGGTAGTTTCGGTTGAGTTTAACCTTAATTAGGTAGATGCAAGTCCTTTTTCATAATTTTAGCTTTCATGGTTTTATGTCATGCATGCATCATATTGAATCGTGTTCGTCCCATCGAGCACAGCAACTTTCACGTTGAAACCAAACTCGTTTAACCTCAATTGCACTAAATAGAATTTCAAATGACTTAACATGTAATAACCCTATGTATGAGGACTTTCTTGTAAGCCTCAAAAATTGGATGTTTACATGGGTTTCAGTACCCATTTTATTCTCCTCTCCCTCTATTGCAATAATAGTAGGCTTCTCCTTCCCCATCTTGATCCTCATTGCTACTATGAGCAAGACTAACCTTGCATGTATGTTCTAAGGCCTCCAAACCTCAATTCTATCTATCCTCTACCTATTTTTCGTGTTGGAATTGAAGATATAGGTCCCTAATTCTCTCTACAACTCTCTAGTTGTTCCTAAGGTAAAATCTCCTACTCTTTTAGAGAACACTTGGGTTAATGGAGTCGAGGAGGCTCTCATTTAAAACATGCACTCATTCTCTCTTATTTTTTTTTTCATGCATGGTATTTTAGGGTCAACTTCGGTATTCTTCTTCTTTTTCTTGAGCTAAGAGGAGAAATAGTGGTTTGAACTCTAAGTCAAGGTAAGTATAAGCTAATTATTGTTGAATGCATGTTGGTATAATGTGATTCATGTAAGTTTATTAAACTCTACATCTGATTTTTCAACCCTTTTCTTCTTTGTTTCCAATTGTTCAACGAAATTACTAGGTGAATGCTAAAATATAGAGCTATAGGTGATAGATGGTTAAATTGAAGGTGACCATTGCATTGGAAACGAAATGCATACAGGTAGATGAACCCAGTGTTATGGGATAAAAAAAAGAGTCTTGTATCAGAAATGGTTTCAGAAAATTTGAAGCTTACGGCTAAGCCATAAAGTACTCTACGGCTAGCTTTCCAGAGACCCAAAACTTGACAAAAATAAAATAGTCGAAATTTTCTTATACAGCTAACCTCATGGCTAAGTTGTAAAATGCACTGTGGCTAAACTGTAGCCAAGCAGTAGGCTACCTATGGCTAAGTCGTAGGATAAATCACAGTTGTGGGAAAATTTTGTAAAACCACGGCTAAGCTATGGCTTATTCACAGCTAAGTCATAAGAACCCTGAAAATTTAGGAAAATTTAGGACATTTGGGAAAACCTTATAGGGTCTTAGTTCTTTGAATCCTTTAACCTAATCATTTGGCCTAATGAGAAATTTCTTAACACGAGGAGTCTTGAGGGTTAAGACTCATTCATGTAATGTTATCCATTTGTTAAGCACCTCTTCATAGGTGTTGGTTTAAGGGACTCTGATACACTCTTCATTACGCAATGTAACATCAAATAAGGACAATTACTTATCAGATAATTTAAAACTACATCATCATGCACGATTAGAAACAATGGATGACTAGATTAAGGTTGGTTTGTAAATTATCTTAATTCTACTAAACTAAATTTCATAGCATATTGAATTCTTATGGTTGTTTTATGTCATTAAAATGCTTATTCTATCATTGGATTGATTATGAAATGATCTTGGTATGAATTGATTTTAGTTTAATGTTCATTGATATATGGTTTTGCAATTACTTGTATTGAATTGCGTAAGAATGAATCGTATGTCTAACGTATTGTTTATAATGAAACGAATTGTATGAATTATTCAATTTCAATGATAAGATTTGTAATAGTCTGACTTTATTCTGCTTCATCCTTATGATATGCGACGGGGTTGACTTTGGTGTAGTAGATTGATATAGTGCCGCTATAATATGCCTTTAGAGCTTTTGGATTCTATGAACGTAGAGACTCAATCATATCTTTGACTAGGGCATTGGTGTTCTCAATGCAAAGTTCCCTAAAAGGAGGATATAGCAAATGTAATAGCTAAATAGTAAGGTATTTCTCTTACTTGATTCTTATATAATGCTTTATTGAATGCAAAACAAGCCTAGTTTATTAAATTAACCTCTATGATTACTTGTTAATGATTCTTTTAGATATAACGCGTGTTACTTTAATTATGCTAGTACTTTCCTTAGTAATCTAATTCATAAGTTGTCTAACAGTGTTATAGGCTCAGATCCTAGTTCTGATCTTATGAATATCGAGAAGACTTTAGAGGAGGCCTTTGGGGTCCCTTCATGCCTTGATGAGTGGACAGTAAAATTGATCTGACTGATCTCCTCCATGAAGCGCGACACGATTACATTAGGGCTTATCTTTTGAGAGTTAGAGGATAAGGTTTCATGACATTTTACATTAAGTTAATTCCATGCATAGTTCATGATTCCCCCTTCTGTTGGGACAATGTATATCATTTTGTTAATGTCCATAAACTTTATCTTAATCTTGAGGTGTCATGTTATGACACTCTTGTTCAACTCTTGTATATATATATATTATGTCATATAGTATGTTTCCCCTTTTTATTGGCATTGTAGTGTATGTTGTTTTCATGGATTGATATTTTGGAAATGTTCATCTATTATTTATTGATAAAAAAAGAAATTTATAGATAATATTGATAGGTTTCTGTATGATTAATGCTTAAATAGATGTTTATTAAAAGCACTTCATACGTGTAAGTAATGTGAATATCCCTTGTGTAATTCCGCTTAGACTCAGGTCTAGGTGTGGATTACATGGGAGTACGTGTATCATGCTGAGGGATTAACCCTAATCCTCGAATTCTTAGGCTTGAGTTGTTACACCTCCGTCCCTTCTTTTGAGTTAGGGGGTAAAAGGTATTTTCTTTAAGTAGGGCTAACGTTTTGTTTACATCCTTGTTGGGTTTTGAAGTACATGGTTGATGTGACCGCGTGCTGCATCCTAGAATGGATGCATCCTTCTGAGCTTTCTTGCAAGTTAGAAACTTCCGAAGGTCCTCTTTTGATATATGCATTTGATTTTTGATGACCCGTTGCTTGGGTTGAGTGGATGATGACTTTAGGCCCTAGGAAGCCATAAGACGTGGCTTGCCAAGTGCCACTGGCTTACAATCCGTAAATCGGACCTATCTTGCCCCTAGACGAGGCTTGATGATGTGAAGGCTACTGCCTTCTAATTGTATCTTGAGTTTAGGTTCCTCTTGAACCTTAGTAGAAATCCCGAATGGTTTTTGTGTATATTTGAAAACCCAGGGTTTAAGAATTTTAGTCTTTTTAGTAGACTTCAGGGTCACTGATGGCCCATTCAGATCAGTTGAAGTATCTGACCTTGTAGGAGTAGAGAGCCTCCGAAAGATCGAGACTCTTGATACAGGAGTAGTCGGTCTAAGCCTGCTTTGGTGTTCTTGCAGATGAACCATTCTGGGTCATGGAGATCTTGAATAGCTTCTCCTTGGCTTCATCAAAGGTAATGATTAAGGAACCCATGGTATTTTCTGCAAAACAGTAAGCCTAAAGGACTATTAGTTTCATAACCAACATGGCTACCTGTTGGGCTAGTTAGAATGGTTTATGAATGCCTTCTAAATCAACATGGTTTCCTTATTAGATGAGCCATAATGGTTAGAAATAAGCATGAATCCAATCTCATTATGTTATATTGACCAGTCCTAGTTGCCAGAATTTTTGCAGCATTTCGTGACTATGTAGTCAGACTTAGAAGCATGCTATGTTGACTAGACTTGACTACCAAAATTTTGGCAATATTTCAGGGTTATCTTCGTTAGACTTATAAGCAACAGAGGGTTAGATCTAATCAAGGGATAGGACCTATAGGATCAAAACTGTACCGTTACCACAATGATCACACGAGATCTATCAATGCAAGATTCTGGACAATGCATAATTGCAAATGTCGTTATTCTTATGACTGATTTGATATAACATTTGTTTACGCCTTATAAACGAATTAGTGATCCTACAACCAATAATGTAAAGCCTTGTGGACTGAATCAACACTCTTTCATTTCATATAAGAGTGTTGATTTGGTCCGTGTACTTAAGGTGCAAGGTTCCTCCATTTAAGTGACAAGTTAATGCACATCAAGGTGCAAAATTCTTCCATAATTTCTCCGAAACCCATCATAGACATCAAAGGTCTTGAATGGGTGTATTCAAAGTCAAATAGGTCAAATTGGAGTCAAAATAGTTCGTTGATCGTGGACCCACGGTCACCGCCCATTTTGCATAGCCTTCTGCAGTCATAGCACTTTATACATAGTCTTCTAGAGTCAGAGCACTTTTTACATAGTCTTTTGTGGTCACAGGCTATTTTGTACAATCCTCTTTGGTCACTGGCCATTTTGCATAGCATCTTTAGTCACAGGCCATTTTACACAACATCCTATAGTCATAGTACTTTTTACACAATCCAGTGGTAATAGCCCATTTTACACAGCATCCTCTAGTCACTGACTTCAACAACACTTTTCAGCACCTTTTCAACACTTTTCATGTATTTTGGCACTTTTTCATGTCTTTTGGCCAAGTTTGATCACAAATTAGGGCAAGAACTTTCCCACAAACAATGTTAATCTTCTGATTGTGCCTAAAAAATGATGTGAAATATAACGGAATCGTGTCCAACATTCACACATTCAAGCAGAAAGAATAATGGGAAAATAACTATCATTCATCATGAAATTCCTTTTCTTTACATGGGTTCAATGCTTTGACCTTGGGGATGCATGTTGTTTACAAGTTTTGAAAAATCACAATCCCTCCTTTCGGTCTCAGGTGTGATCCAAACTAGAAAAATAAGAGAAACTACATGAAAAAAAATGAAAAAAAGTAGAAAAAAATGGGGACGGTGGGTCAGTGATAGTGGCTTACCGTGGCCCGCAGTCACTAATAGACAATGACTGTTTTGGCCATTGTTTGTCCTTGTTTTGCCTCGATTTGCTTCTATAGTGCCTCTAGAGTGTTAGAAGCTATGTTTTCTAATTTTGGGAGTGTTGAATGATGGCCAAGAGTGTTGAATGCGACTGTAGAATCGTTTACGATCTTTGGTAATCACCACTTCTTTGTTTCGGATCGCTTTTGTGCAAATTCAAAAAAGGTGCTTTTGTGTAAGCAACTGAGGCCAAAGTTTTGTCGTTTTGATCCTTTAATTTTCAAGGAACAGAATGAAGCCTGATGGGGCTTGTTCATAACCTTAAAGATGGCCTAAAAGTCCCTTCAAGTGGGAGAACCAAAGAAAATGAAGTTTTATCCCTCAGAGTTCTTTTGCCCTTAAAGACTTTGAAACTCCTCATTTTTGAATGATGAATATGCATGCCTTCTCCCCCTCATTAACCATTTCTCACCTTAAGTTAGTGGGAGGAAGGAGAACTGAGGGAGTTTGGAAACTTGATGGTTGAGAATCCTTGTAATTTTGGAATTTTACTTGAAGTCATGGTTGGAACTCTTCGAGCCTTTTCCTAAGTGTCAAAACTTGCCTTTTATAGACTTCAGAGGTAGTTGAGAGAGTTATGGAAATTTGTAGTTTGAAATAAAGTGGTGAAAACCATTGAAAACTACTGGGAACTACTTCACAGGTAACCCATTTTCATCAGTTTGGGGCCCAAGTAATGTCCAATCTTCATGAAACTTGGAGGGATACTTTCTAAAACTATTTGAGTGTGTCATAGAAATTTAGGCCTGTTTTGACCTTTTGAAGTTGGTCAACCCTCCCTTTAACTTTTCATGAAAATGGGCTCTTGTATTAGCTGTTTAAGGCCCAAATGACCTCGGATTGACTTGAAACTTGGAAGGATTGATGTCAGGAGTGTTTTGAAGTATCCATCCACATTTCATATGGTTTAGATTTGTGAAAGTAGGATTAGGATTTTGACTAGTATCCCACTTATTGCATGCTATCAGTCAATGTCCTCTTGCATTGTAGGCAATTAGCTTGTTTTTACCCGAATGAAGTCCAATTGATTTGAAACCTTGTGGAGTTGACTTTGAGCACATTTCAAGTCTCTGATCCAAATTTCATCGACTTTGGTCTCATAAAAGTAGGATTTTGGTCAGTGCCCCATTGCTTGCGTTCATTAACTCCAAAGCTTGCACGTTGCTAAGTAAGGTTAGATGAAGTCCCTTTGGCTTAAAAATTTGCAGAATCATTTTTGAACTTGAATTGAGCTTTATGTTTGAATTTCATCAAATTCAGTTACCTGGAAGTAGGACTTCGTTTGGGCTTGGGGGTCACTGACTCCTAAGCTAACATGTTTGTTGACTTTAGGTCGAATGACATCCATTTATCCTAAAATTTTACAGAGTCATTTATGAATATAATTTGAGTTTGCTTTAGGAGTTTCAGCTGATTCTAACATGCAGAAGTGTCAGCTGCCACCCGAAGAAGCTGACAGGCAGTTATTGAAGCTTGAGTTTGAGCTGAAATGAAGTCTCAATGCTTTGAAATTTTGAAACATCATTCTGGAGTATTTTTTGTAGTTGTCATGTGATTTTTAGCCACTTGGGTAACCCAAAAGCTTGAGTGTGTTCAATGACCCCAAGGATTTGAGCCAATAAACCTTGAATTTGATGTTTGGTGAGTTGAGTGACCAAATGAAGCCCACCACCTTTGAAATTTGACTTGTTACACTCTAAGCTCATCTTAAATCTTCTGTGTGATTTACATTAGCTTTGAACATCTAGTACTTGAACGGAGATTTCACAACCCTGAGGTTTATATTTCTTTGGCTTGGAATTCTTTTTGTGATGTCTTCACTTCAACACTCGTGATATTTTTAGGTCAATAGCCTCTTTTTTTTTTTTTTTTTTTTTTTTTTTTTTTTTGCATAGCATAGTCCTTAACCTGGTGACCCACTTGGCCACAACGGAAGCATGCACCTGTCCCTTTATAACATAACTCTGTGAGGTGATTTTTGCCGTATACATTACACATTGGTTTTTGTTGAATTACCGATAGGGCCTGAAACTTCAGCCTCTTTGCATTGTTTGATCTGATAGGTTGCCTAACCGTCTGCTGTTGATTTTGAAATCTTGCCTATCTTTTAGCTGCCTTCTTCTTGAGAGCTTACTCCTTCTAGTTAGCATTCTTTACATTATCATGTAACATTGCTTGCTTGTTGTTTCAAATTATCATATAAATGTTAGCTGATAGGCCTTCAAGGAAACGCTTGACTTTCTCTGAATTTGGAGTAATTAAAATGGGATCATACTTGGCCAGACGAGTAAACTGCTACACATACTTCTGCACTATCATATTTCCCTATTTTAGATCCTGGAAGTCCCTCTTCCACTAGTCTTGTACATAATCAATGATGAATTTTTCTTTGAACTCTTTTGAAAAAATGTTCCAAGCATCTTCTTTAGCTACTGTATCTGCTTGCACCATATCCTTTACTAAATTCCACCACTGTAGAGCGATGCCTTTGAACATGTAAGTAGCCAAATCCACTTTCTCCTTCTAGGTGCACTAAAAAATAGCAAAGATCTACTGCATGTACTCAATAAAGTCATTTGTCGCCATAAAATTCTCAAAACCATGGAATTCCAAAGGGAATCCCTTCCTGAATTTCTCATAAAGATCGTTGTGGTCCATTACTCTCGGCAGCATCATAACTTGAGCCTGTTGCAGCTGTGTTGCCTTGTTAGTTACTACCAACAACTAGGCCTGAAAGTCTATTCTTTCTTGATCCACTCGAGCTTTCTCAGCTACTCTTTCATGCCTTTCTTTTTCGTAGTCTGCAGCCCGTTCAACCTCATAGCCCTGCTGTTATGCTGCTAAGGTGTATTGGGACCACATCAAGGCTTCAAGAAGCCTGTTGAACTTCTCATCTTGCGAGTTGGACCCATTTTCGAAGTTACCGTCATCTTCATCTTGGGATTGAGTTTCTCATCATGCCATTTTCTGTAGAGGAAGCCTACGCTCTCATAAGTATGATGAATAAAATCAATGAATCTAACAATCAATACAAGAGACTTTACACTAAGTAAGTAAAATCCATCTAATGGTATTGAAATCCTCACTGTGTACTAGTATTTTGATCCAATTTTAATTTTTGAAAAACCCTACAAGTATGAACCTAGCTCAACATAGGCTCTAATACCAATTGTAACGTCCCCCATTTTGAAACCAGGGAAAAACATGAGAAAAGAAATAAAAACAAAATTTTGTTTTTAAAAGGAAATCCCACAATAATAAATCCAAGCCAAAGTCATGGTATAGTCAAAAAAAACTTAAACCGAGATCCAAAGTGACATTCGAAACTAATAAAGTGCTAAGGTCTCTTATAAATAAATATTAAATCCAATCAACTACCTAAAATCATATCCATCAAAAATCCCAAATTATTAATTTAAAAGAAAGATCCAATAAAAGTTTGTAATAAAACTCTCAATTAAAAGTCATGGTCAATTTAAGTGACAATCACTCTTGTACAGCCCTAGATGGCTCCGAATCCATCATCGGCAACCCACTCAGTCTCATCAACTGGCTCAAATGTTTAAAATGTTTGACCCTTCGCCTCTGCCTCGGTAAAGTAGGCATTGGTACCTATGCATTATATAAACAAGGTCAAAAGCAAGCTATAGATATAATTTGAAATAGTAAGGAAGATCAATAAGGATTAATTCACATTAATTAGACATGATTAAGGTAGTAGAAGATACTGAAATAAACGGAAGATACTAAACACGTTAAACAAATGAGTAGTGATCATGTTTACATGAAAACAAAGCCTCTATTTTGGTTGGTCAGACCTAGCTAGGTCTGACCTACAGCGGGTCCACCGGAAAGATAATCAAACAGAACATAATAGAGTTTACTTTTAGCCATGTAAAGTAGAAACGAACTACAGCCATGTAATTGCTCCAAAAGTACATATATATGTAAATAAATATATATGTAAAGTTCCATAACATAATAATACAGATAAACTATATACATGACACTTGCTCGACACAAAAACGTAAGTCGGAAAAGTGGGTTAGCTATTAAGTACATACTAATGTCCAGACCAAATTTAACTTAGCTTATTTGATTTTTGAAGTAAAGCTACTTTTAGTCATATCAATGCAAGGCACACTCTAACTAAGAAAGACAACCAACGGAAACACATGTGTGCAAACCCGAAGGTCAAGGGAAGCCACAAATCCAACCTGAGGCCAGAAACCATATTTACTTACCCAACAATTCCACTAGAACCATGGGTGAGGTACGACCCGACACATCCAACTAATTTCGATGCATAGACCCACTTAAGAGCTCCCAATAAAGATGTGTCGAATTAGCACTACACAAGGGTTCACATGATTTGTACGAGTAATAAACCATGGTCGATGAAAACTGCGTGGCTGAACACGTCCTCACATTAAGATCTCACCAATTTATAAAAAATTTAGTATGTTTAGCAAAATTCAGAGAAAAATATCAAAGCTCGCATCTAATTCCAATCCAATCTAATCAAATTATGTAAAGTTATTGTGTTTTTTAGAAATTGGTTAAAAATTATTCAAATTTGTATCAAATTTGAAACCCAAACTAAATCGGGGATAATTAGGTTCTTAATCATGATTATGTGTATTAAAATATTAAATGTTTTATTTCAAAAGAACACTCGTCCAACTCAAAATAAAAAGTGAAACAAAATCCAAATTCAAATCTGAAATTTAAACTCAAATTAAATTCCAAATTAGAATCACACTCTAATTAAGATTCTAATAGGCCCTAAGTACATCTTAATTAATTAAATTTATAATTGAACTAAGTAAAATACTAATCACATTCAATTAAATCTTAATTAAAATTATAATCAAACCTAATTAAAATTCTAATTACACCAAATTAAATACTAATTAAGATTCTAATCACACCTTAATTAAACTCTAATTAAAATTCTAATCAAGTCATAATTAAACCCTAATCAATTTTATAATTAAATTCTAATTATACCCTACTTAAATCCTAATTAAAAATTAAATACATATTTGATCAAAATCTTTTTCTTTCTTTGTTTTGGAAATTGGAAATCCATTGGGCTACCAAGCCCAACCAAGCAGCCCACCAAGCCCCGCCCAGCTTGCCTACGCTAGTAGTTGTTGCTGCCTGTGTAGCATACCAGGCATCAACACTGCCTGCGCTGCGCATGGCTATAGAACTTTTTTTGTTAAATTTTTTATTTTTAAAGTCAAATCTGCCATCAGTAAAATGCAATAAACGAAGAGCTCAGGACAAATCTATATGATAAAAAATTAACCAAATCAAGGAAAACAAGCCAAACTACATCGAGTTGCCTCCAATACTTGCCTCAAATCCGCAACTGATGGTATTTGGTGTGAAGAGATGCCCTAGAGATTGATTCCCATGCTCCTACACCAACGATCCATTATTCTCTTGTGGACTTTGGTTGAAGGAGAAGGGCTTTGCAGAATATGGTTTTGGGACAAAAGAACCATTAGTTTTGTAAATAGAGGCTTTTCTACAAAGATCTGGATATTTATAGAAATAGGGTTAAGGTTACAGAGTTCTAATAGGTAGCTAATTGGGTCAAAAGGATAAGTTAATGAATCAACTCACTTAATGGCCCAAAACTAATTCTTACTAAATCTTTAACTAACGGGTCCCATGCAAATCCTTATCCCACTTTAACCAAAATACAAACAGTACACAATAAAATATAAATTATAAATTACAAAGTAATTATTTAGTATATTAATTAGGACTAGACATTACACATTATCTCACACGCATCATCACGCCTTATGTCACACGTTTCCTTTTCACTATCACGACCAATCCCTGTTCCAATGACAAAACCGAAGACCCTAATCATCAGCCCACCAATATCACTTCTACATCATCTTGACACAGCTCCACTCCGACACCAACCATTCATTCTAAAAAAAAAAAAAAAACCTTGACTAACACAAAGTTTTTACAATTTCCCTAATCAATGCCCATCTAAACCCATCTTTGTTTCCTAAGACCCATACACACCAAATTCCAACAATTGCAAACCCACCAATGCCCTAAAGCCCAAATACAACGTCAAAAACCAACCCCACTTGAACTGCAACTTCTCCAAGCACAGCATACCTTCTCAGTCCCAAAAAAAAAAAAAAAAGGGAAAGAGAAAACAGAGAGAAAAGAAGAAAGACAGAACTAGAAAAAAAAAGAGTGAGAAGAAGACAAAAATCTCAAACCTAGCCACATGCACCGTCAACACCACCCATCACCTTCACAACATTCATGCACCGTCAACACCACCCATCACCTTCACAACATTCATTCAATTTTTTAATTACATTTTATCTCTTCATTGGTGTTTATTGATGATTGATTAGTTTTCCTATGTAGCTTTAATTTAAATTTTCAATCTTAAGTTATTAAGTAGTTACCTACGTTGGGTTTGAGTGATTTTTTATTGTCAAGAATAGAAATTCACCACTTCATACATTGGTATACTTCAATGCTCTAGAACAAAAAAAAAAAAAAGAAAAAAAAAACCTACTATGATACATTATTGTCAGGTTGAATGGTCCACGAAAATAATAATAATAATAATAATAATAATAATAATAATAAACAAAAGAGAGTGATGAAAAAATCAATGATGAACAACTGCTACAAATATGTAGGATTAGTTCTGCAATAAGAGTTCAGTCAATCTGTCCACTATAATAAAGCAAGAGAAAAAAATATGATAGGTCCAAAGTTAAAAACGAACACAAAAGAAAAATATTAAAATGACATTTGGAGGTGTACTTCAAGCGTCTAGAATGGAATTTTTTTTTTTTTACTAAAAAGGAACATTAGTATTAGGTTTTAGAGAAAAAAACAAAGAAAAGTAAAATTAACAATCAGCAAGTCTTTGAACTTTGATGTCAATTCTCTTAGAATTCTTAAATAAAGTTATAGCTGATAGAAAGAAAAAATATAATTTAATGATTCAAGCCAAAAACCAAGAGAAAGAATAAATAAAACAAAATAAAAAATTAAGCAAAACAAAAGGGTCCAAACCTAAAAAATAAACACTAGAAAAAAAAAAAG
Organism: Sextonia rubra; assembly: GCA_037013555.1. Taxonomy (NCBI): domain Eukaryota; kingdom Viridiplantae; phylum Streptophyta; class Magnoliopsida; order Laurales; family Lauraceae; genus Sextonia; species Sextonia rubra. Next base: position 14,353,447 of record JASUAD010000023.1, read on the forward strand.
AGGGCTACATTTTCTTGGCAATTGAAGGTGATGAATCGAGGGCATAAAGAATATAGAAACAAATAAACAAACAAGGTAAAAAATCATATAAAAAAATGATACTCAGTTCACTTCCCCATGCATGGGACAAGGGACTGCTAGAATAAAAAAAATAATGAATTAATTTCTAGGGAAATCTTGAAAACTTTAATGACCTAAGCCAAAAAACAAGAGAAAAAAAATAAATAAAAACTTAAGAAAAACAAAAAGGTGCAAACCTAAAGAATAAACACCAAAAAAAAAAAAAAAAGGCTATAGGACTAACACATTTGACCAAGCCACGACACCACACTCATTTATCACCCTCATATAAAATAAACCAAATTATGAAAAAGAAGGTGAACCCTCATTGAAAATGAAAAGTGATGTAAAATACATGGGGTCATCTTTGAAAATGAACATCCAAAAAGGAAATTCCTAAAAACTTTAATAACCCAATCGAAAAACCAATAGAAAAAAAAAACTTTAACGACCCAAGCCAAAAACCAAGAGAAAAAAAAGTAGAAAAAGAGGGTCCAAACTTAAAGAATAAAGACCAGAAAAATTTTAAAAAAAAGAGTGTTGAAAGACTAATCCATTTGACCAGGGCCAAGAACCACACCTAGGCCCATGCATAGCACAGGATTTGGATGCACTGACCCAAGTGTGGTTTCTTGGCTCAGGTCAAATGGGTTAGTCCTTCGCCCTCCTTTTTTTTTTTTGGTGTTTATTCTTTAGGTTTGGACCTTTTTTTTTTACTTAATCTTTTCGTTTTGGCTTAGGTGGTCATTAAATTATTTTTTTTTTCTTTCTATTAGTTTTTGGCTTGGGTCATTAAAGTTTTTAGGAATTTCCTTTTTTTGTTGTTCATTTTTGGGGTGGGCCCATATATTTTACATCATTTTTCATTTTCAGTGAGGGTAAACCTTCCTTTTCATAATTTGGCTTATTTAATGTGAGGCTATTGAATGAGTGCGGTGCAGCGGTTCTTGGTCTTGGTAAAATGGGTTAGACTTATAGCCCGTTTTTATTTTGTGTTTATTCTTTAGGTTTGGACATTTTTTCTTTGTTTAAGTTTTATTTTTTTTTTCTTTTCTCTTGTTTTTCAGCTTAGGTCATTAAACGTTTTAGAAATTTCCTCAGGAGATAATTCATTATTTTTTTTATTCTAGCGTCCCTTGTGCCATGCATGGGGACATGAACCGAGGATTATTTTTTATATGATTCTTCTTTTTTTTTATTTCTTTATATATTTTTTCTATGGCCCCGATTCTTCACCTTCAATTATCATGTAAAATGTAGCCCTCTTTTTCTTTTTTTTTCTTGGTGTTTACTCTTTAGGTTTGGACCCTTTTATTTTGCATAATTTTTATTTTGTTTTATTTATATTTCTTTTGGTTTTCGGTTTGGGTCATTAAAGTGTTTTTTTTTCTATCAGCAATAACCTTATTTAAGAATTCTAAAAGACATTGACAGCAAAGTTTGAATATCAGATTTTGTTGTTGATTGTTATTTTATTTTAGTTTTGTTTTGGCTCTAAAATCTGATGCTAATGTTCCATTTTAGTAAAAAAAAGTTTCTATTATAGACCCTTGAAGTACACCTTCAAATGTCATTTTAATGTTTTTTTGTTTTTTTTGCATTTACTTTTTAACTTTGGACCCTTTTTTATTTTGCATACTGTTAAATTTTTTAATAGTTTTGTCTCTTGTTTTATTAGAGTGGATAGACTTACTGAACTCTTACTAGCAAAACCTCGTGCTTTGCACAGACCATTGTTTTTTTTTTTTTGGCTCAGGTCATTATTGTTTTTAGGAATTTCTTTAAAAAGTAATTCAATTTTTTTTCTAGTGGTCTCCCATGCCATGCACTGGGAAGTGAACCGATGATCATTTTTTATATGGCTCTTCACCTTCAATTGTCATTTTGATGTAGCCTTCTTTTTCTAGTGTTTCTTCTTTAGTTTTGGATTGTTTTGTTTTGCTTAATTTTATATCTTATTTTATTACTTATTATCTTTATTTTTGGCTTGGGTCATTAAAGTTCCTATGAATTTCCTTTTTTTGATGTTCATTTTTGGGGATGGGCCCTTAATTTCTACGTTATTTGTCATTTTCATGGAGGTTCCACATTCTTTTCCATAATTTGCTTTGTTTTATGCTGGGGTGTTGAATGGGTGCGGTCCAGTGGTTCTTGGTTGAAGTCAAATGGGTTATTTATTTTAAATATTTTTTATTCTAGTGGTCCCCTGTGCCATACACGGGGAAGTGAACCAAAGAACCTATTTTTATATGATTCTTGATCTTCAATTGTCATTTTAATGTACCCTTCTTCTTCTTCTTCTTTTCCAGTGTTTATTCTTTAGTTTTGGGCCCTTTTGTTTTGCTTAATTTTTAATTTTTAATTTTTTATAATTTTGTTGTGGCTTGGGTCATTAAAACTTTTATGAATTTTCTTTTTATGGTGTTCATTTTTGGGGAAGCTGTAAGGTCCTGGTTCCAACTAACCTCGATTTATGTTAATTAATCTTATTTTATTCTAATTAAAAATTGTTTAGACTAATTTAACTCAAACCCCTTGAGCTTAGGTCATGGATAGGTAGTTGGGTTGAGTTCGAACTTTACCTAGGTAAGAAGGGCCCTCTTGTAATTTAGAGTTATTGCATCATATTGACACCTCATTAGTTGCATCTTGTATAATTCATCGTGTAAACCATCTTTCATGTTGGGCCTAACTTAATTTGAATCTATCTCAGCTCAATTGAGGTACATTTGACCTAAATTGTAATTTTTCCAAAGATGTTGGACTTGCATGTAAACTTCAGGGAAAATTGAGTTAAAAGAGTAGCCAACGTCTCTCTCTTCTCTCTTATTCTTATGGTCCTCACTGGAACCCTTTTACTCCTCACTCCTTTTCATCTCCACTTCACTTTGGAGCTGGAAACAAGGTCTTGAAGCTTTACATGCAAGGGTGATAGCTTTCATTCATCTTCTTCTTCTTCATTTGTGCATCTCTCTCGTTAGAATCACCATCTTCTCCAAGCTACAACTCCTTAAGGTGGAATCTTTACCTCCATTTCAATTCTTTAGGTTTAGTAGAGTTAAGGAGACTCAAATATACAACATGCATGCATTCTACATTAGATTCACCATTGCATGCCTTTCATATAGAGAACCCATCTTCTTATCGAGGCTTCCTCTAGCTACACACCTAGGGAGAAGTTGGTAGGGTCAAGTACTATGTTAAAGGTAAGTAATAGAGTACATATAACACTGCATGTATGTTTAAATTGTTGATTCATGAATTGATCACTCTAATTTCAAGTTATAGCTTTTTCCTCTTTGATTTAAGTATATACATGTTGAATTAAATGAATTAGAGTATGATTATATAATGTGGGTGATATGTGAACATTATAAAAATCCATAGTGGTATCTTGAGGCAATAGAAATCTCATTGTAACCTTAAATTGAGAGTTTTGTATTAAACTCTAGTTTCAGAATTATTTCCAAAATTTTTAAACATGACGATGAAGCCACAGCTAAGCCGTAAGTCTTTACGGCTTAGAATCGAGAGAGCACAAAAACCCACTTTTAAACTACGATTAATCCTCAACTAAGTTGTGAAATGAACAACGGCTAAGCCATAACCATCCCATGACTAAGCCATAAGTCATTTTACAGTGAGATTTCTTAAGAACCTGAAATTCTATTTTTCTTCTATGGGTCACTCACGGTTAAGTCATGGATTGTACTATGGCTAAGTCGTAGCCCAGCCATAGGCTTAGCACGGCTAAGCCATAGGCCAGTATACGGCTAAGCCGTAACTGTATAAGAAATTAAGGGAAAACTAAGCCATAGCATATATACGGCTGAGCCGTAAGTACACTTTGAACTTATAATATTAGGGATTTCAAATGACTTTTTAGGGCTTTAGACATGGTACCTTTTCTTCACTAAGTAAACCCGATGGTGATTAAATGATAAAGAGGACAAGTGTCGAGCTGTCACTTACCCCCTTCGATTTTCTGGATGAATTCCAAATGTTACGTCATGCGGTTGGCATAAGAAGGGGTGTCTTTGCATTCACAATGTAATGCTAAGATTTGGTAACACAATGACACCGGACGTCTTGTGAGTACATCGTGTTGAGTGACCTCAGGATCACGGATTATCTAGCATAGGGTTGGCTAGTAAATCTCCTTGATATCTTCTTAATTTAAATGCATTCATATTGTAAGAAACCTTGCCCTCAACATGATGTAGTCATGTTCCCATTTTTCGTGGTGAACCTTGAGGCAATCGGTCTGGAGCTTCTACTGAATCTGTGTTCATGAGCCAAAATGGATGTAGCTAAGATCGAGAGGGTTCGAGCTCTATTAGCTCAATTAAATATGCATTAATTTATTATTAGGTACTTGTTAATTCTGATTTCTATTATTAAACACGAACTCAAGACTGAAACTCTCACATGTATGATATGATGATTATGAATAAATTTGTATGAGTATGAGATGATCACTACAATTGATCATAAGTTTGAAAAATATGAATTTGAGTCGGCCTTGATACGTTGAGTCGGCACCACTTCGCTTGTACCCTTATTAGATTCGACGAGACCAATTTGGGCATCCCTTATGTTACTGCTGCAATAGTTTATGGAGGAATTGTTCGCGCTCCTCGGGAAGCTAACCTGATCCCCTAGCATAATTTCCGTATGTATATTATATGCTCCCTCTAGATGATATGCTCTCTTTTGGGAGAATATAGCCTTGTGGATGCCAACTAGTTTGTTTGATATTAAGTATTGATTCATTACTCATGCTTACTCGTGCACAATATGACTAACTCACAGTTATTGCTTTCTTTAATTAATATATTCCTGAATTCATTTGATTCATTATGATGGTAATATATAACTCTATATGTGCTTAACCATCGTGTTAACAGTGCTACCCTTGGTAATACAGGTAAGGAACCAAATCCCAACATAAACGTCGATGTGTCCCCGGAGGGTGCCCCTATGGTACCTAGGGGCATAGAAGAGTGGAAAGAAGACCATGTCTTCTACTAGTCATCTTACGAAGAGTGTCAAAAGGGGATTTTGTTGGGTTATTAAGTTAGGGATGTATGGACTAGTGTTAACATGCTTTTCTATTTTGTTGGGACTTGTTTCATGAACATTGTTTAATGGAACATGTTTAAGTGATTGTGGATTGTGTGTGTTGGGAATGGATGAGAAAAAGACTTAAAGTTTTTTATGATGATATAATATTTCTTTTATGTATGGATTATGATCATTGCAGGTGTATTTCACAGGTTTTTTGCTTATGTTTGAAATTTATTCTACGTGTTGTTGGACATTCCTCACACGTTCTTATGGAATCTCTCTTGTAGTGATTTGTGTCTGTCTTCACATGGCACGAGTTGCTACGGGATTATGTATCGACACCCTGGGGGCCCTTTCTGATCCCCAATTCTTCAGATCAGGGTGTGACATACGCATGTAATGGTGTCAAAGGGATTAAGAAGTCAATTAAAAGCGTAGCAACTCTAAGAAATGTGGTGATGTTACGAAATGTCTGATTGGAGGATGGATTTTGTATAAAGATTTATAACTTACCCTTTACTAATGTACTACTTATGAACTAATTACTGTTATAATTGTAGATAAATGGCATCTGGGTCTGGTTCCAACAACAGTTCAGGCAGTAACGGCCATGAAGACATTGAATTGGAAGGTGTGGTCCTCCACCACCACCCCCTCCTCGTCCCGCATATAACACGGAGGAGCGATTTATGATGCTGATGCATCAACTGGTTGCCAGCAACGCCAACCAAGTAGCCATACAATTGGAGTTAGCCACCCTTCTGGAAAAGCAGAACCAGCCCGGGGACCCTAATTCCTTATATGAGAAGTTTCAGAAGAGAGGAGCTATGGAGTTCACGGGACAAGAGGATTTGCTACAAGCCGACGAATGGTTCGTACATATAGAGAATATTTTTGATTCCCTGACGTGCACACAGAGGCAACGGGTGGTTCTTACAGCATCCATGTTTAGAGATGTTATGGATGCATGGTGGAAGAGTATCTGTGACCAAATTAGTGCTATGCTAGATGCTACCATGTGGGAAGCTTTTAAGAGGCAATTTATGAAGAAGTTTATTCCAAAGCATGTGACCCGCAAGAAGAAGGCCAAGTTCCTCACCCTACAACAGAATTCCATGACAGTTGCAAAATATGTGCACGTATTCAATCAACTCTCTTGGTATGCCTTGGACTTGATTGACACTAAAGAGAAAAGAGTTGAGAGGTTCCTCGAGGAGTTGAGGCCTGCTATTAAAGGATACACTACGTCTTTTTAGCGTCCGACACAATATGATGACGCTGCAGAGAGAGTCTATGCAATTGAAGAAATTGAGATGAGCTTATTTTTGGGAGAGTCTAGTAGAAGTGCTCCACCTTCTGGGAGGAGTCAACAACACTCCAAGGAACAAAAGGGAGTCATTGGTGAGACATCAAGGCTAGTTTGCAGGGTGTGCAAAAAAAGCCATGAGATAAGTAAATGTTGGAAGTTTACGGGAGCTTGTTTTGGCTGTGGCTCATTGGACCATCGCTTGTCAGAATGGCCAAGAAGAAAGGGTTTTGGTTAAGCCCACGCCAGCAGCAGTCTTCTAGAGCAACATTGCCCACACCTCCAAGTCAACGATAGTAGGTGAGGCAAGGCCAAGGGCAAACACAATAGGGCCAAGGTCAACAGAAGTAAGGACAGCAAAAATAGGGGCAATAGAACCGACCTCATAGGAACCGACCTCACAGGCTAGGCCGTGCCTATGCATTGACTCATGAAGAAGCGAAGCAGCGGAGCATGTGGTTGTAGGTAAGGTTTTTGTTTGTGATATAGAAGCTAAAGTGTTGTTTGATTTGGGATCTTTGCACTCCTTTATTTCACCACAATTCTCTGGTAGGATATGGGAGCCATCAATGCAGCTACCGTATGTGTTAAGTGTTATCACTCTTGTTGGCAAGAGGGTGACTTGTGAGGACATTACCTAGCTTGTCGAGTTCTAATTGGAAAGATCCTTTTTCCAGCGGAACTCATTGTGTTACCGATGCACGATTTCGATGTAATCCTAGGCATAGATTAGTTGACTAAATATATGTCTTGCTTAGACTGTTTCCATAAGACCGTCACTGTGAAGGTAGGCGAAGTCAGCCTGAGTGTTGTATTCCAAGGTGAGAAGAAAAGTTTGAATACTAGGCTAATCTCAGCACTGTTAGCAGAAAGACTAATTCATAGTGGTTGTGAGGGGTACATTGCCTTCATTGTTGAGAACAAACCGCCTAAGAAGTTAGAAGAGATACCTATGGTTTGTGAGTTTTCTGTTGTGTTCCCTGACGAAGTGCTTGGTCTTCCTCCAGTTAGGGAAGTAGATTTTACTATAGAACTAGTGCCCGGTATAGCTCCCATTTCTAGGGCTCCATATAGAATAGCACCTGCAGAGTTGCGTGAGCTGAAGATACAGTTGCAAGGCTTACTGGATAAAGGGTTTATTCATCCTAGCACATCACCACGGAGAGCCCTGTTTTATTTGTGAAGAAGAAGGATGGCACCCTCAGAATGTGTATTGATTATAGGTAGTTAAATCAGGTGACAATAGAAAACAAGTATCCACTACCTAGAATTGCTAAACTGTTTGATCAATTACAGGGTGCAACCCACTTTTCAAACATCAATATAAGGTCTGGATATCATCAGTTGTGAGTTAGAGATCAAGATACATCTAAAATAGCTTTTAGGACAAGACATGGGCACTATGAATACTTAGTCTTGCCTTTTAGGTTGACCAATGCCCTAGCTGTATTTATGGCTTTGATGAACAGAATCTTTTCACCCTATCTTGATCAATTCATAGTAATTTTCATTGATGATGTATTGGTGTACTCCAAGACTTGAGATAAGCATGTTGAGCATTTGAGGATTTCCTTGTAATTGTTGAGAGATCATCGACTATATGCTAAACTGGACAAGTGTGACTTCTAGTTAGAACAAGTTGCTTTCTTGAGGCATATAATTTTAAAGGATGGACTCGTAGTAGACCTAGCTAAGATCGAGGTAATAACTAGTTGGCAAAGCCCTAAAACAGTTGTAAATGTTAGACGTTTTATCAGTTTGACGGGCTAGTACTGAAGGTTTGTAAAGGATTTTTTTCAGAATAGTTGCGCCTTTGACGAAGTTAACTCAGAAGAATGAACCATTTGTTTGGTAGGCTAAATGTGAGTCGAGTTTCCAACTCCTTAAGGAAAAGTTAACCTCAGCCCCAATCTTATCTCTACTGGAAGGTAATGGTGAATTTATTATACATATTGATGCTTCGAGGATTGGGTTGGGATGTGTATTAATACAAAAGAAAGGTGATAGCATATGGATCTCGACAATTAAGGGAACATGAAAAGAATTATGCCACACATGATCTAGAATTAGCCGCTGTCGTTTTCACTTTGAAGTTGTGGAGACACTACTTGTATGGTGAGAGATTTGAAGTCCATAGTAATCATCGTAGTCTTCAGTACTTATTCTCTCAACATGATTTAACATGAGACAGTGTAGATGGCTAGAGTTTATAAAGGATTATGATTTTCCAATCAAGTACTTTCCAGAAAAAGGAAATGTAGTGGCCAATGCTCGAAGCAGGAAATCAACTGTTGAGATGGCAGCCATGTGTGGTGAATGATCTCTAGTAGAAGAATTTGGAGATCTAGATGTGGAAGTCAAATTCGTGGATGATAAAGTCATGTTAGTGGCTATGTCTGTTTTTTAAACCACTTTACTACTGCGAATTAAAGAGAGACAATTTGAAGATCAAGAATTTGTTAAGATTCATGACTACATATATGAAAGACCAGATTTCAAGATAGTAGATGGTGTGTTGTATTTCAAAGACATGCTATGTGTTCCAGTGGTTCAACATTAGAATCTGAAAGAAGCAATCATGATTGAAGCACATCACGCTAGATATTCCATGCACCCCAGGAGTACTAAAATGTACTAAAATTTAAATGGCAAGTTTGGTGGAATAACATGAAGAGGGACACTGCATGCTTTGTAGCAAGATGTCTTACCTATCAATGTGTAAAGGCTAAACATAAAAAGCCTCCCAGTTTGCTACATCCTTTACATATTCCAAAGTGGAAATAGGAGAATCTTTCTATAGATTTTGTTTCAGGGCTACCTTGGACAAGCAAATGTCATGACATTATCTTGGTGATCGTCAATCGATTAACGAAGTCAGCTCACTTTATTCCTTTTTGGAAAGGGGTGAAATTCTATGAGATGGCCAAGACTTTCATAGATGAAGTTACGCGGTTGCACGGTACTCCAGTTTCTATAGTATCTGACCAAGATAGTAGGTTTGTATCTTCCTTTTGGAAATCCTTCCAGAAATCCATGAGTACCAAACTCAATTTTAGCAAAGCTTGCCATCCTTAACCCGATGGACAATTAGAGTGAACGATACAGACTCTTGAAGACATGCTTCCAGTTAGTGTGACAGACTTTGGGAAAGAGTGGGATGAACACCTTTCTTTATATGAATTTGCATATAACAATAGTTATCACGCGAGCATTGGAATGGCTCCATTCAAAGATTTGTATGGCCATACATGCCGTACACCAGTCTGTTGGGAAGAAGTAGGAGTTAGAAGTTTTCATGGATCTTCTCTACTTGTGGATACGGTGGAAAAAATGCAAAAGGTTTAAGACATATTGAAGGTTGCACGATCTCGCAAGAAGAGTTATGCAGACAACTATTGTAGACCCCTCAAATTTCAGGTAGGAGATAAAGTCTTCTTGAAAGTTTCTCCGATGAAGGGTACTATTAGGTTTGGACAGAAAGGTAAATTAGCTCCGCGGTTTAGAGGGCCTTTTGAGATACAACGCAGAGTCGGAGATTTGGCTTATAGGTTTAAATTACCATCTCAATTCATGGAAGTTCATAACGTATTTCATGTATCGATGCTTAGAAGGGACCTTCCAAATCCTTCCCATGTTCTTGAATTAGAGGACATTCAAGTGAAGTCGAATGTGAGCTATGAAGAGAGACCTCTTTCTATCATTAACACTAAAGGGCAAGTGCTGTGAACTCGGTCGATTAAATAGGTTAAGGTTCTATAGGAGCATCATGGACAAGAAGAAGCTACTTGATAGCTTGAAGAGCAAGTTTGGAAAAAATATCTAGAGCTCATGCCCGAGCTATGTTGCATTCGGAGGACCAAATGGTCTTAAAAGGGGGAGGATGTAAGGTCCTGATCCTAACTAACCTCGATTTATGTTAATTAATTTTGTTTTAGACTAATTAAAACTTATTTAGACTAATTTAACTAAAATCCTTTGAGCTTGGGTCATGGATAGGTAGTTGGGTCGGGTTCAAACCTTACATAGGTAGTAAGAGCCCTTTGGTAATTTAGAGTTCTTGCATCATATTGACACTTCATTTGTTGCATCTTGTATAATTCATTGTGTAGACCATCTTTCATGTTGGGCCCAACTTAATTCGAATCGATCTCAACCCAATTGAGGTCCATTTGACCTAAACTTTAATTTTTCCAGAGATGTTGGACTTGCATGTAAACTTCAGAGAAAATTGAGTTAAAAGAGTAGCCAACATCTCTCTCTTCCCTCTTATTCTTATGATCTTCGCTGTAACCCTTCTACTCCTCACTCTTCTTCATCTCCACTTCACTTTCGAGCTGAAAACAAGGTCTTGAAGCCTTGCATGCAAGGGTGATAACCTTCATTCATCATCTTCTTCTTTGTTTGTGCATCTCTCTCGTTGGAATCACCATCTTCTCCAAGCTGCAACTCCTTAAGGTGGAATCTCTACCTCCATTTCAATTCTTTGGGTTTAGTAGAGTTAAGGAGACTTAAATATACAATATCCATGCATTCTACATTAGATTCACCATTGCATGCCTTTCATATAGAGAACCCATCTTCTTATCGAGGCTTCCTCTTACTATACACCCAGGGAGAAGTTGGTAGGGTCAAGCACTGTGTTAAAAGCAAGTATTAGAGTACATATAACACAGCATATATGTTTAAACTGTTGATTCATGAATTGAATTGTTGGTTCATGAATTAATCACTCTAATTTCAAGTTACAGCTCTTTCCGCTTTGATTTAAGTATATACATGTTGAATTAAATGAATTAAAGTATGATTATGTAATGTGGGTGATATGTGAACATTGTAAAAATCCATAGTGGTATCTTGAGGCAATAGGAAGCTCATTGCAACCTTAAATTGAGAGTTCTGTATTGTACTCTAGCTTCAAAATTATTTCCAGAATTTTTGAAGTTTACGGCGAAGCCACAGCTATGCCATAAATCTTTACAGCTTAGAATCAAGAGTGCACAAAAACCACTTTTGAACTATGGCTAACCCTCGGCTAAGCCGTGAAATGAACTATGGCTAAGCTATAACCATCCCTGACTAAGCCGTAAGTCATTTTACAGTGAACTTTCCCAATAACTTGAAATTCTATTTTTCTTCTACATCTCACCCATGGCTAAGCAGTGGATTGTACTACGGCTAAGCTGTAGCCCAGCTGTAGCCTAATTGTAGGCTTAGTACAGCTAAGCCATAGGCCAGTATACGACTAAGCCATAATTGCATAGGAAATTAAAGTAAAAACTAAGCCATTCGGCTAAGTCGCAAGTGCACTGTGAACTTAGGATATTAGGGATTTCAAATGACTTTGTAGGGCTTTAGACATGGTACCTTTTTTTGAACTAAATAAGCCCATTTGTGATTAAGTGATAAGGAGGACAAGTGTCAAGTTGTCACTTACCCCCTTTGATTTTCTGGATGAATTCCCGACGTCACATCATGGGTGTTGCCATAAGAAGAGGTGTCCTTGCATACACAATGTAATGCTAAGATTTGGTAACACAATGATACCGAACGTCTCATAAGTACATTGTGTTAAATGACCTCAGGATCACGGATTATTTAGCATAGGGTTGGCTAGTAACTATCCTTGATATCTTCTCAATTTAAATGTATTCATATTGTATGAAACCTTGCTCTCAACATGATGTAGTCATGTTCCCATTCTTCCTAGTGAACTTTGAGGCAATCGGTCCTGAGCTTCTATTGAATGTGTGTCCATAAGCCAAAATGGGTGCATTTAAGGTTGAGAGGGTTCGAGTTCTATTAGCTCAATTAAGTATGTATTAATTTATTATCAAGTACTTGTTAATTCCGATTTTTATGATTGAACATGATCTCAAGACCAAAACTCTCGCATGTATGATATGATAAGTATGAATAAATATGTATGAATATGAGATGATCACTATAATTGATCATAAGTATGAAATATATGAATTTGAGTCGGTCTTGATACGTTGAGTCGGCACCACTTAGCTTGTACTCTTATTAGGTTTAATGGGACCGATTTGGGTATCCCTTATGTCATTGCTGCAGTAGTTTATGGAGGAGTTGCCGGCGCTTCTTGGGAAGCTAGCTTGATCTTCTAGCGTAATTCCCATATGGATGTTATACGTTCTCTCTAAATGATATGCTCTCTTTTGAGAGAATATAGCCTCATGGATGCCAACTAGTGTGTTTGATATTTTGTATTAATTCGTTACTCATGTTTACTCATGCATAACATGCCTAGCTCGCTGTTATTGCTTTCTTCAATCAATATATTTCTTAATTCATTTGATACATTATGATGGTAATATATAATTCTATATTTGCTTAACCATCATGTTGACAATGCTATCCTTGGTATTATAGGTGCGGAACCAAATCCCAATATGAATGGTGACGCATCCCCGGAGGGTGCCCCTACGGTACCTAGGGGTATAGAAGAGTGGAAAGAAGATGACGTCTTCTACTAGTCATCTTACGAAGACCGTCAAAAGGGGATTTTTTTGGGTTAGTAAGTTAGGGATGTATGGATTAGTGTTAACATGCTTTCCTATTTTGTTGGGACTTGTTTCATGGATATTGTTTAATGGAACATGTTTAAGTGATTGTGGATTGTGTGTGTTGGGAATGGATAAGAAAAAGACTTAAAATTTATTTTTAGTTGATATAGTATTTCTTCTATATATGGCTTATGATTATTACAAGTGTATTTCACAGATTTCCGCTTATATTTGAAATTTAATCTGCGTGTTGTTGGACATTCCTCACACATTCTCGTGAAATCTCTCTTGTAGTGATTCGTGTGTGTCTTCACATGACACGGTTGCTACGGGATTACTTATCCACACCCTGGGGGCCCATGTTAATCCCCAATTCCTAGAATCGGTGTGTGACAGAAGAGCCCTTAATTTTTGCATCATTTTTCATTTTCAAGGAGATTCCACCTTCCTTTCATAATTTGGTTTATTTTATGCAAGGGTGTTGAATGGGTGTGGTGCAGTGGTTCTTGGCTCAGGTCAAATGTGTTATTTGTTGTAAATTTTTTTTCGTGTTTATTATTTAGGTTTGGACCCTTTCATTTTCCTTACTTTTATTTTTCTTTTCTCTTGGTTTTTAGCTTAGGTCATTAAAGTTTTCATGAATCTCCTTAAAGAATAATTCCTTGCCCTTAATTTTTACATCATTTTTTATTTTCAGAGAGGTTTTACCTTCCTTTTCAGAATTTAGTTTAGACATGCCTACTAATCCATGGGCCGATCAAACCTACACATTGGTAGCCCACCTTGAATGTGGAATCGATCCCTTTTTTTAAAAAGAAAAGAAAAATATATTAAAAAAGAAATTGTAAATATAATTTATTGGGCCTATTATCAGGCCCGGGTCCTTAATTCATATTAGCTTGCATTTAGACCCAGTACCCAATTTCTTAAATTATTTAAGTTGGTAAGGCATTAAATCGTAGTTACCAAAAATAATTATGTCATATGATTGTTGCTGTTTTTTTAACATATTCAGGATGCTTGCTAGTATTTGGTGATGCTAACATATAATTATGCATGAACACGTAGAAAATATTGAATACCTCATATTAAATCCTTAGAGCTTCTATAGACTTTTCTTCATCGCATAAGGTGCTGCCTCCTGCAACTCTTTAAGAAAAGAAGAATAACATAAAAACCCACAACAAAGAAGTTTCTAGCAGCCCAAACTTGATCAAAAGACAACCCATAAAACTCCTTGATGCTTCCACACATCACTGGGCATCCAGATGCACGGCCCTATTCATTGATCAGGTGGTCCATTTTTTCTTTGATTATTTTATTTGCACCACTAATGGAGGAATGATTTTTTTTTTTTTTGTTATATTAAAAATGTTTTATGAAATTTTCCTCTGCTTTATATAGTTTTAAGATCTTAGTAGGTCTAACACGGCTGAGGTCACTCTGAACTTTGTTTTGTACGTCGTGTATATTGCTGGGAAAGGAAATTGGAAATGGAAAGGAAGTTTTTTATTTGATCGTCCAATTTGTAGCCTTTAATTAACCTGATTTTCTCAAGAACTGGATAGTTATCAATGCCCGTGGACTCAATGAATCCATCATGTGTCTAGATTATTATTAACAGAGACAAAAAAAAAAAAAAACGAAGACTGAACAAAGATCATCTAGTGAAGTGGGTTGTGAGGACAGCTTCTCAACTTGTAGTGAACAGAACCGTGTGCTGGTCTGTGTTGATGAAGTTGATGCAAGACTCAATTACAGGTTGGAGAGGTTTAGGCAATGCGGGTGAAGATGGGTTGAGATGATGGGAAGGAGCAGGCGATGGCAGTTTGGTTAGCTGGATTTGGGGTTTAGTCTACAGATTTGATGGAGATACACTGGAGGAGAGGATCAGTTCTGATGGGCAAAGATGAGGATCAGTTTTGATTACATTTATTTTTTCAAATAAGAAAAAAGAATGATTATGATTGTGAGCATGCAACACACTTATACTATAAAAGAGAAGTTGGATGCTTGACAAAAAGAACAAAGATTTCAAGAATCCAACATAAAAGAATTGATCGATCAAATCATTTTTGTTTTCTTTTGGCTTTTGGTTTTTTAGTAATTTCAGTTTCCAAACTTTTGTATAGAAATGTGGACTGACATGGATGAAGGATGTAGTAATGTTCTCTGTCTTCATCTCGGGAGCTATTGTAATCCTTTTTTACTCCACTGTTGTCTTCTTTCTACAATTTTTATTGTATTCTTTTATCTTACTTCTGCACTGGTAGAATTTTTACCTATTTTTAGGCACCAAAAGCTTTACTACTATTCCACTGGTAGCAATTAATCTTTTTATTTGTCCATGTTTTCTTTGGTAGAAAGTTTATTTGTCTATGTTGATTGGCTCATGGGACCAGTTCGGCATTTGATATCATATTTGTAAAATATTTTAGTAAGTTTGCTTGCAGACGTTGGGCCCTCTTGAGAAGGATTCTATGCAATTGACAAAGCCATTTAAAACTCAAATTGCTTAAAACTATAGTATACATCATCACGTTCACGATAGTGACTTATAGAATTAGAAAAAAAAGTCCCATTGCCCATTGACTTAGACACCCAAGTAGGAATTCAAGAGACAAGAAAGCCTAAATTAACGTCCTCTTATTGGTTCAGCACCGAAGGACCTACCTACTTGCACAGCCCAAGCAAAACAACCAAAACTCTTGTCTTCTATCCTGCCTTATTTGGTCTATGGAACGTTTTTGGATCTCCTTTTTCCTTTTTTTTCTTCTGCTAACTTATTGTTTGTTTGAAATTTGATTGGATTCTGCAAGTAGGTTTTCTCTAGTTTTTCTCAGCATGTAAGGAGAAGTTAGAAAGAATGTGTACCTGCAAATGGTGGTGCAATGTTCTGCATTGATTGTTTGAGATGGAGCAGGCAGTATGAGATGGGTAGGGTGCAGACGGAGAGAACTAATAGGTAGTTATAGATATCGTGCAATTGGGTGACTGATTCAACATGGGATCTTAGTGTCGGTAAGGTGGGGCTGCCACCTGTTTTTTTATTTTTCTAAAAATATTCAGAAATTAGGATTTGGGACTACAAAGCCTCTCATTGAGTGGAAAGAAGTCACATCTAAATAAAGTATTAAATTACAGAACTAATCCTACCTATTTGTAGCAATTGATTGTCATTGATGTTTTTATCACTTATTTTTGTTCATTATTTTTCTTTTTTTATGTGGACCCTCCAACCTCACAGTAATGTTCCATATTAGCTTTTTTTTTTTTTTTTTTTTTGATCTAGAGCCTTGAAGTACACCAATGTATCAAGTGGTGAAGTTCTATTCTTGAAAATAAAAAATAAATCAAACCCAACGTAGGAAACTATTTAAGAACATAATATTGGAAATTTAAATTAAAGCTGCACAGAAAAACTATTCAATCATCAATAAACAGCAATGAACAGACAAAATGTAATTTAAAAAAATGAATGAATGTTGTGAAGGTGATAGTTGGTATTGACAGTGTGTGTGGCTAGCTGCCTTATGGTGTGGAATAGATGAAGCATGTGAGATAAGGTGGGTGTTGGTGGTATTTGTGGTGTTGATAGTGGAGATGTGTCAATAACCATTGGTTCGAAGCATGTGTGTGCTTGGTGATGAAGTGGGGTGTTGGTGATGGACCAACGTGAGGTTACCTGAGTCCATCCTTTATTTATGTCAATGCACTTTGCATTTTTCTCTCACTTGTCTACTTCAATAAGTCTATGTATACCGGTTGCATTCCCCGAATTGGTCCTGATCCCGTGTGGCTATGAGCTGGAAAGTTAGTGGGACCCACACATTTTGAAGAGAGAGGAGAGGGAAATGAAGATTTTAAGCCTCTTTTCTTGTTTCTCTTTACATTCTCTCTTGCCTGGGTTGAAATTCCGAAAAGGAGACAAAGAAAGGGTGCTCCATCTCCCCTCTTCCGTCATCTCCAAGGTCCACGATCGGAGACTACCCCACTGACCGACGATGACCAGCGGCGTGATCCGACTATTGTGACTCCCTTGCCCCTTTTGTCATTTCTCTCTGCATTCTCTCTTGCCTGGATTGAAATCCATAAAAGGAACCATAGAAAAAGTGCTCCATCTCCCCTTTTATGTCATCTCCGAGGTCCATGATTGGGGACTGCCCCATTGACCGATGACAACTAGTAGTGTGCTCTAACTGCTACGACTCCCTTTCCCTCTCTCTACGATTGTTTTTTGTTCAACTCACATAAAATTAGGGCACGACGATCCAAGGGTATAGTTCTTCTTCCCTCCTTCTCCTCCACTCTACAAATGAAAATTTTTTTTTATTTATTACTGCATATGATTTATCCCGTGTTTGTTTAGGCTCCAACAGCAATGCCCAAGCCCTCTCTCTCTTTCTCATTTGGTTGTTTCTATATCTCCTAACCCACCTTTATTCTGATTGCTAAACTCCCTCTATTGACAAGGAAGCCATCAATTTGACGTGCCTCTTTTTTTATTTTTTATTTTTGGCTAAATGGATGACTGGTGTAGGACTTGCAAAATCACATGACTAATTAATTGTTTGAATTCATCATCTCTGCTCCTTGATTGTAAAATTATTCATGAGATAACATGGTCGAAGTATTTCTAAGATCACCACTAACAAGAATTTTTTTGATCACATGACTATTAGAACTTTTTTATCCAACACTCACTGCAAGGAAAATAATTTTGGTGACGACTTTTGGCGACGAGCGTATTATATTGTTGCCTTAAGTTTACCTTTTGGCAACAAACACATACTAGGTGGCCTAATATTCGTTTTTAGTGTGACTATTATTAATCGTAGCTACAGCTCATCATTTCCTTCCTACCCTAGCTTCTATTTCGCGCCAATTTGTGGGAAAGGATGTGGCGACAACAATCTATTCTTTTGCGACAATATACTTTCGTTGGGGTATATTATTTATTATGGAAATTAATCTATCGTGGCTAAACGTTGAACAAAATTTCTTGGCGCACTTGCAATTTCAGAGACCGGGAAAACATTTTAGGCGACGAAGATTTGCCATCGCTGAAGGATTTTTGGCACTGGTGGCAACGATCGTTTTGCATCGCGGACAACTTCTTAAATTAGGGAAGCTTCTTTCATTTAAGTTCCCATCGAAAAAAGAATTGTTCCGAGTATCTTCTCTTTACCGCTGTGCACCGCAAATTCTGAAATCCATCTTTGGCTCCGGCGGCAACGGTGGCCCTCTCTCCTCCAGGTAATATTCTAGCCCTCTTTTCCTAAATCCAATCGAATCTCCCATCCCCAAATCGAACCCTTCCCACTGCCCTCGAACCGTTGTTGACGATTCTAGCATCTTCTATTGTTGATGATTCTCCCCATCTTCTGTGGTTGTGCTAGTGATGAGGAAGGCTTTTGCTTTTTTAATGTCCTCATATTGTTGACGATTCTGTTTTTTTTTTTCTTTTAAATGGCCGGGGGTGGTTGGGGTTTTGGGGTTGTAGGTTTTGGATAATCCTTGAAAGAGACAGAGAAAGAAGCAATGGGAAATTCCTAGTTTCTCTTTTCCAGGGAATCCTTTTTGGAAGAGAAGAGGAGTTAAGGTTATTGACTTGGAAATTGGGGTTCCTTTTTTAGAGAAAAAGCAATGGGAAATTCCTGGTACTAGAGAAACTGTAGAGATTTCCCCCACTGTGTTTTGTTTGGAGAGGAAGAAGAGGAAGAGGAAGAGAAAAGGAGGGATTGAGGAATCTATTGTTGGGGCCTAGGTTGTGGGGTAATTGATTAATTTGTATGGTTTTGTGTTGTTGGTTGGGGGGGGGGGGGGGGGGGGGGGGGGGTGGGGGGTGGGTGGTTGTGGTGATGTGCGGCGCGATAATGGGATTGCATAAAGCTCCACCGAAAGTAGGGGCAAGGTGGCATGGCTTTGGCACCGAAGAAAGAAAGAAGAGAACATGGCAAATCTCTTTCCTATTTGTTTAAAATTTTATGCCTTAAATTACTTCCTTGGCCTCTTCACTCCTTTTTTACTTGTTGCACCCACTGTGCCTCTGTTTCCACTTGCCAAACCTTGTGGTGACTCATTTTAATTGTCGCCACCTGCAGAGGCTCTCGTGATTTTGTTTAGCAAATCTCATTTATATATATGGAACAGATCCCCTTGATATAGATCTGTGTTAAATGGGCTGTTTGGAATGGATGTTTTAAAAATAGAATGAAAAACAATACGTGTGTATATTAAAATGCATACAAAATGCACACAAATTTATGTGTCCTCTTATAATGGGACTCACCTTGCATGTGCCCTCTTACAATGGGTCATAAAGTAACGGTACTAATGGTGGAATTGAAGGGCTAGAGAGAGAGAGAGCAAATCTGAGCTCTGTCTCTATCTCTGTCTTGCTTACCTATTTCCTTTGTGTGATTACTATAGTGATAACCTTTCCATGGATGGTGCTTCACTGAATGGCCCTCTTCTCCCAATTACTACTGTAGTGTTCTATTTGCCCCCATTTGATTGACTCTATGAAAGTTCCCTCTCCCCATTGATGTGTGGGGGTTGAGATCAAGGCTGGTGAACTAAAATGGTTGGTTATTCCATATAATTTCAAACTTATCTATTATATATATATATTTTAAGTTGATTAAAGAAATGCTAAAAAATATGTTGAAATTAAGGTTAGCAATTAGATGGCAATTAGTGATATGCATCAATGGACTAATAGTAGTTCCATTGGGTGGTCTATTGCATCTTTGAACCATTTGCCCCAACCACCTTAGAACGATGTTTATTTGTATAATTACAATGGAATGCCTATTATCATGAACTTGAAGTTGTCGAGGAGATTTGATAAAGTAGAAATTAGAGTTCATCATGTTAAATGAGGTTATAATTATTGGAAATTTATACTAAAAGTATACTTTCATGTATTTTTCTTTGACTGATTTACTTATTAGTAAAGTTTACTTTTTCCATCTTAATGAGAATTTGTATGGGTAAATGGTTGCATTATTATTTGTTGTGTATAAGTGCGTCTTTTATTCTATAAAGTAGACAAGTTGGTGTGTAGAGTTCAGCTTACGCACGGAAGACTTATTTGTCGGTTCTTATAGAATATAATTTATTGTTGTTCACAATCTAGATGGAGCTGGACACACCATCGGTATGATTGTAGCATGATGTTTTAGTAGGCTTGTCTTGGCTGCGGGAAATAGTACAGTTTCGACTCGTTATGCTAGTACACTTTGTGCGTATTGAACAGGACCACTTTTGGGTTATTGTCGTTATACTAACTATATAAGATTATTAACATCCAAATGGTTATTATGAGAGCTTATACTCTTAATCCCGATATAAATAATAGACACGTGCATTTAGTATTTGGCATTTTGATTTACAAAGGAGTGAGACCTTTTGTGAGTCAATAATCTCAGTAAATTGGATGACTACACTATGTGTATGGTGCATATTAGTTTATTGACGGAATTCACGTCCCGTAATAGGGATTGATGATGTCCCCTTGATGAAGTTTATAAGATTTTATTATGTCAAACCCTGCAAGTAGACTTAGTGTCCGACATATCAAATAAGTTAAGTGTAAGGTCTCAAGGAATTATAAAGATATCGATTAAATATAGGCGTCAGTAATTATTTAATCAATGGATATCTGAAATCTTAATATGAGGAGATTAATAAGCATTTAATAACAAGAACCTCAAAATATTATTTTGAGAATAAGGACAGGAGTACAATTATAATTCTTTAGTGGACTGAATTGTAATTTATGGATATAGGATTCTAATTTGGGTCGAATTAGGGTTTTCTATTTCTATAAGAAGCCTATTCCTTATTTCCTTCTTAAGGTTCCTATTATAGCCTATAAATATGCGCTATTGCTTTCTAGAAAGGATATACAAGAGAAATCTCATTTTTTAGAGCAAGGAGAATTCGCAGAAGAGGCCCACACCCCGGTGCGAGTTCGAGCATAGAGGAATACAGTAGAAGGTCTTGAGATTTTCAGGCTGTTATAAGACCGAGAGCAAATCAGAGATATCTCGCAGGTATGGTTCTTGAATCATTATCGTTTAAATTTATTCCGCAGTGATCTATGCGGGATATCTAAGGATCCTGGCGGCTGCCTCCCAACAATAATAACCATCAACTCCATTGTATCATCTTGTGCAACAGTTTCTGTGGTATAAGCTATCCTTCATCCTTGGACAACTGTGTAAGAGAGGAGATAGTCCTTCCACTAAGATGTCTTATGTTTCCATCTAGCTGGGTAGCATTGTGAAGTAGGTTGTTTCTTCACTCATTTCTATTTCCAATCATGTTTTTTATAGTAATTTTACATCTCAATATATCTGTCTTCACTATTTTTTATTTGCTTATCTATTTTATATGTAAAAAAATTAGGAATTTCTAGTGAGGTAGGGTCAAATGGAGGAAGACTAGAAGGGAAGAAGTAATGGATATAAAGCAAAGTTTTAGATTGAATCTTCACTTTCTTGGGATTTAATTTACTTAGGAAACTCAGCCCTTTTGATAAGAGACATGCTTAGATCATCTCCTATGACTATTTCATACCCAATATAAAAACAAATGAAAAGGCCCCTTTGAGGCGGTTTCTATGCAGGTGGTAAGAAAGGCCTCATTGACACCAATAAAATCCCCAAAATATCACCTTGAGCTAAACATATGCTTCTAAAGTTTCTTCTTCCTTCAGTTTAAGATGTAGTATGAAATCATGTGCTTCTAAAGTTTTCATTTCAGTCAATTGAAGAATAAAGCTCTCATCATTCAATACATTAAACCTATCCCCTGATATAAATCTATTGGCAGCTGAAGCATGTGCCCTTATACTTCTCCACTTCTGAAGAGCAATTACAGCTCTTAAGCCACCAGCATTTCTTGGGTCGCTAGCACTGACTATTCAAGAGATGGCTTATCGAAGAAGAACGAGTTGCCAGCACTTCTTGCGTCTCTACAAACCATTGTGTTAGAAGCTTGAGAAATAGCAAGAGCTGCTGTAGTCAAATGGGGTGGTTTGAATAATTGTCATGTTAGCTCTTCGCAGTTTATAAAGTGCCATGTTGATTAAAGAAAGCCATTTTGTTGCTAGTTCATTGTCTTCTATAACCAACACATTCCCAGCATTCAAAGGGACTATTTTTTGAAACCCGATATGGTCCACAACATAATAAATTAATGGGGAAACCAGTTTAGGTGTTCAACATTAAGTTGTTTCTCAAGCAATTGTATTTTCAACATGATTACAAAAAGGTTAAATTGACTTGAATGCAATACACCCATTTTGATCGTTGGGGCAGGTGGGATGCTTTTACATGCATACTAAATTCCAGTCCATTTAGACTACAACTGAATATAATGAATGTTTACTTGGGCTACAAATGCAGAAAAATTGCACCTAGCCTAATGCATTTCAGATTTTCAGGCCTTCCTCAATAAACAGCAGAATGAATCACCATTTGTTTAGGGAGAACAACCAAACATGTGGTGATTTCACATCCAACTAGGGCCTTCAATAAAAAAAAAAGCATTTATTCAGAGTGAATTCCTCAAAAACCTAAAGACCCAAGTCAACCTCTGAGTCTGTAGCCCTTGATTTGCAGTCGGTAGAGTGGAAATTGTGAAAGATTTATAGGTTGAAGAATTCATATTTGTGGAGCTTGAGATGGCTGTTTTTGTGTTGATTATGCTGGTGCAGGTATATTACAGGATTCCTTTACTTCACAGGCGCCAATCTAGCTCTTACCTTGTTTGCTTCAGTTCTTTATGTGGTGTTTGCACCAACTGTAGCTAGACGAAGCATTCCAGAAATCAAAGCTTATCTCAATGGAGTCAAAACATCCAATATGTTTGGAGCATCAACATTGATAGGCAAGGTACATTACACCATAAAATTCAGTTACTTCATTGGTTTTTGTAAAGTATAATGTCTGAGTTTCAGGTTTCACTAATCTACAAACTGGCTTTATGGATGAAATTAATTAGAAAAAAAAAAAAGAAATTCTTCTGATAGTTGGGTTCAAGAGATGTAATATGGCTGTTGTTCAATACAATCAAGAAAAATTATTTTCTGAGCTGTAGTTAAAGAGAAAATCAGTTGAAAGAGAAATCTAGTAAAGAACTACCTTCTGATGTGTCCGGAGACCAATTTCTGAGATAGTTTAGTTGGATTGGCATTTGAGGGCTCCTCCAGTTATCATTGAATGAACATTTTCCATTCAAGAGTTGACTTAACAGTATGATATTTCTAAGTATAAGTCATTTTTGTTTTTCAAAATAAATACCAATATATTGTAATGATAAAAATGAGAAGAATCAGCTTACAGACATACTTGGCCACTCACAAACGGCATAAGAGTAACTTCATTGACAGTTGCAAGTAGCTCCTGCCCCCCGCCTATTCATAGCATAGAAGCCCCCCGCCGATGAAGCTTATGGTGTCAAGAATATAGGATCTGGGCTAATTCGACTTCTGTAAACTGTTGTAGCTGTCTCTAGATCATACACAAAAAGGAGTCCCAAGTTTTGTGATTACGTAGATTAGGCTATAGTTATTTGACATCCACACAAAAAAAAGTTCAAAGAATTAATACTAATGCATCACTACAAATTAAATATCCAATGAGTTAAAAACAGGACCTGCATTGCCGCTGGGAAATCATCAATAAAATCAGGAAGAAAGAAAAGATCTACTTGCATCTTTGTAAAACTAGGTTTACCTGATAAAGATACCAACAAAGTTTGTACAAGGAAAGAAACATTACTGAAAGCTCATGCTCAAAAGGGAAAATAAAATATGCGGCATAGTAACTTAGAATGTATAGAGAAAACAAACAGCACATGCAACCACTCACAAACAATTAAAAATGCAATAGAAAATTAGTTGAGAATATAAAAGATAAAAAAAAGACCTATACTGCTCACAATAGAAAAGGTCATCAACATAATATTTGTCCTTTTGACAGTTACACTTGGTCGATTGTAGTATAACACAAAATAAAAAATGATGTGCACGAAGAGCTAACTAGGTGGGGGCACCAAGTTCAATGATATACAATTTTGAAGAATCTGTCCCGCATTTATGGTCTTTGAGGCAAAGCAAATAAGAAGGGAAGGGTTTTCATTTCCTGCAACCTGCAAAAGGCAAAAGGCAAGCAAAAATGGTATCCCTGTTTAGATATCAGCATAACAACAAACTAAACGAGTATAACTGATGGATAAATAAAAAAGATAAGAAGTAAAGGATTAAAAATTTTTGAAGGAATGGATAAAACTTTGAATGAAGCAAATGATAAATTTGAAAGAATGGATCATTTGAATGGTGCTACACCTATTCTTTTTTTCTATTTCTGATTTTATCTTTTCATCACACTTTTTGCATCTTTTTTCTTGATCAACTATCTCTCTTCTCTTGTTTTTTCTTTTCCTTTTTATTCTCTTTCAGTTTATTCTTCTTGTTGTTTTCTTCTTTATCTTACTAGTCAATGATTTTAAATTCCACTATTCTACTTAGGCCCATATATTAAGTAGCAATGTAAATAGTATTAACAAAGAAGAAAAAGAACAGAGAAGTTGCGGAGAACATCAAAACAAAGAACACCTTATCTCATTTACTCAAAAGCTTATCTATTACAAAGGCTTTTCACTCTATTTATACAAAGAAGAGAATTAGCAACTCTGCACCAACTAAAGGAGGGGTCAAACCAATTTCATATGAGGTTGAGTGAAAATGGAGATGGTCACTTTTTAACAAAAATGTTTAATTGTATCACATACTATCTTGTCATGTGGGAGTATGATCATATAGTTGAAAATTGAAATTATTTGGATCTGTGTGATTTTTAGGTTGTTTCCTATTGCATGGGCTACTCACAGGAAAAGGTTTTGCAAGCTACTAAAGTCCAGCCGAAAGCTTTCAAAATGAACACATTATCCTTCCATACAGTTGTATGATTTCACACACTAAAACTAGCAATCTCCATGAAGATCTCGATACTCTTACATCTCTACAGTGCATAATCAAAATCAGATCTTTAATTCTAAAGATAAACCATTCAAATTCTGACTGCTACAAAAAAGACTTAAGAGAAAGAGCAAAAGGGGGCAAGAGAGTGGGAGATGCAGTTGTAGTTGTAAAGATGATTCTCTTGCCATGTTCATGTTTTGGTCCTGTTTTATTTTATCATATTCTCATTCTAATTTTGCTTTTGAATGATGGCTATTGGCAGGACCAATATCTTATTCAGCAACGATAATCTACAGTTCATATAGCTGTCTTGAAAATTTTCTTTGTTTCCACACAAGATCTTATACTAGAATTAATCATTTTGATTAGTGTGAAACTCTCTTTAGTAGTTCTATCAATTTAATCACTCTGTAGTGGAGTGCATTTGGTGCTTTGAACTCTCCCTTTGTGTTTATATCAATGAAACTACAATGTTTTCAGTTTTGAAAGCTATATATATTGAAGTGTTATAATCATCGTTGGTGTTCAACTATGAGAGAGAGAGAAAGAGAGAGAGAGAGGGGGGGTTTGAAGGAACATATAGGGAGGGTAGTGCTCTTCTATAACTTTATTAGAAAGATAAGTTTTGTGAAGAGTTATAGGTGGTTGTTGCTGTGTTTGGCAGAGGAAAAAGAAGATGAAAAGTAAAAGATTAAATTTGTCATTCTTAAGGGAAGAGATTAAGACTTGAAACAGATAATCATTATTTTATTTTATTTTATTTTTTTGGGTTTGATGCTAACAGTTGTAATTTTCAATAAGGAATGAATTATATATCAGTTATGTTTACTATATAATATGCCTATATGAGTTACATCCCTTTAATGATATATAAGTTTCACTTTTTTGGCAGATTAGCAATGGATATGGATCATTGAGAAGCGGTTGTAGGGCCATTTCCATTTTGTTGAATTGTTTGACCACAGTAGATTTTTTGGGGATGTAAAGTTGGATTTTTGCAGTAATTTATGTATATGTATTGACATTTGTAGAACAATAGACTTTTTCATCTATATATATTTGAATGGTTGTTAGTTTGAATTAAATTTGAAAATTTGGATGTTAATGTTTACTTGAGATGAAATTAAACAGCTTCATCTTTTTGAGATTGAAATTAGGTTATGCAAAATGGAATTAGAAATAGGTTCATCGTTTTGACAAAAAAAAAATTACATTTGACAACAGACAAATGCCGCTGTTAAAAGCCTGTGATGTACCTTTTGGGATGACCATGTTTGTCCCAAAAGATTTTTACCAACAATATACTTTGTCACTAAAACATTTTCACCAATGTCTACGATATGGATTAAAAAGTTTTTGGCAACATTTACTTATTATTTCCTGATGAAGATTGTCATCACAAAAGCTTAGTCTATTATCAACCATCTCTCAATATTTGGCGACATACTAGTTACTGCGACATGAATTAGCGGCGATAATCTTTGTCATGAAAGGTCTATTTTTCAGCGACGACGGCTATAGTTGTCTCTATAGGACTTTGCAGACCAGGATTCTAAGACAAAATAGCGACGATTTTCTATTCGTCGCTAAAAGTCTTTGGCAACGAAAGTAATTGTTTTAGCGACAAATTTTGTTGTCACCAAAAGTGATTTTTCTTGTAGTGACTCATGGATTCATCAGTTTAATTGAGTGCAAGCTACAGTGGCATACATGTACTCAAGATGCACTTAATACTAGCCTTTTGATTGCACCTATTGAATTAAAATCGTGAATGGTTTATAAGAATAGCAACACTAGCTTTTTTTCTGAGTATGCATGTTTAATTAATGAATTACTAAGTATGCTTGTTTGCCTTTGTTTATGTCTAGTTGTCATACAAACTCTACTTATTTTCCTGTTTAACTTAATTTTTTTCTTCATTATTGTTAATAGTCAGGTTCATACAATGTAAATTAGATGCTGTTGAATAGGATGTGCATTGTGTTAGTTGTGGCTTATCAAATTCCTTGTTGCAATTTGAGTTTTCTGTAAATATTACTTCATGTTTTATTTCTTCATTATATTATAAGTAGGAAGTTGATGGGTCAAGCTTGTGAAATCCAGCATCACAAAAGCATGTCCTCATATTTTTCACCATTTATGTTTTGAAAAAACTTTGATATAGCTCATTTGATGATGGATTGATATATATTCAATTTCTATGTACTAATTTGTTTGTTTGTAGAAGCATAGAAGAGGAAGAATTATCAAGTGATTTTGATATCATCAACAACGAAACTATAATGGGGATGGTTTGAGAGGCAATTAAACAATGTTGAGATAGAGAAGCCATCAGAGCAAGCTCTTGAGGAGGTGGTAAGGGAACCTAATAGGGTAATGATATTTGGTTCAGTTAAAGAAGCCTATGACTATTATGTAAGATATGCCAGGCTAAAAGGATTTTGTGTGGCCAAGAAAACCTCTAAAAAAGGATCAGATGAAAAAATGAGGTTTATAACAATTGCTTGTAGTAAATGTAAAACGCCGAAGACAAAGGCAAGCAATCCAATTGAACCCTGTCTACAGTCAAGAACAAATTGCAAAGCAGTGTTGAATCTTTCTTAGCAATTCGATGGGAAGTGGCTTTTGAACTTAGTTGTAATCGACCATAGTCATGATATGAGTCCGAACAAAGCTCCGTATCACAAGAGTAATCGGGTAATACAGCCACATGTGAAGAGGAAGATTGAATTAAATGACAAAGTGGGAATTTGATTGAACAAGACCGTTAGCTTGTGTGCGGTTGAGGTAGGGGGCCATGAGAATTTGACTTGATTAACGAAGGATGCAAGAAATTACTTGGATAAACTTAGACACTCATAAATCAAGGAAGGGAATGTGTAGGCAATGCTAAGCGATTTCAAAAAAATGCAACAAGATAATGGATCCTTTTTTTATGTCATGGATCTTGACGAAGAGCACCGGGTAAAGAACCTTTTTGGGGAAGATGTGAGAAGTAGAGCGACATTCAAAGAATTTGGTGATGACATCACGTTTAACACTACTTACTTGGTTAACAAATATGATATGCCTTTCGCTCCTTTTGTGGGTGTGAACCATCATGGACAGTCAACATTGTTAGGCTATGGATTAATATCACAAGAGGACACAGCTACATTTGTATGGTCGTTCCAGTCTTGGTTGATTGCATATTTGGGTGTCCTCCTAATGCCGTCATCACCGACCAAGATAAGGTGATGCAGAATGTGATAGGAATAATGTTTCCTAACACGACATCAGCGTTGTTTATGGCATATCTTGAAAAAGGTGCCTAAAAAATTAAGGGGGTATAACTCCTGCTAGTCTATCAAATTCCATCTCTTTAATGTTGTGTATGATTCAATGAAAATGAAGGAGTTTGAAGAAACCTGTGACAAGTTTAGTAGGGCATATCAATTAGAGGACAATGAATGCCTAGCTGGGTTGTACAATGAGAGGCATCAATGGGTGTCAGCATTTGTAAAAGATGTTTTTTGGGTAGGGATGTCAATGACCTAGCGGAATGAAAGCATGCATAACTTGTTTGATGGCTACATCAATTCTAAGACTACATTGAAGCAGTTTGTGGAGTAATATGAGAATGCTTTATGTAAGAAAGTGGAACTTGATGCTGAGGAAGACACCCGTTGTTTTAATGTATACATTCCATATGTGACCCCCTATAAGTTTAAGAGGCAATTTCAAGAAACATACACATGCTAAATTTAAAGAGTTTCAAAATGAAATAGCCCGTAAAATTCAATGCAATATATCCTCGGTTACGGTAGGGGATGGCTTCTTAGAGTTCAATGTAGAGGAAGATGTGATATTTGGAGAAAACAATTTCAAAACCATTACTTTCCATGTTCATTTTAATGAGGAGTCAATTCAGGCTAATTGTACTTGCCGATTGTTTAAGTTCAGATGGATTGTGTATAAGCATCTAATCATGGTATTTTTGAAAAAGAAGGTTCATCGAATGCCAGAGAAGTATATGCTAAAGAGGTGGAGTAAAACTGTGAGAAGTAGTCACACAAAGCTTAAGATCATGTATGACAATTGGGAATGCAAACTGGAAGGACATTGCAACAACAATTTGTTGACAATTTTCAATCGGGTCGCCGATAAGATCATAGATTCTAAGGAAAAGATGAGAAGGTGATGGCTAAGTTGCTAGAAACGGAATCGGAGATAGAAGTTTGCAATGAAGTTTGTGTAAGCAATAGACCTATGTCTATAGGTGTACATAAAGCCTCAACTTCATGTCATGATGGTAATGTAGTTTTAAAAGAGCAAAAACTTGGTCGGTGATACAATTAAACATCGTAAAAAAGGGCGACTGCTTGAAAATAGGAGAATGTCTAAATTGACACAATTATTAAGAACTGTCGTCAAAAAAGCAAAAAGATCACGAAGAATACTAATCAAGGCAGTGCGACAATATGAGCGGTATAAAAACCAACAACTTAATTTTTTAACATCTTTCAACCTAAATAGTTGGCTTTACTATCATACTAACATATTAATTGTTTTCAAATTATTTATGTGCAGGGTTCAGTGGAGGTTGGGAATGTGGATGTTAGAACACATAGTGTGGGATTTTGCGAGATCATCAAACAAGAGAGTGTGAATTTAACTATAAGAATGCCCTTAATTTAGGATATTTCATCATATAATTCATTGAATTGTGTATTGAAAGTTGGTTTTAAATTATAGGTGTTCCAAATGAATCATGCGCCATTCAGCCTAGTAGATCTTGAATTGAACCTTTAATTTGCGAGAGGTAGTCTTTCAAGGAAAGCTTTTAATTTGGTGTGGTTTCATTATTCAATCCCAACATGTGCTTCTCTTATCCTATGTTTTGTAGGGATTGAAGCATGGACATGGAGTGCCAGTGTTGTGCGGTTTTTATGTAATCAATCCTAACATGTGCTTCTCTTATCCTATATTTTGTAGGGATTGAAGCATGGACAAGGAGTGGTTGTGTTCAAATTGTTGTACCTTTCAGCAGAGTCAAGAATTTGTATCTTCTAGCACACACCATCTTTCTTCTTGTTGTTTTGCCTAATGACATTATAAACCAGTGCTGTCTCAAAAGACCTGTTACTCCTGATGAACTTGAATATGATTGCCTCATCAGACATTTCATTTTCAAACTATACTTGGATATTTAAATTGCTTGTATGTAACTTAATGTGAAGTGTTCTCTTGGATACTAAAACTTAGTGCCCTTGGATATGGTGAAAGCTCTTGCTTATTCTCATATTTAGAGCCATTCTTTTTTATCTTAGATTTCATTTTGCTTCTAGCCTTAATTTTATTCTCATATTTTTCCAATCTTAACAGTTGAATCGGTTTTACAAATGGTTAAAAACTTGGGCCTTGTATGGATATTTAGAACTCCTTACCCTGGAACCATGTTACCTGTAGATCAGTAACTTCAACCACCCAATGCAGGAATGGTCATTTTCATGTAATCCAAGCTACCTACATTCGGTTTCTAAGGATCCAAACAATCTAATTATAAGAATGAACATGGCCTTTTGAAGTGGACTTCCAGTTATATTGTTCCTAAAACAAACAATGGTGTTGCCTCTGAAACTTTATTTAGCTCACATTATTTAGATTAATACCACCCACCCACCCCACAAACTGAAGGGGTAGAGTGACTAAAGAGGTCATGGCAACTAATAGTCAGGCAACTAATAGTTAGGCCTATAATGCTCACTTGGCCCTTCCCTTCACAGTTCAAGCCAATCATTACTTACTCCCACAGCTTGGCCGCTGTAGAAAATCTCCAAACGATTGAAAATTTAATTCTTCATCCATTATCATAGCAGTCAATGCACTGATATCTTAGGATGACCTATTCAAACTTTTAGTACCCAAAACGCTACCTAAGGTGGGCCATCGTTTAAAAGGTGATGGCTCCCTATAGAACTTCTTAACCAAGCCATTTGTTAGATTCTCAATCTAAGCCTAGGGGGGTGAAGATCAAATTTTAGTTGCAGCCCAATCATACATACTTTTCTAAATGTGTAATTAACTATTTTGAATATCTGTATGTCAAATGGAAAATTCATTGAATTCAGGTAAAGATGATCTGACACCAACTTAAAACTCAACCAAATCTATGCTACCATATATTTGTCAAACAATCCTTCAAAGTTGACAAAGCTATAGGAATTAAGCCAACATAGACAAAGCTATAGGAATTAAACCAACATAGCATTGGTCAGGGAGGACTATATATTGAACCATCAAGGTATCTTTTGGCACCATTTTAGCAAGCTCATTGCTCTAATACTAAAGGCCCTAGCATTGTAAATGAGGTATGCCTTAGAAAACATTAATTACAAGATAGTGGGATCCATAGATGATCAATCCAAACCCTTTCTACAAATGCCTATCCATGGATTGGTAGGCATTTCAAGTTAAAACAAATCCAAACACATCAGTAGAAATTAGGCAAATGGGCCCAAAGGGCTTCATCCCTTGGATGCCAATTGAATTAGTCTTGATTGTCCAGCATTCACCAACAAATGTTGCCTGTGCTGTTTGTCATCAGATCCAAGATGCTAGACCATCTAGTGAGACCAACTAAAACGAACATGGTAAATAAAAAAAAAGGTGGCTACATAAAGAACTACATAAGATGGCTACATCAAGAAGTTTGCAACATAGTCAAAAGATTAGGTAGAATCCAAATCTTACAAAACAACATCATCATCATCATTGAAGCCTTATCCAAACTATGTTGGGGTCGGCTACCTGAATTCTTCCATTTTGTTCTATTTTGAAATCTTACAACACAACCATAAAAAAATTTACATTTCATAATAACTTTCTTCATTATTCCAAGCCTCAATTACTACATTCAATACAAAACAACAACAAGCAAGATGCCATACGGAACCAAAACAACCATAAACACTCAATACATTTGTTCAAGCTTCTCCAATCTTTTAAGAACATTCATCACATGAGTATCTTGTGGGGCAAAAACATAGGACGAAGGAGACTGGTACAGGTGTTCATGATTAGCCATCGATTGCACATAATCATCACACCAACTGAAGAAGTTGTTGCATTCATGTTATTTCTCTTGGAA
This sequence comes from Sextonia rubra, assembly GCA_037013555.1. Lineage (NCBI taxonomy): Eukaryota > Viridiplantae > Streptophyta > Magnoliopsida > Laurales > Lauraceae > Sextonia > Sextonia rubra. The sequence continues at coordinate 14,385,528 of JASUAD010000023.1, forward strand.
ATAATGCCAAATGTATGTCATTATGGTACAAATGGGTCCACATGAAGAAATCAAAAAAGAAAAACAAGTAACTATATTACATACTTACCAGTAGTCATGGTCACAATTAATAATAGTGTCTACCATAATTATTCGTTGATCACGAAACCTTGACCAAACCGTTGCCCAAATCGCAACGACATAAGCATTAAGGCCAATTGGATTTCCCAGTAGATGAATGTGATGCCATTTATTTTTGCTCTAAACAACCAAGCCTCCAGTCTTTGTCTGTTTGATGAATAGAATAATAAATTAAGCCATATATTCACAAGTGAAAGATCCAAATGTTTCCTGAAAATAAAATGTAGCCCACTAGTGACTGGATATAGTAGAGTCATGTCCTATTTGTCTTTTGGCGTGTGGATGCATAAGCCGAGTCTTTATTAGCCGCTAGGTAGATTTTATGGGAACCATATAATAGCATACAAAATGTTTAAGTTTAATCACATATTAACTTAAAGTTGTCCACCAATAGATTCATTGATAGGGATGATCATCAAATCTTTCATTCTTTTAATTTTTGATATCAAAACAAAGCATACTCCTACATTAGTATAGTGTTGTAATACCAAAGTCTTTTATATAGACTTTAAGGGGACATTTAGGCAAATATTAGTTGGAATTGTCCAGCAAAATCACTTATCAAAGCAAACAAATGAAAAGGCATTTGTTGTTCTATATCATATAGTATATGTATTGTGTGTAACTAATAGACAACGGCTGGCTAGGCTAGCTGGGCTTGACTTGATCAAATCCTAGTTTGGCCCTTACAGTTGCAGGCTTTTTAAAACTGGGCTCTAATGTGAAACTGAGAAAAGTAATTTCCTACATTCAGTTTTAACTTCTTTGATTAAGAACGCAATGTATGAAACAACATTAATCCCTTGTTTGTTTTCAAACACAATCACCGGCATTTCTTATTTCTTTAGTTGGACATTCAATGTCCAGTTGGACATACAGTGTTTACAATTGTCAAGGCCCTACATAAGGGTGCATGCACACATTCTGATTGCTGCCAGTTAACATATGGAAATACCATTTATCAGAGACACATATAAACATATAGGAAAGTTTGAAACAAGCCAATGTTGCTATTCATATAAACCATTCATGATTTTAATTCAATAAGTGTAATCAAATGGTTGGTATTAAGTGCATCTTGAGTACATGAATGTCACTACAGCTTGCACTCAATTAAACTGATGAATCCACGAGTGTTGAATCAAAAAGTTCTAATGGTCATGTGATCTAAAACATACTTGTCAGTGGTGATCTTAGAAATGCTTTAGCCATGTTATCTCATGAATGATTTTACAATCGGAGGATCAAAGAAAATGAATTCAAACAATTAATCAGTCACGTGATTTCACAAGTCCTGTACCAGTCATCTATTTAGCCAAAAATAAACAACAGAGTCGCGTTGGATTCATGGCTTCCTTGTCAAGAGAGGGAGTTTAGCAATAAGAATAAAGGAGGGTTGGGAAAGATAGAAATAACCAAATAAGAGAGAGAGAGAGAGAGAGAGAGAGAGAGAGAGAGAGAGAGAGAGAGAGAAAGAGAGGGCTAGGGTGTTGGTGTTGGAGCCCAAACATATAGGGGAGAAATCATGTGCAACAACAAATGGAAAAAAAAGGAACAAATTCAGTTGCAAAGTAGAGGAGAAGAAGGGAAGAAGAACCATACCCTTGGATCCTCGTGGCCCAATTTTCTGAGAGTTGAACAGAAAGCAATCACAAAGAGAGAGAGAGAGAGAGAGAGAGAAAGGGAGTCGCAGAAGTCGGAGCACGCCACTAGTTATAGTTGGTCAATGGGGCAATTTCCGATTGTGGACCTCGGAGATGACAAAAGAGAGGAGATAGAGCACCCTTTCTATGGCTCCTTTTAGGGATTTCAACCTAGGCAAGATAGAATGCAAAGAGAAATGAGAAAAGGGGAAAGGGAGTCACAGCAATTGGAGCACAATGTTGGTCATCATCGGCCAATGGGGCAGTCTTTGATTGTGGACCTTGGAGATGATGGAAAAGGGGAGATGGAGCGCTCTTTCTTTGTCTCCTTTTAGGGATTTCAACCTAGGTAAGAGGGAATACGGAGAGAAACAAGAAGAGAGGCCTAAAAATTTTGTTTCCACTCTCCTCTCTCTTCAAAATGTGTAGGTCCCACTAACTTTCCAGCTCATAGCCATGTGGGATAGGGACCAATTCGGGCAATGCAATTGGTATACATAGACTTATTATATCTACTTGGATTGAGCATGACCCAGTCCTGATGTCGACTTGAAATGGGTGTTGGCTTAAATACAATAAGGTCACAAATTAGGTCTCACCTCAATGTACATGAATGTCATATGTGAGTTGTGAGGAGGGATGGACCACCGAAATGTTATCGTATTTATTGTGTTTCTTTTGATGAGACACCAAAAGTTATAGAATGGATTTTCCACTGTTTCATCTTTGTAGTTTGGATTTATAGGCACAAGAGAGGAGAAGAGAGGAGCTAGTGGTGCTATGGATGGGATGATGATGATGGCGGGAGGCCGGTGGTGGAGCTGGGCAATGTGGTGTGTCTGGCCAGAAACAAGTGTGCAATGAATTTTTTTCTTCTTCTCAGCCTTTTTATTTTTTCTATTTCTATCTTTCTTCTTTCCTCTCTATTATCTCTTTTTTTTTTTTGTATTTTTTTTTGGTCTTAGAAGGTATGTTGTGTTCGGAGAGGCAGTTCAATTGGGGTTGGTTTTTGACGTTGTATTTAGGCTTTAAGACGTTATTGGGTTTGAGATTTTTGTCTTCTTCTCACTCTTTTTTTTTCTAGTTCTATCGTTCTGCTGTCCTCTCTATTCTCTCTCGTTTTTTTTTTTGGGTTTTTTTTAACTACGAAAGTATGTTGTGGTTGGAGAAGCGGCAATTCAAGTGTGGTTGGTTTTTGACGTTGTATTTGGGGTTTAGGACGTTGGTGGGTTTGAGATTTTTGGGATTTGGTGTGTATGGATCTTAGGAAATGAAGTTGGGTTTAGATGGACGTTGGTTACAAAAATTGTAGCAACTGTGTTAGTCAAGGTTTTTTTTTTTTTTTTTTTTGGAATGGGTGGTTGGTGTTAGAGTGGATCTTTGTATTAAGATGATGTAGAAATGATGGTGGTGGGCTAATGACGGTGGTCTTGGGTTCTATCGTTGGAATAGGGGAGTGGTCGTGATAGTGAAGAGGAAGCATGTGAGATAATTAAGGTGTGATGATGTGTGTGAGATAATGTGGGATGAACCATGTTGGGTTTTGCATGGCTGCATTATGTTGTGATATAGCAGATTACTTGTGATGGAGAATAATGTAATGGTTGTTGGATATGCTTGATTGGAAATGGAGGAAAAAAAAGATGGAAGAAAAGACAAGGGAAAGGGAGATGGATATGTTTTTAGTGGGCTCTTCTTGTTTTTCTTCCTCTCCTTGTCCTCCTCACTCAATCCAAACTTCTTAGTTTCCTTGTTTTCATCCTTTTTTTCTTTTTTTCTTTTCATGTCATACTTTCTATTTGGAGTGGGAGAGGAGAGGAGTTTTTTTGTAGTGGGAAGTTAGTTTTAGTTAGTTACTTGGAGTCACTTAGAGAGAGAGGAGACTAGAGAAAGAACAATGTTTGTGGATAGATTGCCATGGTGTTTTTTCTTTCTATCCAAAAATTTTAGGAAATTAGCATTGGGGTTTTGGAGGGTTGTGGTTAATAGAATAAGATATACATTCCATTAGAGTATTAGTTGCCCTACTTTTTATTCCTGTCTTTCACACACACTAACACTAATACATGTGATAAATACATTTGGACCCAACAACAAGTGGGCCTAATGCATGGATTAAGTTCCTCCATTTAATGGGGCTCACCTTGCATGTGCCCTCTCACAATGGGTTATAAAGTAACGGTACTAATGGTGGGGCGTGCTTGTTATTATTGGGAAGAAATATATTTATCCCATGCACTGGTGTTGGTGTGTGAAAGATAGGAATAAAACGTGGGGCATAGATGCTAATGTGTGGTGCCAAATAGGCTTGTGTGCATTTTATTGTATGCACTTTTCATTTCTCTTGTCATCAATGTGAAGGAGAATATTCCTATAGCCATCTTTGTGAATTCTGTAGCCGCATTCTTTATGCCATCCATACAATTACTAAGGTAAAAATCTTTTTGAAGAAGACCATGACATTCTTTGTGCCATTTTATATTTTAAGAAAGAAGTGACCTTAAGCTTTTATTTTAGTTTGACATTCGTGTATTTGTTTTCTAAAGTATTGGGCAAATTTATTATTATTTTCTAATTTACATGTTCATGCCTTAAAAGTAATCTTTCTCACTTACCTTATCTCTTTTTAACAATCTAACAAATATTTATCTTTAACAAACATATATAGTTTTCTCTAACATTAATATAGGATCAAATATATGGATTTTTGTCACTACTTGTTTGAAGTTAGCAACAAAAGTAGGACAAAAATGTTCTACAAATTTGTACCATCTTCTACGATATTCTAACCCAATGATCCTTAGGGTAATATAAAGTTTTTTGCTGGATTAACCATGCATTGCATGGGGGAATGGCTCAGATAAAATTTTAATAACAGGAATGCATAAATTATATTTATGAAGTTAATGTATTTTAGGATAATAATCTAACTACCAAACACACTCTTAGGTTTTTTTTTATAAGCTTAGTATAATAATCTAACTACAGAACACACTCTTAATTTTTTTTTTCTCTTAAAACTCATCAAAACTCTAAAATACATACAAAAGAGAAAAAGTAAAAATATCAATAATTGTCATGAAAAGGATGTGGAAAGAAGTCACAATAAATACACTTCTCATTCACACAATTTATATTTTTAATAAATTAATCAATAAAAAATAGTTAGAAAAAAAAATTGACTCATTCTAACTATCCTTTATAATTCATGTCAACATAATCTCTTAATTGAGAGAAAATCTCTTCCTTTTCCTCTCCCTTAACAAACACGCCTCTTCTTCAACGGATATGACCAACTGGAAACCACTTTTCAGCTCTTCTTGAATACTGGCCCCTTTTTTATTCATTTCAAGACAATAACTATGGTGTCATCTCTGATCATTTGATCACTTAAATTTTGTTTGAACAGTTGCAAGAACAGAAGCAAAGCATATTTGATCGACCTAATTGGGCAAAACAGACAATTACACATGTTTTTCTTCCCTCTCATCACCATAAACTCACAGAGACCCATCATTCATGTGATCTCTTTCCCTCCGCAAACACCACCTAAACTATATCCATCCCCTACAACTTCTCATACAACCCATCATTCATCTCTCTTTTCCTTCATCGAGGTCTCAACACATCTCTCCATTTTTCATTTCAAAAGCTAAAAAACCAAACCCAACAAAGTCAAATGAACACCATTAAATCTCACACCTTCATCATCACTGGCCCATCGTCCTTGTTCACCCAATGAGATATATTTAAGTGTTTGCAGTGGTTTAGGAATTGGGTTTTGACAATGGGTCTTCTTTCCTTTTTTGTTTTCATTTTCAAAAGGATTATACATGTATATTATAGTAAGGTTAAAGGTGATGGACCACAGAGGTGGTTCTCTTGTTCATTTTCTCTAATGATGATAATGTAAACACGCCATTGAGTACAAACTGCCATTTTGAAGTTATGTGATAAAGAAGGTTGAATTATTACTTTATTAAATTGTAGTAGAATAGACAACTTTATATAAATGAAATCTTTTGCCTTCTAAATTGATTTCATGGCGGGTTGGATGATTTGTAAAGACTAACTGAAAAATTAAATCTGTTGGACACTTTGAACGCAATAATTATTTAGTGTCAAAATTTATTAGGATAACATTGAACAATGCATCTGGTAAAGGTTTTTTTTTTTCCATAGTTATAGAACCCTAGCTCTCTATATATGCACACTAAGTCTTGCTTTTCCTTTCTTTTTTTTTTTTTTTTTTTTTTTTTTTTGTTTCTATGACAATTGGTTATGGAGATGTCATGTTTTGACTCAACAATATGCACTTTAATTGGAGGTTGAAAAGTTAATTGCAGTTCTTGAGTAGATATAAACATTGTATTTAATTTATTCTAGTAATCTTTAAATTGAATGGGCTTTGCAAGTTTTAACAAATGAGATGTTAATATGTTGATTGTTGTTCTTGTGTGGATATGGACTTTGTATGGTTTTTTTAATCTAATATAAAATGAAATGGATTTTATGAATTTTAAATGATGAAATCAAACTCATATGTGCATATTTCAATTTTTTAATGTTAACCCACGCATCGCATGGCCCATAACGCTAGCAGGATTATGTATTTTAGCAAACTTTGATGTTCCTCTTCTCTTCATCGTTAACAAGATCTCCTCATATCAAGAGTAGGTAAGCTTCTATGGCTCTCTTTTCTTTGCCAGCCTTAATCACCAATCCATCCATATCTCATATCTTTATGGTCTATGTAGATGCTCAAACAGCAAACAAAGCAACTTTGAGCATTCGCAAGATCCCAAACAACAAGCAATCAGAAGATCTAGAGTTGGTTAGGGCGATTGGATAGATTGAGAGCAAGCCAAACTTTAGATTGATAGATGGTGTGTTGTACTATTAGAACAGATTATGTGTATCAAATATAGAGGAGTTGAAAAATGAGATTTTGACAGAGGCGCACCACTCTCGTTTCATCATCCACCCTGATAGCACAAAGATAATTAGAATCTCCGTAGTCATTACTAGTGGAATAACATGAAAAAGGAGATTGCAGGGTTCATTTCTAGGTGTTTAGTGTATCAACAGGCTATGGAAGAACACAGAAGACCCCCAGGACTACCTAAGTAGTTGGCAGTGCCAAATTGAAAGTAGGAACACATCACTATGGATTTCATATCAAGACTTCCGATGATTCATGGTAAGGACATTACCTAGGTGATAGTAAACAGATTAACAAAAGTTGAACATTTTATACCAATGAGAATGAAGGCACCTAGAGATGAGTTACCAAGACATACATAGAGGAAGTACTCATATTGCTTTTGTAGTGGTATTGATCATCTTAGATAAGGATTCGACGTTTCTAAGTAAGTTCTAGACATGACTTTAGGAGGCACTAGTTCTACCATGAACATCAGCACAACGATGTATCTAGATACAGATGGACAGACAGAGAAGACCAATCAGACACTAGAGGATATGCTATATACTTGTGCGTTGGACTTCAGAAAGGATTGACAAAAAAGCCTTCCTCATTGTGAGTTCACATGCAACAACATCTACCATTTGAGTGTAGGTATGGCACCTTTCAAGGCGCTATATGGGCACAGATGTAAGACCCTCATATGTTGGGAGGAGGTTGCTGTTCGGAGTTTCCACAGGCCATCAATAGTGAATGATAGTAGCGAGAAAGGTCAGCAAATACATGTTAGACTGAAAATTACTAGGAGCAGATAGAAGAGTTATGTTGACTTGAAAAGGAGAGTTCTCGAGTTTACAATGGGTGATCATGTATTTCTAAAAGTGTCACCTACCAGAGGGTCACTCAGATTTGGGCAGAAGTGTAAGCTATCTTGCAGATTCATTAGGCTGTTTGAGATTTTGAGAGAGTGGGGATGTAGCCTATAGATTGGCTTTGCCAGAAGTCTTGTTAGGAGTTCATAACGTCTTCTATAAGGTCCCAACCCAACTCAATCGTAATCTATATTAATTAAACTTGATTTTATATTAATTAATATATTTTACCTTTAATTTATTTTGTTCTTAATCTTAATTGGATCATGAATAAGTAGTTGGGTTGGAATTGACCAAACCTAGGTAGTTAGGGACCTTTTGTAATTTTTAATCTAGTAGGTTGCATCATTTTCATGAAATTTTGGTCACATCATACTCACCTCATCATATGCACCAATTTTCATGTTGGACCTAAACCTATATGATCTCATATGGACTCACTTAGGCCCCATTTGACCCGAATTATAAATACCATAACCAAATCGGACCAGTTTATAAATTTAGAAAACTTAATAAATAAAATACAGCTAAACCCATTCGATTGTTATTTTCTTCTCTTCATGTTTTGTTGTTGTAGCTCATCTTTTCCTCTCCTCTTATTTATTGCTTCTCCAATCAAACCAAAGACTCCTTGCATGTGGGATTAAAAGCTATTATTCTCTCACCCATCTTCATTTTCTCATCTCAAGCGCTTGAAATTACCAATCTTAACTTCAGATTTTCTTTCTATGCTAGAACTCTTTCCTCTTTCTCCCTTTTCTTTTAGAAGCACAAATAGGAGAGAAAGCTTGTATGTAGCTTTGGAGCAACCATCATCACACCCATCACCATTTCTATCCTCTCTAAGCATTTGGATCTCTCATGGCCCTCTTCTCTTTCCTTTTACAGATTTCTCCAGGTATGGCCTCATCTCCATAGCATTTTATTAGTTTCAAATGAGTCAAGGAAACTCTAAGTTATAGCATGCAACCCATCTCATCACCATTTCATCCATTTTTATGTAGGGTTGATTTATGGTTAGAGATTGGGATTTTCTCCACAATTAAGCCAAGGACAGGATAAATTGAGTCAAGCACTATAAAGGCAAGTTTAGTTGGATATAATTACTGCATGTATGTTAAATAGGTTGATTCCTCGATGAATTCCATGCTTAATCCTATTTTACAGCTCTTTCACTCCTTATTTAAGAATATATGATGGTCAAGTGATAATGAATATGTTTATAATGGATGATGAAATATGGGTTTTGAAAATGTGTGATGATAGCTTGAACAATGAAAATCATAGTGGGATTGAATGGAAGAAGTTATCCTTTGTACCAACATAGCTTTAGAAATTTTGAAGCTGTAAGCGCACTACAACTTGGAAACTAGAGAGCCCAAGAACCTGACCTTATTCTATGGCTAACCCACGGCCAAGCCATGAAATGCACTATGGCAATGTCGTATCCAAGTCGTGGCCAAGCCGTAGATCATGTATGGCTATCATTCGAAAGAGCCCAAACTAGACACATCACTATGGTTGACCCCACGGCTGAGCAATGGATTACACTGTAGCTAAGCCATAGCCACACCGTGGCCTAGTCATAGGCTACACATAACTAATGCGTAAAACAAAATACGGCCAAGCAGTAACTGCGGAAGAATTTAGTTAAAAACCTTGTACATACGGCTAAGCCGTAACCTATGCACGGCCAAGCCATAAAAGCACAAAAACTTAGGAAAAGTAAGGACTCTCAAAGGCTTGTAGGGCTTTAGATATTGTACCTTTACCTTAATTAAAATAGCCCAATAGTAATTAGATAATAAGGAGGAAGAGTGTAGAACTGTCACTCATCCCCTTCAATTTTTCGAATTGGTTTCCTATGTCATGTCATAGGTGTTAGCATAAGAAGAGTTGTTTATTCCCTATACAATGTAACACTAAAATTTTGATAGCACATTAGCACCGGATATTTTATGAATACACCGTATTGAATAACTAAGAAAATATGGATTATCTTAACATAGGGTTGGCTAGTAAATAACCTTGATAATTTCTCAATTCAATGCATTCATATTGTTTAAGTAAACTTTGCCCTCAACGTGATTAAATCATGTATTCATTCTTCTTGGCGAACCTTGAAGCAAAATCGAAGACGGAGCTTTTACTAAGTGTGGGTCGTGAGCCATACTAGGAGTAGCTAAGGTTAAAAGGGATCGAGTTCTGTTAGCTCATTTAAGCATCCATTGTTTGATTTTCAGTTACTTTATTTAATTCCGATTTTTATGATTGAATACGATCTCAAGACCAATAATCCCTTTATGTACAAATATGAGACGATTGCTACGATTGATGATAAGTATGAATAATATGAATTCGGGATGGTTTTGATACGTTAAGTCAGCACCACTTAGCTTGTACTCTTCTTAGGTTCGATGGGACCAATTCGGATATTCCATATGTCACTACTACAGTAATTTATGGTAGCTAGATTGATCCCTTAGCGATTTTCGCCCCCATATGATAAATAAATGCTCTCCTTAGAAAAAATATAACCTTGTGGATACCAGCTAGTATATTACTGTACCTCCAATTATAATTCCTTATTCATGCTATATTCATATGCACAACATGCTTAGCTTCCGCTATTGCTCTCATTTAATTAATATGTCCTTAACTCAATTGATACAACATGTTAGTTTTATATGCACCTATATTTGTTAAACCATTGTATTTACAATGCTATCCTTAGTGTTATAAATAGATTTAAGTACTGATTCCACCTCTGATATACCTGTAGAAGAGTTTCCAGAGACTTCGTAGGGCATAGTATAATAATGTAGACTTTGACAACACTCTACAGTTGCCCATTTCGGAAAACGCAATAGGTATAATTTGTGACATGACATGTTATATCATTTGTTAGACTATATTTATGCATCATGCCATTATGTCATATTGTTATTATGTTACCCAATCTTTTTATGAGCATGTATTTTTCTTATTCCGATTGTATTTAGGTTCTATGTATTTAGTCACACCATATATCCATATTTTGGGATCATTTAGTTAACACTTGTATTTAGGACATGTTAGTATATGCACGAGCTCATGTTTTATATAAAACACTGTTTTAAGTTCTATATCTTTGGTTTACAATTGAAATTTAATTGACTCAGTTTATGTTTAATACTATATCTCAACATATAAATTGTACAGGATATGGTTAAGTATTGGTAAAGTACACAGGCTTCTGCAAATGTTTTATATGGACACATATTACACGTCAGTTCTTATACATAAGTTCTATGTTGTTTTCCCTTGTGGTGATTTGTACATATCTTAGCACCGTATGGATTGCCACGGGATTACATATGACATGCCTCAGGAATTTCCCTAATCTCAGAATCTTAGGCTTGAGGCCTGACATCTTCCATGTCTCGATACTGAAAAAGTACGTCACCGATCTTTCACATGTTATTCAATACAAATCGCTTGAGATTCAGATAGATGCTACCTATAGTGAGAAGCTATTGTAGATCATTGATACAAAGGAGCAAGTCTTAAGGGGACAAACCACTCACTAGGTGATGGTTTAGTGGCAGAACCACAGTCTAAGGGAGGTCACTTCGGAGCTCTGAAACCATGTGAAGAAGTTGTACCCAGATCTTCTTCTTGAGGCATGTTAGACATTTGGAGGACCAAATGTTTTGAAAAAGGAGGAATGCAATATTCTGTACACAAATAATTATTATGAATTAATTAAAATATAATTTTATGCAATAGTTTGTACTTTAGTTAATTAAGGTCAATAGAATTATTTTATCTTTATTTTGGGCTTTGGGCTAACTGGGTAAAAGATTTTGATCCATGAGTTTCCACCATTCGACCAAACCCAATCTAGACCAATTTGAAACTATAGAGCCCAAAGAACCAAACTAGTCTTTTGCTCTTAATTTCCTCAAACTTTAGGGGCCTTTTTATTAAACCCAAAATATGGCCCAACTCTATTCCCTTAAAAACATTACACGATCATACTAGACCCCCATCCTCTCATTCGTCCCTTCTCTTTCCTCTCCCTCATTTTTTTTAACAATCAACACTCCCAAGCCACCAGATCCAAGGAATTTCCATTACCATCTTCATCTTCTTCGTTGGGTGCCTGAGAGAGAGATCTAGGATCTTTTTCTTCTTCTTCTTCGATAATCCAAACCTAAGGCAAGCAGATACTCTTATCTCATGGTGATTTACATTGATTTTGATTCCATCATGTTACAGATATTTTCTTTAATGCCCACTTAAATTAATAAATGATTATGCTAGGTAGATTTAGTTGAATCCACTGGTTTAAGATGGATGATGTATTGGATTCAGTGCAAGGGATCTAGATTTACTGATGGATGGAGGATTAGCTTTAAAAATAAAAGATAAAGAAAAATAAATAATGGTGTTTGGGGAAAATATTGCAGGCTCTGCCTGCACATGTGTGCAGGTGGAATTCTCACCTGCACTGCATACAGGTAGACTTCGCTTGTATGCAGTGCAGAAGGGTGGGCCCCTTGGTAGATTGGTGGGACCCCTCCTTGGGGGTAGGCATAGGTGGGCCACGACATGTGTGGGGCCTAAGTGTGAGGTTGTTTATGAGTGAGTCGTCTTCCTTGGATTCTTGTTTGTTGATTGGGAATTTTGTGACACTTGTGGAATAGTGCGAACCAAATTTCATTGTTTCCCTTCTACTCTATCTTAAGTAAGGAATGTACTAGTGGGCGGTCGTATCCTTACCAAGATGGTTTGTACATGATGGTACAAACCACCTGCACTTAGATGAATTAAAAATTGGACTATGCACAACCTTGTTTCATCTTGGTTCATGTGGAGTTGTTGCATGTGTGAATTGTAGTCATAGTGTTAGGAATGTTTGTGGAGTTATTTCCTTATCATTAAGCTTGTGTTTCCTTATCTTATTGTATACATGTTAGAGCTTATACTTGTGTTTATGATGACTTGGACCATGTCGTGACTAGGACCGTGCACTGTTTACTTGAGGGTTATTCTTGTTGTGTTGTAGATCATTTTATCAGAATAACCCCTAACCATGTGGTACTTTGGATACCGTTTTTGACCAACCCTTCACATGATCATAGGATGTGCTTGTTGAACAATCACTGAGCCATGTTTATGAGTTTCAACACAAGAAGGCGTGGGGTTGTGTGAGATTGTTATGCGGATCTAGTCATTGGACGACTACAATCAGTACACAAATGTACACTATAATGATTTTACTGGACTTAGAGCCGAAGATGAGCTTACCACTCGTATATGGTTGGTTTCACTATGATCTTTTAGACAGGATGCTAGGCATTCGAAGACGGATTTGATCCACCATTTTGGACAAGATGCAATGGATCCAAAGATGGTATAAATCTTGTATGGGCATTGGTTGATTTGATGCTTGACGAATGTGATTTTTTTCATTTGATGTAGAGTTCGATTGAGGATCCGTTCTTTCTATTATGCGTGGCATTCTTTTATCTACATTGTCCATATATTCCTCTGCTCTTATCGTCTTATTCTCACATTGATAGTGTATCTTATTATAAGTTGTTTGTATTCCATTTGCCGCCACTTTTATGGTTGACCTTGTGTTTCTAAATTAATGCATAGAAACATGCCTGGCTATGCCAAGGATGAGGCGGAGGGTGAAGCGTGTCAAACGCTTGAGCCAGCTGATGAACTCATGTAGGGTGCAAACTACTGCTACGAGGCTATCTAGTCACAGACAAGAGTGGTTCACCTAGCTGAGAGTTACTTTTGAATAAATCATTTCTTAGGGACTTTATTCCTTAGTTGAACAATGTAATAAATTTTTTATTTGTTTTATTTGCAACTTGAACCTTTATTATTATTATTTTGAAATATGCAAATCTGATTTTTCTATTAGTATCGATTGAATGTAAATGTTTCCGCAGGTTTGAATGAATGTGAGTGGCCTAAACTCACCACGGCCTAAGATCCTGTGAGAAAAATAATTAGGAGTCATTGGTTTTATTTACAAGAAAAAAATTTTAAATTGGCTTCTAATTTCACGTAACCCTAATTTCATTTTTTCGGACGTGACATGAAGCATGTTGTGTTTTGTGTGGCTGCATTATGTTGGGATGTAGAAGATTACTCATGATGGAGAATAATGTAATGGTTGTTGGATATGATTGAATGGAAATGGAGGAAACGAAAGATGGAAGAAATGATGAGGGAAGGGAAGATGGACCTATTTTCGGTGGGCTTTCTTTGTTTTTCTTCTTCTCCCTATCCTTCTCACCCAATCCAAACCTCTCAGTTTCCTTGTTTTCTTCCTTCTTATCTTTTTTTGTCGTTCTCTCTATTTGGAGTGGGAGAGGAGAGGAGTCATATGTAGTGGGAAGTTATTTTTAGTCAGTCACTTGGAGTCAGTTAGTTTAGAAAGAAAGAGAGAGAGAGAGAGAGAGAGAGAGAGAGAGAACAGTGTTTGTAGATAGATTGCCATAATCTTTTAATTCTAGGAAATTAGCATTAGGGTTTTAGAGGGTTGTGTTTAACAGAACAAGAAATACATTCCCCTGGAGTATTAGATTAGAGAAACAAAAGGGAGGTAGTTTTAACATCTCATATTTTGCTGTGAAAACTGCCTTGCAAGTGATATTCTACAAAAATATAAACGCTGATGTTATTATAATTGTTACCTATTTGAATAGGTGTTTCTAATTCAAATGGCTGAATGCATTAAGAACTGTTTCTTCATGTAATTAAATATAGTTGTCCACCTTCCCCAGTCAACGACTCCTTATTTGCACTTATTGAGGGGTTCCTCAGACCATAGTTTTGGTTTGCAACTCTGAAAATGCCAATGACATAGCTCACATTCACCCAAAGTCGCATGTGTATTTTATTGTATACGTACTAAAACCATATTAATTGCATGATCCTTACACATTAACTAGTTGCTCGGACCAAGGAACTAAAGCTTTTATTTTTCTTTTTGGTATCCCAACTAAGGGTGCTGGGACATGATAGAATCCTACATGCAAGGAGAGAACCACACATGTAGGAGCTGAAACTTGGAAATGTAAGAAAAGAGGGGCTACACATGGGAGGAGTGGGAACTCGTACATTTGAAAAGTGGGGGAAGAACAAGGTCAATCACAGATTATATATCCATGTGGGAGTCAGGGTTGCCAACCACTAATATATGCAACCCCTCGATCACATGAAATTTATTCTTATTCAACCACAACATGCCTAATCCCCACCTTTGGGCTTATCACTTCCATTCCCTTGGTCTGATCATGATGCTTCTACAGGATCAGCCTTTTCTTGAATCAACTTCCAAGTTGCATTGATGTGTCGCAATTCAGTTAAAGTCCCACCAACTGCAAGCCGCAACACATACTTGCCACCAATCAATGTATGAATCCAGAAGGCTTGGCCAGTAGAGTTAATTGCCTCCAGTAGCTTCCTGTTCAGTTCATTCCCATCAGCCTCCACCTTAGACTTGAGTCTAAAGCACACCAAAGAGAACCTTCTGGGCACAACCACCTCGAACCTGGGGTCTGTACCCACAAGCCTTTCCAAGTGCTCAGCCAGCATGATGCCGCTCCGCACGTGTTCCCTCAACACAGCCACACCGAACCGACGGATCACAACCGACGGATCAGCCAGTAGCTTCATGGCTTGGAACCGTCGACTCTGAGCAACCTGCCAATCCTTGTAATCAATTACTGCTTTTGTTTCACTAGCATTGTTCCTTAGATACTCTGCACTGTTGGACAGTGAGTCCTGCAGTGAGCTGGGGCTTTTGACCCGCAAGCAACAACAGTCCATTTTGGTGAGGAACCATTTGTGTGGGTTAAAGCGAATCTAGTCAGCGAGCTCGATCCCATCCAAGTAGTGCCTGAACTCAGGACATATGCACGCGCTGCCAGCAAAAGCCGTGTCCACATGCATTCAGGCTCCATATACCTTTGCCACAAGCCCTAAGCCCTCCATGGGGTCCACTGCACGGCATCCTGTGTTCCCCACTGTCGCGCAGAGATACATTGGGATCAGCCCTGATGCCACATCATCCTTCATGGCGACGTGGACCACATCAGGTGACACTGCAAATCCAGTGGCAGCTGATGTGGGGAGTGCACGGAAATTGGACGGCTTGATTCCAACGATCTTGGACACCTTTCCGAAGGTGGAATGCGTTTGATCCGATGCGTAGACGACCAATTTAGAAATGTTCTCCCAGCCCATCTTGTTCAGCACTGTCTCTTGCTACAACCACCGTGCGCACTGCTGCTTCGCACGTGCTCCCATGCAAGACACCCTCCACCATCTATTCAGAGTTCAACCTTTTGTCAATTGCAAAAATGTCAAGAGTAACTGTAAAACAAGAAATTTTCGTGAGGGCAGAATTGACAATACATGTGTGAATTAATTAAATTTATATTGAAGAGGGTGATTTCATTCCAAGATTGAGCCTCACTTTGATGGTTTTGCAATTTTGTGCTAAATTTTGATTAGTTTCATTACCAGTTTGGACTCTTATGCGGTAGGAAAAATTGGCCGTTGTTAATTGGCACGGGCAATTGAATTAATAATATGAAAAAATGCAATAGTATTTATAAGAATTTTTTAGTTTTGTGTTCTGGTAATGGTTTGCTTGACTCACCCTGCCTGTACCTTTTAACTTATATTACATACTAACCCTGCCTGTACCTTTAACTTATATTACATACCAAGTAAATCTTTCAATCCAAAGTTGCAGAAGCATAAGCAGTTTTAGCTATTTCATATCATTCGTTAGGTCGTGGGTTCAATTACTATCCACCATAAATAACTGTTTTTTTTAATTTAAAGATTAAAAAAAACCTTTTATTAGAAAACTTGACCTGATCCACACCTAGAACGGATTTGACATCACAAATCATAAATCCGCCACATGCAAAGTGAGTTGGCCTAAAACACGAATGGAGAATCTGAAGAATAAAAATTAAGTTCAAGAAATAGAAGACAATAAACCTGGCATTTTGATTGCACAGAACATATATTTCTTTTGTAATCCATGTAATCTTGACTAAAAAACAAATGATTAAAAAACACACATACAATGTGAGGTTTTTAAACATTGTGTGTGGATTGTACTAATGACAACCCATCACTTCTATAATGAAAAATCAGTGAAAATAGGGTATTAATAGATCTACTGCGAATGGATCAAGTTACTCAGACAACTCGAACTGCTATTTGGCCTGTAACTAGAACTTCACACCACAGTCACGAAGTTTCAAATGTGTAGAATTGATGCCGAATATGCACGGGAATACGAGTGCCGTTTTCCAAAAAATACTTGCACAAGCAGTGACTGTAACTCCTAAGTTAAAAAAATGAGTATAGTTACGGATGGTACTTTGAAAGGAGCAGTGACTGTTTTTTCACTTTTTCCCCAGCCAAAACTGATTTGACTTAAGAGAACCTGCACAAGCAGGAACACAATCCAATCGCACAGAAAAGGAATCCCCAAGACGCAAGAAGAAAACCCACACGTGAAATAATTTGAAATTTGAAAGAAATTAGCTGGGCAAATTGTTGCAGCTGGAGGAAGGAGTTTTTATGGAATAAAAAGCTCTAGTGAGCTATAAATTGATGCAACTGCATCGTGTGATGTGTCAATGTAATAAGTGCAATAAAATTACATTTCCAAAGTGTCCAAGTCCCTTTCAAAAATTTCTTTGTGCCTTCTAATTAACAGCCTTTTGTTCCTCGGGGGCATTTGTTAGATGGAATTCAAAGAAGAATTTCGGTTGGAAAGAAGTCCAAAATCTCCCAATGATGTGCTGGTTGATTTCCCAAATCCTCCATTACCAAGATCTGGAAAATTTTGAAAGGCCGAAGTGACATTTGAGAAGTGGAATTCCAACAATCAAACAAGGAACTGAGAATATGCCACGACAAAAAAAATGCTTCTCAAGACTAAACACATGAATTTCAGCAAAAACTTTAGGAAATAAAGGTCCTCATTGGTGTCCTAAGAGCATCGAAAGTAATTTCACTTTATTTTCAACACCACCTTCATTTCTGGAGAATAGAAATGCAGATGGAAGCTTGAGCATCTTTCTCATCTAGTCCATAACAATGCTTTCGAGCTCCGTTGCAGCTGGAGATGTAATCCAGCTGAAGCCGACAACGTTGAAGCCAGTGCACGGCATCTCTCCAATGAAACCAGGGGTGCTAGCATTGGCTTGGTAGTAAGCAAAAAAAATTGGGGCTTTGCCAATGAGTAAGGCCTGGAATTATGTCATTGCTGATGTCTTGAAGGATGGCTTCTATGGTCTCGGAGGAGTAGGGAGCACTGTCTCGAATACTCTTAGGTAGATAAACTGGTTTGACTTGGCTTAGTGTGAATCCATGGATTTGCATATTTTTAGGACTTAATTAGGTGAATGACATTAAGTTTTTATTCACTTTCACCATTTTGTATAATTTTACTTATGATTTGGAATTTTCTTACATTTTCTGCATTTTTTTGTATTTTAGGTGCTTTTTTTCTCCGAAAAGTCTCATTGGAGTAGAACTATGTCCAGATGAGCCCTACTTCAAATGAGCTCTTCAACATTTGATGTGTCTGATTAGAATGTGCAGAAAAATATGGGGCCTGCATTGATGGAAAAAAGAAATTGAAGTCAATATGACCCGCACACTACATTCCACATTTTTTTACTTGTGCCAGAGGGAGGGTCCTACTTACACCATATTTGTTGCAGAAGATTTTAAACAAGTATCTCTCAAAGTTGAATTTCAAAGTGGAGCCCACATTCATTATCTCTAAAATCAAAGTCCAAGTAAGAGAATAAACAAAGAAGGAAAGTGGCAACTCATGCTAGCCATGCACACCTCATGTTTACTACCACATGGAAGGTTTATCAAGAGGACCAATCTAAGAAGATTTGAATAAATATTTGTTTCCAAAGAGAAACAGAAAAAAAATCAGCAAGAACGATTCATGGGCTATAAAGGAGAGCTATAAATTGACAAAGAGGCACCACCCACAAAGACATCATACGTACACTCTCTCTCTCTCTCTCTCTCTCTCTCTCTCTCATGCCCCTCACTACCATTCAAATCCAAGATCCCACTCTCCACTTCCCTCTTCTCTCTTCTTTCTAATCTTCTCTTTCTCTAGAAAAAAAGAGAGAGAGAGAGAATATCTGTGGGTATTCTGGAGCCCTATTCCAGAGCTAGGCTACAAGAGTATGAGAGAAAATCGTAATTGCGATGAAGTTCTCAATAAAAATCACATATTTTGCAATGGAGGAGTAGACCCCTGGATCAGAGTGTCTGATAAAGTTAAGTGTTTCTCATCATTATTCTATATGGTTTGATTCAATTATTTTTTTTTTCTTTTGTGTGTTTTCTATAAAAATAAATCTACCTTTTGTCACTGACAACTTATGTTACTCAAGTTTTTATGTGAGCAATGCTTTAATCACATATGTTTTCTTAATAAATTATTCTTAGATTGAAATTCTTTGATAATCTATTTTTGATTAATATGTGATCTTTAGTTAAGTTCATAATTTCATTAGGTGAAGGAGATTATTATCTTAAATAAATTATGAAAAGATTGTGCTCTTGATAGCCAAATTATCCAAATCAAAACAATTGATTTGTTTCTGATTTGAAGGATTTTTGGGACAAATTATTTTATCAATTGCACAGAATGATGGTGGGACTACTTAATGGATTCATAACATTTTGATCTACATTTTCTCATATTTTTCTCTCCATATTTTAGATCTAGAATTTTTCCATGTTATTCTTATTTGATTTTTTTATCCCTCTTGCCATTATCATAAAAAAGAAAAAAAATAGATTTTAATAAAAAAAATTTCGATAGTGCTTCCTGTGAGTTCGACCTGTTCTTGCTATTGTCTTAAAAGAATATCTGTGCACTTACATTATTAAAGGATTGAATTTAATTTCACATCACTTAGAACTGGGTAATTCTCTATGTTTCTGTAGTAGTAGGCAATGAAATCTAAAACTTCATGGGTTTGAGTAACAAAGTCATATGGTTGTGGGCATCACATCATCTCAGCCATGCGACTACCCTTGTCTAATGGAATCGGTGATGAGAAATGTGAGAGGTGAGCCTTTGTACTTTGGAAGGTTCACTTTGAAAGGTTGACGTTTTTTAATTGGGGGGTTTTGAGGGAGATTATATAGAGCGCACCCAGCTCATTCAGGTCACTGAAGAAATGGGAGAAAAGAATCAGCTAAACATTCACATTAATTATATCTCTTTTTGTTTTGAGTGGCTCTGTACTAGTTTTTGGAATTAGGACTTGATGCGGTGGTGTGTGGAGTCTATTCTCCTATGAGTTACAAGAGCCTAATTCGGGTCACTAAAGATTAAATGGTAACCGACATCGAATCAATCTAATTGTCTTTTGTTGTTTACTAAATGTGAAAGTTCTATCTTAAATGATACTAGGATATTAGCCCGTGCTGAGCATGGTCCGTCGCATTTTCTACACCGTCATTTAAAAAATTATATATATTAAAATAATAAAGATCATAAATTATAAATAAAAAAATCATTCAATTAAGAAATAGATAAAAACTTTAATTAATTACTAGCAAAGCATTAGAAGGTTTCTTTCAATTAGTGAGGGAGGTTTGGAATATGAAGGTAGTTGGCACTCCAATGTACATAGTGACCACAAAGTTGAAAAGATTGAAGTGCAGCCTGAAGCAATGGATGAAGGGCAACATCTCCTTATCTACCAGAATCCAAGAAGCACATAGCCAATTAGATTCTATTCAGCACCAGCTCGATCTTGGTCCTTTTAGCTCCCCGCTTCAGAACGAAGAAAAACAGGCCAAAAACACCTTGCAGCGTTTTCTACACTTAGAGGAGAGCATGATAAAACAAAAGTCTAGAGACCAAGCCATAAACCTAGGGGACAGCAATACAAAATATTTCTATAGTTTGTTGACAGCAATACAAAATATTTCTGTAGTTTGATAAGAAAACACCAGGTTTTCTTCCTTCATTCCTAATATTTCAGATTCAGAGGGTTGCCAACATCAATACCCATCTGCTATTGCTGCCACTTTTGTGGATTACTTCTCAAAGCTGCTGGGGACTGAAACTGAAAAGGAATGTAATGATTTTTGCCTAGACACTTTGAATTGTCTCTCTCACTGTGACATCCACTGTGACATCCAGAGTCTTGAGGAGCCTATTACCATTGAAGAAATGGAGAAAGCTGTCAAGCTGGGGAACCCAAATAAAGCCCCAGGACCTGATGGTTTTAATGCTCATTTCTACAAAGTTTGCTGGCCTATCATAGGCAGGGATGTTTGTGCAGCCATCCAGGACTTTTTTCTTTCTTCAAAACTCTTGCACCAAATAAAGCATACCTTCAGAGTCCTTGTTCCCAAAATGGAAAATGCTACTACGCTAGACAAGTACAAGCCTATTTCTCTAACAAATTAGCTTTATAAGATCATTACTCGGATTTTAGTTGGCAGGTTGAAACCTATCATGGGAAAGCTTGTAGGCCCCGCACAATCGACTTTCAGCCCTAGAAGATCGATCAATGACAATATATTACTTGCTCAGGACCTTCTCAACAAATTTAACATGAAAAGAGGTAAACCCCAAATGTGCCTAAAGCAGGATCTAGAAAAGGCTTATGACAGTGTAAAGTGGGATTTCTTGTTCAAAGTCTTAAAGGCAATGGGCTTCCCTGACCATTTCATTAGGCTGCTCATGATGTGTATCACTTCTCCTTCTTTCTCCATGCTGATAAATGGCCAGGTTGAAGGATTCTTCCTAGGGAAAAGAGGGCTTAGGCATGGATGCCCTCTCTCCCCGTTTTTATTCACTTTGGTTATGGAATTGTTTTCAATTTAGATGGATTTGCTAGCTAGAACAAAAGTCATACCTTCCCCCTATTGTAAAGCAGGGATCACAATTTCTGACCTTTTGTTTGCTGATGATATCATCATGTTTAGTCTAAGCAGTCCTCAGGATTCAAGGAGTCAAAGAGACTTCTTAGAGGCTTTCTGTAGATCATCAGGGCTGGCTGTTAATTGGAAGAAAAGCTATGCTCTCTTCTCCAACACTTCCATGCAACAGATTCAAGCCATTCTAGATGTCCTCCACATAGATGAAGGTAAATTACCTTTCCGATATTTGGGGCTTCCTATTCTATGAGAAAGCTAAACTTTTTGGATTGTGCTGCCCTCGTAGAAAAATTCCACAAGAAGTTGTCGGGTTGAAGAGCAAACACTCTTTGTTATGCAGGCCGTGTTGAGCTGTAAGATTCCTAACCCAGTTTCCATTTTTAAGTAATTTAAATATAATTTTTATTTAATTGTTTGTATTTAGTTAATTATGGTTATTATAATTATATAATTTTCTTTTGGGTTTTGGGTTAATCGGATAGTAGGTTAGGATCATGAGTATCCACCTTTTGACCCGGCCCAATTCGGACCCATTCTGGGCCCATTAAACCAAACCAGGCCCATATTTATAATTAGCCTAAACAATAGGGTCCTTTTTATAAAAAACCCAAAACTCTTCCCCAAACCCTAAGCCTACTTATATTCCATCGGTGGGTGCCCTTTCCCTCACCTCTACAGCAGTTCTTCTTCCTCCTCCATCACCTTCTCTTGATCGGCCAAGGTGGGCAAGCCCAAATCCAAGCCCAGCAGGCGGATCCTCTTCATCATCTCTTCTTCTTTCCTCCTTCTTCTTCATCTTCTCTGTTGGGTAGGCTGCGTGATCAAGGGAGAGATCTAGATCTTCTTTGCATCAAAGGCAAGTGGATTTACACATATCTCTAATGATTTCACTAATTCCATTGATTTCATGATCTTAGATGTATTGTAAATGCCCATTTAAATCTCTAAAGATTGATGACAGGTTGGATGGGTATGTGTTCACAGATTTTTTTGGTTGATGGTGTTTCGATGGATTTGATGATCTTAATAGATTTGATGAAAGGGGATTGGGCCATTGTGAAGATGGGTCTTTTGGTTAAAAAAAAAAAAAAAAAAAAAAAAAAAAAGGAGATGAAGACGTCTGGGAATCCATCCTAGACGTCATTGGCTTTGTGCAGGCAGCAGCCTGTGCACTACTGCACAGGCGCACAATGCGCCTGTGCAGTGATGCACAGGTGGGTCACCCACCTGCTTGTGCCTATAGGTGGGCCCCATTTCCACCCACTTAATCACTAGCATAAAAAAAAAAAATCTAATGAGATTCATCATGCCTGGGGCCAGCCAGAGATAGCAATTTTCCTGCACATGTTGCTGTTTGGCAGCAACATGTGCAAGTTTCCACCTGAAAATTCACGTGGGTCCGCCACCTACAGGTGGGCCCCATGATTTGTAATTTGAATCCTGACTGGTGGGGGTTCGACAGGTGGGACCCAACAGAGGTGGGCCTCTTTGATCCAATGCCTGGACCCATGGTTGCAGAGTGGACCCTTGGCTACCGGATGATGGTGGACATTGGCGGTGATCAACTAGTAACCCCACTTATGAAATGCCACATGATGTCCATTGATGTCCACATATACATCTTAAAAAAAATGTATATATATATATATATGATGAAGAATGGTGTCTGGAGGTGGGTCCATCACCTTATGGGTCCTTAGTATATATGCGGATTTATAATTATTTGGACTGTTATTAAGAGTGAACAGGTGGGCCATCCCTTGCGTGAGATCATGAGAATGATAAATTCGGGCCTGATAATTTATGTTAATGATTATTTAACCAATCATTTATTATTATTATTATTTTTTGGATGGTTATATACTCCGTAAAACACTTGTGTTGGTCTTAGAACCCAATGACTTCGATTTAACCAAATCCATCACATCATCAAAGTAAGGGGTTATGCGGGCAGATTTCCTCTTACAGGTTTCATGGTTTGCACATGACGGTACAAACCACTCGCACTCAGGTGAAGTGAGAATTGGGCTATGCATCACCCCGTTTTCAAAAATTCCCAACCTTACTTCGTCGTGGTTCGTGTGGAATTGTCGCATGCGTAAATTGTGGTCACAGTGCTAGGAATATGTGTGGAATTATTTCTTGATCATCATGTTGTATTTATTTACTTTGATGCATACACATTAGAATTTATACCCGTTATATCATAATGACTTGGACCGTGTTGTGGCTTGGACTATACAGGGTTCATTGATGAGGTATTCACGTATGTTGAAAACTATTGGGTTGTATAATGTTTTATCATAAGGTGTTGAATATCGATCATGGCCAACCCTTCACACTACCATAGGATGTGTCTGTCGAACAATCACTAAGCCATGTTTATGAGTCTCGACACAGGAAGGGGCAGGGCTGTGTGAGATTATTATGCGGATCTGGTCATTGGACGACTGCAGTCGGTTCACAGATGTACACTGTGATGATTTTTACCGGACTTAGGGCCGAAGACGAGCTTACCACTCGTACACGGTTGGTTTCACCGTGATTTTTGGACAGGATGCTAGGCATCCGAAGACGGATTTGATCCACCGTTTCTGGACAGGATGCGAGGCATCCGAAGACGGTATAAATTCCGTAAGGGCATCAGCTGATGCGATGCTCGGCGAAAGTGATATTGTTCATTCGAGGTAGAGTTGGATGTAGGACCCGCTCTTTCTATGTTGCATGGCATTCTTTTATTTATATTGCTTACATATTCTTATGATTTTGTGTCTTAATCTCACATTGATAATGTACTTAATTTTGAGTTATGTGTATTTTACTTGCCGCCATTTATGGTTGACCCTTGTTTTCTAAAAATGATGCATAGGTACCGAGCCCGGCTTTGCCGAGGAGGAGGCGCAGGCTGAAGCGTTTCAAACGCTTGAGCCAACTGATGTTCCCAAGTGGGGTGCAAACGATGGCTTCGAGGCCGTCTAACCAAGCACAGGAGTGACTCATTAAATTGCATTCAATTTAAATAAATCATTCTTTAGAGACTTGATCTTTCAGTGGGACATTGTAATAAATTACTTATTTACTTTTTTTGCAACTTGGAACATTATTATTGTTATCTAGTGATATGCAAACTTGTTTTCTTCTCTTGGTACCTATTGGTTGAAATTTACTTCCGCAGATTGGGAATGAATGTGAATGGCCTAAACTCACCACGGCCTAAGATCCTGTGGAAAAGAAATAATTAGGAGTCAATGGTTTTGTTTCAAAAAAAAAAAAAAAAAAAATGAATGAAACGTCTGGGAATTTAATCCCAGACGTGTAGTGGGTGTAGTGCAAGGCCTGTGCACTACTGCACAGGCGCACAATGCGCCTGTGCAGTGATGCACAGGTGGGTCACCCACCTGCTTGTGCATGCAGGTGGGGCCCATTTCCCCCCATTAATCACCAACATTAAAAAAAAAAAAAAAAAAATTGACTCCTAATTTCACGTAACCCTATTATTTATTTTTTTTGGGGACGTGACAGTTGGTATCAGAGCAAAACGGGCATGTTTCTAGATCATTAAAATTGGATAGAAACATAGGACGTGGGTGAGGTTCCGATTTCGTTAGACAGATTTTACCCGCTTAGTGTAAAGTCTATAGAATTGTTTGCTAGAATTTGTTTAATAAAAATTCACCATCTTGAACTATTTTACAGATCATGGCTCAGAGAGTTACTCGTTCACAACCCAACGGAGACAATTCGCCCTCCCAAGATGACAGGTTCTCACAGCTCTTGCAGGCTTTTATGCAAGCTCAAAATAACCAAATTGCTATGCAAAGAGAGCATGAGAGACAACGAGCTGCAGATAGGCAACCAGAACGTGAGGAGAGGGCTGCAGAACGAGCACAGGTTGAGGCAGAGAGGACCGCAGAGAAAGCCCAAGCAGATGCTGACAGGGCAGTATTTCAGGCCCAGTTGTTAGCTGCCGCAGATAGAGCAAGTCAGCCAGTTCAGGTTACTTTACCTCCGAAGGAAGTGGATCCCAACGACATTTTCGATAAATTCATGAAGAGGTTCCCTCCACAATTCCATGGTACGGAGGATCCTATGGCTGCTGATGATTTCTTGGAGCATTTGGAGCAGATTTTTGCAGCATTTAGATGTACTGGCATTCAACAAGTTCAGCTAGCTGTATATATGTTAAAAGGGGCAGCTAAACAATGGTGGGACTCTGTTAAAGCAGCGGTGCAAGCAGACACAGTGCAGGAGGCCGAGGCTTGGACGACATTCACGACGGCATTCACGGATAAATTTGTGCCTAAATATCTGCAAGATCAGAAGATGGAAGAATTTGAAAAATTGAAGCAGGGTGACATGACTATCCAGCAGTATGAGACCAAGTTTACAAGGTTATCTAAGTATGCACCCACTCTTATCCATCCTTTGACAGAAAAAGTCCGACGTTTCCTCAAGGGTATGAATGCACGTATCGCATCAAAAGTAGGGGATATGGAACGGCCAACATTTCAAGATTATGTCAAGAGTGCAAATTGGGCCGAGGGCATGGTTAAGCGGGAAGACGAGGAGGCAACCTCATCAGGGTCGAAGCAGCGACAAATGCAGAATCAGTTTGTAGGCCAACCTCAACAGAAAAAGCAGAAGTTCCAGAACTCTAATCCTGGTACGAGAAAGCCACAGTGTGCTCGGTGCGGGTATGGTCACCCAACAGAGAGGTGTCGGTGGGGTACAGGACTTTGTTTTTATTGTGGACAGCCGGGGCATAAAACTCGTGATTGTCCTAACGGAGGTCGAGAGCGCACATTGGCGCGGGAGGCAGCACAGGATGGTTATGCGCAGCAGCAGCCGGGGAGGCAAGCACCCCAGTTTAGGCCGCAGCAGTCTTACCAGCAGCCACCTCGGGCTCCGCAGCAGCAACAGTTTAGAGCCCCAGCACCCCAGTATCAGCAAATTAGGGGACCAGCCCCTCAGCAGCAGCAGCAGCAGAGACCAGTAGGCCAACAAGGCCAAGGGCAGCAGATGGGTCACCAACAACAGAGGGGTCAGCAAAGGCCACAGCGGCCAGTACAAGGACACCAACAAAGGCCACAGCAGGTTGGACGAGCTTATGCTATTACTCACGAGGAAGCGGATGCCTATGGAGAGTGCGTGGAAGGTATTATTCTAATCTCAGATGTGGAAGCTAAGGTGCTATTTGATTCTGGTGCCACCCATTCTTTTGTTTCTCAAACTTTTGCTAAGCATTTGCATGAGAAGGTAGCGCGATTAGATTGTCCTCTACTAGTTAATACTCCCATGGGTGGGCGAGTTAGATGCCATCAGTACTTTCCTCGTATCCGAGTTCAAATAGAGAGGTTGATTTTACCAGCAAACTTGGTGCTTATGATGATGAATGACTTTGATGTCATTTTGGGCATGGATTGGTTAAGGACCTATCGAGCAAATATGGACTGTTTTAACAAGATTATCAAGCTTAAAGTCAAATCAGAAACTGTTAAGTTTATTGGACAATCAAAACGGATTCCCACCAGCCGGATATCAGCCTTAATGGCACATCGTATGCTAAGGAGCGGTTGTGAAGGTTATTTAGCGTTTATCACGGAGGATAAACAGTCCCAGGCGGAGGGGGATGTATCGGAGATACCTGTAGTTTGTGAGTTTCCGGATGTCTTCCCAGATGAGATTCCGGGATTACCACCGATTCGAGAAATCGATTTCACCATAGAGCTAGCTCCAGGGACAGCACCGATCTCAAAAGCTCCTTACAGAATGGCACCAGCTGAGTTGAGAGAATTGAAAATTCAGCTGCAAGACTTGTTGGATAAAGGTTTTATAAGGCCTAGTGTATCACCTTGGGGAGCACCTGTTCTCTTTGTTAAGAAGAAAGACGGTTCCATGAGGATGTGCATTGACTACAGACAACTCAATCAGGTCACTATAAAAAACAAATATCCATTACCTAGGATCGATGAGTTGTTTGATCAGTTACAGGGAGCCGAATTCTTTTCGAAAATAGACCTGAGGTCAGGATACCATCAGCTGAGAGTTAGAGATCAGGATGTGCAGAAGACAGCATTCCGGACTAGATACGGCCATTATGAATTTTTAGTGATGCCGTTTGGGCTAACGAATGCTCCAGGAGTTTTCATGGCTTTGATGAATAAGATCTTCGCTCCGTTTCTTGATCAATTTACAGTGGTTTTCATCGATGATGTGTTAGTATACTCCAAATCTCGTGAGGAACATGAGAACCATCTTAGAACTGCATTGCAGACTTTGAGGGATCACCAGCTCTATGCGAAATTGAGTAAGTGTGAGTTCTGGTTGGAGCAGGTATCTTTCCTCGGTCACATTATTAGCAGAGAGGGTCTAGCAGTGGATCCAGCGAAGATTGAGTCAATTGTCAATTGGCAAAGACCCACTTCAGTGTCAGAGATACGCAGTTTCCTTGGTTTGGCCGGTTATTACAGGAGATTTGTGCAAGGATTTTCGTCAATTGCAGCGCCGTTGACTAAACTAACGCGGAAAGATGTGCCTTTTGTGTGGTCCGATGCGTGTGAAGCCAGTTTTCAAGAGCTAAAAACCCGGTTGACTACAGCTCCTGTACTTACACTACCATCGGAGAATGGTCAATTTGTGATTTATACTGATGCTTCGGGTGTTGGTTTGGGATGTGTACTCATGCAGGATGGAAAAGTTGTCGCTTATGGGTCTAGACAACTTAAGGAACATGAGAAAAAGTACGCTACCCATGATCTTGAGCTAGCAGCAGTAGTTTTTGCGCTCAAAATGTGGAGACATTATCTATATGGTGTAAGATTTGAAGTGCATTCAGACCATAGGAGTCTTCAGTATCTATTCACTCAGCCAGAGTTGAACATGAGACAGATCAGATGGATGGAATATATCAAGGATTTTGATTTTCCGATCAAATACCATCCAGGGAAAGCCAATGTAGTGGCTGATGCATTAAGCAGAAAAGCAGCAAGGAATGCATGTTTGCGGACAGAATGGTCGTGGGCAGAGATATTTCTGGACTTAGGGGTTGATTTGCAGCCGGTTAATGATAGGGTGATGATTGCCAGTATGTTTGTTTGGGAACCAGAAATTTTGGGCAGAATCAAAAGCACGCAATCAGAGGATCCAGAGCTGGTCAGGGTGATTGAGCAGATTGAGAGCAGGCCAGACTTTAGATTGATAGATGGTGTGTTGTACTATCAGGATAGATTGTGTGTGCCAAATATAGAGGAGTTGAAGAATGAGATCCTGACAGAAGCGCATCATTCTCGTTTTACCATTCACCCTGGTAGCACAAAGATGTACCAGAATCTCCGTAGTCATTACTGGTGGAACAACATGAAAAAGGAGATTGCAGGATTTGTTGCCAGGTGTTTGGTTTGTCAGCAGGTTAAGGCAGAACACAAGAGACCCCCAGGACTTTTGAAGCAGTTGGCAGTGCCGGATTGGAAATGGGAACATATCACGATGGATTTTATATCAGGACTTCCGATGATTCATGGTAAAGATAGTATTTGGGTGATAGTGGACAGGTTAACTAAAGTTGCACATTTTCTGCCGATGAGCTTAAAGACACCCAAAGATGAGTTGGCCAAGATATACATGGAGGAAGTAGTTAGATTGCACGGTGTACCGGTATCGATCGTCTCAGACAGAGATTCGAGATTTCTGAGTAAGTTCTGGACACGACTTCAAGAGGCACTCGGTACTACCTTGAACTTCAGTACAGCATATCACCCGGAGACAGATGGGCAGACTGAGAGAACCAATCAAACACTGGAGGATATGTTGCGTGCTTGCGTGTTGGACTTTGGAAAGGATTGGCAGAAAAGCCTTCCTCTTTGTGAGTTCGCATACAACAACAGCTACCATTCAAGTATTGGTATGGCCCCTTTTGAAGCATTGTATGGGCGCAGATGTAAAACCCCACTTTGTTGGGAGGAAGTTGGTGTTCGGAGTTTTCATGGGCCATCGATAGTCAGTGATACCAGTGAGAAGGTTCAACAAATTCATGCTAGATTGAAAATTGCTAGGAGTAGACAGAAGAGTTATGCTGACTTGAAGAGGAGAGATCTTGAGTTTGCAGTGGGCGATCATGTGTTTCTAAAAGTGTCGCCGGCTAGAGGAACACTCAGATTCGGACAGAAGGGCAAGCTGTCTCGGAGATTCATCGGGCCGTTTGAGATTCTCGAGAGAGTGGGAGATGTAGCCTACAGATTGGCATTGCCAGCAGAGTTGTCAGGAGTTCATAACGTTTTCCATATCTCGATGCTGAAGAAGTACGTCGCCGATCCTTCGCATGTTCTTCAATATGAACCACTCGAGATTCAGCCGGATGCCACCTACGTGGAGAAGCCGTTGCGGATCATTGACACGAAGGAGCAAGTCCTACGGACGCGAACTATTCATTGGGTGAAGGTTCAGTGGGAGCACCACAGTCCAAGGGAGGCCACTTGGGAGCTCAGAGACCAAGTGAAGAAGTTGTACCCGGATCTTCTCCCTGAGGTATGTTAGACATTTGGAGGACCAAATGTTCTAAGGGGGAAGGAATGTAAGATTCCTAACCCAGTTTCCATTTTTAAGTAATTTAAATATAATTTTTATTTAATTGTTTGTATTTAGTTAATTATGGTTATTATAATTATATAATTTTCTTTTGGGTTTTGGGTTAATCGGATAGTAGGTTAGGATCATGAGTATCCACCTTTTGACCCGGCCCAATTCGGACCCATTCTGGGCCCATTAAACCAAACCAGGCCCATATTTATAATTAGCCTAAACAATAGGGTCCTTTTTATAAAAAACCCAAAACTCTTCCCCAAACCCTAAGCCTACTTATATTCCATCGGTGGGTGCCCTTTCCCTCACCTCTACAGCAGTTCTTCTTCCTCCTCCATCACCTTCTCTTGATCGGCCAAGGTGGGCAAGCCCAAATCCAAGCCCAGCAGGCGGATCCTCTTCATCATCTCTTCTTCTTTCCTCCTTCTTCTTCATCTTCTCTGTTGGGTAGGCTGCGTGATCAAGGGAGAGATCTAGATCTTCTTTGCATCAAAGGCAAGTGGATTTACACATATCTCTAATGATTTCACTAATTCCATTGATTTCATGATCTTAGATGTATTGTAAATGCCCATTTAAATCTCTAAAGATTGATGACAGGTTGGATGGGTATGTGTTCACAGATTTTTTTGGTTGATGGTGTTTCGATGGATTTGATTATCTTAATAGATTTGATGAAAGGGGATTGGGCCATTGTGAAGATGGGTCTTTTGGTTAAAAAAAAAAAAAAAAAAAAAAAAAAAAAAAAAAAAAGGAGATGAAGACGTCTGGGAATCCATCCCAGACGTCATTGGCTTTGTGCAGGCAGCAGCCTGTGCACTACTGCACAGGCGCACAATGCGCCTGTGCAGTGATGCACAGGTGGGTCACCCACCTGCTTGTGCCTATAGGTGGGCCCCATTTCCACCCACTTAATCACTAGCATAAAAAAAAAAATCTAATGAGATTCATCATGCCTGGGGCCAGCCAGAGATAGCAATTTTCCTGCACATGTTGCTGTTTGGCAGCAACATGTGCAGGTTTCCACCTGAAAATTCACGTGGGTCCGCCACCTACAGGTGGGCCCCATGATTTGTAATTTGAATCCTGACTGGTGGGGGTTCGACAGGTGGGACCCAACAGAGGTGGGCCTCTTTGATCCAATGCCTGGACCCATGGTTGCAGAGTGGACCCTTGGCTACCGGATGATGGTGGACATTGGCGGTGATCAACTAGTAACCCCACTTATGAAATGCCACATGATGTCCATTGATGTCCACATATACATCTTAAAAAAAATGTATATATATATATATATATGATGAAGAATGGTGTCTGGAGGTGGGTCCATCACCTTATGGGTCCTTAGTATATATGCGGATTTATAATTATTTGGACTGTTATTAAGAGTGAACAGGTGGGCCATCCCTTGCGTGAGATCATGAGAATGATAAATTCGGGCCTGATAATTTATGTTAATGATTATTTAACCAATCATTTATTATTATTATTATTTTTTGGATGGTTATATACTCCGTAAAACACTTGTGTTGGTCTTAGAACCCAATGACTTCGATTTAACCAAATCCATCACATCATCAAAGTAAGGGGTTATGCGGGCAGATTTCCTCTTACAGGTTTCATGGTTTGCACATGACGGTACAAACCACTCGCACTCAGGTGAAGTGAGAATTGGGCTATGCATCACCCCGTTTTCAAAAATTCCCAACCTTACTTCGTCGTGGTTCGTGTGGAATTGTCGCATGCGTAAATTGTGGTCACAGTGCTAGGAATATGTGTGGAATTATTTCTTGATCATCATGTTGTATTTATTTACTTTGATGCATACACATTAGAATTTATACCCGTTATATCATAATGACTTGGACCGTGTTGTGGCTTGGACTATACAGGGTTCATTGATGAGGTATTCACGTATGTTGAAAACTATTGGGTTGTATAATGTTTTATCATAAGGTGTTGAATATCGATCATGGCCAACCCTTCACACTACCATAGGATGTGTCTGTCGAACAATCACTAAGCCATGTTTATGAGTCTCGACACAGGAAGGGGCAGGGCTGTGTGAGATTATTATGCGGATCTGGTCATTGGACGACTGCAGTCGGTTCACAGATGTACACTGTGATGATTTTTACCGGACTTAGGGCCGAAGACGAGCTTACCACTCGTACACGGTTGGTTTCACCGTGATTTTTGGACAGGATGCTAGGCATCCGAAGACGGATTTGATCCACCGTTTCTGGACAGGATGCGAGGCATCCGAAGACGGTATAAATTCCGTAAGGGCATCAGCTGATGCGATGCTCGGCGAAAGTGATATTGTTCATTCGAGGTAGAGTTGGATGTAGGACCTGCTCTTTCTATGTTGCATGGCATTCTTTTATTTATATTGCTTACATATTCTTATGATTTTGTGTCTTAATCTCACATTGATAATGTACTTAATTTTGAGTTATGTGTATTTTACTTGCCGCCATTTATGGTTGACCCTTGTTTTCTAAAAATGATGCATAGGTACCGAGCCCGGCTTTGCCGAGGAGGAGGCGCAGGCTGAAGCGTTTCAAACGCTTGAGCCAACTGATGTTCCCGAGTGGGGTGCAAACGATGGCTTCGAGGCCGTCTAACCAAGCACAGGAGTGACTCATTAAATTGCATTCAATTTAAATAAATCATTCTTTAGAGACTTGATCTTTCAGTGGGACATTGTAATAAATTACTTATTTACTTTTTTTGCAACTTGGAACATTATTATTGTTATCTAGTGATATGCAAACTTGTTTTCTTCTCTTGGTACCTATTGGTTGAAATTTACTTCCGCAGATTGGGAATGAATGTGAATGGCCTAAACTCACCACGGCCTAAGATCCTGTGGAAAAGAAATAATTAGGAGTCAATGGTTTTGTTTCAAAAAAAAAAAAAAAAAATGAATGAAACGTCTGGGAATTTAATCCCAGACGTGTAGTGGGTGTAGTGCAAGGCCTGTGCACTACTGCACAGGCGCACAATGCGCCTGTGCAGTGATGCACAGGTGGGTCACCCACCTGCTTGTGCATGCAGGTGGGGCCCATTTCCCCCCATTAATCACCAACATTAAAAAAAAAAAAAAAAAAAAATTGACTCCTAATTTCACGTAACCCTATTATTTATTTTTTTTGGGGACGTGACATGAGCTAATCAAATCAACTCTAACCTCAACCATGTCTTATTGGGTGAATGTTTTCCAACTACCTCTAACTTTGCTAGATGCCTTGGATCAAATTATAAGAAAGGTTTTTTTGGAAAAAAGTGGTCTCTAAAGCCTCTGTACCCTATAGCATGGGACATTATATGCACTCCTAAGCAAAAAGGAGGTCTGGGCCTTTCACAGATGAGGAAGGTCAATGAAACAGCCCTCCTTCGGCAAGTGTAGAATATAGCTGCCTTTTAGGATAATTTATGGTCCAGGTGGGTGAGAGCTAAGTATCTTAAGCACAAGTCCTTTTGGCAAGCCCCTCTTCCTTTGGCGGCCTCCTGGGGATGGAAATCAATTCTTCTCCTAATGAAAAAGGCGATGCCCTTCATCAGACACCTCATTGGGGATGGTGCTTCCACTGCTTTTTGATATGACTCTTTGTTAGGTTTATGTCTTGTATTCCGGTTTAGCCGGATGAGTCACTGGGTTAGCCATGGACTGGTTTAAGGTCAAGGGTATTTTGGTAATTGTACCGGGGCTTTCTTGGTGGCCAGGAAAGCGGAGATTATATATATGTATAGTCTGTAACCCTAGACCTTGCGGCGGTAGTTGCCCGTGGTGCTCCCACACCACGTAGTAGAGATGAGGTGAGAGTGTGGGAATCTCTTGTATGCTTTACTTGTCATAGTGAAGATGTTCGTCCTCCTGTGCCCATGGATGTAGCCCGGTTTGGGTGAACCACGTAAATCTCGGTGTCTCTTCTTGTGTGGCTTGTTCGTGTTTGATCTTGTGATTCCGCGGATGCGCACAACGGGTGATTGTTCTGAAAATCACAACAATTGGTATCAAAGCCGAGGTTGGTATTCCTTGGGTTTCTGAGCGAGGTGGAGATCGCTCAGTGGCTTGGAGGTTGTGCGCATGAAGATTAACTGAGATCAGGTTCGTGATTTCTAGTTGGGCCCCCATCGGAAAAGAAGAAGACGAGATTGGGTTCTCCGGTTTGGCCAAAATCGGAGGAAAGAGGATTCCCAAGTTGTTCAGATCTCGGAGTTAGATCGCAGCAGCTGTGATGTAAGGATCAACGGATTGGCATGATTGGGTTCGGATCACTGTTGTGGCTTGGCGAATTCGTTGGCTGCAACTTGTCACAGAGATCGATTGTGAGATAAAGGAGAAGAGATCAAGCGTGATCTCTTGTGGGCCGCTCTGCAACAGATTGGAAGAGGCCGCCGGCAGAAGCAGAGGATCTGGTTCTGGTTTTCCAGATCTAAGGAGGAAAGCCCATGCCTTAGAATTTCAAGTTTGTCATCTGATCAGATCGCCGAGATTGCGCGGAAGGTGGAAGGTTCGGACGGCTGAAAGAAAGAAAAAATAAATCAGCACGGGATTTTCGCAGAGAATTTCTCGGTCCAGAGAAAAACCAGGAAGAAAAAAAAAAACTCACCGAGATCTTCGCCGGACTCGCTGCCCGCCGCCGTCGCCGTCGCAGTTGCTGCCGTTCCCGTCCCCGCTGCCAGCCGAAGCCGAAGCAGATCGCGGCCTGCTGCAATTCGGTTGCCGAGGATGTTGCAAAACCAGATCGCTTGAAGCACCGCCGTTGTCCACCGTCGCCGTGAGGCCGTCGCCGTGGGACCGTCGCCGTGGGGCCGCTGCAACCCGCGGAGAGCTCGCCTGTTGCAGACCCAGACGCACGTCAGTCGCTGGGTTGAAGACGACCCAGTCTTCTGGGTCTTGGGTCGGGTTGGGTCTGGTTGCCTGACCAGCGGAGAAGATAAGCCCAGCGCCTGTTTTTTCAAGTTGGGTCACGTTTCGGGTTGGATCCGAACCAACCCGTGGTACAAGCCCAGTCGACTGGCTGCAAGTTCAGTTCCGGGTCAAGTCAGGTTCGACCCGACCCGTTAGCATCAAAGCCCAGCAGTTCAAAGCAAGTTCGGTTCCGGGTCAGGTCAGGTCCGACCCGACCTGTTAGCAGACGGTCCAGCCCAGCCAGTAAGTTCAGGCCAGGTCAGTTCAGGTTCGACCTGACCCATGTGCGCAGAGCCCAGCGAGAAGAGTTCAAATCAATTCCGGGTCAGGTGAACCCGACCCGGGCTGCTCCAGAAGCCCAGCAGACTGTGCAGTGATGTCAGCAGTGACGTCAGCGTCGGTCAACAGGCAGGTTTGACCAGATTTGCTGCTGAAATTGTTTCTGCGATATCTTGATCGTCCGATGTCCGATCGGAGATCCGTTTGCGCCTACGGACTCGTTTCGAGCAGATCTACGCAGTGGAAGAGGTTGATTGGCTGTTTGACAGTCAAGGAGGAGGTTTGATCGATTGGAGCGTAGAAACTTGTTTCTACGTTATCGGAGCCATCCTGAGTCGGATTTCAGATCCGTTTCTTCCAGCGTGCTCATGGTGATGAGATCTATGGTTTGATGCAGAAATTGGGAGGAGATCTGAACAGATGTGGATTGAGGCTTGAATCGGGTCTACTCGACCTGGTTGTTGTTGCAAACCCAATAATAGGAGTCGCCGACCTAGTTGCAAAGGGTTTGCTGATTCAAATGAAGTTGTTCGTTTGGGGTTCACATGCTCGCATGTGATGTTATTCATCTTGCCAGAGCCAAGCCGGAAAAGCAGCAAGGAGGAGCTGATGTATGAGCAGTTGATCGGAGGCCAGGTCAAATGGTGTTTTTTGACCGCTCGGAGGCAGAGGTTGTTCTGCAATGGAGTCATCTGGACTTGTATTCCCGATCTATTTGCTTGCATGCTTGTGGCGATTGGATCTTCACAGTGATGTTGAAGATGGGGCAAGATGGTGAGTGAATCAGATATCACTCAGATTCGTCAATGGTTTCGAGCTTTTAGTTCTAGGTGGAGTTTGACGAGATGAACTTTGCTCAAAGTTCATGTGCTGGTTCAACATGTCAAAGTGTTGAAGAAGACTGCATCCCTGGTGCAGTGACGTGCCATTCAGCAGGGTACGTGAAGACATTGCCGGTTTTATCTCCTAGTTGCTCGAGTTGTACGGAGTTGTACGGAATTCAAGCCAAGGTGGAGATTGTTAGGTTTATGTCTTGTATTCCGGTTTAGCCGGATGAGTCACTGGGTTAGCCATGGACTGGTTTAAGGTCAAGGGTATTTTGGTAATTGTACCGGGGCTTTCTTGGTGGCCAAGAAAGCGGAGATTATATATATGTATAGTCTGTAACCCTAGACCTTGCGGCGGTAGTTGCCCGTGGTGCTCCCACACCACGTAGGAGAGATGAGGTGAGAGTGTGGGAATCTCTTGTATGCTTTACTTGTCATAGTGAAGATGTTCGTCCTCCTGTGCTCGTGGATGTAGCCCGGTTTGGGTGAACCACGTAAATCTCGGTGTCTCTTCTTGTGTGGCTTGTTCGTGTTTGATCTTGTGATTCCGCGGATGCGCACAACGGGTGATTGTTCTGAAAATCACAACACTCTTGGCTTCCTAAAGGTAGAATAGTGGATTTAACCCCTAACAAAACAGTTTTAGACTTGGGGCATGCTAGAAATGTTAAAGTGAAGGAGTTAGTTAGCACAAATGGGTGGAGTCTACCCTCCCCCCTCCCAAAATCCTTTATTGTAGTCTCTCAAGCTATACGACAATTGCCAAATCCGGAGATATCCTTGTCTAATGAAGTTGTTTGGATAGGAGAAGAAAAGGGTCAATTCTCCTTGTCTTTGGCCACTCAGCTGGTTTGCCCTTCTGGTAGAATTCCTGATGAAAAATGGGCTGCTTTTGTTTGGTTTAAAGGTAACATACCTAAACACTCCATATGTGCCTGGATGTGCTTCCTCGGACATCTAAAAGCAAGAATGTTTCTGTGGGATAGGGGGATCAACTGCTAGCTGCATTGTACCCTTTGCCATGGACCTCGGGAGAACTTGGAGCGCTTGCTCATTCCTTGTCCATTCACACAGGCAGTTTGGGATGGTCTTCTCCTGAAGGTGGGTTTTCTCCATCCCCATCCCACTTCTCTTCTGTTTAGAGTAAGAGCTATTCACAACTCTCTCCATGGAATATCATCTGCTGTGGACTGTCTAGCATTTGGAGAGAAAAAAACAGAAGGCTCTTCTCAAACCTTTCCCGCAGATCCTTACAGGTCCTCTCTAAAATAACTCTGCAGGTCCAAAGCCGTCTGGCTTTCCAGCACTGTCACCTCCCCCTCCCTTTCTCCCAATGGTGGAGCCTTCCTCCAGTCCCTGCAAATTAGGCTCCTCATCGCTAGTGTCAACCTAGTCTCGGACTGGGTTGGCATGTACCTGCTTTTAGCTGCAGGATTGTGCAGTGGGAATGGTGTGGCACCTATCTCGTATCCCTATTCCACTGCAATTGCAAACGAGCCTAACCCGCAGTTTCTGCTAGATTTTCTCCAATCGACTAGGCATCTGTTCACTTATCAGCTGTACTTGGAGGTGGACAGTTGGATGGCTGAAGCCCTCAAGTTTCCTGATTGTTCTTCGTGGCGTACTTGATCTGTCTTTAGGAAAATCATCAAGTTTTTGAAGCAGCTGGACTCCTTCTCCTTCTTTCCTCTCTCCGTCCCCTCCAAGAAAGCAGGGATGAAGCTACAGCAGCTTGTCTCCCCTCCAAGAACGCTGGATTCCCATGACTGTGGTCACTTGTTTCTAGATTAATTTGTGTGTTGTTGTTTCCCTCCAGGGCTTTGCATTCGAGTTGTGGATGCTTTGTCTTTCTAGTTTCGTTGTCTGCTTTTGTTTTTTTTGGCCAATGGCTCCCATTTGTATTATTTTTTCTTTCTTTAAATGGAACTCTAATCTTTCAAAAAAAAAAAAAAAAAGCATGCCCACGCTTAGCACAGGCAAATATAATTTCTAATATTAGAGAAATAAAAAATTTAAATAATATTTAGTATAAATTACATTGAAATAAAAATTTTAAATAATATTTAGTAAAAATTACATTAAGGTGGCAAACACCCGTAGATTAGAAAATCTAAATATAAATTTTTTTCCAACAATTATTTTTACAATAGCGTTAAGTTGGGCTTGATTTCTCTACCATTCAATATGCCAAGCCCGGTCCATCTATTAAATGAGTCCAGCTAAATAATTCAAGCCCGGTTTGAGTACTCAAACTTAAAGTCCAAGGTCATGATAAAATGACTTTGTTTGGAAACAGGCTAAGGTTGGCTTGATACATTAAGACCTTTAGATAAGAAAATTTAAATATGAATTAATTGATTAGAGACAGTAGAAAATTGTTCTCTTTAATTAAAAGGGGACTTCGTTTATAAAGGCCTTTTTGTTTGGATTGCCAAAATCGATAATTTTCCTCAAATTCTTAAAAGCTTTTCCTCAAGTTAAAATTGATTTAA
This sequence comes from Sextonia rubra, assembly GCA_037013555.1. Taxonomy (NCBI): domain Eukaryota; kingdom Viridiplantae; phylum Streptophyta; class Magnoliopsida; order Laurales; family Lauraceae; genus Sextonia; species Sextonia rubra. Next base: position 14,424,160 of record JASUAD010000023.1, read on the forward strand.
AATTAATATCAAATTGAGCTCTATATTTTCAATTAATTATGAAATTGGGGCTTAATTTTAAAATTAACCCATTAATTGTAGTTTAGTAAAGAGTTTATTCCTAGGTATCTTGACAAAGAAAAGGCTCGCTCTTTTCTTGATCTTTTTGTGATTTCTTTTTCCTGCGAGTTTAGGTGTCATACAATGCTTGGCCCACATTCTGAGCATTTGCAGGGTGGGTGGGTGCAACTTTTAGTAATTCATTCTTTTCTTGGTGTGACCCACCACGTGTCATGGATGCTCTAAAGAAATCCCCATGCATAATGATAGTTCGCAATTGGTTGGTTCACTTGCAAATAACCTGTCATAGTAGACATAGCATACAGTGGATTAACTGTGAAAAAACTACCAATTGAATGATTTGGACTGTTGTCGTTTGATAAAAGTATTATTGGGATCGCAAATGGATGTTTTTTTATTATTGCCTATGCATGGACAGCACCTCTACTTGAATGATCTAGATAACAGGAAATGCAAATTGGAAATAATACTAGCGATAAATTGGACTCTTGAAGATAATATTTGAGTGAAATTGAACTCTTTAAAATCAATCAATCAGTCAATTGGAAAATTGGAGGTATACTGGACTCTTTAAAATTAATCAATTGTTCAACTAGCAAAACATGCCTGTGCTCAGCATAGACAATAGAATTCATAATATAAAATATAAAATATAATTTGAAAATTCATAAAAAAAACATATTTTTGGTAGTAAGGTTGGATCTGAACAAGCTATATGAGAATTTGGTTCAAGGAGGATCAGAACGGAGAAACAAAATGAATGTAGTCGACCCAACATGGTTGGGCCAAGGATTTGATGATGATAAGAAATTGAAAATGAACATATTTTCTGTATGAATTACATTCCATGTTTACCCTTAACTTAAATATTATTTAGTTAATCCAATTGTGCTCCATACTCGTTCCCAAATGCAAGAATCTATCACACTTGCTTTAACAATAGTCCCATTTATCTCTTCATATTACAAGACTAAAGGCCACACAAGAAGAAGAGAAACAGGGAAAGAGATAATTTATTAGAATGAGATAATATACATAATAAGAGGGGGAAGTATCTTATTTATAGAGTAATATTGCTTTCTCCCCAACTAACCTAACATAAGAGGACTCTAATACTAAATGCTTCCCTTATCTCATATCCATCCCAATGTGGCCATCCACCTATGATAATACCCCTTATAACACTTTAGACATTATATATTATGCAAAAGTACTCTCCTACAATATCCAAGATCATACACAACCTTTTGCACAACAAAGTTTGATTGATTTGCTACGACTTCCATTGAGAATTCACCTCCCAAACAATTAGATGAAACTTTCTTTTCCTACATTACTTTCCACAAATGAGGTCATTGAATCTTCTTTCTTCTTTTTTCTTAGAGGATTTTACCAAAAAAATCATGTAAGGAAACCACAAAACCATAAAACTCACCCTAGGTATGGTTGCACCAAAGTGGTCACACATGATCACTTCGGCTCATTTTTTTCATCTAATTGGGGAGCATTGATATCGCTACAAGTTTTTTACACCAACATTGAAATCAATGCTCCCCTATTTCCATTTAAACTCGAGAAACCCTTATTTTTCTTTTTATTCTTCCTTCCATGAAAGAGTGGTTCCGAGGCCTTATATCTTCCCCCTTCTATGAACAACAATTTGCAAGGCTTTTTATCTTATATTCTTTTTTAGAACTATATCTCTATAAATGTGGGCTAGATGAAATCTAGAACGTTGAATCGGAATCTTATATGTGAATTGCATATCTGATTTCACTATTTTTTTTTAATCTTTTGAGTGAGAAAGATTACATAAAACATTTGACAATATCACTATGACCTGAGCGGTGAATTGGCTAATTGTGTGATTCATGAGAGGTGTTTTTTATTTGAAGGTCAAACTTGATGAAAATGGCCCTCAGAATGCGGATTTAAGGATGGGCGAAGTTTTGGAAACACATCCACTTTTTGGAAAGTCTCTAAAACAAACCAGAATTTACCATATACATTGAGGAATCTTGATAATATCATAAAGCAAAGTATGAAGGTGTTCACCGTCGCAATCAAAAGGTCAACCATTTGAGTCATCTTGTTTGTATAGAAAGCCATCTATAAAATTTTGAAAGCTTATATCTGGTTGAAGGCTGTATTCAATATTCATGTCAAATGTCTTGGATTGTTCAAAGCTTTTTTAATGAGACATGTATTACATCCATGACAAGTTTAGAGGAAGTTGTTGCCATTTATTAATAGGCTATAGTAGACTTACATGCTTTGAATTTTTTTGGATTTTTAAGGTCTTCAAAGATATTTAGTGTGCTTGTTAAGTAAGTCTTGAAACCACTCTTTCATGGAAGGAGGAAGATGAAAAGCCTTGAAACCACACTTTTATGGAAGGAAGAAGAAGAAGAAATAGGGATTTCACTACTTTAAATGGAAACATGAGAACATCAATTTCATCGCTGGTACAAAAAACCTGCAGTGATATTGACGCTCCCCAATTAGATGAAAAAAATGAACTGGAGTATGAACACTCCAATGTACCACACTTAAGGTGAGTTTTATGGTTTGGTGTTCCACTTATATGATTTTTTTGGTAAACTTTTTATTTTATTATTTTCATATAACATTAAATTTAATAATGAGAATAAGAAACAAACAGGACCAACCAAAGGAAGAAAAAACAAGGAAAAAAAAACTACATCATTAAACCTGTAGAAAAGCATTAGACAAAAGGACAAATGGGAAAAAGCAGCTTTAGTACTTTATCTAGGAATATCAAACCTTTAAGCAATCAACTTTATTTCTATGCTTTTCCACAACCCGTTGGACACACAAGGAAGACCCACATAAGTGAAAAATCAAAGTCTAGTCACCAAAAGTGAAAATAGGCTTAAAACAATATGAGGATATAGCCTTCTTCCCTTACCAGACTTTATTTTATCCGCGGATCAGAAAAATAAAAGTTTATACCGTAAATTGCAAATAATTAACCGAGAATATATTTGTCCACCAAAAGATACAACTTTAGGTGTCCTCTGAGAAAAATATATATATATATATATATGATAGAGAGAAAGCTAGTTGGAATAGAAAAGTGGACTCTAAGAATTTAAAAAAAGAAAAAAAAATCCTTTAGCGGAGCCATATATGATAATCAACTCTTGAAGAGATGCATTCCTTCAAAAAAATTCTCCACAACATTCCACATTCCATCTTGTTGGAAGTAGGTTGGTCTCGTGGATAGATTTTCAAAACTTTTGACCCACTTAACACAGGGATCAACTGTCCACAAGACCAAAAACCCAATCCAGGATACATTACCCTCAATCTCGTGACCATGTACAGTAAATATTATATCTAAAAGATAGATTCAAACAGCACTAAACATCCATAATAACATACGACATGCAAGAAGTAGATCATACTTTTGGAGATTCGTAATGCTTTAATAGAGAAGTTGTGACTCTACTTGATGATGAGAATCTTCAACACCTCTTAGCCTTCTATGCTATGACCCGAATTAGATTTTTTTTCTCAAGAAGATTGGTGAAATCTGCAGGAGAAATCCCAACTCGAAACTCCAAGGAACTAGAAGAGAGAAGAAGAGAGAAACTCGTACAACTCTTGCACGTACAGGGTTTTGGGCGTGAGAGAAACTCTCATTGGACGTCCAAGAGATTTTTATATACTTTCAAATCTCTTCCTTGCTTAATTGAAATCGAAGTCGTACTTCCAAAGCAATTAGCAACTTTTCTCCTTTCTAATCCCTTCTTTCTAGAGTTTAAGTCGGATTAGTATTTTCCAATAACTTGGGCTAGCATGGAGACCACTAGGGATTCCTTAGAAAGCTGGCTTCAACTGGAACACCACGACCCCACATCTCATGTACAATCCGGGCCCACAGTTAATTGCAAATAACACCACTATATAAATGCAATTGCACTACAGTCTTAGGAATAAATTACAATAAAGACCCTAAACTTTCCAATTACCACAAGTAGGCCCCTCTATCAATATCCATGAATCAATTGGAATAAATCTGTCTCTTCCAATATAAGTTCCACATCTTATTATCCTTGAGCCCTAATTAATCACAGTAATCATCAGTACTATCAAATTAACTCTTAATTGAGACGGGTGCGTACTTACTAATGACAAATCTATTAATTGGTACAAGGGGATAATAGAGATAGATTCCATCTTGATCATTCAACGTTCCCACAGTTCTACTACCACATACCCAAGACACCGAGGTGTTAACCTACAGTTGGCCTCACTCATTGGTGACTCAAAGCAAATGAATAGATAGAAACTTGCGTTCATCAATGTCTCAGGATTGAGAGCCTATTGCTATGGAATTATGAGAGCATACCTTATTATTGAGACAGAATTCCATAAGGTGCATCTTATGGTCCTTCAATACATCCAATGTACCAGCACCGTGATCCAAAATCTTACATTCTAATGATCGAGACAAATCACAATATCTCATAGTGATCAAAGTGCTACAACCTTATCAAATGAGATGCCCAGTCTCATTACTTGTTGTGAAGCTATTTAAGTATAAGATTTGTGACATATATCTCCCATGTGTGAATCTCATCCATGCACATATATCACATCTAATATACTAATGGGACCCGGTTCAACTCATGAACCATTATGTCATATGTATTAGTCATGTGCATGAAGTAGTAAAATAACATTCATCTCATAAAAGTAAAGCATGATTTTATTGATAAATAAAGAAATTAATTAATTTATTACATCAACTGATGGATTGAGTCCACAAAATCTAACACATCATTCTGAAAATGTTTAAAAAAAATGTAATTGTTACTCTTACTATTATGTACTCCTCTACCCTATTACTTATTTTTGAAAACATGTATATGAGATTATCAAGCCAAGTAACTTTGAAGACTCATTGGATTATATCAAGTTTGATGCCCCTGAGATGAGTTGATTAGCCCTGACTCGAGCTATTCAACATCAATTCTTAAATTTGCCTGGTGGGTTAGGTGATGGGCAAGATGGATAATCCATAAGTCATATTTGTTCAAATAAGTAATAAACGTTAGAAAACTAAAAGAGAACTAGAGCTAAAGAGGAATAGAGAGAAGGGAGAAAGAGATTCTTATTAATGAGATGTATGTACATAACAAGGGGGAGAGGAGGATCTTATTAATAAAATAAGATTACTTTCTCCCCAAGCAACCTAATAGGAAAAGACTCTAACCCTAAGTATCTCTTTGTCCTATGTGGGCCCTAGTGTGGGCATCCACCCATAATAATATCTTTTGTAATACTCATCATTAGATGACCACCATTCAATAACAGTTGCCTCGTTAAAACCTTACCACGGAAAAACCCAATGGGATAAAAACCAAAGCGAAGGAAAAAGAGTACAACGTTTGACAAAATCATTGAATTGGTGTCAGACGCGCATAATATTACCTCGTTAAAACCTTAACTAAGAAAACCCAGTAGGATAAAACTTAGAAAAGGAAAAAGAGTACATAGCACAGATGTCCTGGATAGCATACTTCAGGATGCCTTTTCCTGATTGACTACTCTTCCTGATAATAACAACCTTTCACATAGTTAGGCATGTCAATCTCATATAAAAGTTTCTAGAATACTGATTTTGCCAAGGACTTCGTAGACTAATCAGCTAGGTTGTTGTTTGAACGAACTTCCTTGACTTCAATCTTGTTATTCTTCTGAAACTCATGAGTGAAGAAGAACTTTGGTGTAATGTGCTTGGTCTTGTCATCTTCAATGTATCATTCTTTAATCTGTTAAATACATGCCTCATTGTCTTTGCAAATAATGCTCGGGGTACTTGTACTAAGAGGCAATTGACAAAAATTACGAATATGCTGATTTAAAAATTTTAGCCACACACATTCCCTACTGGCTTCATAAAGGGCTAAAATCTCAATATGGTTATAAAAAGTAGCAACCACAATCTATTTAATAGAACGCCAAGAAATTGTGGTATTATCACTAAGAAACACATAATCTGTTCGTGATCAACCCTTATAAGGATCAAAGAGATATCCTGAATCTGTATATCCTACAAGGTTATAATCTTTACTACTATAAGAATATAATAGACATAAACATCATAGTATTTGTTTGATACCAATTCAAAGCCCTGGTGTAAAACTATATATGGCAAGCATATTTATAAAAATTGAAAAATCTCATTAGAACTTATTTCGATCTACGGGTCTAGATAAAATTCTCCTATAAATAGTCAATGGTTTCCTCGAGCTCTTCTAGAGTCCCAATTAGATTTATATACAAACTTCTACTATTGTGAATCCTTATAAGGATTTCATAAAGTTACATCGGCAAATGAGATTGTTTTTATACCCTTCCTTCACTAAGACGATTGTACCATATTCCTCTGGAATACTTCAAGCTGTACAATAAACGTCTTACTTATATTGAGTACGTATTCTCTGATTTTGCTTCAGGCAAAACAAATCCTTCTAAGACTTTCATATATATGTCTGTGTATGTTTTCAATCTCAAGTTTTTTTAGGAAATCTTGTATCATAAGTCTTGCCTTGTATCTAGTTATTTCATTCACTTTTTTTTACAAACACTCATTTATAACCTATACGGCTAACAACTTTTGGAGTTTATACTATAGGTCCAGGTACACCACGTCTACTGAGAGACTCTAACTCTTCTTTAATGGAACTTTTCCATTTGGGCCAATCTTTTCTTTGTCAATATTCATTCATAGTATGTGGTTCTGTGTCCCAATCATCATCCTCATTTTCCTTTGATATTTGTGTAGCTACCGCATATACAAATGCGTCATCAATGATAATATCCTTTATATCCCATCTCTCTCTTGAATAATTATAAAATATAGAGATCTCTTCATTAGTGGGTACCCATTGCCTCTTTCGGGACTTTTAAAGTCTCTTCAGGGACTTGTGTCTCTTATAAGACATTAATTTCTTTAAGAATTTTAGAAAGAGTGAACTTTTTCATAGCTTGTTATTGAGTGAAGTCAAGAGTGTACAATTTGTCATAACTACTTTAGGAGTATAATTGGGATCTAATTGCTCATTTTTCCTCTTTTGGGGAGCTGAGTCCTTGGAACTTATAAGTCTGCCACGCTTCTGATATGTAACAGATTCATTTACTACCATATTTGTAATTTTGTCTTACAAGGACAGCAATTTGTGCTTGTGTGTTCATAGCTAGTACATGTGACCCAATCACTTTTGCTGCATCATTAAAAGCATCAGGGAATTTGTTTGTAATTAAGTACACAATTCTCCATACTGCATTCTCATATTATGAAGTACATAAATCTAGATGAGATTGAGTAGAAGTATTCTACATTAATTCTCACTGTTCTTCAGGAACAGATTATTCTACAAGAACAAGGCGTTCTTCAGAAATTCTCTTATCTCCCTCAACAGTGGAAAAACTATCTCATCAAGATAACAATCGGCAAAACAAATAGTAAATACATTTCCTGTCATTGGTTGTAGATATCTAATTATTAGGGGTTAAACATAGATTTCCAATCTATGTTGTGGGTTCATGCATGTCATGGACTTACGATATTAAGCCTTATAGACTTAATAGGATGCTTGGGGAAGTGTACCCTAAGTTTAATAATTTGTGCTGATAAGTGGGCAAAAGCAAAAAAAAAGGCAAATATCTAACTAACGAATAAAGGCATTAATCAAAAATCATGAACATACCTAAAGAGGTCCACTAGGGGGACTTAATGGGTTCACAAATGTCACCTTGTATCCTTTGAAGAAAAGATAGTCAATTGATAGTACTCTAAGGAGTGCCCAAAAGATGTTGCCTTAACATAGTAGCTCCAAGGTGACCTAACCTATCATGCCAAAGCATTAAATCCTTAGGGTCACTAAGCTTCAAACTTAATTTAAGCTTCTAGCTTGACTTTGTCATTTTTCTCATAATTGAATGTGATTCGATTTTTGGAGATTGTCTTATAATATAGCTCTGAGGTCTACTGAGAATGCACTTAGCTTTTCTAGTATCAGCTTATGGTTGTCAATACTAGTAATGAAGTACAAATTTTGTGTTACCTTCACTTATAGTTTATATATGTAGTACCCATTCATCCTAATGTCTTTGAAGCTAGCAAGTTTCTTCGAGAACCGCTAAAAAATAATAACAATAATAATAATAATATAATAATAATAATAATAATGCATCTTTAACGCATATATGGGTACCATACATTATGTGAACTCTTCCGCAGCTTCATGTATTTGTATAGATCCAGCTACAGTTGATATCTTATACGAATTAAATACTAACTTCCCATCAACAATCAAGTGAAAGGAAACATAAAAAAAAAAATACAATAGATGGCACATGAAACACTCAAAATCATTAAACAAGGGTGGAAAACAAGCAAAACCGATTGGCACTTATACACAGAACAAAACCGAGAAGAAAGGTGTGATTTACCTACCATGGAAGCCTTGGATAATGGAGGAAATCTGAGAAGGAAGGCAAGAAAACTCAAAGTATCTCAAAGAAAACTCTAAGAACAAGGATTTCGGAGAAAAGAGAGCAAAATTCGCAAAGTGGGAAGATGAAAGGCTTCACTGCCTTTCTATACTGTTTAGATCGGCTACCCAAAGTAATGCTTGTGATAGCTAAAAGGCAATGTTCTTCCTTTTCGCCCCACTTTTCAACATTTCAAAATTTCAAAATATATATTCCTTGATGTTCCCTTCCAAATACCTTTGAAGCAAATGGCTACATGATCAATTTCGACTTCATTTGACCCTCCAAACCCTCGGTCAAGTAAAAATTAAAAATCTTCCTACGAAATTTAAGGTGAATCCATATCTCACAGAAATGCAATCCACTTGCTAATTCCAACCTTTTAATAGTCAAGCATATCTCTTTTCTTGGGCAATAAAGGTCTTCTCCATGCCTTTGATAAAAAAATCAACCTAAAAATTCCGGTCAAAAGCACCTTCAATCATTTAAAACTACTTCATCCTCACCAAAAGCACCCCAAACTCGGCCAAACATCATTTTTTGGGGAAACAAAATCACACAAATCAACCTAATTTCCATTCAAAAACCACACAAACCCTCAAATAAATCTCCAAATATCTTTAGCCTCGAGAAAAACCCTCACACGGAAAAACAAACAACTTCCATGGAAAATAGGATTACGGGAGGAAGTTTTCCACAATCCAACCCATTTTCCATTCTCCCCAACAAGACTCCCTAGCCTCTTCAAATCCAAGGAACCATGACAAACCAGTTCCCATGAACTACAACAACATACAAAGTGTCTATAAAAAGAAGGAAGGTAGAGCAAGATAGTCATCCTTATCAAATTAGCATGTTTTGAGGCACAATGCCTATAGGAAGAACCCTTCATCATTGTACCTCGAGGGGGCATTTGTTGACATGAAAAAAGTTTGGAAGAAATCCATAAGTGAATCAACTATATAAAGTTAGAGTCAAGACTCAAATATGGCTCAAACTCAGTAAAACAAAGTCCAAACAAACTCAAGGACAAAGAACAAAAGATCCTTTGAAGTTTGAAAAAGAAGAAAAAATCAAGAAAGCATAAAAAATGAAGAAAATTAGTGCATTGGTTGACTGCACAATGGTCAATGGTACAAATGCAATGGCCAATGAATAGATGGTCGACTGAACGGAACCAGTAGCCGACCATTGCAAATCTCTGATAGCTTAGCAAGTAGTTGATCCAGATCTGGTTAAATCATTTCCTGCCTAATTTGAAGCTGATTGAAATGATTCAAAGGACGAAAATCCGACTGCCACCTCACATAGCTGACCACAAAAAGGTAGCCGACCATACAAACACATGGTCTGCTACTCCCCTACGAATCAAATTTTTGCCCAAGCTTCTCCCTTCCACAAATGGCCGAAGAAGACTTCTAAAGGCTATAAATACCCCTTTGGGCACCCATTCCAATGCAAGGAGAATAAACCCAAGGAATCATCACCAAGCATCCACCAAGAATCTTCAAGTTCCCTTCAAGAAGAATTCAGTTTTTCAACTGCTTCTACAGCAGCACCAAAGATAAGGTACTTGAACTTCTGAAAATGATTAGAAGGATAGTGCCTTGACCTGAATGACCTCTGAAGAAGACAAGTCCTTCAAGACTTTTTTCGTCTCTTTCACTTAACAATAGAAAGAGATACGAATACAACCATGGCCAACTCATTGGCATACACGATAAGCAAACCATGGGGGTAATCATAACTGTAGATCTTTCATTCTAACTCCCCTTGGGACTCCAAATTTGAGAAAAACAAGTGATTGATTATGAAGATTGCTCGATTGACTTGTACAACAAAAATGGCACACACTCCATACATGCAAGATTGACCACCATACTTAGATAGTCAGTTATTCCCTTGAACAATCAGCCATCTCTTCATTTTCTCTCTTATGCAAAATTTTCATTTTCTTTATATACATATATTTATTTTTTTTATTAACTGTTGATCATGTGAGAATAAGCGGAGGAGCTATACAAAACAACATATGTAAACAACTTGCACCTTGGTGGTTGAATGTAAAAAAAAAACCCACAAAAATAGACTCAGGATTGAAAAGTCAAAAAGAATGACATTATTTTTTTCTATTTTGTGTCCTTTCTCGTTTGTTCGAAAAGGTGTCAAGATGCGCTTCGCGCCCCTCAATTCCCTTTTTCGGGCAAAGACCTTTGATACCATAATGGTGACATGTGGGTTTAGGTTTGGTATAAGTCACATTCTTCTTCTTCGAAGTACTTCTAGTATAGTTAGCACAAATAGGTTTCAAAATAGCAAAACTTTTGATAAACACTATTTTACCTTTAGTCTTCAAAGTAGACACACCATAATCATATCCGAGACTACGTTTGTCATTGGAAAACTTCTAATTGCACATGATGTCTTCTAGTTTCTTCAAGTCAATGTTCTTCTTGTCCAATGATGCCTTTGTAACAGTCGGCTTAGACTTAGTCATCTTCAATTTTCCATTCTGGTCATCTCTTTTAGCTTTGAATGTCAATAACTCTTTCTTCAATGTTGTTATCTCTTATTCAGCTATCTCAAAATTATCTTTTAACAATGAATATTTGTGACCTTTAACAATAAACTTGTCAGCCATGGAACCTTTCTGATCTTTAAACAGACGAACCTTAGAAAGTACATATTATAATTCTGCCTTTCGAGAGGTAATTAAATCTTCAAAAACTTCCCACTTCAAAGTGACCTTCTCATTGAATTTGGTTAACTGCAAAGATTCCTGTACTACAAATTTTGTATACTTCTTGCCAATCTTATCGAGCATCAACATTACATCATCATCATTATCATAATTATTGTCCAAATCCTGCGAAGTAAGAGAATTAGTGATGGCCATGAAAGCAACAAATTTTGTATTTGGATCAGTACAGAATTCTCATTCTTAGTAATTTCCTCCTCTTCTTCAGAAGACACATCGCATGTAACATTGAAAGCCATTTCTTGGTTTTCATTATTTTGTTCGCATAATTATGAGAAACATGACCATAGCCTTTACATTCATAGCATTGCAAAGATTTAGAAGTCTTCATCTTCTCAGATTTTGAAATCTTCAAGTTAGATTTCCTATTTTTGAAAGTTTTCTTGAATGTCTTCATAAATAGAACAACTTCTTGAACATCAATTTTCTCAAAATTAGAATCAGAATCACTTTCAACTCTCTTTGTTATTCCCTTAATACTTTTAGACTTTCCCTTACTCTTATGGTATGCCTCAAATGTCTAAAGATTTTCAACTAACTAATCTATCTTGAGGGTGTTAAGACTCCTATTTTCCTCAATAGCTACAACCTTTGAATCAAACCTTTCAGGTAGAGACCTTGAAATCTTCTTGACAATTCTATTTTAAGGAAAAGGCTAACCCAAATTGAAATAGAATCAACCACATCATTTAGTTTGGCATAAAACACAGCAAAGGTCTCATCATCTTCCGTCTTAATGGTTTCAAAGGCCGTAGTTAATTTATGCACTTTAGATTGCTTCATAGTATCAGTACCCTCATCCACAATCTAAAAGATAGCCCATGCTTCCTTAGCAGATTTGTAGGTAAAGATCCTTTTGAACTTAGAAGTAGACACTCTATTGTAAAGAGCATTCATAGCCTTGTCATTACAATTGGAGGCATGCTTTTCATCTTTAGTCCATTGTGCTTTGGGTTTAGGAACAAATTTCCCTTCAGTCATAACCATGGGTTAGGCATAGCCTTCCTCAACACAATCCCAAACATCATCATCAATGAACTTAAGGAAGCCAACCATTCTATCCTTGAAGTAGGCATAATTAGAACCATTAAGCAAATGCGGCTTGGTAGTAAATGTGCCTTCACGGTTCTTGAATTCCATTCTAGAAATCTCAATGGATCAACATAGGGAAAATTAGTGTGACGCTCTCTAAAAGTTCATCCCAACTGAGATTTCTAGGTTGCAGTTCAATTAACAATAATAGAATAATGAAAGAATTAGCGGATCAATCAATTAACCACATAACAGACAAGAGGCACACAATTTTTATATGAAAAGCCCAAACTAGAAAAAAACCAAGAGTCTTTCACTGACCAGCAAAATTCAAGCATTAATAATGAACAGTTAAAAGATATACTCACAACCCTTATCCAGTCTTCTCAACTTAAAGACCATAGTTCTTCTTGCACAACTCCCTATTGCAATAGTTTTTTATCTCCATTCACTACTCTCCATGCTTGATTCGACCACCTTGAATCCACAAGGCACACAATCTCCTACGAAAGAAGATGATTTTCTACAAGAGATGTAGAAGCAGTATTCTCTAGCACAAAACTTTAACCCAGTCTCTCAAATGGATATTTTAGAGAAGTAATAGTCTATTAATTAGGTTTTTTGTCTTTAAACTTATGAGAGATATCTCTTAGGGTTGAGAGAAAAACCCATTTAAATAACCCACAATTCATGCCCTAAAGGAATAGTTCAAGTAGAACTAAAATAGATAGTTTTGACAAAATCAGGAAACAACTCCGTATAAGGAAAGTGGGTTTCTATTCGTTGTGCGCTTGAGCACATGAAATAAACATCCAAGTATTTTCATTAAGCGCAATCCCATTCAAGCCCGCTTGAGCTCATACAAACTCAACTTAAGTGCATACACTTCTCTATGCCATGAGCAAGCGTGTAGGTCAGCTCAAGTGCTGCTCTGAATTCTGATTTTTGACTTCAGCTCTTCGACGATACGAATCACAATGCATTGCAAAAGAAATATAAAATACAACTCAATGGACCCATATATTGGCACATAAAAATTGCATATACTCTCGACAATTCAAGTGTACAATTCCACTCCGAGAAGAAGCACATTTGGTACAAAGGAGTACTGCTCGACTCACTTGAAATGAATCTAGTGACTCTCAGCTCGCTTGAAGTAAATGAAAAAGCCCAAATAATGAAGAGAAGCTCAAAGCAATGAAGAAGCTTTCTGTTCTCAAAATTCAAACTGTTGGGGAATGGGCAGCTGGAATTGCATCCGATGTAGTTCCAAAGGTTAAATCAAGATGAAACATCATTGGATATCTCATGGTACAAACACGAGAACTCCCTCAAAGTTTCAAGTCAACCCCATACCAAAGAAGCCCAAGATCAGCTCATTCTATGTGCATTTAGATATGAACCCCTTTCACTACCTTTGACCTAGCTACAGTGGTCCAAATGAGGTGAAATTGGGTATGAAGGCAACAAATACATATTCATAGAGTTCCCAAAGTTTTAGTTTAATCCAAGAATATTTGATCACAAGTCCAATGCAAACCGCTTCCACCCTATGCTTTCGAAAATGGATTGAGGTCTTTCAATAAATCTATTTCTAGAAGGCAAAATGGATGAAATTGCACCCGAAGCTCCCAAAATGGATGAAATTACTCCAGAAAGCCAAGAATAGCTTCTAAAGACATGGTTGCGAGTTTCAAACCAATCGGGGCCCATAGGACCTTGAAACACAAAAAAATGGTTTCTTTTGGCACATGGAATAAGTTTTTCCATTTCTCTTTCCCTCTCTTCTTTCTCTCCATTTTTCCTTTCCATTACCTTCCCACCTACTGCATTCGGTGAATCCACGCCTCCCCAAGCTTCCCCGCCGTCGGCATCTTCTCCTTCTCCCTTGCCAGACTCCGGCAACCTCTCTTTCAAGTCCTTCCTCTTCCCAACCTCTCTAAGGTAAGCTCTAATCCCCCTCCTAGTTAAGTAATTTTATCTAATAGCTTATGTTAGTGTTAGACAGCCCCTCTGGCTTTCCCTTTTTCTCATTATAGTTGGGTTTTGTGTTTGGCCAAGGATTGCTAGGGTTTGAACTTTGGTTGGCAACGTGTGAGCTAGGGCAACACCCATTTTCCCCCATTTCTCACCAAGGCAAGTGGATATACTTAATTTGTCAATGATTTACATTATATACATTGATTCTAGCATGTATGGTCTCCTTTATTGTGGTTGCGCTCATTATTAATGAAAATGACTAATGTGCTAAAATTAGGTATGTGATGAATGGTTGGATTAATGATGATTGGAGTTGGTTTTTGTATGTGCAATGGAGAGGGCATGGCCCTTGTAATTGGAGGTTTTGGTGTAAGGGATTGAACTCCCAAATGAGCTAAAATAAAGGACACCCATTTCTGATCATTCCTAGGTTCAATTGATCAGACCTATGGACCAATCAATCGGACAATGGTTCTATTCTCGAGCAGTTTTTAGGCTTGTGGGTCATATGTGGGGGATACTGGGGGATGTTTACCTTCCATAATTTCCCCACTTACATAATGTAACTTTGTTTCAATTATGGGACCCCATCTGACCTGCTTTACGATAAAACCACCTTTGGTCTCCAGGTAAGAGACGTTTTTTGGCAAACATACTCTTATGGATCACATGGTTTGTGTACGGTGCATAATATACTTTGAACCCAGTTGATGTAGGAATTGGGCCCATGCACCTTTGTTACTTAGATGGAATTACTAACACGACCCTACATCATCTGTGGTTTGAGTAGGGATGTCAGGTACGCAAATCGTGATCGTAGCATAGGACTTTGGTTTGTAAATACTCCTTGGCCTTCGGGTATGGATTGTTTGCATTGTTTATGCTTTATTGGGATTCTACCCTTGCATTGTCTTGGACAGTGTTTTGGCTTGGCTTTTGTACTGCTTTTCAAAGGGGCTGCTTGTATTGTGTTGTGAATCATCAAATCAAGGTAGTCTCTCATTGTTTTGTATTTGTATATAACACATTGACTTAGGAATGGTCTGTTGAACAATCCCTAAGCTATGTTTGTAGGTCTCAACAAAGGAAGGGGCAAGTCTCTGTGAGACAATTTATAGGATTTGGTCATCGAATGACTGCAGTCGGTTTACATAGATGTACATTGATGTATTGGACTAGATGCGAGGCATCCTAAGGAGAGTTTACCACTTGTATTCGACAGAGCTTTGGCTTTATGAATAGAGCAAGATGCTAGGCATCCGAAGACAGATTTGATCCACCACAGTCGGATAGGATGTGAGGCATCCGAAGGCAATATAAATTCCATATGGGTATCAGTGTAATTCGATGCCCGATTGATGTGGGTGTTGTTCATTTGCTTTAGCATTTTATTAGGATTTCTGTCTTTCACATTGTCTATTGCTCTACGTACATTTTTTAATGTACTCCATTATAATCATATTGTTTTTATTCTCTATTTGATTTTGCATTTCTATTATGGAATATGTTTATCCCCTTGCTGACTCATTGTAATCTAATGATACTATATTTGGTGCATAGGCGCCAAGTTTGCTTACCCTAGAGGTTCCGTTGGAGATACATCAGGTGGCTGAGCCTGATGTTGTTGAGTACAGTTGATGTGCCACGGTATCTTCAATCAATTGCATCCCACACACGAGTGACTTCATACTGTTGAAGGTAGCTATTTATATTTCTATTGGCCTAGGTTTTAGTTTTGGCCATTTAATTAACATATCTTTTAGTTGGTTACTTTAACTTTAGAAATGGATTTACATGCTTACTTTGAAATTTTTATTGTACCCTCTGTATCGATTAAGCTTCCATTGTATTAATTGGTGAAGTAACCAATATTGAGACTCACAGCGGACTACAATCCATACTGGGACCATGATTAGGGGTACGTGTAGTTTTAAACACAAATGATTTATTGGTTAATATTGATTAAAATTTTAAATTGGCCCCTAATCTCACGTCATCCCGGTTTCCAAATCTGGGGGCGTGACAAAACCAGCCACCAACCACTCACTGCTTCATATCTGTCTCTTTTTGACAACCAGCCCAACACGACTGCCCCTCATCTCATCTAAGTTGGAAAGCCCACCCATATTTCTCCTCCATTTCCCATGCTCTCAGCACACTACCTGCTCTCTCAAGTCTCAACAACCAACCCATCTTTTGGCCTACCCACTTAGCCCATTGACCACCTACCCAGTCAACTGAACCCACTTCTAATTTACTTGCCAACTTCAAACCAAAAGCTTCGGTTTATCTCCCTTTCTATCAAATTCATCCTCCCAAACAAACACGCACATTCATTGCCATCTTTCCACATAGCCATCGAACTCCTCACTCGCTCACTTTATAACATCCGTACACGCAAAATCCGGCCATATCCAACGACACCAATACACCGTCAAACTACACCCTTTCTTTTCATTTTTTTTATTATTACTTTTTTCCATATACACCACAAAAAATCCCAAGCCACTAGCCTTCACGGTAACACACTCAATACCCATTCAGCCCAAGCTTCACCTGCACCAAGACACCAAACACACAAACCCTGAATTGTTCATATCCACCAATTTTTGGTCAAATTCGGATTTATTAGACTATTGGATCGACTGTACACTGATCCAAATAAACTGTTGACCATTAAATCTTCGGTGCCTAAATGGAAATGATAAAAACCACTAATGGGGGGGTTTTTTTTTTTTTTTTTTTTTTGCAAAAAGGAGGGTTCTAGGGAATCCTTCTAAACTCTCCCCCCACCCCCCAACTAAAAAACAAAAATCTTAATTCCCTTGTAGGTTCCCTGGTGGGCTCCACACACATGAGCCACACACGTAAGGTTAGTAGAGGGGCTATATATATATATAAAGGGGAATATGCATATTAATATTGTTCATATACAAATCCTTTTTTATAACCAGCTCCAGGTATTCAATACTCTCAACACACCCAAAAATAACATACAGGTCTAGGCGCTCATCGCTTGAATCAGACCCAGGTACAGGGCCCACCAGGACCCAAACAGTCTACACTAACAGCCCTCAATCAGAAGAAGGCCGGCCGCTTAACTGCTCAAAAATAAGTTTTTTATTTGCTATTTTTAGCAGTTTTCAAGTCAGATATAACTTTTGCTTCAATAAAATAAAAAACAGAAACCAAACAATTAAGTCATTAATATGAGAGAGAGAGAGAGAGAGAGACGAGTATCAAGTTCAAAATTTACAAGGAAAGAGTAAAGAATATACATGACAAAAATTATGTCCATTCAACCATTTTTTGTGTTTCTAACCCCACCTGTTCAGGTGCAACCTTCAGAACAACGCCAAAAATTAGATCCAACAGCCATTGCCCAACTGTAAAAATGCAAACCTCGGAAAACAGTTGCTACTTTGCAGCAATGCTTGTGTAATGATCTTCACAGAGTCAATGATGGCCGAACTATAAAGCCGATGACAAGTCACCAAACAGCCAAACCTAGTTCTAAATGACCCAACGCTTCATATGAACACCATCCTCTACCAACAGAGTTCCTGCTCATGATTCTTACACACCTCAGGTAAAGAAACTTCTACTTCCAATGCAAGCCCCGCACAGGCATGCCCACACAGGCTATGACACTTCCCCCTATTTGACAGCTAAGCCAGACATGTTTTTCATCCCCAGCATCAGAATAATCCAATGATGTTCTGCATGGTGGATTTTAGCCTCTCAACTTCAATTAATAATGACGAATTTCCTTCACAAGCTTCTGACAACACCACAAATCTCCTCGCAATTTGGCATGTCAGTGTTGAATGATCCTCCTGTGCTTCGAATTCTTGAGGGATGGACAGCTTGTATCTGATGAAACTCAACATCATATCCTACATTATGAAAGAGAAAAACATCATATCCTGCATTTATAATCCATTTCAAAGGCAAAGATCAGTTGATGTATCAACGCCTAGCCCATTAGGAACCCTGGAGCTCAGTGTGCAATCAAAGTTTACCGAGAGCTGAGTGATCAAGGATATATTTGCATTTGAACAACTAATAGGAATCCGAAATTTAGATCCTAATATCACATAGATAAGCCTCTCAGGATATTCTCGCTACAGGGATTGAAACAAGTTCTAGGAACTCTCTACTGTCAGCCATACAACAGAAACTCTTAACAACATGAATTCCTTTATCCTTGGATTTCAGGTTAGATGCTCCACTGATATAGAATTCTCATCCAAGAGTTCCATGGATCCAAACAAGCCAATTAAATTATAGTCGAAGAGAAAAAAGTTCTGCCAGACATGGAGAGACAGCAAAACATCTTCCTCATATCCATATTTATTATTGATATATTAATTTATTGAAACAGCTTTCATATCCTAGATTTGTGAAGAAAATTTTCCAGTCACAATTTTCTGGTTTTGCAGTTTTGTGACTGTGTTACAGTGAAAAATCTTGAAATGCAAAAAGGAAGATCCACAGCCAGCACATCCCAATAACCAAACAGCCACTATGATGTCTATGTCTGGAACTAACTTATCTCATCTTAAATAGAACCACAAGCAAATTTACCTCCTCAGCTACTGCAGCACAAACATACCTTATGCTGATTTTTGTGGGAGTAATCACGCAGGAGAGACCTTGCCAGTTTCTTCCTAAGAGATACCTTGCTGTCAGCTTCGATTTCAAAAATGAAAGATGAAAGGTGGTGCAACACCAAACTGAAACTCATAGATCCTCGTAATGCAGCTTTGTCAAGACCCCCAGAAATCCAAGACTTGACATATGCCTCCAGAATTCCTTCAGTGTCCTGGATTGTAATCCCAAAATGTTAAATTTCTCATTTCCCCTCTTCCAATCAATGTGTATGCTACTTGGACAGTCAAATAACATAATCTAGCTTAGCAGTCATTAAAATCTTTATAATGATATAATTTCTATTATTTCAAGTCATTCAACACAAAACAATTTGTAGATTTCAATAACGGCTCCACGGTTCATTTTATCTTGTATCTTGGAAGTAGATGAAATAAAATTGCATGTCAGAAAGGAAGTCATCTCCTGCACCCTGTGCACACGCACACTGCGCTCTGCATCAGTAGGACCCACCATGCAAGCTCAGTCAGGAGATGATGTGCGCATGTGCACAGAGAGAAAGTGAATACTTTCCAAGGTTTCCTTAAAAAAAAAGGTGTACAAGGCACAAATACTGTAATGTCAATCACATAAAAAATAATTACTCAAAAGATAAAATCTGCATAAATAGAATTTTTAAGTTAAATTGTATTATTAAAGAAATCCACTAACTCGATAGTCTGATTTTTTTGCTTAACTTAGAAGTCCAGATGAAGTTCCTTCATTTATGTTGATTATAGATGATGAGGTAATAATTAGCTAGACAAAAAAATAAATGGTAATCTAGAACCATGAAGAAAAGTTTTTTGAGTTAATTTGTTTAAAATCTGTAAACAAGTGCAAAATATGCAGAATGCAAGCTGAGTGGATTTCAAAGTATGGAACACAGGTCAGCCAAAAAGGAAAATTAGTATCAGTGCAAATGATTCCTGATTCTAGGAGAAACTACAGAATAAGCTAGATGGCTTGAAGTGGTTATTGTAACTATGCTCAGTGCTGGGTGAGTAAAGGGGAGACTAGCAAATATTGTGCACCTGTTGAGTGCCAATCTATTCAAATGAAAACAAATACTTGCACGAAGGCAGTGAGAACTGAATTGTTGTATAAAACTAATGTTGGGCAATGAAGAAATGACAAGAAGATAAAAACACACACGTCTGAGATGATTAAGTCAATGGACGTATAAAATAACAAGTGAAGATAAAACTAGAAATAAGCATGTAAGAGGGAATCCAAAAAATCAAGGGACATTGTCTGAGATGGTTTGAGCATGAAGTAAATGATTGGAAACAGCCCCAGAATGAAATATCAAATTGCTACAAGGAAATAATAAATAAAACACCTGGAAAGAAGCAGTCGGAATGATGTGCAAAAAACAAGGCTTTAGATATGAATGAGTGGTAAAGTCGAACTTCCAAAGCCAAAACAGACAGATCACATGAGCTCGATTGATGATGATCACAGATGGTGACAATGATAATCGCAGAGTGGTATAGCATTTGGTATGAGGGTTGGTGATATTGCCCACTTGCTAACACAGGATAAATGTCATTACTGAGAACCATACCTCAACAGGTTCAAGGTATCCTTCGGCTTCAGCAACACACTTCTCTAAAGGAGGCAAGAGTTCCAGGACATGAGCAGTAGATAGCGCATTCCATGCAGCAAGCCGAACTGGTGCTTCAACAGAGCGGTGCAGATACAGCGCTACTTGCCGACCATAAATCTCATCACCATAGGAAATGGCACTAAATTGCTCAATCAAAGTCTCAACGAAAGTAGTGTAGCTTTCATGAATGTCTGTCTTGAACTTCAAGAACTCAGCACAATCTTTATTCCCAATCTCTGGCAATAAATTCCCATCTTTGCCCTGAAGGGGCTTTGATGATTGATGTCTAGATTGATCAAGATGCTTCCCGTACAGCTGTTGTAAAGTTTCATAAACATCCCTACTTCTCTCATCTGCAAGCACATCAATTTTGACAAATACAGCCATACTTAAAGAATGTAATTTCCAAACCAAAGGTATGCTTTGAACTGGTGAACAGGAGACATCAGAGCTTGCAAATGAGAATATTGCTTCTAGACCTATAAGAAGAAAAAGACCACTCTTCAATACATCAAGAACATCAATATGTGAGCACATGTCACCTTGACCAGAAACAATGGGAGAATCATGAGCAGCTTCATCACAAACAATAGTTGACACTGGGCTGAGGAACCAATGCATAGGAAGTGGCAATCTCTGATGCGCCCACTCTACTACTAAAGAATATGAATCCTGATCAGTTGTTTTAGAAGGATCAATCCCCTCATGAATTGTGTCTAGAGTCTCAGACTTCACAATCTTTTTCTGGCCAGGATTGCTTTTATTACTGGTCTTTTCAATGCTTTTAATGGATGATTTCTTTTTCATAGTCAACCACCTATTTCTAAAGTGAGAATTTAAGATCTTACTGAACCACAAGAAGTCACGCTGATTATATTCCCACCTGAACGATCTGAACCCTAAATTACGGCAAAGAAAATGACGAACACAAAAATCAAAGTACTTTAGAACAGTATCTTGGAGCAAGATATCAAATGCCTTCTCCACAACAGCTTTATCTCTCGGTCCTGCAACCAGACATGCTCCGAGGGCTGAATTAATTCTTTGCAACGAGAAGTTTGAGTCTACATCCACAAGCAGGTCTTTCTCCATGACTATGGGGAAGATTTCAAGCAAAGACAAAGCCAATCGTGCATCCATTTGCACTAGCAGGATATTTCTGGACCAAAACCCTCCAACAGAGGCACCCCAGCCCAGTCCAAGTCCAGGAGCAGGTCCTCCTCTGCCAAACATCTCAACGGATCGCACAACATGCCACGCTGAAGAAACTAAATTCATGAACATAATCGACACACTTCTCAATTCATCATAAGACCACATGACGATCCCATCTTCTACAATCTTATCCTCTCTCAAAACACCCTGACTGTATGGAGTTTTACTCTCGCTCCTGGCCATCTGGATGTATCTGTCTGCCAAAACTATAAGCCGGATCAACCCATGAAGGCAACACACAGAAGCTAGTGATGCTTCAAAATCACTACGATATCTGAAACAACACAGGTCCTGAATAATAGACTGTCCTCCACTAGGAAACCTTTCTTGTTCCACATTACTTGCATCTGAGAATTTAAGCCAACCATTTTTCACAATCTCATGGCAAATCTTGGGAACAAACTTTGGCAACCATGGCACACAATTATGACTTCCACGTAGATTACTTGTATCCTCTGGTGCTATCCTCTCAAATATGCAGCAAAACATATGCATGATAGCTGAAATCACCCAGAGCAAGCAGCTTAAAGAAGAATCCTGGATGAAATGGTTAATAGTTACTTTCTTCTTGCTGAAAATCAAAGATAGGTATGGATCATTCTTCACTTCAATCCACTTCATAGCAAACTCGACTATTGGAACTACTTTACTCCAAGACCAGCTCTCCATGTCATCATCAGAAGACTCAGTGACTTCATTTTCTAGTTGCTCTGCTGCATGAAGATATGGTAGTCGTTTCGCCAGAGCCCCCAGGGTGGCATAGGCTTCCCTCGTTATGGAGGCATACTCAACAAGGACATTGCTCTCAATGAGTTTGCCAAATGTTGGAGGACTTAACCACAAGCATATCATAGGGAAAACATTCACAAAATGAGATAGGCAATACCCATAACGAATGCAAACCTTCCAGAAGCGTAGTTTCTCAACCATCAACCCAGAAGTAAGTTTACAACAATCCCTTCCAGATTCTATCCACTGATCTATGGAATATGTGTATCTGTCAAAATGACACATGGTATCATGGAAAATTCTATGCTTTATGAAATATTCACAGTTTTTCTTATCAGACTGAGCCAGTACCTGGACAAAACAACCATAACTAGTTATTACAGATTTTAGTCAACAAAAACTAATTAGTAAATCAAATCATCCTTAGCGACAAGAGAAGCACATTGGTAAGCATAGCAGAGGATATATAATAGACACGATACTATTCATCGTTCATGCATCAAGAAATACAAAATAATAGGTCAGTAAAGAAGGCAGGTTTTTTTTTTCTTTTTTTTTTTTAACAAGAATCATGGAAAAGAAAAACACCTATCTATGTTACATGGACTCGGCATTAGTATCGAATGTGGGCGCGTATCGGGTGCCAATGCGCCTCAAGAAAGTATGTCAAATACCTCAGAAATGAAGTACCAACATGAGTATCGGGTGTGAGTGCGTATGTGTCGGGTGTGGGCGCATCATGGTTTTAGGCGACTCTGTGTATCATAGATGCTTATTAAACCAACCAGCAGCACCCTCATAATGGAAACCTTTTCTTCATGTGACTAAAATATACATCCTCCATTGACGCAATTGACTAATTACTTGATCTTTAAGCAGTGAAATACTTGAAAGGATGAAAACTGATGCTACTAGTGTAGTAGTATATACTATATAGTTATAGCATGTTTAACCATATTTATATGTTATCAACCCAACCCAACTGGATCCAGTTATGGATCCTAGAAAAAGGACAAAACTGGAACACGGGCCTGCATCCTTTAGTTATGCCCAACCTGTTTACAACCCTTAGTGCAGATCAGTGATCTCAATCTATCAATCAGCATCCATAAAATGTTATCTAAACATAGTCCACATTCGAAATCCAACCTTAATCAACAGCTAGGTCCACAATTCTCAAGTTTGGGGGAAAATGAAATGGGTATATAATTGCTATAGAAAAACGCCCCTAATATATAGGAAACAAAAAAAATATCATTAAGAAGAAACAAAGAGCTAAACTTCACACCTGGAAATAAAATAAGTGGTCAAGTAGGATTGAATTGCTTAAAATCTAAGGCATATTAATCAATACACAATTTATCATAAGAATAAATTTAGTATCATCCATTCAGTTACAGGTAAGTGATGACTGAATGCCTACCTTCAAAAGGATCACAGATTTTATCATAAAAGGATGGGCCTCTACCGCGTCGTTCTTAGTGAACCGGTTAGCAATAGTTTGAACAAGTCTTGGGCATTTCATGATAGCATCAGCAGCTGCTCGGGAATGCCTGGACAAGCCAATAAGAATGGCAACAAGGCATTCTTCCAAAGCCTCAACAGGATCCATCTGACGCATCAAAAATTGACATGTCAAAGTAACTGCATCAATTTAACAAGCACAGGAATTTGTGGGGAGAAAAATTGAAAATAAAAAACACATCACAAGCAGAACAGAACAGTTCCTTAGTGAAAAATATAGTTCACGCAGTCCAGATTCCAGAATCACCCCCTCAGATAACAGAAAGGGATAAAAAAGTTTTTTTCAACATCCTTTTCTGTTATAACAATAAAGTATGCCTCAATATTAGAGAGAGAGCTGTAGATAGAACAGTGTATACCTCTAAAAGATATCGTATCCTAGGAAGTATCCCCATCCTAATTAGACCTGCAGCAACATCTTGTCCAGCCACAATGTTATCGTCCTGAATAGTATGTTTTCCTTCATCCTCATCATCTACATTCTCGTCACTGAAAGAGGAAATGTTTGAAGGTTTTGTGCTGAACTTCCAAAACCCCCCGTTTAAGAAACCAGTATTAATTTCCTGTTTACTTCGGAATACTGGAGCAGTGCAAATATCCTTCTCATCAGTAGTCAATTTCTGTAAACAGAAGTTTCAATAATTTAGCAAAGGGTAAGGTGAAGAAATCTTCAACTCAAAATTTAAAATTTCTTTTAATGAAGCTTGGTGCAAAATGAAAAGTTCCAAGAGTGACAAAATCAATTTCATGGAAGCAGAATACAGAATACTTCAATCCTACCTCTGAAATATTGAAGAAGCTCTCATTAACGTCACAGCTGAGTATGCATTGAATAACTTTTGCACAAGCCAAAACCACAGATATGTGATTATCATCCAAAGACATCCTGAGACCAGGCTCAAATGAATAAAAAGGAATTAAAAAAAAAAACAGGTGTGACAAACATAAAGCCTCCAACTAAGATCATAATAATTAATCTGGCATCAATGAAAATGGCCATCAAACTATGTTGACTCTTCACCAGAGTTAATCCTATTATACTGTAAAGACAAACCCTAAGATTAACAAAGACCATAGCACTTTTAGTAAACATTTGCAATACTAATGATTATCTGCACACATCAGGTTTGGAGCTACGTTGGTTCCTCTATGGGTTCAGACTTCAGAGGGCTATCTTTTATTGTAGTACAAAGTCTTTAAGTTGCACGTTTGTGCTTCATTCCCTCAAGAAAAATAAAAAGAACCAATAATTTCCAACCCAAACCTAGATGGGATAAAAGTAAAACTATGATGATGATGATTAATTTGAAATGCATCAACAACAAATAACATAGCTTTGATTCATCATCATCAAAATCATATCCCAAGAATTTACGACTTGCTTTCTAAGATCTACGTTTTCACTACCTTTCACACACAGAGAGAGAGAGAGAGAGAGAGAGAGAGAGACCAACTTTTCCACTCAACCATATCTAAATCCAAGCTACAATCCATCATGTCCTTTCTATCTACTTCATTTATAGTTCTCACTAGTCTCCTCATTTTCCTAGCTCCTTGAACATATTAACTTTTCATACATGACTGTTTGTTATCCAAGCACATGCAAAGGTAGCTTTGACTAAATCAGTGTTTTCAAATGCACATACCAAGGTATGCCACTATGCCCAAAGGTAAGGCATCTTAGAAAAGCCCTGAGGCATAACAGTAATCTTGAAAAGTGGCTGGGATTTTGGGCAAACACCTCACTTTATAATGCATATTTGAGGAATGCACCTTAGACAAAGGAAACACTTTGGCCACACCCCATGTTAGAGGGCATATACTGTAATAACACAATAAAAAGGGGAGGAATTTGCAAATTTAAAAATTTTAACCCTAATTAACTCTTTAAAATAGGTATGAGATAGCAGGACCTAGAAGAGGCTTGGATAATGATGATGATGATGCACTCAATATGGATGATGAAGGTTAAGTGTTGTGTTTGTCTAGGCAATCTTGACTGTTGTTGTTTTAAGGATATCTTTGTAGTGTTGGAAACTTGCTGAGAAGTTATAATTTTGAAATTTGGAAACTTAAGCTCATGGTTGAAACTTGATGAAATATGAATATACAGATTTAACAAGATGGACTTGAGTTAATAACGTTTTTCTATTCTTTTCATTTTAATTTTCAATTTTCTCAAATGATATAGTGCTCATGGATGAATTGAGAGACGGCGTGGATGCAAAACTTGAGAGATGCTAGTGGGCTTTAGAATCCAAGGGCTTTAAAACAAGTTGTACAAAAATAAAATATATGAATTGCAGCTTTAGTAGGGACGTATTGAGAAATGTAACTCTTGCGAGAATTGAAGCTCGAAAAATACCACAACGAGAGTTCTGATGATACATTGGCTTTATAATTAGTAAGGATGGGGCTGAGGAGGATGTCGAACTTTGAATGAGACTAGATGGTTGAAGTAAAGACTTGTTCTTTGTAATCAGCGCATAACAAGATTGAAGGAAAAATTTTATAAGGCAGCGAGGCAAACTATTGCCTAGGGAAAGAATATTGGCCAAATCAAGAGACAACACCTACAAAAAATAAGTGTAGAAGAGATGAGTTGAGATGGATGTGCGGTAAAACTATGAAAGGCAGACTCAAAAATGAGAGAAATTATGAGCATTAAAAGATAGAACCATAAGTGCAAGTAATCGGAAGCATTTAAGGGTAGCATCAATAGGTGATAAATTAAGAAAAACATATTTAAAATGATTCAGACATGCCCAATGCAGGCCAACTATGCAAATGAGAAATTTTTTTCCATCCAAGTTGATGGCCCCTTAAGGAAAAGAATAGACCGAATAGGACATAGATGAAAGTAATACGGATAGATCTGAGGTGCAACCTATCGAAGGATTTGGCCCAAAATAGATTAGAATGGCAAAACAAAATTCATCTAGCTGACTCTACATAGTTGTGACAGAACTTTGATGATGATGATGATGATGAATTCTCTCTTTTACATTTAAATTAATATATTTGACATTAAAAGTCAATCTTCAACCAAGTTTCAAATCTGCATGTTTCAACTTTGCACATGTCACGACTCCATAATTCAATGAGAAAAGTCAAATGATATCTCTATTGAAGTATCAAAGACCCCATGTTTTCTATCATTTTTGATGCAGGACAGCCCATGGTCCCCCATAGGCCGACCCACCTTTGGGCCCAACCCACTTATCTTACTTTATTTACGATTTTGATTTGGTTATTTGTGTTTTAAGTTATTTTAATAAGATCTTTTAATCTTGACCATCAAAGTGTTTGGATGGTCAAGATTAGTCCCCGGGTTATATCTTTTTTTTAATTTAAGCATTGTAAAGCCTCATGGGCTAATGGCAAGTTATGAATGATTAATGAACAGGTTTTGGGATCTTCCCAAGTTTCTTTGAGTTCTCCTCGGAGTATCTAACACCTCGTGAATTGGAGTTTGGTGAGAGCCTAATTTCTCTAACGCCTCCAAGACTGGAGTTTAGTGAGAGCCCAATTAAAGGTTTTATCTTTCTTCTTCATATTTGCATTCTTGGGCTTACCATTTTTCCTCAAACCTCAACCTTCTCACAAGACCAACCAGCCAACCCATATTTAGATCTTAAATCTACAACACCCAAATCTACAGATTCATGCCCATAACCCTTCCACAACCCCAAATCCAACAACTATAAATCCATTAACCCAATTTTCCCCTCTATCTCCATCTCCTCCTTGCCCGCCACGCGTCATTCATTCCATTCTGCATTAATTTTCCTTTTCAATAGTCCTCACGTAATCATCCTTAAAATCATATTATGCAATTGGAAAGGATAATTTTTCAAGTCCCGGTCACCCAGTTTTCAAGTTGCCAGCAGAAACCTGCATAATGCGACCCACCATTCATGAATCCAACCAGTTTTGTCCACCACTGCCATTTAAGTAGCAGGCATTGAAAGATCATTCAGATGCCTGCCACGTCACATTGGTGGGTTTGATTGGATGGATTGGATTCACAAAAAGTGCGCTGCTTAAGATGACTTCAGCTGGCAACATTCAGCTACATGTGGTAATCTGTAAAGACGTTATCTGAGTAGACAATTTCTTCTAAATGAACTACCTTGGATGAAATGCAAATCAACATAAAGTTCAAAAGATATAAGGAAAAATGCACCAATTAGACAATGACAACCATTTTACCTTAAAGATAAAACAAGCTCAGGTTCCGGACCAAGGGCAAATGCCCAGACAGCCTGCCAGTCGATGCAATTAGCAGCTGCCACGTTACACACAACATCAGACTGTTGCAAATTATATAAAGCCTTCTCAAGCACTGAAGCAAGGAGCTGCAATGCAAGGGCCCTTTGTCCTGGAACCTGAAATCCAGAAAAGGAAACAGTTAAAAAAATTGACGTCAGAAAGACTAAGGACCTGTTTGATCACACTGCAGAAGAGAAAACCCAGGTTTCCTTTCCCCCGGAAGCTGAAGTCTGAAAGTGGGGGTGTGGGGGTGGGTGGGGTCGGACATTGTTTTCTCCTCTCGCACTGAAAAAATCACACAAAAAATCGTCTCTGCAGAAAGTCCTCTTGCACCAAACAACAAAAAAGCACATAAACAAAAAAGCACATAAACTAGGATTTGCATTCCATTTACGCAAAAACGGCTTTGCACGTTGCACAAACATGCCTTAAGAGTGAACCAAAAACACAAATCTAAGGGAACAATAATTACAAAAGGATGTGGCTACATTCCTTCAAATATATGAATATTGCTTCCCACCAAATTATCATAATAAATTCTATTTTCACGAGAAAAAAAACAATGACAATCCAATGATAGTACTATA
Source organism: Sextonia rubra (assembly GCA_037013555.1). NCBI lineage: Eukaryota > Viridiplantae > Streptophyta > Magnoliopsida > Laurales > Lauraceae > Sextonia > Sextonia rubra. Next base: position 14,453,105 of record JASUAD010000023.1, read on the forward strand.
ACTTTCAAAAATATCCTATACTCTATATCCATCTCAAAAATTCCGCCTCTGATTTCATGGACTTTGGTGAGAGCTCTTTTGGAGTATAAAAATCATTTAGTCAAGTCAAAAAAGTGCATTTGGTTAGTAATTCCATTCAAATACTTGGACATTTTATATTTGCAACAAACACTTGAATGTCTTCTTGATTGAAACATGAGTATGTATTCAGCTCATCACTCACTTTCCCTGTGTTATGAGGAGGGTGACAAAGGCCCAAGTGAGTGATTCGAAAACTTAATCTGACTGCTTATCTGTGTGGTTACCAGTGACCAGTTTGGTTTGGGATTCATTCATTATGTTCGATAAACAGTGACCATGATCTTTTTTTTTTAATCATTGGATATAGCAAAACAAAACAATTTTCCGAAACTCACACAAGCCCCTCCTTGGAGACCTCCCATACCTATCCAAACAAAAAATGAGACAGAACTCCCACGCTGCAATACAGCCACTTACGCATACAAGAGACAACATTGACTTGCTAGTGAGCAAGTCAACTCAGCCTCCACTAACTTTTAAAAACAAGTAGCAAATTAATCAGATCTTTCCTCATCTGTGAGTCATATGGTCGAGATTATGTAGGAATTAAGTACCATATCACATAATTGTAACTTTTTTTTTAACAGTAACATATCACAAGAGTAACCATATCACATAATTGTAAGTGTTCTTTTTTACCCCGTCTTTTCATAGCTCCAAAGGCATATTTTTCATTTCTAAGTAATGAAAAATAATTTCAATTGATTTAAAATAGCAGTGTTACAGGTTTTTTTAAGCAGTAAAATCATACAGATAGTCCATAATATACCAATTAATTTCAGCATTGTTGTCTTATCGCCAATCAACATCACAGTCTGAAATTCAAAAGTAGTAAAAAAATGTTTGAAAATGTCATACACTAGATAAGAAAGCATTTGAAAGTGTAAGGAAACAAAATCGTGGAAGTGTTAGAAACACCCAACAACTTCTACATAGAAAATAAGATAAATGCCTATACTTCAACTAGATAACGAAATGCATACATGTTTTAATGAATTCGAGATACTTACCCAGAGTGTCCAAAATACAAAGCAAGGACTCTGTACTAGTACCTAAGCCTTCATAACCATCATGGTTATTTATTACTACAAATTTCCAACTTCTATATGAATTCTATGTAAATGACATAATTCTCAACCTTTATTATGAAACGTTTTCACATTCTGTTTGATAATAAGTACACCTGAAAAAGGCTTTACAGGCATTATCCAATTTAAACTAAAAAAAATTCGAATTTTCTAACTTAAATGAGGCTAGGTTTCAGCTGTTGCATTTCATAAACTATTGCATTATTTACAAGAAGTAAACTGACCACGCTTCTAATGAGGGCTACAGCCTCTTTGATTGTGTATCCCACAGCACCAGGATCCCCCTCAGTTCTCAAGAAATCACGTTCAGTTACATTATCAACATTGTATGAGTTGCGTTTGCCTGAGGATGAAAAGGATTGCAAGCTAGTCAGCATCACCAAAAACAAAAAGGCATTAAAAAAATCCTTTGCATAAATGACTCAAAATTAATCAATCAAATCAGGGTTATGCTAGCCAAGATGAAAGTAGGAACGCCCTGATCAGTGCTGTGCTGGCCAAGAAGAAAAGTAAGTAGGAATAGTCTGAGTTTCAATCAAGGATCAAAACAGTGATTGCAAAGAGCATAGCGGCCAATGGTCAAAATGCTACATAGTGGTCAATACTTGATATGCAGGCATAATTTTTTTTCTCTCTCTTCTTTTTAAGTGTGATGAGTTTTAGAATAAAACTCTTTTACCAACATCAGATTGATAGGATGAGACCATGATGATAAAGATGATGTGAATAGTAAAAAGATTAGGAAGCATAAAATGTTGCCTACATTTGTTCAAGAGGATATGTCAACACTTAGAAACATAAAATCCAGCACACTAAACAACATAGGCAGAAATGGAACAGAATATAGACATAACAACTTTACTAGTACAAGATGAATGATCAAAGAGCAGTAAGGAGATTGAAGATGCTATCAATCAAAACATTAATAATAGTTTAATTAGGTAACTGGGACTTCCAGTGTGAGTCATGATTGCTTACTCATCATAGGCACTTGCATTGAATCACTATCCACTACGGAACCATCCAATGAAAACCTCAACGCCCTTACTTTCTCGACTCTCTCAGTCCAAAGATTCCAAGAGCAGCTATCAGATGCACCAGATGATTCCTGACCACCATTATCTGGCCCATTAGATGTATTTCCGGTAGATGCTGCTTCCGCCATACCTAAATTGTCAGTAGTAGTACCATCAAAGGCACGCACAGCTCCAGAGTCTTGAGGCAAGTGAGTTTTACCAAGTGCAGAAGCGTACTGGTGTCCAGTGTGAAGATCTGATCTGTCATTTTTCTGCTCCATTTTCTTGTGTCCCCGCCTCTTGAACATCTCTACTATTCCAGGTGGCATTTTCCCCATTATCTCGGCCTGTGCTTGTGCAATCTCTTCTGGTGACATATTTCGTATGCGGGCACGATTTTCAGCATCAATGTCATCCATAAAAGACAGAGATCCTTGTCCACTGTCTAGAAACGTGTTAGAAAGGACATTCTGAGTTACAAGTCCATCATGTTTAGGGAACTCTTCAACAGGTAAGGAACCCATGCGCTGATGATCCAAATCAGAGATAGAAACTGAATCTACAACTCCTGAATCAATATCCATGGCCTCCGGATATTTAACCAGACCCACATTAGAGTTGGAATGCAGCTTCTCATTCACTTTTTCATGGCTAAAGGGAGTGATATCAGATAAACCTGGCTGGCTAGTATTTCTGTCTCCCAGCGCATCTTCGGTTGCTTCATCTACTCCCATTCCTTCTTCAGACTCGGCCAGCAGCGCTGAATTCTCCATTTTCAGTTTTCGGTTTAGTGGGCGACAATCTTCAGGAACCAACTCCCTCCACTTGCTAAAGTCCAATCCTTGCTTCTGTTTCCTCTTGATTGGATTTGCAAAAGCTGCAACAGGTTCAAAATCAGCATCATCTTCACCTTCAACTCCGTCTTCGTCCTCATCCATTTCACTCCCTAATGGAGCCCAGTGCTGTAAAAAGCAACTGAATAATCAGTTAATTTCACTATCTATGCTTCTTTCTTCTATAATAAATAAGAATATGGCAAGCCAAGAAGATATGGCGGGCGCGCGCCCGCCTCTACCCCCCTCCTCTTTCCTTCTTTAGGACCCTGCATGAGCCTACACTTATTGCATTTCAAGAATAACTTGATTTACAAGTCAGTCAGTCAACATTTTTTTTCCTTTCTTTCTTTGCAACAATCAATGTGACTGAAGCTAGGAAAATCCAACTCAACTGGGACCTTAAGAAGAAAATTTAAGTACTTTTATACAAATACAAGCAGGAGCTACATCTTTTGTATAGCATCATTTTATATTTTATGGAAACAGTGTAATTTTGATGAGCAAGGGAAAAATAGACAGACAGACAGACATATTAGGGTTTTTTAATAGTGAGTTGGGGGAGTAAGCCCTAATGCCCTAAATTTGTTTGTTTGTTTGTTTTTCTAGTTTCAGTTTTCAAATGATATGAGAATGAGAGATGAGAGCACAGTGTTGTGAATCAATTCAAAGAAAATGAATCAATGAAAGAGAGAAAGGGGGGAAGAAAAAAAGAGGTATAGGAGGGCAGCGCATGTGATGTGTGATGCATACAGGTCCATGGGAGCGGTGCCGAGCGATGGGGAAAGGAAGGACCCTGGGTTTAGGCATAGAGGAGGTAGTAGTAGTAGTAGTAGTAGTAGTAGTAGTAGGGCCCTCCCCTGCCTTGTTCTGCTGCTGCTGGTGGTGGGGTTTGGCAGAGAAACCCTTCTCAACTATGCGCCCTACGATGTTAAAACCAATCTCTTTCTCTCTCTCTTTCAATGATGAGACGCCAAAAGACCAAGGCTGCTGTTTCTTCTTCTGCTGCTGCTTCTCTTCCTCCTCCTCCTCCGGCTGCTGCTTCTTCTCTTCAAACCCTGTCGTGTCCATTCTCCTTTTTCTTCTTCTTCGACCAAGTCCGGTCGGTCAGAACAAGGGTCAAATGGTGGAAACGGAATAGAAAGATAATATATGGGTGCCCCGCTTCGTGCTCTCCCTGTATAATTTTATTAGGACCTCCTCTCCGCCCTCTTTTTTTTCTTCTTTTATCTCACTTGTTGCAACAACAGTTACTGTTTCTGATGGACGAAATGAAATTAGAATTCAGATCTGCTCCTTGTCCCTCTTATCTAACTATAACTCAATAATTATATAGTATTTTGTTTTGTCTCATGTCTGTCCATCTATCGAGCAGGGACGGGGTAGACTGGGTAGATGAATGATCTGATCTAACGCGACGAAATATTGAAATCTCTATTTATGTATGTATCTTTCAAACATTTTTACACGGGGACACGGCCGCATCGCAGCCCCAACGTTTGTATCCAGCAAACATTGCCCTGTATTTTTTTTTTTTTTTTTTTTGGTCGTGACTTCGTGTGCTACTTTTATTTATTTATTTTTAGTTCAAATAATTGTCAATCGTTACCAACGTTTCCAATTAATATAAACCCTCTAAATCCCGTTCCCACAATAGAAATAGAAATATAAAATGGTAAGCAATGGCTAAACGTGGACGACGTCTACTGTGTATCATGTTCACATGGCTTACTTGGTTTGAGCTTTGGATTTGCTCCCAAACGGCCTCAACTTGATTCCCGCCTCTTGCATTATTCGGATATTATATGTGTATGTAGTTTGCTCCTTGCTCGTCAGAATCGAGAGCTTGAAGCTAAAAGTTTGAAGGCTAGGCTGACGAAGAAAACCTTGGCTAATTAAAAATAATAAAAATAAAAAAAATGCCATGATTTAAATTCTTAACCTCCCTCAAAGTATAATGATTTTCCTTTCAATTCTACTATGGATGTGGATATAGATATAGGTAAAAAGGCGGTGTCCATCATTGTCCAATGGACATTACACATACAAATTTTTCCTGTCTTTTTTTATTAATTTTTAAATCCAACTCCTGTTTGCTTACTTTTTGTTTTGAAGACCCCCTGCACAATTCGCTAGAGTGACCCAAGTTCGACTCAGACCTTTCTAACTGTAAATGTGAGTAATGCTTCAGGGCTTGCACACAAGGTGTGCCTTATTTAATAATTATATTATTTATAAAAAAATATTTATAAGATTCAAATATATTGTAAATTAATATTAACATAAAATTCATTACACAATCTTAATTTTAAATATTTTAGTTCATGCTTAAAACCCTAAATATCATATTAGTATAACTAAAGAAAAAGAAAAATAATGTACATGTAGAGTTTCATCAGAATATTAATAAAACTAAAGTTAGATCATTTTTCCTTTAATCCGTAAACTCAAGAGAAAATATATATATTATATGTAGTTAAAAAAATAGATGGAATTGTCCAATATGCAAAGAGTCATCGGGTCAACAAACCCTCCCACTATGGAAAAAATTGATTTGTTGAAATTGAATAGAAAAGAAAATGACCCATGCCCAATGTAGCCCATTTGAGTAACATATGTATTATATGATTAAAATATATTAGTACATGTTTTAAAGAATATAAGGCATTTTAGACTCGGTTGATTTAATAATCAGGCCTGAGAATTGGTTTCAGGTGTAGCCTGCGATCCAAAAAATATATCTCAAACCAGCATAGTGAGGGCTTCGATGCTGGGCTCAAGCTAAGCCCATTTATGAGCATCCATAAAATTCCAAATTAGTCTTCAGGTTCTATTTCTTAAAATGGAAAAATCTGGTAAAATGTTTAACAATAATGAATACATGATATTATATAGCGACAAAACTGTTTAGGCAATGATTCTTTGTTACAAACTTTAAAAGTAAATTATAGATTATTCAAAAATTTATTTCACTTTCAACAAATATAATTCAAATCAACTACAAAATACTTAAAATCAACTACAAAATAAGAAGTTCTTTAAAAATTTTAGATATAACACTAAATTTGAATATTTTTGGGCCCACACTAAATTTGAATATATTTTATTTTAAAGTTTTTCAAATCAACTACAAAGTTAAGTGCATCCTCTGCTTGATAATGGAAAGATTTGTACATTGTTAGCCGATGGAAGAGAATGGATGGTAATCTTTTGAATAGCAAAATGGATTGGATTTCTTATTTTGGTTGTAAATAGAGACATTTGCATTAGCTTGATTTCTTTACAGGAGAGGTTGTACAAAGTGGCACTAAAATAGTTTGATATTTTAGAAACCAAAACCAATATGGCTTGATTAGAAGAAAAGTTGTTACATAATTACCTTGTATTTTTTTGTCAATAACTAAAAAATATACATAAACAATGAGGGAGAATACATTAGCAATTACCATATAGTTACAAATTTTATTATGATTAGCTCACTTATTGGCCTCTAAAGTCATTGTTGAAACATGAATTGCTCTATGCTCATAAAATCCAAGTGTTCATTTATGGTGGGATCAATTCCTTTAATTTATGAACTAGCGAAACACCCCTGTGCATAGCACGGGGAATTGAAGTTATAAAAAAAATTCATTTGATTTTATAATAAAAATAAAAGGAATTAATTTTATTTCATATGTTTAAATTATAGACAGTCTAAAACAGAGATATTTCACAAAAATAAAAAATTTATACGCTTGAATTTATAATCACCTACGGAAAGGATGCGATGTTTTATGTCCCAATCAGGAAACACATAATAAGTCTTTCTTAGAACCCACACAATTGAAATTAAAAAAACAAATAATATAGATATTTTGAAAATTTAAGAGAAACTTGAAATATGATATTTTTATATTATTGTACAAATTATATTGAGATGAAATTTTTTATAAGAAATTCAAAATATAATATTTTCCACTGAGAAGTAGGTTTGGTAGTGAGTTTGCCAGATTTAGAGTAAACATGTTTGGCATGTCTAAATTTTAGGCTTTTATTGTCTAAATGTTTAAATCTAATAGAATTGGAAAAATTAAAGTGTTTGGCATGTATTTTTAGCTCTATTTAATTTAGATATATAGAGGTAAAAGCTCTATTTTAAAGAGAAGGCCTCATGATGCATTTCCAAATAAGAGGGAAAAAATAAAAGGCGCCCAGCTACAGTAATTTCATAGATCACGCCCAGTTTGTTTTTTCAATTTTTCTCGAGATCCGAGCCCCTAAATCTACATCAAACCGTTGAAAATGTTCACATGATCAATTACGGCAACCCATCCAAGTTTCAGCCGTTAAATCATCCTGAATCTCGAGATATGTGCAAGAAAGCGTGAGCCATTGGATATTAGTTTTTGAATTCTGTGGGGCCCAAACACAAGATCCAAACCATTGGAAATGTTGGGAAGACTAAAAACGGCTATGGGGTCAATTTTCAAGGATTGATTCCTTGTGGATCTCAAGATATTTGTGAAAAACTTTCAACCATTGAATTAATATACTGAATTTGTAACTAGTCCACAAGCAGCCCCTTTTTTATTTTTTATTATTCTTTCTGGGACAGTAAATAACAATCCAAACCATTGAAAATGTGTAGAAGGTCAATGACTATTGTAAGACCAAATTTCAACCGTTGGATCATCACCAAACTTGAGATATTTATGTAAAAACGTGAATTATTAAATATTTTTTTAAAAAATTAGGAGCCTCAAACACAAGATCCAAACCGTTAGATCTCTTTGGGAGGCCAAACATGGTTATGAAGTAAAATTTTAAAGCTCGATACCTAATAGATCTTAATATATTTGTGAAAAGCTTTTAACTATTTATTCAAAATGGTCTATTTAAAATAGATGCTTCCATTGCCAAACACATATTTTAATTCTAGCCTCTTTTTTTTAGCACTTTTTTTAATGGCTCTATTTTGAATTGTTTATAAAAGTAAGATTAAAACTACCAAACAAGCCCTAAGTATCAGTTTCCTAACTTTGACTCAAGTTGGCTTAAAGATAGACTCAGGTTTTAGTTTTCTTGACTCACATGCCCGTTTAAAAAACTGATAAAATCCTCACTACTTATCTTTCTTCATGACAAAGTATATGCTAAAAAGTTATAATAGCAATAGATCTTTAAGAAATGATATAAGTAGTTGAATTGAATACTGAACTATACCATTAGATTTTTCATTAATTGCTCATAAATTGATATATTTATAAATTCTAAAAATTATTTAAGTCAAAAAATATAATAGATAGATTCAAACTTAGGATTTTCCATCACAATACTGTTGTCTACTTAGGGCACCATAAATTTAATCGCACATTATCGTTCATTGTAGTAATATATGTTATTCAATAAATATAATTTTTTATTAAGTTGAATTAGATTAAATAAGATTAGAGGAGAATTATGTATTGGAATTGATAATGGTCACTTGGTCAAATTTTTGTAGGATGGTAAATATCAATTGGAGTTGATTTCAAATTGAAATCAATCTTTTTCAATATATATAATAAATGTCATTCAATAAATAGCATTTTTACATTAAATAAGATTAAAGGAGAATTATTTATTAGAATTGATAATGGTCATTTGGCCAAATTTATGTAGGATGGTCAAATTTAATTGGAGTTGATTTCAAATTGAAATCAAGCTATTATACATGCATACATACATATTTATATATATATATATAACATTTTTATATAACAAGCAACACCACATGGCATGAGCAATTTAACTCATAATCCAAAAATACACAAAAAAAATAAAATTTATAAGAATCCAAAATATAAATTTTGGAAAAAAAATATATTGAGATGGAAAATTCATAAGAAATTTAAATTATGAGATTTCAAAATTATGGGTGTGTTTGGTTGTGATTAATCAATTAAACCATGATATCATAGATAATTGTCATTCATAGTCTCCTTCATGAGTAAAAACTAACCTAACAACAATATAATCTCGATATTGAAATTCTTTGGATGAGCCAAAATAGAGTCCTAAGTAAAAAAATAGAGAAGATATTATATCACACAGATAAAACAAAGAAAAGATAAGCTCAAATAGTTACATAGCTTAATCCACATTACATTTATTGTTAGAATGGAGGCTTCTTGACCTCTTGCCCTTAAAATAAGAGAATTGATGGGGAGAGGGTGTTTCTCTAGTTGTGATCTGCACGGTGAGAGGTGGTAGTGACAGTGCATTGGATATGCAACAGCATGATGGAAGAAACAAAAATAGCATGATAGAAGAAACAAAAATGTAAAATGAGGAGGAAAAGAGCGAAAACTGCTTGTCTGTAGTTGTGACGCATTGTGAGGGGAGGGATCATGGAGCTGGTTGAATGTTTTGGGAAGATGAAAGGGCTTCCTTAATTTTACAGTGAATGAGTTAATAAAGAAATTAGAAGTTAATTGGTGAAATAGATTTGTGAGGCATTGAGTCAAGATATATTATATCAATTATATTAATGAAGATTAAAGAAGAGATTAAATGGGTTGACAGGACATGAGTAAGTTGATGTGTCTCGCGGGTCAACATAAATTTGAAGGAAAAGTAAACAAACTATAGTAACGAAAAAAATATATGACCAATTAACCATAGTCTTGTTTTTAGTCCTTTTTTCAACAACTAACATGCTAAGCACAATGTAAAATGTAGACATATCTCATTGAAGAATTCTCTCTTTTTGAATATTTTCTTCTACTTATATACAGAAGCAATAATTTTAATTGTTTGGAATCAACGTTCAAGTTCGCTCAATAACAATTTGTTGCTGTTAACAATAATTTATCTAGTGTTTTTAGACTACTGTATCCTTCTTTTATAACAACAAAATGTTGATGCTAACAATGACAATAGCAGGTTTCTTCTACCCAAAAGGAAAGGAAAGATTTGGTATAGGGAAAGCACCTAAAACATCCATATTCAAGTCACTACAGCAATGAAAAAATATCCACCACTGCAGGATTAAGAAAAAAAGCAATAGCAATGGCAAGCTTTACATCCAATACCTTTGGCCATAAAAATAGTAATGACAATGACAGGGTTTTTTTTATCAACAATACACTATTATAAACAATGACAATGGCATGATTCTTTTACCCAAATTAAGGTAGAAAAGATTTGTTACAAGAAACACGTAGAAAAACCCATTTTCAAATCAATTTAGCAAACAAAATACATCCAACACCTTAGGAAAAAAGGAAAAAATTGGCAATGGCAAGGTTATTTTATAATGACAATATGTTGTTGTTAACACTAACAATAGCAAGGTTCTTTTATAAAAAAGAAAAAGACAAATACAAATAAATAAAGAAAGAAAGATTTGGAACCTTTCCACTAACAGTTGTCTCCAAGTGTTGGGGGTTATGGTGATGATGATGACAAAGCAGAGGAAGATAAAGTACAGTGAACCTGTGGGATTTGAGAACGATGATGAGAATGAAGTAGAGGAAGATGAAGTGCAGCATTGCAGCAAAACCTTGTTAAAAGGGACAGTGGCCTGAGGGAACGATGAAGATATTAGAGTTTGGTTAGGAAGAGAAGAGAGACATCTTGCCTTTGGATGATAAAGAGAAGACAAACATGCAGATGATTAGAGAGAAGGTAGATTTGAGAGTTCCTGATGAAAAGGAGAGATTTAAAACTATGCATCTTTGCAATTGCAATTCTAGTTGAAAGGGACGAGTTAAGGTTTGAGATAATTGTGGAAATCGCTTTATGAGAGGTTAAAAGCACGAGTGAGGAGTTACTTTTTGAAATGGTTGTGGAAATAGTATTATGAGAAGTTAAAAGGATGGTCCAAGTTAATTAATTGGTGGTCGAAATCAATTGGCTAAAAATATTCGATTTCACCAATTGAAACTAGCCGCTTTCATATATAATAATTGGTCCATGCTCATAACGTCCAAGTGTTCGTGCATGATGGGATCAATTCCTTCAATTTGACCCAAAAAAACTCAAAACAAAAAGGGCGTCAATCAACATTTCATGCTGGGGTCCATCAAGGTATGCTGAGCCTATTTCAAAACCCCTGAGACTTATCATCGTCTTTTGTACATTATAGAAACATAATTGTCTTGATTTATCTAGAAATGAGCATTAGATAGATTTATGAATTAAAAAATTGAGATTGCATATAATATGGGTATTAGTAGAGAGACTTTAGGTGTTTGAGAGAGGGATATTAGGATATGACCGTACGGATATCGTATTTGAATATATAGGATAACATACCTTTATTAAGAGCATGCCATGTGTCGTACTCTCACGCTCTCTGTCCAAGGGGAAATTCTTTTAATATATATAACTAGCACTTTAGGGCTCATGCCCAACGTAGGCTTTACTTAATAATTATATTTTTTTATAAAATCCATTAAAATCTTTATTTTTTAAAAGAAAATTCACAGAACAGAAAGAAGAACCATATGCTAGTGGATTTGGGAAATCCAAAACATATCATTGAAAATAAGATCTTGCTCTACTAGCTAGGAAAAAAAAGATGTATAAAAAACCCTAATGAAATCCACAAAATGTGATCCTTTTAAAAGCAAAATACACGAATGATTAATCTAACTATATCACACAATACTATGAAAATTAGTAATATAAAAAGGAAAAACCAAATGGACTTGAGAAAAATGAAAGAAAAAAGTAAAAAAAAAAAAGATAAAAATAATAATAATAAGCCATTTTTAATAGGTGCCACATGTTGATAGGAAAGAAACGGTCCTTTGAAAAGTAAAAGAGTAAAAATAAATGAATATATACTATGTATTGGAAAAACCTTGTAACTGAAGTTCTACCCATTCTCTAAAATTGACAATATCATCAAAGTGGGCCCCACGAATCAATAAACCCCACAAAAGATTTTGTAAATTTGATGTCTGTGTCGATTTATTATTTCTTCTCAACTATCATTGGTAGGTAACAAGGTAAAAGAAATTTCAACCTAAGAGAGACTTGAGCTCAACAGATCCAAGTTAATGGCCATCATGGTAACCCGTGAGGGTTGGCCTTACACCCCAAATGTGGTTTTAGAATTTCAATGGGCAAACCATTATTTCAATTGATTGGCATAGTTTCCATCAATAGGTGGGTCATACTAACATTCCTATCAATGAATGTAACTCATTGGGTTTTCATAATGTAGGCAAGGCAACAAAGTTTTAAATTAATGTGGGAGCCCGCAATCGTTTGTAGGAGATTGAATAGTGAATGAGTTTTCTACTATTTAATCTCTCTTATCATTATAGGTAAGAGATAAGATTTAAGAGAGGTTTTTGAGAAAAGGAATAAATTTTAGGAAAGGAGATCACCTTGAGGTTGTTTATAAGATAAAATATAAGGTTTTCGATTATTTAGTTTCTCTTATCATGAAAGGTGTCACGCCCCGATCCTGGGAATTGGGGTTAGGATGGCCCCACGGGGTGTGCATACGTAATCCCGTAGTAATTTATACATGTAAACATACACACACAAACCACTACAAGAGAGATTGCATAGGAACGTGTAGAGAAGTTCTCCGACACGTAATTTACATTTAATAGTAAGCGGAAGCCTGTGTAATCCATTTGGAATAATCACAAGCATTAACAACAAAATCATAAACATCCATAAATAAGTCTGTACTTAACCATTTCTCCATTTACATGATAACCAGTAGTTAGGCATGAACAAAATCTTAAAGTGTAAACAGGCCTATCCAAACTTAAACACTCAGCAAGTGTTTCGTTGTCGCTCTTCGTACGACGACGTCATCTGCATTACATTCATCTAGTCCCCGAGGTTTAGTACCTCTAACACCAAGGGTAGCACTGTTAACATGACGGTTAAGCAAGTATATAGAGATACATAAAACTATCATGCTGTATCAAATGACGTAAGAATATATATTAATTAAAGAAGACAAAAATCGTACACTAGGCATGTCGTGCATAAGTAAACATGAGTAACGGATCATAACAGATTATCATACAAACTTATTGGCAACCACGTGGCCGTATTCTCCCAAGAGAGAGCATATCATCTAGAAGGAGCGTGCGTATTCTAGGGGATCAGCCTAGCTTATTGAGAAGGGCCAACAACTCCTCCAAGGACTACTGCAGCAGCGACATATCGTATCATACGCAAACTGGTCCCGTCGAACCTAATAAGGGCGTAGTTAAGTGGTGCCAACTTAACGTACTAAAACCGACTCAAATTCATATCTTTTATGCATCTTGGTTATACTTGTCATAACATACATACTAGGAGTTCGGTCTTGAGATTACATTCATTCATTCATTCATTCATATCTGATAATCAATTCATGTATACTTAATTAAGTTACATATGTTGAGGGCATGGTTTCTTAACAATATGGATGCATTTAGATTGCATAGGCATCAAAGATAATTACTAGCCAACCCTATGCTAGATAATCCATGATCCGGAGGGCATTCAACACGATGTATTCACAAAACGTCCGGTGTCATTGTGTTACCAATCTTGGCGTTACATTGTGTATACAAAGGACACCTCTTCTTATGCCAACACCCATGACGTGACATTGGGAATTCGTCCGGAAAATCGAAAGGGATGAGTGACAGCTTTGCAGTTGTCCACCTTTCATGTGATCACCATCGGGCTAATTTGGTTAGGAAATAGGTGCCATATATAGAGCCCTACAAGGTCATTGAAGGTTCCTCACATCCTACATTCACTGGGTTCTTACGGCTTAGCCGTATACAAGGCTACGGCTTAGCCGAGTGGTTCAGGTTTCCCTCCTAATTCAATATGCATTTACGGCTTGGTCGTATATTGACCTACGGCTTAGCCGTGCTAAGCCTACGACTAGGGTTACGGCTTGGGTACGGCGTGGCCGTAGCAGAGTTCATGGCGTAGCCGTGTGTGAGCCGTAGATAAGTTCTGAGTATGGGGCTCTCTGGAAGGTTCACCGTAGAAGAACCTACGGCTTGGTCACGGGGAGATTACGGCTTAGCCGTAGTTCATTCCACAGCTTAGCCGAGTGTCAGCCGTAGTGTAATTGGCTCTCTGGATTCTGGACCGTAGAGACTTACGGCTTAGCCGTGGGTTTCGCCGTAAGCTTCAGAATTTCTGAAACTGATTCTGCAGCTCGGGTTTACGTGCAGAACTCTATCATTTGGGTTCCAATGAGGGTTCTTATACTTCTAAACTCTATAACAGGTCTTACATTATTCCATATCATCAATATTGCCTCATTATACTTATTATCACCTAATTCAACATCTATGTGTGCTTATTTAAGGGGAAATGAGCTGTAAGTTAAACATTGAATGATCAATCCAAGAATCAATCAAATTAAACATACATGCAGTACCATATATATTCCAATACTTACCTCTTAGCAGTGTTAGCCTTCTCTAACTCTTTCTTGTTGTGTAGCTACAGAAAACCTCCAAAATGAGAATGGGTTCTCTGCAAGTAGAACATGCAAATAAGAGTGGGGTTTAGATTTACATGCATGTCACATAGTGGAGTCCTCATGCGTCACATAGTGGAGTCCTCATGCCCCTAATACACCCAAAATGAATGAAATGGAAGCAATCCCTCACCTTATACTGCTGTAGTATTGGAGAAGGTTGTGATTCTAAGAAAGAGATGTCCAAAGGGAGAAGAAGAGGGTAGATGGATGCTATTGCCATTGCATGCAAGCTCCAACTCCTTGTTTCCAGCTCTAACATGAAGTGGAGATGAAGACAAGTGAAGATCAAAGTGGCTTCGATGAGTAGAGGAGAAAACAGAGGGAGAAAGAGACGTTGGGTGCTCTTATACCAAATTTCCTACAGCTTTTGCATGCAAGCTCACAGTTTCTAGAAATTTACAGTTTAGGTCATATGGCCTCAATTGGGCCAAGACGAGTCCGAATCAAATTAAGCCCAACATGAAAGTTGACCCACAAGATGAAATGCACATGATGTAACTAATGAGATGTCCATATGGTGCAAGATTAATTACAAAAAGGTCCTTGACTACCTAGGTAAAGTTCGAACCCCCAACTACTTATCCAACTTAGACCCACTAAAAGTTAGAAGCAAGATCAATTAAGGCCAAAACTTATTAATCAATAAGAAATCGAGCTTGCTTAATTTAAATTACAATTAGTTTGGGTCGGGACCTTTCATCTCACCTTACTTAAAATCATTCGGTCCTCCGAATGAAATAAACTAATAGAATCGAATACTAAAACAAATCGGGAATATTTACTGAATCTATTTACTACATGGATGGTACTAAGAAGTTGCTCCATGTGCGTTACATCGGGTTCCACTTGGTGTCCCCATATTTGAGGACACGAAATGGGTCTAGAATCATCTCACGAAGCCTCGTCACACGAAAGACATCAAGAATTTCTACGAATTCTTTCTCAAGATAGATTTCCTCCCTTACGAAACCTTCAATGCTACTCTAACATCAATCTGAAATTCAAGGACGTTCTACTATTGTCGTTGAATTTTCTTAGCTTGGAATGACATTCTTTAACTCTTGGATTTCATGTGTCGGCTCTGCTTCATTAATGACAATCGAGAACTTAAAGAACCCTATAGATCCACTTCTTCTCAATTAAGAAGACGCCCACTTCATGTCTTTAGAAATTTGGATGGAAGGTCTGATTAGACATCTAACTTTGGTGGGTACTCTTGTGTTGAAACTAACACTCGCCACTAACTAATGAAAAACATTAGTCACGATAGAAAGGCAACCTTCTAACCCAGGTGGACATTAACCTTACCTAGGGGAATAGTAGCTTAATCACCATATGATCTAAGATCTCTATTGAATCACTAACGATCAATAGTCATCCGACTTATTTCACCAAACAGGCCTTTAGGTTTAAATATCTTTCGGATGTTCCACGAGTGAAATGAAATCCTTATGCTTGAATAGAATTCCTCTCATACCTAACGTTTCTGTAAATGATTTTAATACATCAGAATATCATCAAGTGAATTGACCACCAAACAAATAGCCAAGAATTTATTCACACAAAGAATTATTCCTCTCAATTAACAAACAAAACTACGATTCCGGAATTATCTCACAATTCTATGATAACATCTTGTAAGACCACAAGGAGTATGAAATCTAAGTAACTGCCCTCGAACTTTGCCAACTGATAATAATCTTAAATATTCTAGATCATTTTTCATTCAACTTAAGATATGATATGACTTAAGGCCACAACTTGGTCAACCAGAAGTTACATCTCGATATTAGCAAAAGTTAGTCAATCCTCAAGGGATAAAGAAAAATCCAAAAAGGATTATCGCGAACACTAACAATTGGAACACATCTAGATGTGAATGATAACTGTAATCCCTAAGTGATCTATGTACGAATAAGAATTCTATTCCTTATCTCACAAATACATTCGAAACATTGATAAATCCATCAAGAACTCCTAACATCCAATTTGATCTTAAGAGTTGATCTTCGAGCCTAAAGTTGGAATAACCTATCCTCAATCAATTCATTTGGACCTTATCTTGCGCCCTGAACTTAATGGAATAGCTCAACAATATAAGGCAGTAACCACTTACACTCAATAACCACCGATTTAATTGCCTTGATTATTATACCTCTGAAGGTGTTAACTATATCTCAACAATAACACCAAACATCTTCATAGAGTCACTAAGGAAAAAAATTTTTTTGGAATCTCACTTAAAAACTCATATACAACAGGTATCTCGAAAACTATCCTAGATGGTTAATCATATAGACTACTTATAACATCTATAAGTAAAAGATCAACGGAGAATGAGGGTAGTAAGTAAAGATCACCTTTGCTGACGCTGCCTATCACTTGATTCTAACGAGATTGCTTGACTGATTGCTGCTTCTGGCACACTGGGGCTTCGTTGGTGTTTTTATTCCTTGGGCATCTTGCCAGCCGATGCTCTATCGAACCACAACCAAAACATGCTCCCGTCTTTCTCCAGCATCTATGCATCTCATGGCCCTTACCACATAGATCACACACTGGTTTTCCGAAACTATCAGCCTTGGTCTTCTGTTTCTTCCATTACCCAGGGTGCTCCTCAAAAGGTGATGCGTCCCTCTCAGATTTCTTTTTCAAAACATCCCGCAAACCATCCTCTACTATTGCCAAATTCCATTGCAGTTGAGTTTGTCTTTCCATTATCGTTGTTATCTGCGTTTGCATTCCAGCTTGATTCTCACCAATCTTTGCGACTTGTCCCATCATCGTAACTAACGTGCTCTGCATCATCAAAAGGGACTAATTATCCATAGTCGAAGAAGGTGGAGGCATGTGATCTAAGTTCTCAATAGGAATGTCCTCTAAGTCATCACTCTCGGTGTTGCTCGAGGAACCGTGACGAGTATTCTTAACTCTCAGAGTCGGGGCCATTATCTGTAAAAAATTATCATTATTTCAAAGCGAGGTGTTAGAAAACTTAAAACATCATATGCATCCTATACAACCCGGATCCCAACGCACCTATCGTATCCTCACCACGTTTCCTAGGTTCCTAAATCTTTTATTCCAGACTTATTTATGCCACAACAACAGTCTTCGATTGCATATTTTCCAAGATCCATGATCTGATACCATTACTTACGTATGTCACGCCCCGATCCCGGGAATTGGGGTTAGGATGGCCTCACGATGTGTGCATATGTAATTCCATAGTAAGCTGTGCATGTGAACATACACACACAAACCACTACAAGGGAGATTGCACAGGAACGTGTAGAGAAGTTCTCCAACACGTAATTTACATTCAATAGTAAGCGGAAGCCTGTGTAATCCATCTGGAATGATCACAAGCATTAACAACAGAATCATAAACATCCATAAATAAGTCTGTACTTAACCATTTCTCCATTTACATGATAGCATGTCGTGCATGAGTAAACATGAGTAACGGTTCATAACAGATTATCATACAAACTTATTGACAACCACGTGGCCGTATTCTCTCAAGAGAGAGTGTATCATCTAGAGGGAGTGTGCGTATTCTAGGGGATCAGCCTAGCTTATTGAGAAGCGCTGACAACTCCTCCAAGGACTACTGCAGCAGGGACATATCGTATCATACCCAAACTGGTCCCGTCGAACCTAATAAGGGCGTAGTTAAGTGGTGCGGACTTAACGTACCAAGACCGACTCAAATTCATGTCTTTTATGCATCTTGGTTATACTTGTCATAACATACATACTAGGAGTTTGGTCTTGAGATTACATTCATTCATTCATTCATATCTGATAATCAATTCATGCATACTTAATTAAGTTACATATGTTGAGGGCATGGTTTCTTAACAATATGGATGCATTTAG
Source organism: Sextonia rubra (assembly GCA_037013555.1). Taxonomy (NCBI): domain Eukaryota; kingdom Viridiplantae; phylum Streptophyta; class Magnoliopsida; order Laurales; family Lauraceae; genus Sextonia; species Sextonia rubra. The sequence goes on from JASUAD010000023.1 coordinate 14,471,496, forward strand.
ATTGCATAGGCATCAAAGATAATTACTAGCCAACCCTATGCTAGATAATCCGACTGGTCTCATCGAACCTAATAAGGGCGTAGTTAAGTGGTGCGGACTTAACGTACCAAGACTGACTCAAATTCATATCTTTTATGCATCTTGGTTATACTTGTCATAACATACATACTAGGAGTTCGGTCTTGAGATTACATTCATTCATTCATTCATATCTGATAATCAATTCATGCATACTTAATTAAGTTACATATGTTGAGGGCATGATTTCTTAATAATATGGATGCATTTAGATTGCATAGGCATCAAAGATAATTACTAGCCAACCCTATGCTAGATAATCCGTGATCCCGAGGGCATTCAACACGATGTATTCAAAAAACGTCCGGTGTCATTGTGTTACCAATCTTGGCATTACATTGTGTATACAAAGGACACCTCTTCCTATGCCAACACCCATGACGTGACATCGAAAATTCGTCCGAAAAATCGAAGGGGATGAATGACGGCTCTGCAGTTGTCCACCTTTCATGTGATCACCATCGGGCTAATTTGGTTAGGAAATAGGTGCTATATATAGAGCCCTACAAGGTCATTGAAGGTTCCTCACATCTTACATTCACTGGGTTCTTACAGCTTAGCCGTATACAAGGCTACGGCTTAGCCGAGTGGTTCAGGTTTCCCTCCTAATTCAATATGCATTTACGGCTTGGTCGTATATTGACCTACGGCTTAGCCATGCTAAGCCTACGACTAGGGTTACGGCTTGGGTACGGCGTGGCCGTAGCAGAGTTCACGGCGTAGCCGTGTGTAAGCCGTAGATAAGTTTTGAGTATGGGGCTCTCTGGAAGGTTCACCGTAGAATAGCCTACGGCTTGGTCATGAGGAGATTACGGCTTAGCCGTAGTTCATTCCATGGCTTAGCCGAATTTCATCCATAGTGTAATTGGCTCTCTGGATTCTAGACCGTAGAGACTTACGGCTTAGCCGTGGGCTTCGCCGTAAGTTTCAGAATTTCTGAAACTGATTTTGCAGCTCGGGTTCATGTGCAGAACTCTATCATTTGGGTTCCAATGAGGGTTCTTATACTTTTAAACTCTATAACAGGTCTTACATTATTCCATATCATCAATATTGCCTCATTATACTCATTATCACCTAATTCAACATCTATGTGTGCTTATTTAAGGGGAAATGAGCTGTAAGTTAAACATTGAATGATCAATCCAAGAATCAATCAAATTAAACATACATGCAGTACCATATATACTCCAATACTTACCTCTTAGCAGTGTTAGCCTTCTCTAACTCTTTCTTATTGTGTAGCTACAGAAAACCTCCAAAATGAGAATAGGTTCTCTACAAGTAGAACATGCAAATAAGGGTGGGGTTTAGATTCACATGCATGTCACATAGTGGAGTCCTCATGCCCCTAATACACCCAAAATGAATGAAATGGAAGCAATCCCTCACCTTATACTGCTATAGTGTTGGAGAAGGTTGTGATTCTAAGAAAGAGATGTCCAAAGGGAGAAGAAGAGGTTAGATGGATGCTATTGCCATTGCATGCAAGCTCCAACTCCTTGTTTCCAGCTCTAACATGAAGTGGAGATGAAGACAAGTGAAGATCAAAGTGGCTTCGATGAGTAGAGGAGAAAACAGAGGGAGGAAGAGACGTTGGGTGCTCTTATACCAAATTTCCTACAGCTTTTGCATGCAAGCCCACAGTTTCTAGAAATTTACAGTTTAGGTCATATGGCCTCAATTGGGCCAAGACGAGTCCGAATCAAATTAAGCCCAACATGAAAGTTGACCCATAAGATGAAATGCACATGATGTAACTAATGAGATGTCCATATGGTGCAAGATTAATTACAAAAAGGTCATTGACTACCTAAGTAAAGTCCGAACCCCCAACTACTTATCCAACTTAGACCCACTAAAAGTTAGAAGCAAGATCAATTAAGGCCAAAACTTATTAATCAATAAGAAATCGAGCTTGCTTAATTTAAATTACAATTAATTCGGGTCGGGCCCTTACAAAAGGTAAGAGATAAGAGAGATTTTTGGGGAGGGGATTAAATTTTAGGAAAGCACCATCAGGAAATCAATGCTGAATTAATTTCATAAGATGTCGGATCAGTGATGTGTATCCTCAACACAGTCCACTTTAGCATACCTTGCCGATGTGGATCTCTCGTATTCATAGACAATTTTCACACTTGAGATCAAAATGAATAGTATTAAAAAAACAGTCACTTCATAGTAGGGCATAAACTTTCAGTGACCATCACAAGAGAAAGTTTGCGATAGCCTTTAAAATGATTTTACCTTTCTTCTACGAAAACTGTTTCAAAGATCCATTAACCATGGACTTTGTGGCAGTTGCTAAAGTTCCTTCAAGTCCATCCGAACTATATCATAGAAAGAAACAACATTGGCATGATGCATTGAACTTAATATCAAAGCCTTCTTTCACAAGTATGCAATTTGTTAGAGCAACAAAACAAATCCATAATCAATTTACATCTAAATATTGAAGATAAACAATGAAAATGAAAAAAAAAATCTAATACCATTTTTCTAGGCCATAGGATTTTTCGGCAAGGCTCAGACAATCAAGTACATGGGTCGTTAAGATTTGAGCAAAGATTTGGATCCTTTAGCATAGATTACAATATAAAGACTTACTTCCTATTTATAAGGAAAGAAAATAAATTTAATAGGAGTTGGTTACTAAATTAAGAGAATCAGTAGCTAGAGGGAGAGCTTGTAAGGGGTGCTGGAGAAACCATGGGAAAGGGAGACACTTTAGTAGGGGGCGAGATTTTAGGGGATAGACTTTAGTGGAGGGAGAGATTTTAAAGAAATAAATCAAATAAAAGAAAGAGGATAAAGGTAGATGAGAGATTTTAGGATTGATGCAAAAATGGTAGGGGAGAGATTTGAGGACAACCATTTTATTCATGGGGGAATGCCACACCTGAGATTTTTGCTTAATAGGAGTGGGCCTGATGGTTTCTTGCACAATTCCCAAATCACCATTCGTCCCAATCATTGGAATCCCCAGGCCCCACCCCAATTACTAATTGTTATTGGAAAGGGCCCACATATGATCAATCCAATAAATCTCAGACCCATAATTGTAAGGCCCATTCCCAAATCACCATTCACCCCAGCCAATGCAATCCCCAAGCCCCACAACAATTACTAATTGTTAATGGAAATGGCCCACATATGATCAATCCAATAAACAATATAGATTTAGATAAAATACTATTATCTGCCATTGGATGTAAAAAAAAATATATGTACATCTATATATTTGTACCTCTTTGAGGCTTAAAATAAGATAGATTTAGATAGAATACTATGAGACCCACTGTAATAGGTCCGACCATTATCTGCCATTGTTGATCATAGCCATCTACTTGGGCCATTGACATTTGGGTTTTATTTTATTTGATGAGAAAGATAGATTTAAATAGACTGCTTTGATCATAGCCATCCTGGGAAATGGGTTTATATATTGCAAGTTATAGATTGATTTTAAAAAGAGAGAATTGTTGGAATGAGGATGTGGCTACATCGTGAAAAATAAAATGATCATAGTAGCATTCTGATAATGCATTAATCATCATCCCAGATAATGCATCTCTCCATCCCATATTGTTCTGCAAAATAATTTTAATCTTTTTATTTCATGTTGAGAGAAATTAGGGGAGAGATTTCATAGAAACCCAATGAGAGATTTTAGAAAAATTGAGAGATTTAGACAGGTAATATGTATAGAGTCTAGCTAATATGGATAAAAATCCTTAGAGTACATCACGTGTCACTCTCTCATGAAGAGAATTGTACCATGTGTTACCTTTCTACGAAGGGGGATGTACATATGAATTAAGTAATTTAAATACTTAAATTGATTTTGGGATGATATTATGAATTAAGGGTTTTATATCATGGTTCATTATGCATCAGTAGACGTATGTATTTGCATATATATATTTGTATATATATACATATATATATCTGACTGACTACAGTTTCAGAGGTGGACGTACGCCATCGGGTCAGCGTGTACTGTGGATTATGATACACAGCTGTGCCATTTGTTATATTTGACCAGAATACCCAATTTTGTATATCTGTCTGTGGGAATACCCGCTTTTATATATTATAATTGCGGGAGTACCCGTTTTGGTATATTGTATCTGCGGGGTTACCCGTTTTTGTGCATTTATGCCATTGGGTTTGCATTCAGTTTATGTTGGGTTAGGATAATTATTATGTTTTAATTCAATTGATTAACAATATTACAGTTTACTGTCTTGCCAGATTACATCAATCGAACCCACCACTTTTGGTGTCTATGTTCTGATACCAATGCTGAACAGGAAGGTCAGGTGACGTAGGAAATTCCGCCAGATGACAGAGTTGTTGAGTGGAGTACCGATGACATCGTCTGAGGTGTCCTAGTATTGGTACAAAGATCGAAACTTTAAATTATGTAATAAGGCCATGTTTGGGCCATTAGTTTATTCATTAAATTTATATGTCTTGAAATTATAACTCTAATTACTATGCTTCGAAGCACTTGACCTTGACTTTATTATTATTAAGATTTGTTACATGATTGATATTGGATTGGTTACAGGCGGGTCCGGGCTATATTTGATGGGCTGGGCCCACTTTAAAAAAACAACATATATATAAATAAATGTAATTAGAATTTTATGATATTAATTATAAATGTTTAGAGTATTATGATGTGGTTAATGGTTTAGTAGATTAATGAAAATGTGGTTATATTAATTAATTCTTAAATTAGATGTGATTAAAATTTGATTAGGATTGTTTATAAAAGTAGTTTGGGGATTTTGTAGTTGTGATTAATATTTTATTTAGATTGGTTACAAATTAACTAAGATGTAATTAGGGTGATTAAATCTTAATTAGAATGTATTTCTAATTCTAATTTGGATTTTTAACTTGAGTTCACATTTTAAATCGGTATCTGGGATTTGTACCTTTGTTTTGTATAAAATAATTAGGTATAATTATATACAATAATGATAATTAAGGACTTAATTATTCTCTTCCCCCTTTTTTTTAATCATAATTTGACTTAAGTTTGGGTTGAAATTTGAGTATCTTTTACCTAATTTGTAACACACACTAAATTTACATAATTGGATTAGATGATTCATGTCTTTTTAGAAAAGTTGGTTGAATGTTCACAAGAAAATTAGATTATATTCAGAATGGGAATATGAGATTCGGGATGCACCACATGATAGACACTGAAAGTAGAATATTGGCATTGTGAACTCACATTTCCATTGTGAAAGAGGGGTTAGTTCTCATGTGCATATTTATCTAACTATGACCATTAGGTGGATTAGTCTTACCCTGAGAGAATTTAAATTGACACACGATCATAATACACTTTTAAATTAAATAATCTAAATACTTAAATTGATTTTAGGATGATATTATGAATTAAGGATTTCATATCATTGTTCATTATGCATTAGTAAACGTATATATTTGCATATATATATTTGTATATATATACATATATATATTTGACCGATTGTAATTTAGAGGTGGATGTACGCCATCGGGTCAGTGTGTACTGTGGATTATGGTACACAGCTGTGCCGTTTTTTATATTTAGCGGGAATACCCATTTTTATATATCTGTCTGCGGGAATACCCGTTTTTGTATATTATAATTATGGGAGTACCCGTTTTGGTATATTGTATCTGCGGGGTTACCCGTTTTTGTGCATTCATGCCATTAGGTTTGCATTCAGTTTATGTTGGGTCAGGATTATTATTATATTTTAATTCAGTTGATTAATATCATTACTTGCAGTTTACCCTCTTGCCAGATTATGTCAATCTGACCCACTACTTTTAGTGTCTAGGTCCCGTTACCAATGCCAAACCGAAGGGTTAGGCGATGCAGGAAATTCACCAGATGGCGGAGTTGTTGAGTGGAACACCAATGACAACATTTGAGGTGTCCTAGTATTGAGGCAAAGATCGAAACTTTAGATTATGTAATAAGGCCATGTTTGGGCCATTAATTTATTCATTAAATTTATTTGTCTTGAAATTATAACTTTAATTACTATGCTTCAAAGCACTTGACCTTAACTTTATTAGTATTGAGATTTGTTACATGATTGATATATGATAATAATCTGCGAAGATTATGGATTTCAGTTCCGTGTATGATTATGGTTGCTTGATCATCAAGCATAGCCGCACGGAGGACTTCGATCTACCAGGAATTGGGGCCCATATCGTTTATGTAAGAAAAATTTTAATTGGCTCCAATTCTCACACCCTTAGAACCAAGTTTGGATCCAGCCCAATTTTGGGGGTGTGACTTGGCGCCCCTTCTCACACACATGGCATGGCTTTGCATCTATGGGAGCATCCATTTAAGCATATAAAGCATGGGAGAGAGGTGCAGAAAGGGAAAATGAGAGGCAGAGAGAGAAAGGAAGTCAGGGAGAGAAGAGGGAGAGCATGGGCTGGGAGAGATGGAGAGGGAGAGGGATAGAGAGAGGGAGAGAAGCTTGAGGGTGAGAGAAGCCTCTTTCTCTCTGCAATAGACTCATATCAACCCTAAACAACTGAAGTGCCAAATCTAGGTTTTGTGGGAGAAACCAACGCAAAACAAAGTTGGGGATCACAAATTGTAAAATATAGTCCCAAAACCCTGAAATTTTCCCTAGATTTTTCCACACCCAAAAAACCCCAAACCCACCACCGTACTAAATATCATTTCCTAAGATCTGTACACACCAAACCCCCAAAGCCCCAAACCCCCCACCATCCACAATCAATGAAGAAAAGGAAGAAGACAATCGACACCTAACCCTAGCAATCGACACCCAACCCCAACTCCTTGATAAATAAAAAGAAAACAAAGAAACAAATAAGAGTCAAGAAAAAGAGGAAAAATAAACAGAGAAGGAATAAGCATACCTTAGATTGGGGGCTGATAGCAGACTGGCAGGTGGAGGTGCTTTCAGATTTGTTAGGGTGAAATCTAGAGGTGGAGGTGCCGCCTGTTGAATCTGTGAAATCTAGGGGGCAGGTGGAGGTGCTATCAATCTCGAGACTCACTGCTTATATTAAGAAAATCGATGACAATTCATTTTGTTGCAAAATGTTGTCCGAAATGAACTACCAAGGCACCAACCCAACGCGCCATTTTTTTATGAATTCCTTGACGAAATAATTGCGTCACGGATTATTTTTAGTAATTCTGTGATGACATATTTTTTTGTTGTGGAAATTCTTTATTGATGTAGAGTGCCAATGATATACCGACAAAAATAATATGTCGCCTAATAAAACGTTTCGTCGGGAAAACTTTTCCCCTTGATGGCGCCATCCCCATTTTTTGCCACAAAACTTTTCGCAATAATATTTAGCAACCATTGAAAATTATCGTCACTAAATAATTCATGTGTTTTTTTTTAGGCAACAACATGAATATTTCATTACAAAAAATAACATTTAGCGACAAATTTTTGATATGTCGCTGAATTTTTCTACAAAAAAATGATTTTTGTTGTAGTGTAAGATGATCTCCAATTGAGTTGTGGACATTAAAATATGGGATACACTTTCAATCTCTACATCGGTAGAAAAAAATTGTATTAGTCCTACACTAAGCATAAAATACCATTTGCATTACCATAGACATACTTAGTTAATATGTATTAGCATATTAAAATTAATGTCTATAAAAAATGTAATGATCATGGCCTCAAGAGATATAGAGAGAAAAGAGAAATTAAATAATTAACAGGAAAAATAGCATAACTATCTTCTTAACATTTAAAACAAATATATATATAAACCACCAGAACTTTTGGTGTTTAAAGAGAGCATAACTGCACTTACTCTGAGTGGTGAGTTATTTGATGGTGTCTCCATGTATGTACCATACTTTATATTCTCATATAAAACCTATAGGCCGATGAACTGGTCGTTCTTTAGTTTTTTTTTCTTTTCCCATTGTTTCATGAAAATATTGAATTTCAACACCCACCTTTTCATGGTGAGTGGAGTTAAAATAAAAATGAATATAATTATCCACCTTCCAAAGGTTCTATCAATCTAACTACAGGAGATGTTGTGTATATAATTGAAAGATTTTAGGATAAGAGATTAAAATTGATTAGTTTATATAAAATTTAAAATTGAGTGAGAGTATTAATCAAAATTTAAGATTGTTATGCTAGGGCTAATCCAAATTATTGGTTATTCCGGGTTTTAAGGAGCATGATTTAGAATGAGAGAGATTTTAGAAATCTTGCCTCTTGGTAGTGTCATTTTAAGTGATTAATTTAGGGAAGATCTAACAATTTTAAGTCTTGAGCATTAACTTACTCGAGCAGGGCCCAGATATAAACTTTGAATTGGGTTGAGATTTAGTAGTAGAAAACTTAGGCTCAATCCCATCCAAGTGAGAGACACTAAGAAATCTCTCACATAGAAACAAACATCTTAACCAACAAATATTTTCATTTTTTAAATATAATACAGTACGGCTCAAGTTTAAATTATTCTAGGTGGACTGGGCTTAGGGTAGGTACTTATGGCCCGAGTTAGGCTTTCTTCAGGCTCGAGCCTGTTGTTCAAAATCTAGGCTAGGCCTGGACATTACTTGGCCTTGCTCAACCTATACCAGCCCAGCCCTATGAACATCCGTGACCAATTTTAATCTCTATTGTGATTTGAATAGGAAACCATATGGACCCACAAATTGCCACTTGGATAGTGGGATTTAATGGCATGTGAAGTGAGATAAAGGTAATTTGATTTGCCTAATTAATATGATGAGTGGTATGAAAATTTGTTTCAGATGTATAAGAACCCCTCCTTTTGTTTATATGGCATTCTTTATGATTGAATATAATATGGATATCAATAGTAGATAATGATGAGATTGCATGCAAGGGATTGCATTGAAAATTTTAAGGTATTGTATTATTTAAATAAGAAAGATTTAGATTGATTTTAGAAAGAGAGATAACAATAGGGATAAGGATTATGTTGATTTTTAGGAGATTAAATAGTAAAGAAAGAGATTTCAGGGGAAGGAAATGAGAGAGAATCTTAAGACTTTAATTAGAGTGTGCCATATGTCGCTCTCCAGTAAAGAAGAAGCGCCATGTGTCGCTCTCCTGTGAAAAGAGATCTAGTTATAATATATATAATAACTAGTGCTTTAAGGCCTGCGCCCAACGCGGCCAATAGAGAGAATTTAAAATTTATTTCAAAAAATTAAATTTGTTAATCTTTTTAATAATTTAATAAAATATAAATGAATATATTATATAAATATAAAACAACCATATTAAAAATAAATTTAAAATTTAAAATATTTTAAGAAGAAAATTTATACACAATATTTGGTCATACGCTTAATGTGAATTATCACATGTAGGTCTAATGTGGGGTGGTTGAACTACACATAGTACATACATTTGCACATGCTAAAACTCAAAAATCTCTATTTAACAATCATTTGGCAAAATGAGACTAAGAAATAACTGCTTGTATTAAGCAAAATGGTTGGAAAATCTAGCCCACTTGAATTATAAAAGAGTATTTTGTACATATTCCCTAAAGATTTTAGGATTACTAAATAGGCTTCTATAGTTTAAGTATTTGCATATAACCTCTACCTTTTATTTCTAATACCTTTCACGTCTCAAAGTCAGTAGCCTTATAACTACTGTAAGCTTTTAGAGTAAAATGACACTTTTACCCACCTATTTACATCTATTACATAATCTCAAAAGCTTACATTCATTTTCCTTTTAAACTTAAAACGTTGACCATTAGTATAGTGTATTTAGTGAGAGAGAATAACCATACATAAATCTATTTTTATTAATATGAGATCCATTTTGTTAAATTCAAACTGATCAAAACCTATAATTATAATTATTTTTAATTGACCTAATCCATGCATGACCCACTGTTGGATTGATGTATGTTTCAAACTACATAATTAGGCTTCATGTGCATTAAATAATTGTTACAGAGAGAAAGTATTAGATCTTGGGATAGAATAATAGCATTTTTTTTGTAAATAAGGACATACTTGTTTTTTTAACTGATGTAAGGCAAAGTGGTCATTTTTTTATAAAACTTAAATATAAATCTCTTCGCCGTTGGTCATTCTCATTAGGGCTAATGATATTGAGGACATAAAAGGTATGAAAATGCAAGGGGTATATACAAATATTAAAACCATAGGCGATTGTTTACAATTTTTTTAAATCTTAGGGGGGTAAATGCAAATAACTCGATATAAAATTATATTGTGAACAGAGGCAGGATTGGGAAGTTTTAATTTGGCTTGCAATTATAAGGTGACATGCCAGTTTAGTGATGCATAAGTTTGAAGATTTTTTAATATTTAATCAAATTCACAGATTGGTGGAACGTTAAAATCATGTCATACCCCAGGAAACATCGATCCATGTAACAGATACCAGATAGATTTGTCTAGTGTATAGCGCTGCTACTTGATATGATCATCCTAAAATCAAATTTAAATTAAGCACTATGATTGCTGTGCTTTCAACCGAAAAGGAAAATTTTAAATGTGAGTTTAGAGAGATTTTAAGAAAAGTTAAGAAAAAAAAGAAGAGAGATTTTAGGATAAGAGATGCAATACATTGAGATGAGACAATCGGTATGCTTTTATTTGAATTTGAATGAGTAATTATATGTGATAATCCTACATGTTGTTTGAAAAGAAGTTTACTTGGAGAAGTGTGGTGTGCCCTACATTTTTTGCAAGCATATTTTTGAAAGGAGAAAAAAAAAATGAAGGCATACCACAACATAAAATTTCTACAGAGAATACCGTAATAGTAGCCATCCTAGCTTATGAGAGCCGTGAACTTACAAAACGACACGACAATATCATCCAATACATCCACTAGATGATGGCATTTAGAAATTTTTACCACAGCCAAGAAACCATCAACACATGCATTGAAAACATCTTCATGTTCTGCATGATAAAAAAGCCACTGGAAGAAGTTTTTTTTCCTTTTTTTGTTTTCTATTGTTTCCAGCTACACTTTTTCTAGGACAATGGTCGTACATTCCAATGCTGGCCCGAGGCACCAATCTACTGCCTTATTTTCTATCACCTACTACTAACTAAATCACAACACTCATTTTCCAAGAAAAAAAAAAGACACTTATATAGCGGCTATTGTAGGGCCTGACATAATAGCAAACATGTCATGGCCGTCAAGGAAAGATCTAAAATCACGTGTAATGTATGGAGCAATCTTCTTGGACTTGTACATCAGATCAATCCAACAACTGGGTGTTATCTCGTGAAAGTTGATTCCTTGTTGAAAAATCCTAAATTTTGGATTTATAGGGATGTGTATAGAATTTTTAGAGAGGATTAAGATTGAGATTAGCAAAATCCTAAAATGCGAATTTGTAGGGATGTGGGGAGAGTTTTTAGAAACATTAAGGTTTTAAAAATTCTAAATTTAGATTGCGCTATGTATCTGTGAAAGGGAGAGCCACATGTCTCACTATTGCAAAAAGATTACGCCACATGTCGGTCTCATGTGAAAGTCTATTCTTATTATATATGTAACTAGCGCTTCAGGGCCCACGCCCAACACTGGCCATGAAAAAATAATAATTAAGTCATATTAAAAAATATTAATTATTTAAATAAAGTATTAATGAATATTATGACATAAATGATAACGAAAATATAGTATGTATAAAAGTTGAGAGTGAAAAAAAAAATCCTAAATATTAAGTCATCCTTGAATGATTAAAGGAATAACATATGGTCTAAGTAAAAAAAAATGCTGATATTTGTTTATTGGCATGCATTTGTTTTAGTAATTGCACTTGGTTCATCTTCTCCGATTGTCTCGACACTTACGCTTATTTCATCTTGTGCAGATCTTATAGGATTATTTTTCTTTATAAATATTTAAATGAATTGTAAAATAATATTATCATAAAACTCATTGCACAATCATACTTTTAAATATTTTTATATACTTTTAATGAAGCTTACATGTAGAGTTTCATTAGAATATTAATAAAAAAAGTTAGATAATTTTTTCTTTAATTTGTAAATTAAAATTAAGATAAAAAATAATGTTAGACTCTTGTCCTAAACGGTTCCAAATCCACCTTATTTTTGGCACATGGACCAGAGGTCTAACAAAATACCTCAAATTTTGAGAATTTATTTTAAAAATTAGTTTTTACTCTGAAGCATTATCTACACATATTCGGACTCGGACCCAAGCCCAAACCAACCCCATATACGAAATCAATTTTGGTTCTGGTTCCTTATTCTCATTAACGGTTTCAGTTCCATTCTTTTTTTTTTTAATCTTAGCATTCTTCTTTTGTTTTAGCCAAAGTTGAGCCCTATCCTCTTTGCTTAACTCCAAGAATTAATAAGACTATTTCTATATATATTTATATTTGCTTTAAAAAAAAATGTGTGTGGTGCATATATCACAACATGTCATGATGAGACTGTCAACTGGGGCCAGACACAACAAAGCTTCCATAGTTAAAACCTTCTCTACTTTTATGTTTGAAATTTGAGAGATACCTTAACCCTACTCTAATACACAATCCGTAATTTTAAAAACTAACTACTTACTTAAGAAAGAACACTAACCCCCACCATCTAATTTTGAAACCCAATTCCTCATTTGTAGTACTCCTTTATGAGAATACGGAATCAATTTAAAACATTATCATTAAATAATGTAAATTTGTATACCATATCAGTTAATTGAATACAATTAAACATAGCTTTACAAAAATCTAATCTAAATAGTCTTTTCATTTCCTATATAAAAATTTGTGGTATTTGAAACAGTTGGTAATTCCTGATGATTTGATAGACGACAATGTCATAGCTTCATCATTCTTTTTTGCCTAGCGAGTATATATATATAATGTTGATTTTGAGATGATAAATGTTGTTGAATATGTGCTTCTGTGTCATTAACTATATCTTCATGTACCCGTGAAACCTCATTTTCTAAATGAAAATTTGTGGCATTTAATCATCCGTTGTTGTTGAGAGAGTTTATACATATAATGTTGATTTTGAGATGACAAATGTTCTTGATTCATAGCAACTAAATGATTGTCCTCACGTTGTTGTGCATATACTTGATGACTACATTGCTAGACTGAAAACAATAGTAAACACTATATAAATATTTATTATGTGATAAAATATTACTATATAATTAGGATTATTAAATTAACATATTTATATTTGTCACTTTTGTATTTGTATCATGTTGGAGCATCTCAATATCATTATTTGAAAATTCTAACATAGTGTGTGGAAATCGCAGAAGAGAATAAAATATTTGAACCAATATAGATGTTTGTTTGCATGTTTAGTTTTCCAATAAATCACATCGGAATCATATAAGTAATCCAAAAAAAAAGTTAGATAGGGTATATTCATTTAATAAAAAAACTATATTATAAAAATTAAACAAAAAATTATTAAAAAAATCAAAGGCTCCTAGTTACTATCTATAAGGACAATGGAGACATAACTCAGTTGTGGCCCCATCTGCGGGCGTGGGCCTTAAAGCGCTAGTATTTTGTTAAATAAAATAATCACATTTTATTTTCTAATTTTAATGCTAAAATAATGACAAAATATATCAATTTTATAAAATGAGAAAAAATCAAAATAAAATTTGCTACATAGAATTTGAAATTTGATTTTAACTTGTCAACAATCTCATCCCACCCATGTGCTAAACCGTAGAAGAATTTAAATATGATATCACCCAATATGATACAAAAAATTCAATTTAAACCTGAGATATCAATGCAAACACTCGAATTTTAAATATATATATATTATACAGAGCAACTTAAACCAGAGATATCAATGCAAACATAAGAATTTTGAATATATATATTATACAGAGAATACATGGGTAAAAGCATGAAATATAGATGAATGGAAAAACAAATATATTTGACACAAATAATAGACAGGGAGAAAACATACCTTGAGTATAGGAATAGAGCTTGATATTGAATAAGTGAATAGAGCTTTGATATAAATAGTAGAGAGGGAGAGAGCATACCTTAAACAGGGGAATAGAGCTTGGTGTTGAATAGGTGTTAAATGGAAAAAGATATTTTGAATAGCTAAATAGTTGTTGATGAAACTAAAATTACCGACAATCAATGGCCTAATTAAATAATTGAGATTTTAGGGAAAGATATCAGTCAGTGCATCTAAAACTTGGCCCCATTCTGAGCGTGTAGGATTCTATTTATAAGTTATAATTATAATTTATAATGGAGTAGAAAACCTATTTTTTAGGAAAATAATTGAAACTTTAGGTGAATGATATTAATGGGCATGAGATTTGTGCCAAGCGCCACACTGCCCCAACCCATCACAAACGTGCTATCCTACCCACGATTTGAGTGAGTGGGCGAGAGCAGTTGCAGAAACAGAGGAAGATTTATCTGGATTCTAGATTCACGTGCTCAGGGTGGGGGTGAAACAAATTTGAAAGAAAAGAATAGGGAATTAATTACAAAATATAAATAAATAAATAAATCAGGGGAATCCAAAAATAAAGTGACAAAAATAAAAATATCTTGTGAAATCGACAAAAAGTGACCCTGAAGATCAACAATCAGCTCACATTCAACATCCGACAGGAGATTTCTCAACAGAATCCAAACTGACAGGAGTTTCTACAAACAAACAACTCACATAAATCATCAAAAACTCTAGAAGCCGCTCTAAACACTCAAAATCGAAGGCAAAAACCTCCATTTGAGTGTAATCACTGCAGCAGGCTTGCAGAAATCCAGATGCGAGGGCTTTCGATGGTCGAATCTCATATCAGAAGCGAATGCAGATCCACCACCGATTCTCGTCTTTTCCGCCAGAAGCTGCCACAGGACACGGCGACAGAGATGTTGAGATGAAGGGAAGAAGCGATGATCGAATACGCCGACACCGGAACCCTAGGAAATCGCTGGAATCCTGGGCCTAGAAGTGCCTGAGGTCATCTGTCGTCGCCGTAAAAAGCAGTCTCTCTCTCTCTCTCTCTCTCTCTCTCTCTCTTTCTCTCTGTGTCTGAGATGATAAAGATGATAAAGGGTGTAGCTTTTAAACCTGGTAGGGGTCGACACCGAAACCCTAGGAAATCGCCGGAATCCTGGGCCTGGAAGCCCCTGAGGTCGTCTGTCGTCGCCGTAGAAAAGCAGTCTCTCTCTCACTCTCACTCTCTGTGTCTGAGATGATAAAGGGTGTAGCTTTTAAACCTGGTAGGGGAGCTCTTTGTCTAACCTCTTTGTTGCAGTGCAACTCTTTTTTTTTACGTCAATGTCTCCCTCTTTCTCTCTCGTCCTTAACAATAGGTGAATTTCTATCCCTTCTCTCTGTATCTCCAATTTTCGATCTTGGGTTCTCTTTTTTCTGGGAGAAAAAGATGGTTCTGGTCTGGGTCAAGTGGGGTAGGATTCAAGTTAGGATCGTTTTTGGGTTTTTTAGGATGGAAAGGATGGCAAGATTAATGGGATTTGTGATTGTGATCTATCTGTGATTTCTCTGTTTCTGGATTAGAAAATTAGTGGTAACAACCTGATCGGAAGATTTGAAATATTCTGTCTTTCTTATTTTCTCAAACACATGAGCAGAGCAGATCCCATTGGGAAGAAGAGATCGACCCCTCGTTCAATCTCAATCTCCTGATCGGAAGATTTGAAATATTCTGAAATCAGATCCTTGTACACCTATCAATTCAACAGATCGAGAGATCAAGGAAGAACTGAAAAAGAAAGGAATGAAGAAGAGAACGTTTTTGAGATGCGTTGATGGCCAAAGATAACAGAGAAGAAAAAGAAAGAAAAGTAGGAGTTGCAGTTGGAGATCATCGTCATAATGGTAATGGCATATTAAAATAAATAAATAAATTTTGATTGAAGAAAAAATATAGACATACCTGAACCTATATTGGAAGGAGAAGAGAAAGAGGACGAAGGAGAAAAGAAAGAGGACTTGTGAGAAGTGGAGGGTGACGGTTTAGGGAGGACGTGAGATTGTGATTCTATTTTATAACATAATGGAAATTTGAAAATAGTAATAGTAATCCATGATGAAGTAGAAAACTTAAGCGAATATAATGACTTTAATAAGTGGGAATAGAGAGATTTTAGGAGAGATAAGAGGTATTCTAGATTTGAGGACTTTGTTGAGATCGCGCCACGTGTCGTTCTCTCACAAAAAAGCTGCGCCACGTGTCGTCGTCCCGCGAAAGGGGGGATTGCTTTAATATAGATAATAACTAGCACTTCAGGGCCCACACCCAGCGCGGGCCTTTAATAATTATATTATTTGTAAATAAAAATATTGTAATGATTTGTAAATTAATATTAACATAAAATTCATTACACAACCATAATTTTAAATATTTTAGTGCACACTTAAAAAATTAAATATCATTTAGTAAAAATAAACAAAAAAGAAAAATAACCAACCCGTAGAGTTTTATTATAATATTATTAAAAAAAGTTAGATTATTTTTTCTTAAATTTATAAATTCAACTTAAGAGAAAAAAATGTTATATAGTAAAAAAATTTAGATGGAATAGTTCAATATACAAATAATCATTAGGTCAATTAACCAACCCACTATAAAAAAAATTATTAGTTAGAATAAAATAAAAAATAAAATGACCTATACCAAATGCGGCCCATTTGAAAATATATGTACTATATAAGTAAAATAAAAACATAACCCAAACCACCATAGTGAGGGCTTCGATTCTAGGCTCAGGCTAAGCACAAATATGTTCATGTACTACTAATAGCTAGGCCATGTTGGGCCATGCTAAGTTCAACAAAGACCAAGTCAAGACCTATTAAAAAGTAATTATATTTTATAATAATACAATTTAAATCAATTGTAAAAATATTATGTGGTAAAAATATTATACCCATAGATTCTCATTAGAATATTAATAAAAATAGTTAGATCATTTTTCCTTTAATTCAGAAGATCAACTTAAGAGGAAAAGAAATATTATATAGTAAAAAAAATTGGATACAATAGTCTAATGTACAAGAATCATTAGATCAACCAATTCTCTCACTATGAAAAAAATTGAACAGTTGGAGTTGAATAGAAAAGAAAATAGACCAACGTCCAATGCTATCCATTTGATAAATATATATAGGTGGGTGCTTTGCCTTGCCTTCCCACACTTAGCCACTGAACTAACTTAGCGAGTATTAGGATGTGTAGAGAATTTTTTATAGGGGTCTTCAAGGATCAGGCTAAGCCGGGCTAGCCTAAGGCATCTTCACGCCTGACCTAACTTTAGAAGCATTGGCCTCGGCTTGGCCCAAGCTTGACATGACCTATAAAATTAAGCCCCAAGTTAGCCATTTAATTAATTGGGCCTGGCCAAATCATTAAAACAATTAAAAAGATTTATACATGGAAATAGAATAAGTGTAGTCGGATGTTATCTATAGAGAAAAATAAAGTAGTTTTGGACCAAGTGAATTTTATTAAGATTTTAGCCACAGAAAACCATGTATTAGGAAAGATTTAGGGAGAATTAAGAAGTCAAGATTAGGATGTAGTGCTTTAAGGAATGAGTGATCTTAAATAAATTTAAATTTCAAATATATAAAGGTAATTACTTATGGGAAAAAAGATAAAAAAAAAGATATAAAAAACTTGGAGATATGAATAAATAGAAGAAAGAACTTTAAAAAACTTGTGGCCAATGAAAAAAAAAATTGGCCAATGAAATAAAAAAACATCTCAAGACCAATACATGGACCCATGCATTAAGAAATTTAATTCATGTGGGGCTCATATTTTATGAATCTCACTGACTTATATTACTTTCAATGAGTATGGATCCATCTTGTCAGGTCCAATTTAACTCAAATCCACTGATACTGGGTTAGAAATTAAGAGGATCTAAGATGGGTTTTGTATGCATAGCTTTTTTTCTCTCTCTATCGATATCAGATTGGCACTCTACACTGACATTGATTATAAATATAAACAAAAATCTTGAACAATGCAATATTAGTTTTACTTTAAATCTATACCAAAGAATAAACAAAGAATTAAAAATCTCAAATGAAAATTAAAGATCCCTTTAAACCTTAGGAATGAGAGAAGCAAAGATATATAATGCATTTAAATATTACCAACTTAGATTCTCATATGAAACTAAATTTTATGGGTTTGGATGTAAGTAAAGAAAGAAAAGAATTTAATTTGGGTTTGTCTTGTATTCTTTAAGATGTTAAGAGAGGTTTTAGGAAAATTGAGAGATTTTAGAAAGGTGGTATAAATAGAGTTTAGCTAATATAAATAGAATTCTTAGATTGTGCCACATGTTACACTCTTACGAAAAAGGTTGCGTCACTTGTTGCTCTCTTGTGAAAGGAGGTATTATTATAATATATATAATAACTAGCACTTCAGGGCCCAAGCCCAATGCAGACTATGAAAAGATAATTTAAGCTTAATTAAAAATTATTAATATTAAAATAAAATATAAATGAATGTCATGGTATAAATGATAACACAAACACGGTTAAACTATTGAAGATTTATTATTCTAAAAGGATACTAAAAATCTTCTCTAAACCATAATGAGATGATGAAGCAAGATAAGGATTCATCCTAAACTTTTAAATTCTCAAAAAAGTGGAAAATGGTATAATTTTTGATAAATAATCCAATGGAAATGAGTTCTTTTCCATTTGAATTTGAATGTATTTTCTTAAGAGGATGTGCATATATGAATAACATAAGGCATGCCCACGTGGAAAAAAAAAAACGCCATGTAGACCAAATACCTATATAAATTGCTACCGATCACATCTCTTAATATTAATTAAAAATGGGTAAGAGGAAAAAAATGAAATAAAAAGAAAGCAATGACCCACAGATTTCTTATTCACATCCACTTTAAGTAATGAGGTCCCCACCGATTTAGTTACCACTGGGGTTGAATGAAATGAAAATATTATAGCTTTATGATAAACATCAGAGACTATTTGCAATATAGGTTAGCTCCTACTTCCTCAAGCTTTTGTAGATGAGAAGTGCTTCTATTTGGATCATATGATTGAAGTAGGTTTTGAAAATTATTTTTAAAGTTTTTCTGCAAAGAGAAGATGCAACATAATTAAGCTTGTAAAAGATAATAAAGGTTACCAGTAAAAATCAAATGACCAAAGATAGACATATTACAAAGTCAGACACTACAATAGATTGCGATGGGACCTATTAAAAGCAAAACCAACTTATAATTAATGAAAAAATGTGAAGTGGAATTTACAAAAAGTGAAAAAGAATGACAGCCACTGAATATCAAAAGATATCCACCATTAGGGGATGCGAGTCACTCATAGATTGGAGAGAGATTTTCATTCCCATATCCACCTATACTCATATGTGGATATCTAAAAAAAGCTTATGCTTCCCCATTGAACTAGGTATCAGGGAGATAGAAACATGAGAATTGAATTAAATGACTCCATAAAAAAGCAACAAAATCCATAAACACAAATAAATTAAAAACATAGAAACGAAAAATTATAGAAAATTAACAATAAAAGAGTTAGGAAAAAAACCCAATGAAAACATAATCCTAAAAACAAAATTTTAAAATAAAAATGAAAAAGAAATAAACCACAAATCCATGAGAAATTATCATCAGAAAAATTCAAAGAGCATTGAAAAATTGAAACTAAAAATAAAAAAATTCAAAATAGAAGCAGTAAATCCCATAAACACATGGCAGAAAAAAATTATATATATATGGGAAATGATCTTGTGAGGACCATCCTCACGGAACTTCTTTTTACTAATTTTCTAGAGTGGGGCCCACAGTGTGATCCATCCAAATGAACCACACACGCGACCCCCTTGAATCTCACACATCCACCAATTTTGGGCCTAATCCGATTTGATTGGACAATATCAATTATAATTTCCAAAACTATAATATCAAAATTTATTCAAAACGCTCACCGCCAATCTCATTTAAAAACCCAGAAACCTAAACATCACAAATCTCCCTAAAAGTGTAGACTTTCATACAAAATTGGAACTTTAATGGCCTTCCAAAATTTTAGAGACATGATATGAGAGGGAGAGATTTTTTGATTTGGAGAGAATAACACATGCGATTGTGTTTTAACCCATTGGAATATATAGCAATTCAAGAGCAAAATAAAAATAGGAGATGAACGTGTGTATACTATATAGGTGGAGAGAAAATAGGAGATGACCTTGTGGAGAGATTTCAACTCAATGGAATGAAAATAAAACCATCATTATACAAGGCAATTAAAGCCTCTCAATGGAATACAAATAAAACCACCATTGTACAACGTAATTATAGCCTTACATCAGTAATATCAGAAATAGTTGGGTCTCTACTAAAAGCCTAAAACGGATGAGCTCCTTCCATCTTCGTTTGTAGCATGTCAAGGGAACCACATAAAGAGTGAGAGCTTCCATTGATTAGTTTGAGCAATACAAAGAGAGAAAGAGAGAGAGAGAGAGAAGTATGGAAACATTAAGAAGGAGAAGTGATAGAATCTTGGGGAAATCTTGAGCTTATCTAGAAAGAATAGTAGCATGAAGACTAAATTTGATTAAGAAGAAGGAAACGTATGAAACTGCTTAGAAAGATAAAACTAAAAGATTAAAGGTGTTATACTTTTGTCACAAAGTAATCCTTTTGTTTTTGCTTTCTCTTCCATTAATTGAATCGTGAGAGAATTGAAACTCCACCCTTGATTTGAACTGTTCAAATAAATCTCCTCTTCTATTGGATAGGGCTGATACTTTACTGAGTTGGTCTTTGATTTGATTTGAAAGATGTTAAGATAAGAGGTAGAGGACTGTAATCTAGATGTGAATGTTTCTATAAAATTGAAAGATGTTAAGATAAAAGGTAGATTTGTAGAAGATTTAGGACTTTACTTTTAGGAAATGTAGAAGATTTAGGACTCTATTGAGAGCGCGCGCCACTTGTCTCTCTCTCTAGAAGGGCTATTGATTATATAATCGAAAAAAGACTGCGCTATGTGTCGCTTTGACATAGGGACACGGGCCACAAAAGAAATATATATAAAAAAATGAATATTTTTGAAAATAATATTAGAAATAAAATAAGTCTAAAATATATAAATGTATTATTTAACCTTCTAAAAACTTCCATATCAAGATCTATTAAAAGGAAAAAGTTGCTATGAATTTTACACAAAATACAAATCAGCCATTTATCTTGCTTTAGAGATGTAGAAGATAGGGGTGTTCATGGGCTAGGCTGGGCGGAGCTAAGGCATATCCAGGCCTGGATCGACTTTATAAACACTGGCCCAGGCCCAACACGGGCAGTAAAAGGTCGGCCTGAGGTAGCCCATTTAATCAATTGGGCTAGGCCGAACTAGGCTTTTTATCAATTTTGTAGGCATTCAAACAATTTTTTGGACTAATTGAATTAAATTATATGCATTTCTTACACAAGCTGGGCTTTGGGTTTTTTATCACTGAATCCAAGCCTAGCTTAATTATTAAATGGGCCCAAACTAAATAGCCAAGCCCCGCCCATAGCAGGCGGGCCTAGATTGGGCTCAGGTCGGCCCGGCCCATGAGCACCCCTAGTAGAAGATAGTTTAACATCTAAATCCCTAAATAGTTCGTTCCCAACTTGATTTAAATATTTACTTCGATTCAATGAAATATCGATGATTTGATTAAATTGAATCAAGTTTAGAAAGAGCCTGATTCTATATTTTATTGTAAATATTAGGAGGTCTAAATTTAAAATCATATGCTTCCAAAGCTGGTACGTGTGGAAGAGAGGATTGGTTGTTAATTTCCATACGTATGACCCCTAAAAGAAAGATACAAATTTGATATGATCATGGATTTTGGGAAAGGTATTACACTTCCCGAGTTTTTTTTATTTGTATTGATGGTGAAGGAGGGTTGGCCTAAAATTTTAATCCTAAAACCCACCTTCTAAAGATTCTATTCTTATCTTACCACATGTGATGCTTGTGTACAAAATAAGAAAGATTGATTCATTAGAGGAAAGTTTAAAATGGAATAGGAGTGCTTTTAGGGGAGCGATTAAGAGAATAATTAAGATTTTCATGATACTGTGTCACATGTAGCTTTTATTCTGCTTTCAATCTGTTTTTATGGTAGAAAGGTGGGGCGTACATGGGTTGAGTCGAGCTGGGTTGCAGCATATCTAGGCATGAGCCAACTTTAGAAACATAGGCCCACATTGACCTAAGCAGCCCTGCTCAAGGCCAACTTGCTTTTTTTTTTTTTTTCAAGCCCAACCTGTTTGAAACATGTCAAGCATGTGCATTCCATTTAGTTCATTGTGCTGGTATGGGCCTGACATTCCATTGCTAACTAAGTCACTTAAATACAAATAACAACCTCTTACCTAGTGGTAAGAGGTGCTGGTTCTTATTGGGCTATCTTAGGTTCAAACTTTGGCTGGCCTCCCTCCTTCCCACTTATGCGAGCTACCTTCTCATTTAGGTGGGCTTCCTTCTCGAGTGTGCTGGGCTCTCCCTTGGGTCCCAGCCCCCTTAACTGGGCTATAAAAAAATAATAAAATAAAATAAAAAAGTCACTTAAATACAAACATACTTATTTGAGTTGGGATCAAGCTCTAGACCTAGACTAACTATTCAAGTCCAAGTTTTAGATTCTAGTGCATCCAGAATACTAAGACATAGGGTCAAAACCGAGAACAAATCAATCTTTATCTGGGTTGGATATGTAGAGAGTATCAAGTCTCATATGGGGTCCCACTTTTACCCTTTTAAGAGGCCCTTCATGTCCCTTGCTAGCCCCTCCTAATTCTTGGAATGATAAAAGGCAGTATGGTAAAAATATTAAAACACATGATCATTAAAAAAAAAAAAAGAAGAGGATCCATAATCATTCAGAACAACATAAATTATGATACAGCCCAAATCATAGACTTGTGAAGGAATAAAAACAATGGGTATCTCCCAAAATTCAAAAAGAAAAATATTGATAGACGATAAGAGGACAGTACTCAATTATGCTAATGAACAACAACACTAATGAAACAATTCAATGGGATCATAAATTGTAAAGCCATATGATATGATAGAGAGAAAAGTAGGACAAGAAAACAGAGAGCCCATGTGAGTTGTTTCTATTGCAGAAAAAAGAGAAGAATTCCTACTAGATTTTTAAGACTGTGTGGTCTTTTTCTTTTGTCTGCAATCTAGAATTAGTAAAAGTAGTAGTGAAAGAGACTCATATAAATGCACATGATCTACTGTAATTAGTTCGGCCGTTCTTAGTTGGGGATAGAGAACCAAAATTTCTAATCCTTGGGTTGATCTAAAATTACCAAATTGTCCATTTCCAGATCAAAAACTTTTCTTTGATATGAGTATGAAATCTATTTATATGAAGATAAAGAATATATCACATGCCTTAGATCTTTTAGTAATAGCATTAGTTTGAACAGATTTTGCTAATGATAAAATGATGATGAAGGAGAGAGAGAGAGAGGATTAGGTTGGATAAGATTTGTAGAAGATTTAGGACTTTTTCTGGGACAATGGTCTTTACATTCCAATGTTGTCCCAAGGCACCTAACTACTACCTTCTTTTCTATTACCTACTACTAACTAAATATTAACAATAATTTTCTGGGAAAAAAAAACCCACAGATATAGCGGCTATTGTAGGGCCTGACATAAAAGCAAACATGTCACGGCTGTCATGGAAAGATTTAGAATTACGTGTAGTATATGGTGCAGTCTTCTTGGACTTGTGCATCAGATCAATCCAACGAGGTGTCATCTTGTGAAAGTCGATTCCTCGTTGAAATATCCTAAATTTTGGATTTATAGGGATGTGTAGAGAATTTTTAGAGAGGATTAAGATTGAGATTAGCAAAATCCTAAAATGCGAATTTGTAGGGATGTGGAGAGAGTTTTTTGAAACATTTAGGTTTTAAAAAATTATAAATTTAGATTGTGCCACGTGTCATTGAAAGGGAGAGCCAGATGTCGCACTCTTACAAGAAGAATGCACCACATGCCACTCTCCCGCGAAAAGTTTATCCTTATTATATATATACTAGTGCTTCTGGGTCCGCGTAGGAAAAAATAATAATTGATTCTTATTAAAAATTATTAATAATTTAAATAAAATATTAATGAATATTATGACATAAATCATCGTGAAAACATAGTTAGAATATTGAATCTTTATTTTTTTGAAAGGAGAAAATATTTTCTTTGAATCATAGATGCATAAAAGTTGAGAATGAAAAAAAAACCGTTAAAATTAAGTCGTCCTTGGATGATTAAATGAATTATATGTGGTCTAATAAAAAAAAACGTTGATATTTGTTTATTGGCATGCACTTATTTCAATAGTTGTACTTGGTTTATCTTCTTTGCTTATCTCGACATTGTGCTTATTTCATTTTGTGCAAATCTTTTAACTCCTGCACTTATTTTAATTTGTATACTTGTCTCAATAAAATTATTTGTTTTCAGTATTGTAATAGAAGTACTTGGTTTAACATCTTAAAATTTCACATTTTCTTTATAATTTAATACTGTATAGTAAACATTTAAATAAATTAATAAAAGAAACTGATATGAAAAAATTTTATTGATGGCATTAAAATAAAACTTATAATTTTCAATTTTTGACAATAGAATGGTTGATTCTTGAAAGTAGCTAATTTCTTCAAATTTCTTGACTGGGATACTGCTTTCTGACATTATTTTGTTCATCGTTGAGTCGAGTTTTATATAAAATAAATATTACTTTCACAGTGCTTTTTTTATTTCATTTTCCAATAGTTCATACCAATTAACTTGTAAAATAATTAAAAATTTAATATTTATATATATACATGATGATAGTTAAAATAAAGAAATAACTTTATGTAAATAAAAATAATTGTAAAATACCTTATTTACACATTCTTGAAATTCTTCTTAAGTACATCATCGTGCAATAAGAATGATGTTTGCTTCGTGTGATCTACAAATGTTATAGTTGTAATGTCTCAAACAATAAAAAAAAATTTTAAAAAAATTGTCTCATAATATGTGCAATAGATAAATATGTTAACTTGATTAACATAACAACTAGATGATATACAAATTTGGTTGGATTGGGGTTAACATGATTCCTAGAACTCCTATTTTTCAATAATCTTAAGAATCTTAAGAACGCCATTGTTGACTGCAATGACTCATGATTAAATAATCAAGATTTCTGGGTTACAGATTACCATGAACAGTACGAGGTTTAGGGATCTAATTCTTTATCTAAATAGTGTCAATCAAAGGGATATAGATTGCTATAAAAAGTTTAAGAATATAACAATCACCTTTGTAAGTAGTAAATTTAAATAGTGTCAGCCAAAGAGCTACATATTACCATGAAACAGTTTAAGAAGATAATAATTGGCTCGTAAGCACCCAGATCAAATAAAAGGAATTTAAAATAAGATGCAGTTGGAAGCATGATATACATACGTCATCAAGTTTGCTGGATTCACATGGACCGCTTAGGGCACAGAGCTGGGATTTGAAAAAGTAGCGTTTGGACATGGGCCACGAAAAAAATAATTAAGTTTTATCAACAATATAAGGGACATGAGAATTTTGTGCTGTATAGAATATAATGCATGCTTAGAAGTAAGAGTGGACTACCTTAACCTATGTATCTTTTCAATAAAAGAATGAGAAAATATGCAGCTGTTCTATTTCTTCTATTGTTAGGAATTATGAATGAAATAGAGAAGTGGGAAGAGAGAGAGTATAAATTGATGTAACTTATATCTTGTGTTTCTTTTTTTAAAGAGTTTTTATGATGAGATATTCACTTGAAGTCCAAAGTATAGGATGAAACTTACATAAATTGATCCAACTTATATCTTGGGTTTCTTTTTTCTAAGAGCTTTTCTTATCACAAACGAATATATAACACATATCTTAGGTTTCTTTTTTTAAAAGAGATTTTATTATTACAAATTATTTACTATTTTAAATACAATAATTGAAATAAAATAGGAAAAATTAATAACAAACAAAAGTAAATATTTTCAATTAATTCATAAAACCATAAAAGTTAGGGAGGGGGAAGTGGAAATAGAAAGATAAATCTAAAAAAGAAATATTTATATAAGTCTTTTAATTTTTTTACCCATGTGTATTTATTATGTATACGTCCCTATCCCCTAAACCTAAAAGGCAAAAGATAAACCAAAAACAAAAAGATTAATAGAAAAAAAAGGTAACATACACTTTTTTCTTAATAATGTTTCAATAAATCTTATATTTAAATAAATTCTCATGTTTTGGGCTTGGGTTTAGCATGGGCCTTCGTATAAACCTGTGGGTTCAATTATGTGCAAACCTGTGGACTTAGATCTAAACCTTAAATATAAACATTATACCTAGCTTAGTTTTGGTTCAAGCAAATTTGGAGATGTGGTCTACATCATTAGGCCATAGTTTTTCTGACTCATGATTCAGTCAGTATCTTTCCATTCGCTATGACCACTTGTCTACATTTTCTTTCATTGATCCATATCTTGTTCAAAAATCAAAATTCTGACTTACGCACGTCATATATTTGCATATAAACCCGATACACATTTGAAAAACTCAATCTTGTATAGAAAACCAAGAAGAGATTTTAGAAAAATTGAAAGATTTTAGATATGTGATATGAATAGAGTAGCTAATATGGATGAAATCCTTATATTGCGCCACATGTTACTCTCTCATAAAGAGAATTGCACTATGTGTCGCCCTCCCATGAAAAGGGATATTGTTATAATATATACTAGCGCTTCAAAGCCCGCGCCATGTTTAATAATTATATTATTTGTAAATAACAATATTTATAAATATTTAAATGATTTTTAATTTAATATTAACATTAAATTCATCTTACAATCATAATCTTGAATATTTTAGTGCACTCTTAAAAAGTAAATATCATATTAGTAAAAATAAATAAAAATAAAAATAAAAATAATATACTTGTGGAATTTCATTAGAATATTAATAAAAAATGAATTTTTTAATCTGTAAAATCAAGTCAAGAGAAAAAAATATTATATGGTAATATAAATTAGATGGAATATTTCACTATGCAAAAAATCCTTATTTTAACCAATCTTATCACTATGAAAATTTTGAATTAGGTGAAAAGAAGCTGGTAATCAAGATCATTACAAAATTTATGTTTTTCACTTGTTCATTTGCGCATAACTCAAAGAAAGAAAAAGAAATAAAAATAGAAAGAGAAATTTCGACTAAATGTAACAAAACCTAAAATGATCTCCAACTGAGTGGTGGATTTTAAAATATGAGATACACTTTCAATCTCTACATTGGTAGAAAAAAATTGTATTAATCCCATACTAAGCATAAAATTTCATTTGCATTACCATAGACATTCTAACATGAAAGATACACTTAGTTAATATGTAGTAGTATATTAAATTGATACCTATAAAAAATGTAATGATCATGGCCTCGAGAGATATAGAGAGAAAAGAGAAATTAAATAATTAATAGGAAAAGGATAGCATAACTATCTTCTTAACATTTAAAACAAATAAATCTATATAAACCATTAGAACTTTTGGTGCTTAAAGAGAGCAAAACAACACTTACTTTCAGTGGTGAGTTGTTTGATAGTGTCTTCATGTATATTCCATACTTTATATTCTCATGTAAAACCCATAGGCCGATGAACTGGTCGTTCTCTGTTTTTTTTTTCTTTTTTTCTCCTCCCATTGTTATATGAAAAAATTGAATTTCAACACCTACCCATTCATGGTGAGTGGAGTCAAAATAAAAATAAATATGATTGTCCACCTTCCAAGGGTTTTATCAATCTAACGACAAGAGATGTTGTGTATAAAACTGAAAGATTTTAGTATAAGTGACAAAGATTGATTAGTTTATATAAAATCTAAAATTGAGTGAGAGTATTAATCCAATTTTAAAATTGTTATGCTAGGGCTAATGTAAATTATTGGTTGTTCCAGGTTTTAAGGGACATGACTTAGAATGAGAGAATTTTAGAAATCTTGCCTCTTGGTAGTATCATTCTAAGTGTTTAATTTAGGGAAGATCTAGCAATTTTAGAGTTTAAACATTCACTGACTCGAGCGGGGCCCAAATATAAATTTTGAATTGGGCTAAGATTTAGTAGTAGAAAGCCTAAGCTCGATTCAGTCCAAGTGAGAGACATTAAGAATCTCTCACATGGAAACAAATATCCTAATCAACAAATATTTTTATTTTTTAAATATAATACAGTATGACTCGAGTTTAAACTATTCTAGGTGGGCTGGGCTCATGTAGGCACTTATGGCTCGAGTTAGGCTTTCTCTGGGCTTAGGCTTGCTGTTCAAAATCTAGGCTAAGCCTGAAATTACTTGGCCCGGCCCAGCCTGTCCTGGCCTAGCCCCATTAACACCCGTAACCAATTTAGACTCTATTGTGATTTTAATGGGAAACCATGTGGACCCATAATTTGCCACTTGGATAGTAGGATTTAATGATATGTGAAATGAGATAAAGGTAATTTACCTAATTAATATGATTAGTGGAAAATTCATTTGAGATGCATGAGAACCCTTCCTTTTGTCTATATGGCATTCTTTAAGATTAAAAAAGATATGGATTTCAATAGTAGATTATGATGAGATTGCATACAAGGGATTGCATTGAAAATTTTAAGGTATCGTATTTTTTAAATAAGAAAGATTTAGATTGATTTTAGAAAAAGAAGATAATGATAAGGATAAGGATTATTTTGATTTTTAGGAAATTAAATAGTAAAAAGAGAGATTTCAGGGGAGAAAAATGGAAGAGAATCTTAAGACTTTAATTGGAGTGTGCCACGTGTTGCTCTCCCATAAAGAAGAGGTGCAAATAGTAAAAAGAGAGATTTCAGGGGAGGGAAATGAGAGAGATTATTAATAAAGAGCCACGTGTTGCTCTCTTGTAAAGAAGAAGCGGGAAATGGGAGAGATTATTAAGAGAGCGCCACGTGTTGCTCTCCCATAAAGAAAAAATGCCACGTGTTACTCTCCCGCGAAAGGGGGTATTGTTATAATATATATGATATATAATATATATAATTGTTGCATGTTTATCGCAACAGAACACAAGATCACAAAAAGTTGCTGTATATGGTGTGGGGGTGATTAAGTCAAGTTAGCAGCGATGTAAGGCGCGTGACCAACATAAAACAATTTACATGAGTGGGGTTGACGTCCAATTTGTTTGTTAAGTGGGTCGGACAACTTCAACCTACAACTTATGTAGGTTAATTCAAACCGACCCATCTAATCAGCCTAACTTGGACTTGAAGAATGTGGATGTGGATTCTTGGCTTTAGCATAGTGTGCCTCAAGTATTCAAGGCTAAAGCATGAACCGGTGCAGCACATTAAATGCACCAATTCTAAGCGTGGTTGTTAAAAAACACTTCAGTTAAATATTGAGTATTTGTAAATAAGTCCTTGTTAATTTCAATATTCATAAATGACCCCTTCTTTGGATTTTAATACCTCTTATATCCTAAAACGTGGGGGTTTAATGGTAAGAAGCAACCATCATGAGGATTTGACAGCTTCTAAATACACCTACCTAACATCTCTCTACACCTATAATTTTAATTAAAAAAAACGAAACTACCCCCTCCCCTCTCTTTCCAGACCCCCACCCTTTTTTGCCCATCTGCCCCCTCGCCTCCTCCCTTCTGCCTCTCTCTCTATGTTCTCTTTCCCCATCGCCTCCCTACCCTCCTTCGCCCCTCTTTCTCTCTCTTTCCTCCCTCTTTGTTCTCTCTCTTCGCTCCCTCCCCACCCTCCTCTGTCTCTCTTTCTCTCTCCCTTCCTCTCTTTTTAGTCTCTCACTCGCCCTCTCCCTCCCCCTTTGTAATTTGTCCCCACAACCCCCCTCCTCCGTCCATTCCCCACCTCCCTCAAGAAGGCAGAGAGAGGGAGGAATGTGGGTTGGATGGAGAAGGCGGGGGTGTGGATAAAGAAGAAGGTGGGGACAGGAAGGGTAATTTTGTCTTTTTACAAATTGTAGGTGTGGAGAGACTATTTGTAGGTGTATTTAGAAGCTCTCTAAGGATTTTACCCAATTTTTACCAAAATGACACTTAGTCCCCACAATCATTTTTGTATACACCCCTCCTAAGGTTTCTAATATTTATTAATAGGCCCCAATGTGGGTTAAATAATAGATGTGTCAAATTTCCTCAATCTTATTAACGTTTCTCCTACTTCTTTCCTTTTTTTTTTCTCAATTTTGAATGATGTCTTTAAGCAATACAAACCACATTTTGAATTAATTATATTTATGATCACTTTTGCAGAGCAAGTAATTGAGTGATGTTTCATTTAATCTAATATATCCATAAAAAATCATATATTCATCAAATTGGGTGGTTTAAGAGTAAGGCCCCTTAAAACTATTTTTTTCTTCAAATCCTTGTCTCCCTTATTAATATAGTTTTTCTCTTTTAGAAAAAGAAATCTCTTTAAAAGACCTTTTCAAATGTTTGAAATTAAAGATAACTGATACAAAGATATGTTGAAAAAACATGAATTTACAAAAATCATTATGCAAAAAGATGGCCAACATAAATTTCTAAAATCTCCTGGCACACCTTCCTATCCTTTAGAACATTAACATCCAAATCTATTTTTAGCCTTTCTTCTCATGAGAATTATTCAAAAAAGATAATAATAAGAATAATAACTAATGCAAAGAGGTCGTAAGATTCCAGAAAAACTAACAATGTGAAGAAAAAAAAGAAAAAACTAAAAAAAAATTATCCTAATGTTAAAAGATAGAATGTCACCAGCCACCTATTGTGAAGATCCTCATGGCTTAGTTGAAATAAAAAAAAAGTTAGATCACAAAATTAAAAAAAAAGCAAAAAAAAAAAAAAAAGGAAAAGAAAAGAAAAGAAAAGAAAAAACCTTATGAAGGCGAAGGGTTTTCTTATGGTCAAAACTATTAAAAAGTCAACAAAAACCTATGACCTTTTATTTTTATTGTCAAATCCATTTAATTGGGGATATCAGATGTATGAAAATGAAAAAGCAGGGTCTATTAAATGTTGGAATTATAGGAGCCTATTTATAAATATTAAAAACCTTATGGGGTATATACAAAAAAAAAACAACTCTTAAATATTTAAATGTAATTTCTATTGTACAACTCAAGGTGAATATAAATTAAATACAACTCATTGTAGATAGTTTGGATATATCAGCCAACAACGTTGCATATGGGAAAAACTTTCTCCATATTTGTTAATTGCCCATGGTGAGGCTGAAAGAAAGCTAAACCATTATTACAAGCATCTAAAAAAAAAAAAACACTCACTACAAGAAAATCCAGTTTTGCCGACGCACTCAATGCGTCGGGCATTTGTAAAACTATGTTGGTAAAGGATTTCTTGACGCACTATCCTGCGTCGGTACAACGTTGGCTACCTAATGCGGGCAAATCAATTCCTGATGCAATAATGTGAAGCCTCGGAAATGATAAAGTCTTTTACCGACACAATAGTGCATCGATCTCAACGTCGGTAATGCTAGCAGCGTCGGCATTCACACCTCAGGGCCAATGGTTGAAAGCATCGACTATACATTTTTAGATGCCATTAGTAACATTGGTAAAAGTTTTTAACGATGCACTTATGTGTCGGGTATTCTTTTGCAGACGCCATTAGTTGCGTTAGTAAAAGTGTTTAATAACGCACATACACGTCGGGCATTCTTTTGCAGACGTGATTAGTTGCATCGGTAAAATTGTTTAACAGCGCACTTACGCGTCGGGTATTCTTTTGCAGATGCCATTGATTACGTCGGTAAAAGTGTTTAATGATGCATTTCAACATCAGGTATTCTTTTGCAGATGCCATTAGTTGCGTCGGTAAAATTGTTTAACGACGCACTTACGCGTCGGGTATTCTTTTGCAGACACCATTGAATGCGTCGGTAAAAGTGTTTAACAACGCATTTCCACGTCAGGTATTCTTTTGTAGACACCATTAGTTGCATCGGTAAAAGTGTTTAACGACACTTAAAGTGCATCAGTAATAAACATATCACGTTGGGAAATCTCTTTATCGTAGGCATTTGAAGCCAAATTTACCTCATTTTTTGCGATGCATATAGTGCGTCGGGTCATAGGTTTTGTTATTAATTAAATATAGCGATTGTAAAATTAAAATTTTTTTATTCAAATCTAAATTTAACATTGCAAAACCATAAACATTGATAAACTAAAAACAATACCACATTCATCATGCAACAATACAAAACAAGGAGTCATTAACTAATTAAAACCAACCATAAACACATCCATACCACATAGAAAATAACATCTTTTATCAAGAAAAGTAATGTAAAGTAAATCCTAAATAAAATCCTGTCATTATCAAACATCCAAAATACACCGTGAAACATGACCACTCAACAACAAAACAAACTCATAGGGAGGACCCATAACAACTTGTAGAACCAGAAATCTCTAGTTTTCAAAGGAGCCCAAACCGTCCATACCGACCCAAGAAAGCAGCATCTTAATTTGATTCTGCATTTGAACTTATGTAGCTACTTGATCTTGCAGTTACTTTTACGACTCTTCATGTTGTCGTTGCAACTCTTTTTGTGCTTTCAATGACTTGGCTAACTGCTGTCGCAAGCTGATCATCTCAGACCCCATTGAAATACTATAGGAAGATGATGGTGGGCCTCTCGACCGATACCCTTGCCTCCTTGCGACTCTTTTCCCTAGTAGACCATCAATCACCTATTGCTCAGCCACTGGAGAGTTAATTTCAGACTACGACAATGCTGCCTCCATTCTTCATTGCATTCTCAAAGCATTCATATATGTCAGGTAATATTTGTTAGGAAACTAAAATAAACAATGATATACATTATTGAATATTTAACAACTCACAGGTGTCTCCTCAGCATGATTTGTGAACCATCGGTCTTTCTTCATGCGGTAGTGTCGATGCCGATATAAATAAACTTTAGAAGGAGGAGTTTGTTTCTCATCTGCATGTATGAGCGAGAATTAGGCTGCAAATGATCGAGAGCCAGATGTATGAGTGGTTTTCAATTTGCTCCAGCTCTTTGAATTCCTTTGTGACTTACGCTATAAATTACAAGTAATAGACAATGTAGTTAGCTTATTGAAGGTCTTTACAACTTTCTACAAATATATATATGACCAAAGGAGATCAAACACACTGGTGTTTTTTCCATGAAATAGGCTTCATGTCTGAAAAGGCCAAGTAAGTTTGGGAAATCTTGGCCATGTGAAAAAGCCAAGTAAGTTTAGGAAATCTTGATTGTAAAACCATATGTTTTACAATTGTATTTGTTAGTTGGTTAACATTTCTTTATGTTTATTTCCGATTTGATTTGTTTGCTTATGCCGTGTTCAATTGTATCTGTTAGTTGTCTTTTCTTTCTTTATGTTTCTTTCAATTTTGTTTGTTTGCTGTTGTTTCCTTTAATTTTATCTATTTACTGCTGCTTCATTAAATTCTATCTGTTTGTTGCTGCTTTATTCAAATTTATCTGTTTGCTACTGTGTCTTTTAGTTAATTTTATGTGTTTGCTGTTGTTTCCTTCAATTTTATCTGTTTCCTGCTATTTCATTCAATTCTATCTGTTTGTTGTTACTTCATTCAATTTTATCTGTTTGTTGTTGTGTCTTTCATTCAATTTTATTTGTTTACTGTTGTTTCCTTCAATTTTATCTTTTTCCTACTATTTCATTCAATTCTATCTATTTGCTGCTGTTTCATTCAAATTTATCTGTTTGTTGCTATGTCTTTTATTCAATTTTATCTGTTTGCTGCCGTTTCCTTCAAATTTATCTGTTTCCTGCTGTTTCATTCAATTCTATCTATTTGCTGTTGCTTCATTCAATTTTATCTATTTCCTGCTATTTCATGCAATTTTATCTGTTTGCTGCTGCTTCATTCAATTCTATCTGTTTGCTGTTGTGTCTTCCATTCAATTTTATCTGTTTGCTATTGTTTCCTTCAATTTTATCTATTTCCTACTGTTTATTTAATTCTATCTGTTTGCTGCGTTTCATTTGATTTTATTTGTTTGCTGCTGCTTCATTCAATTTTATCTGTTTGCTACTGTATTTCTCATTCAATTTTATCTATTTGTTGTTGTTTCCTTCAAATTTATCTGTTTCTTGTTGTTTCATTCAATTCTATCTATTTGTTGCTACTTTATTCAATTTTATCTGTTTGTTGCTATTTCATTTAATTCTATCTGTTTGCTGCTGCTTCATTCAATTTTATCTATTTGCTGCTGTGTCTTTCATTCATTTTTATCTGTTTACTGCTGTTTCCTTCAGTTTTATCTATTTGTTGCTGTGTCTTTTAATTTTATCTGTTTGCTGCAGTTTCATTCAAATACAAACTCGAGCACATATTTAAACAGATGAAATCTCAAAATGATCACACATCAAATAGATGAAATCTGGATCTGTTAAGGGCAAGAACAGATGAAATCAGGAATTCAAGAAATAATACAAATAGATGAAATCTCGACTTTGCAACACAGTAACATAGTATACAAATTGAAGATCAACTAATGGACGCATGTATATTGATTAAAGCCAAAACTACAAGAAAACTATAACTAAGTGACCATACTAAATTGCACCCCGATTATTACTCCTTTTCAGATTCTTGACAAACAATCTGCAAACATCTTAAGTAATTTATTCAGATGAAAAAGACAGTGACAAATGGAATGGTACAGAGAGAGGTCGCAATGCACAAGAGACATGTCTCAAACAAATGGCCAGTTTCAGAGTTGATGAAACCAGGTGCTTGGGACCTTGGCATCCATAATCCTTAATGGGTTAATCAGTTGAGAAAACTCAGATAAGTCTTCGAATTACTGATTGAAGAAACGTGAGGAGTTAAGCTTTAAGCTTTAAATTGAGATGCCGGATTATCAACATCGGCAAATAGATATGGATAGACATGACAATTGAATTATAACAGACCTGAATACCTTAGTGGAAAAGGCACTTCATTTCCAAGGGACAACAGTGGTCAATCCCAGGTGCCCTAAGTTAGACCCATACTACTGTACCACTCATCCAATGTAGTGGAAACGAATTATAACAGACATAACTATAAAACTCAAAAGACACCACGCCATATTTTCTAAACAAAACAAAGTACAAACAGCTCAACAACCCATCACATAAATTGCCGAACCTGGGAAGTTTGAAATACCAGAGTCTTTTGTTTAGCCTGTTTACACTTAACCACAAATTAGAATGACTTAAGGTAAAGTGAAACTAAATTACAAATTAGAAACACTACTTAACCTAGAACTTCTATTCAGTAGCTAGCAGTTGATTTGAAGATGATACAAGAAGCCCGATAAAATTATAACTAAGTGCCAAAACAGATAAAATTGTATAAAGTAGCAGCAAATAGATAAAACTGAATGAAAGATATAGCAACAAACAAATAAAATTGAATGAAGCAGCAGCAAACAGATAGAATTAAATGAAACAGCAGGAAATAGATAAAATTGAAGGAAACAGCAGCAAACAGATAAAATTGAATTAAAGACACAGTAGCAAACAGATAAATTTGAATAAAGACACAGCAGCAAACAGATAAATTTGAATGAAGAAGTAGCAAAAAATAGAATTGAATGAAACAGCAGGAAACAGAGAAAATTGAAGGAAATAGCAGCAAACAGATAAAATTGAATGAAAAACACAGCAACAAACAAATAAATTTGAATGAAGTAGTAGCAAAAAGATAGAATTAAATGAAACAGTAGCAAACAGATAAAATTGATGGAAACAGCAGCAAACAGATAAAATTGAATGAAAGACACAGAAGCAAACAGATAAATTTGAATGAGGCAGCAACAAATAGATAAAATTGAATGAAACAGCAAGAAACAGACAAAATTAAAGGAAATAGCAGCAAACAGGTAAAATTGAATGAAAGACACAGCAACAAATAGATAAAATTTAATGAAGAGCAGCAAATAGATATAATTAAATGAAACAGCAGGAAATAGATAAAATTGAAGGAAACAAGAGCAAACAGATAAAATTAAATGAAAGACACAGCAGCAAATAGATAAATTTGAATGAAGCAGCAGCAAATAGATAGAATTGAATGAAATAGCAGCAAACAAATAAAATTAAGGGAAATAGCAGCAAATAGTAACATTGCTTCTGAATTTGAACAATGCATTGAAAAGTCATGGCTGCCACCAAATTTCCAATTGTCTATTGTATCGTGCATGTAGACAATAGAGGAATCAGCAACATTGCATCCAAATAATAACCCAAAATCCACTATTTCAGTGCAATCATATCAGGTTTATATCCTATAATTTGTGTGGCTGAATAGCAGGGTGATTTGATGACTCTACAAGGATCTTATCTGTTTGTGCTCTTAATTGGATCATTTCACTATTTACTCTACTTCAGTATATCATTATACTATATGGTTGCTCTTCCCTTGTAGCATATTTTGCCCTCAAGAATACAAAAATATAGAATTCATGATCCAAAGAAGGAAAAAAAAAAGACTTAGATCATATAGAATGTTACACATGAGTGGCTAAGATTGAGGAAGGAGATGGCTGCAATCTTCTTATCTAATGGACATAAGAGAGAGTGGATAGTAAGGCATTTACATAGAATTCATGTTGCATCTTTTTCTTAGGTTGTAAGGAAGGCAGTGAAGACTGTTTCTGCATGATACTATTTCTGCTGGAACAGTATAATAAGGAAGGTAGTGAAGACTGTTTTTGCATGATATTGTTTCTGCTGGAACAGTATAATAAGGAAGTGACATCTAGTTTCTACTCAGATGTGGAATTAGACCACTAGTTTCCCTTAGTTGAGAGGCAAGAGTAACATCATATATAATTTAGTTACCTTCCACTCGGGTGTTTCCCATTTGTTCTCTATCAGTCATATCCACTAGGCGGCCCTTTGCGTATCATATGGGCACTGCTTCGGATCATGTCCCTTTTCCAACAACTTCTTATACGCCTTGTGTAGCTCGGCCTCGAACTCCCTATAAATATACATTGCTAGTTTCCCCGCAGCAGCTGCCACACATGCATCAGTCTTTCAGTCGCCAAAGTTATACTTTCACTATCAATTTGAACCCATAAGTGGGATAAGTAAATAATAAAGCCTTTGAATATAGATTAGGGAGTAAAAGATTGTTTTAGTACCACTGTTGCAGTTATGATGGCCTCCTTGCACCCATCATCAATCGCTCCCCATGTTTCTTTGTTCAAAGGTGCAAGCCTATGAATATGACCCCCTAGCTCGACTGCAAATATAGAGGCATTTACACCCTCGAATGCCCCTGATAGTACACCTAGTGGAACAGGTATCCTACTCCCCAGAATCCTCATCCTCCTCTCTGACTCATGGCCCACCACCTTACCCCGTACAAATCGCATGGATGATACTACGACCACCACAAATAAATATGAGTTATTTAATGACAAACAAATGAAATATCAGAATAAGTTCAGAAAAATCAATGGGCTCCAATATGTCTTACCAACACTACTGCCATAGTAGGTGGGCTAGGCATAATAGGTTGGTTGCCACCGATGTCAGGCTGACTGACGCCACAATCTGGGACCGTGTCCTGAGTGTCTATACTGCATTGGCTGTGGTTTCTCGGGCCCATATGAGCGACCTAAATAACACAATAAGTTAGTATAATATCAAGAAATATAATAACTGTCTCACATTTGATGTTAGATATAATAACCTCATCTTCGAACTCTTCTTCATTCAAGGAACTCAACTCTTCCTCGCTCCTAGATGGTTTATACTCCATGTCGATGCCATCATCTTTGTCTTTATGTGATGGTATCTGTCGAGATGAAATATGAAGTGCTTGTTCCAAATGCCGTGCACCCAGCTCACTTATTTCAGTTATAGTCCTTTCAAGATTCTTTTTTCTAGCTAACTCATAGGCATTCTTCTTCTGGGTCAATGCTCTGGGTTTGACAAAACATTTTCTTTTCTTCGACATTTTTTGCCACTATGATCAACAAATTGACAAAAAATCACCACATATTATAAAGTAAAGACACAGTAGTTAACCGATTGAAAGGTAAATTAATGATTGTATTGAATTAAAATACTTGTCCACACACATGAAGAAATAAAATTTACATATCATAATTCCATATCAGAATTAATATCAAGGTCGGACTGATCAGTTTTCTCTTCATCTATGTACTCTGCCAATGTTTCATCTTTATCATCGTCATCGCTTGCAATTGGTTCATCATCATTAGTCGTTGGTTCATTATCCTCAGGGATGATCTCTGGTTCAATGTCATCCCTAGTGTAACAAAAGGAAAAATCCTGTTGAACAGGGATTGAAACAGTTTCAGTGGCTTTTTCCTATTGATATGGCTTGTTTATCACATTTTCTCCTCTATATTCATCTCACTCTTGCACATCCCAAACTCCCCAGTGCTTGACCTATTCCACGACTTTCCAATTTGGGCCTAATTTAGTATTATTGACGTAGAAAACTTGATTTACCTGATTTGGCAAGACAAAGGGATCCTCCTTATACCACCAATCCTTAATGTAAATACTAGTCACATCTGCATCAATTTGTATTCTAGATTTATGACCAGTATTATACCATTCACATTTGAACAAAACCAGTTCAGTACCAGTGATGTATGACAATTTATAAATTTTCGTCACATAATCGAAAAAGTCAATTTTTTTCCTCATTGTGGTCCCCCTCCACAACCAACCTGCTATTCTGGCTTTTGTGACAGTTGTCACGGTCTCTAGTGACGAACTGGATACCATTAACCCTACAACCCGAATATTAATGCACCAAATGGTTAGGACCATTTGCCAATTCCCACAGTTCATCGGTTGCTTCTAGAGACCCTTGAGATCTTAGTTGATTCATCTGCATTAACAAAAAAATTAGACATGCAAGTTTTTAATGTTTTGGATTGATAACATTTATTATACAAATATTTTACGTACATGATCTTTGAACCATCAAGAAAATTCTTCCCATTGTATATTAGTGATGTTGCATCCCTCGAGCTCATTCACTTGCCTCTTGTGCTCCCTACTTAGGAGGTTAGTGACGCATAAATTAGTGTGACACATTGGAATATTAGAAAGTTTACATGTAATGCATACAATTAGTTAAACTGAACCACTTACTCTAGATAAGGTATGACCTCCAGAGTATTATACAACACAAACCAATGAGCCATGTGGCATTCCCTATCAGACACATTGGGAGCCCTCGTGATAGGTGCAAAGGGACAAACGCATTGCTTGAAGACATCTAACCTTGAACCTTGTTTGCCCCCATTATTATTCCATTCTTCAGGACTTCTCCCTTTAGGTACATCTTGATAAAATAAACACTCTATTTGGCAATGTATGCCTCTACGATCGAACCCTTTGGCTGAGTTCGATTGGTGATATAACCCTTTAGGGTTCCTAAAAACCTTCAAATGCATAAAACAACAAGATAAAAAATTGAAATACGACACCAATCAACAATATAAAAATGGTAAACGTAATCACCTCTCGATTGGATACATCCATCGATATTGAATGGGCCCAGCAAGCCTAGCCTCACACGGTAAATGAACTGCCAAATGAACCATCACATCAAAAAATGCCGGAGGAAAAATCCTCCCCAACTTACATAGTATGAGAACTATCTTCTTCTTAAGTTCTTCCAGGTGGCTCCATTTTAATGTCTTCGAGCAAATATCCTAAAAAAAACTGCCCAACTCAATCAGTGTTGTGCATATCTCTTTGTTCACATACCCACGCATATCAATCGGAAGAAGACGTTGTAGAAGAATATGACAGTCATGGCTTTTCAAGCCCATTAATCTCCCATTCTTTGATGTTACACACTTAGAGAGGTTCGCAGCATCGCCTTCTAGGGACTTGATCGATTTCAGATATTGATAAAAACCATCTTTTTCCTTTGGTCCTAATGTGTAGCACACAAGGGGCTTCTAAAGGGTTCCATTACCTCTCTTGCGTAGATGCAATTCTGGCCTAATGTTCATATCTTCCAAATCCTAATGGGCATACTCTATGTCCTTGCTCTTCTTGTCTATGCCTACCATTGTGCAAAGGTGATTTTCACATATATTCTTCTCTACGTGCATGACATCAATGTTGTGTTAGAGCTTTAGTTTTTTCAAAATATGGTAGCTCATAAAAAATGCTTTTCTTCGTCTAGTTCAAGTCTTCAGAATCACATGGTTTTTTCTTGTTGCTAAAGTGCTTTCCAAACTTTGTATCTAGCAACCGCTCCAGCTGTGCTTGTACCTTTTCTACCTGCGGCAACTCCAATGACTTCACCCGATTCTCATACTTACCATTAAAGTCCTTGCTACATCGCCAACTATGCCGCTTAGGCAATTAAGCCCTATGGCCCATGCAAGCAAGCTTTCTTCTCAACTTGACTGATAAGGAATCTTCATTACAAATAGGACAAGCCAAGTAGCCTTTGGTGGACTAGCCAAATAAAGTACCATATGCAGGGAAGTCATTTATGGTCCACAACACAGTTGCGCACATTCTAAAGCTCTACTTGCTGGAGGCATCATAAGTTTCGACCCCATTCTCCCATAACTCCTTTAATTCATCAATAAAGGGTCGAAGATAAACATCAATATCATTCCCAAGTCGATGTGGTCCAGGAATCAGCAATGACAACATGAAGAATGGCTCATTCATGCACATCCAGGGTGGCAAGTTGTATGGCATAAGTATGACAGGCCACATATTGTAGGACGTGTTTATGTCCCCGAAAGGGTTGAACCCATCAAAGGCTAGCTCCATCCTTATGTTACGGGTCTCCCCTGCAAAATCAGGGTGCTCCTTATCAAAATCCTTCCATTCCTGACAATCAACCGGATGCCTACCTATCCCGTCATCTTTGCGTTTATCACTGTACCATCTCATGTGTGTGGCAGTCTTTCTGGACATGTAAAGTCTTCGCGACCTCTGTATCAACGGGAAGTAACGTAAAACCTTATGAGGGATCTTCTTACCATTCCCATCATTTAGCTTGTATTTGCACCCCTCGCATACTCAGCATTTATCCAAATTTACGTTTTCCTTCCAAAACAAAGTGCAATCATTTTGACAAGCATCAATGTGCTCATATCCTAGTCCCAAGTCACGCAGTATCTTCTTCATTGTGTACATTGAATCGAGAACCAAATTACCATCTGGTAGGAGTGCCCTCTGCATTTGCATCACATTGTTGAATAACTTGTTGCTCCACTTTCCCTCTACCTTTTGCTTTATCATCTTAACAACAAAATCTATCAGAGTGTTATCTGGAGAGCAACCCTGGTACAGAGGGTGCTGAGATGTATCCAACATCTTTTCAAAGTGATGCATCGCATTACTCTGGATTGCCTCAACGTCAGTGTAAGTTCCCATGTAATGATCTTCCATCATTTCTGGATATTCATCCTGATCCTCATCATCACTCTCACCCCCATCTTCTGATTCGACCACTTTATCCACAGGAGGTGTTATTTCTCCATGGTAGATCCAGGTCTTGTAGGATGCTTGCATCCCCCAACAGCAAATATGAAAGTTCACAGTTCCATAGTCAAACCTATGATTGTTCTTGCAAACCCTACACGGGCACCAAATCTCAATAGCATCCCTGGCATTTGCCTTTGCAAATTCAATAAATGACTTTACCCCATCACAATACTCCCGACCAATTCTCGCCATGGGATCTTCACTATCCAGTGTCGTCCAAGTCTTGTCCATATCTTAACAATGGTTAATCATTAAGCTAATCAATTCATAGCGAAATCTAAGGAAAAACAAATGGAGGTCTTGATTCAACAACTGACCTTAGAGAGAATTACAAAGAGAAGCGTAGTGGTAGTGCTGAACAGCAATTAGAGAAAGAAATTGCGCTTGCAAATTTAGGGCAAGGGTTAACAAACATTAAGGCTATAAATTTAGCCAATATATAGAGAGAATGAGAGTTACCAACTTCAACAGAGAGTAAAAGAAAAGGATTTTGAGCTACATTATTAGAAGAACATAGCCTACTTTAAACACAAAAATTTTTTATTTTTACGTCTGAGGAAACCACATACCCAATCATCTCTCCTTCAAAACACAACCAATGATGAAATTAAAAATACATGGAACAGAACCAAAAGGAAAACCCAATTCACTCAATTAAAACACCTACAAATAGTTGAAACTACCATTAATTTGAGGGTAACAGCAAAAACAGAGACTACAAAACTAAAATGAAGTTACCGTAACTCACTTCACTCAACTTTCAAGTACGATCCCAAGTTACTAACATCATTCAAAAACTCACATAGTCAACTAAAAGTCATTTAAACTTACTTGAAAACTTGTCTCTACATATTTGTGTCAGAAATATCATATCTCCACATGCACATGTAAGATTCTTCATTAAATCTTTATTGTAAAACTACATTAATTTGGTGGCGACAAAAAACAGAGACTAGAGAACTACTTTGAAGGTGACAAGTAGCACTAGCAAGTTATGAAAACCAGATAATTGGTAGCCAAGTATAGTGACTTCTGGCACTCAAGTTGTCTCATGTTGATGGGTGACAAAAGGTGAAAGTGAGGGTGGAATACGTTTTGACCCCTTGTGTGCAACTCATGCAATTGAAACCCACTTGGTTAATGTTCCAATGGCCATTTGATGCATTAGAAATTTGAGGCTTTGAATTGGAAAAATCAAACAATCAATTTTTTTTTCTTTTGACCTTGCCAAATCATTGGCACTACACATCATGAGGACAACAAATTTTGAACTTTGATGGAGGAAAAAAGGATTGCAATGGACTTCCAAGGACGTATAGGCAAAAAAGAGAACCAAACACATCGTATCATACATGAGGAAAAATTGAGTTTAAATAATCATGGGTTTAAGTTCAGTTTTCAGGTTTTCAGTTTTGATAATCATGGGATTATTCTGAATGTATTATTGGGCATCAACAATAGAAAAATCAACATAAAAAAAATTCTAGAGG
The DNA here is from genome assembly GCA_037013555.1 of Sextonia rubra. Lineage (NCBI taxonomy): Eukaryota > Viridiplantae > Streptophyta > Magnoliopsida > Laurales > Lauraceae > Sextonia > Sextonia rubra. The sequence goes on from JASUAD010000023.1 coordinate 14,514,821, forward strand.
AAGCATGAAAAATCCAATAATCAAAACACCCACATACAGAGATGGAGAAAGAGAAAGAGAAATGGAATCCAAACCCACGCGAGTAACGGAGGAGAGGAAGAATAAGATGTTGTCCAGGTAAGTTTCTATAGTTCACTCCTCTACTGCTTCACTATTCTTTGTCTTCTTCTCCTTCTCTGTTGCTGCATGATTCTTCTTCTGCTTGGTGACAAATATCAGAAAGGGGAGTTTAGTGGTTGGTGCCAAAAACAGAGAGGGTCGGGCAGTTGGCTGGGTTGCGGTTTTGGCAGTGTCGATTGGGGCTTGTAATGGGAAAAGAGGCTGTCGTCTGTTTCATGGAAAGATGTTGTCCCTTCATTTCGAATCAACTGAAACAGATGCCCTAGAACCTGGAAAGCTACATAAAAAATCCATCTCTCCCTTTTATATCTATATTTTAATCAGCTCATAGAAATGCCATGGCCTATCCGATCCTCACTTGATATTTCTTTCAATCTTTCGCAGTTTCTTGCGCCTGTCAAAGATCATAGAAAGTTTTAAAAGATTAAAAGTAAGATGAAATTAAAAGATCATCGAACTTCAGAATACTGTTGATTCATATCGATCAGTCGGATTCAACTCTGTTGATAAAGATTAAATCCATGTCACATGCTTGGATTGTTCATTGCAAAACCAAGAAATAGAACAAAATGATAGTAAGTGAGAAGAAGAAGAACTGACCGATTTCCAGTGAGTTGATTCAAAGGTACTATTGCAAAAATCAATGGTGGATTCGGCTGGGATTTTCGGAAATCAGGGTTTAAGAGAGGGAGAGAAGAACTAGTTAGGGAAAAGGGGGAAGGGCACCTCTAGCAGCATCACGTCCCCCTCGCAATGTATCTCTCCTACAGGCCCGGCTCACTAGAGAGGATCTCGATGAAGAGCTTCCACATGGGGTAGTGCACGGAGTGGCTGAGGTTGGAGATGAAAAGCGAGTGGTAGAAGAAGCGGAAGGAGTGGAGGGGGTCGCAATGCTGGGAGAGGAGGGCGAAGAAGGTGTTGGTCGGGTCATCGAGGAGGGTGGCGGCGAGGAGGCTGCGTGCGGCGGAGATGAGGGTGGGGAAGGTTTGCTGGGTGCTTTTTCCGGCAATAAAGTAGCCCTCGAAAATGACGATGGTAGGGCTTCTGTGAGTGCTGGTGTAGGGGATGGGTGTTGTTTGAGCAGAGAGATATGAGAAGAGCAAGCGTCTTGTGTGGGTTTTGTTACAAAATATACCCCGACGTGCATCTCAAGCATCGCCCATTATCTTCTCTGATGCATTACCAAGGTTGGTAAAAAATTTGATAATCTCTGACGCATCTAATACATCGGTTTTACTAAAATTATTTCCTGACGCTATTATCATCGATGAAAAACCATTCATGTTGGGAAAAATTTCCCTCCAAAATCCAGATGACGCCATCTTATCTCCTGACGAAATTTTCCGACACATACAGAGTAGTGTCGACTAATCCTTTTGCCAATGCTATGGTGTGTCGGCTAAACACTTTTTTAACAATGTGTTGAGACTAGTCGGCAAATTTAGTCGGCAAAAATTCAATTTCTTGTAGTGACTAGCCGACTAATGTTATGGAATGGAATTTCACAACAATAATTTATAGAAATTGATTACACAAGAAGGGAAAATTTCAAAACAAAGTTCAACGTTGTGCCCTACGATGATGTTAACATTAATTAAATTGTATGTTAGCTAATTAAGACTCGTTAGAGTCTAAATGAGTCCGAATTAGAGCTAGGATTGTGTGTACAAAGTCTAATCAGGTTTAGAGCTCATTTGAGCATAATAGGGGGTAGTTCGCATTTCTAGGAAGTTAGAAGCCTTTTGTCATAATTTTACGATTTGTGAGGTTCTAGGCTCATTGGGCATGTGACCTAATTCAAAGACTTTTATTAGTTTACCCTGACTCGGACCAAACCCATCTTGAGCCCCAATCCTAACACACTTGTATTTTAGCCTTTATTAGAAAATACCCAAAACCCATTAAATAATGTCAAAATCTCATCTTTTCGAAACCATATTAATATTATACTTATTGAAAATCTTATTTTATTTCATGAACTTTTGCTCCATGTATTAACTCAATTCGACTTACGGTTTGCACATTATAGTCAAAATAAGTTTTTAACCCAAACATTAATTCAATGGCATCTTGGTAAATAACTCCAAAACCCTCTCTCAATTTCTCTCACTTTTTCTCCCTCACGTTTCCATCTCCTGATTAGAATGACCACCTCCTTTTATGTCCTTCTTTATTTTCTCTTGGCTTTCTTTTATTTTTTCTTTCCCTTTTTATTCTTTCTCTTTTCTTTCTTTCCTTTACTTATTTCTCTCTCTCTCCCACAGGACCGTACAGACGTTCCTCCATTACCAACTTTTCATCTTCTTCTCTTTCATCTTCTTGGCATCTTTCAAGTAGAAAATCCAACCATTAGATTCACGATCAGAGATCGCCATCGTGTTTCTCTCGTCTTTCGCATCTCAGGTAACTCTATCCTCAAACCATTAGCAATTAATCAAAAACCATAGGTGAATTCATATTTTCTTCTATCAGAGGGTTTGTAGATTTTAACATTTAGATTTAATTTAGAGGACTCACATGAGTCTCCCCTTGTGTTTTATATGCTTAGATGGGGTAGGATTTGCATTTAGAGCTTCGAGTGAGTTATTTGGCTTGGTTTTCTTCAAGTTCGCATACCATCTTCATCAAAGGCAAGTAGATTACCATGGCTTATTGATGATATGCATTGGTTCCTCTTGATTCTTTCATGTAGTGTTTAAATTAATTATGTTGTGCCCATTATTAATGAAATTGGAATCACATGTTAGATTTAGGTTTGGATTTGATGTATGATGAATGTAGTAGATTTATGATGGTTTTTTGTAATGAATGGAGTGCGCATGGCCCTATGGTTATGCAGGTTTGAATGTGGGAACTTGTATGGGGTTGTGTACACCTATAATATCCACATTTTTTCCTAAAATCATATTTCAATGATTGGACTCTATTTGACCCGGTTTTTTATGAACTAACCTTAAATTACTATATAAGAGGCGTATTTGGGCATGCGTTCCTCTTACAAATCGTCCCGTTCACGACTAGCGTACAAACTATTCTGAACTCGGTTAAGATGAGAATTGGGACTATGCATTGGGGGATAATTGTTTCTAAATATCCCGACCTTACCTCATCTTGGTTCAAGTAGAATTGTTGGGGCATAAATAGGGATAATGAACTTAGGAATTTAGTTGCAATATGCTTCTTGGCCTTCGAGTATGCATCTTTGCATTTATTGATACATTGTGCACTTGATGTACATGCTTTCATTGGATTGCATCCATTACATTAACTTTGACCATGTTGAGGCTTGGTATTGGTTACAATGGATTGTAAGAGGACTACCTATATTGGTTTTATATGAACTATGATTTCGAAGTAGTCTCTCTCTACTGAACTCGTGTGCGTACACAAGGAAGCCAACCCTTCACATTAACTTAGGATTCGAAGTTTGAGCACCTCTAAGTCCGTCTATATGTATATTATGTATTTTGATGTCATTTTGATGATTGCTGCAGATCGATTTCAATTTTGAATGGTTGATCACCACTTTAAATGGGATTGCTTGGTATCCTATGATTTGACTAGGCTTTTCTTGATGATTTGACAGGATTGATCACCTAATTTGACCGGGATCTTCCCAATGATTTCGATGGGTCGATTGCCCTGTTGTTGACTTATGCGCTTGTGTAGATTTTGGATTAGAATATCCTTTTTTCTCATTACTGATTATTGTTTATCTTTTACATGATTTATTGTCTTTATTCACCTTTGATATTGTATGTCTGTTATGAGGTATGTCTCTCTATTTGCCGACTCGTCGTCGTCTGATGATGCTTAACTTGGTGCATATGTAAGTTTGGCTATCCCAAGGAAAACGTGGAGGGTGAAGCATCTTAAGTGCTTAAGCCACCTGATTAGACCGAGTGGGGTGTAGATAATGGTTACTAAATCATTTAGTCCCGCACATGAGTGACTCAAATATATTGGATTTATAGTTTAGTTTCGACTTTATTTATTTGCCCAAGTCATTAGTTGTCATAAGCCCCAGAATTTGGTTATTGGGATTAAATCTAGATAGTAACAAACATACTTCAGTGTAATACACACCTAGACCCGAGTCTAAACAGAATTACATAAAAGATATTCACATTACTTACATATGTGAAATGCTTTTAACGGATATCTATCTAAGTATTCAATACACAGAAGCCTATCAATATCATTATAACATTCGTTTTCAAAGTTTCTTTAGTTCCCAGATATCATTTCAAGAGATAAGATACCATAACACCAAACTAATTTAAATCTATATGAAATGTTATGTACAAAGTTGTAATGGGATATGTCCTTACAAAAAGGAAGGAAAGTTTATGAACAGCAAGAAAGATTTACACAGTCTCAAAATACAAGGGATTATGAGTTATATATAACAAAAGAAAATAAATGCAAGTTATGAAACCCTAATCATCCATAAAAACCAAAATTAAAGAACTTTATGTTAGTGTCATAGTAAGAGTGTGTTGCCAATTCCGTGACCCGAGTCAAGTTTAGTTCAAGGAAGATCAAGTTGCATCAATGAAGATCAAGCAAGATCAAAGAGGATCAAGATCCATCAAGTCCATCATCTAAAAGATCTTCATTGAGTGCTAAGAGCTAAGGTAACATTGACCCGTAATGTCTATAGAAATAGAATGGAAAAAGGTGTTTCAAAATATCCTTGTTTTTAATAACGACTAGGATCACGGCTAAGCCGATAAATTTACGGCTTACTCTCCAAAGAACAGTTTTTGAAATTTTGATCTATGGCTGGCATTACGGCTGCACCGTAAAAGGCCTACGGCTAAGCCATAACATGATTTACAACCACACCATAGAGTTTACGAGCCATCTTCGAGAGAGCGTTTTTGGCCATAATGCCTACAGCTGATCTTATGGCTAAGTTGTAAGACCCTCATAGCTAAGCCGTAGAATGTTTTACTACTAAGATGTAAAGTTTACGGGATACTTTCTAGAGAACATTATTGGCAGATTTTAACTTACGGTTGACCTACGCCTAGGCCGTAAGGTCCTCATGGCTAAGCCATAGAAGGATTTGCGGCTAAACCGTAAACCTAACCGTAAGAAGGAAAAACATTGAATCTGGGTCAAACTAGCCGTTGGATTTTGTCAGAGCTTATGGCTAAGTCGTAGACTAACTTTTTCTTAGCCGTAGATCTGACTGTTGGAATTTCTCTCTACTTAAAAGAAGCAATCTTTTTCTCCAAACATATAGAATGAAGTGAGAAAAATACCAACAGCATCTGAGCTCTTGCACCATTAGTAAAATTTGTACTAAAGCTACAACTACCATCTTCTCTTTTAAACTTAAAGTGATATTACTGTTATGAGAAGAGTAGGTGTTCACCCAGGAAAGCCTTAAATTCAAGCTGAGAAAAGCCTAGCTTTCCTAAAACACAATAAAAAGCTCTTCCTTTGGTGTAGCACTCATTTGAAGATCTTCATTACAAAGGAGCAAGCTCAAGAGGTCAAAGCTTAGAGGTTTTCTTTCGAGCTCACGAACACCATTCAAAGCTAAGGTATCTAGTTTTTTTGTTTAGGTGTTCTTCCTGATTTCATTTCTCTGCTGTGTATGGTGGAAGATAAACCACCATATCAAAAAATGTTGTAGTTGGTAGAATAGATTTAGGATCAACCACCTGATAAAAAATCTTGTTGGTGGAGGACAAATCACCGGATCAAAATTTATTGTAGGAGATGTTCTTATGTAATTACCTCATATTCAGTAGAACCAAGAGAGGTTGCTCTTGAGAGTGGATGTAGGTCTGGGACCGAATCACAATAAATTTTTGTGTTGCACTTAATATTTATGATGGATGCTTTATAGTCTTATTCCCTTGTGTTGATTATTTTTTTTATGCTATATCATCCTTGTTCTAGTAGTATTTCTGCACGCTGTAAGCACACACAACTCTGAGTATCTTTCTTGATCATATTTGTGGATCTGTAATATTGATTAAGTCTTTAAATTGCACTCAATAGTAGCCCAATATTTGGAAAGAATTTTAAATAGTCCTATTCACCCCCCTTCTAGGACTTGGTGTAATTTAGCTGTTGCACTTTCACTTTAGGTAGATCCTGTTGCACTCTTTAGGTGGATCAATTAGAGAATATCCGCTGTCCATTCTTTTAGGCCTGAGGGGATCCCGAAGGTCTCCTTTGGAGTCTCCTTGATCTTCACAAGATCGGGACTGGGATCTGAGCCTGTAACATCATATGCAACTAGTGAATAAGACTGTTTAACAAAGTATATTTATAATTAAAGTAATACGCGGTGTATCTAAACTAATTTATGACAAATGATCAATAGAAGTCATTTCTGTACACTAGGCATGTTGTGTATTGAATGAATCATGCTATAAGAATCAATAAATTGAATTACATTGCTAATTAGCCACTACATTTGCCATATCCTCCCTCTAGGGATCTTTACATTGAGAACATGGATCAGGCCATGGTATGAATGAGTTTCTTTATACATGGAGTCTAGAAACTCCAAAGGCACACTGCAGTGACACCGTTCATATGCTACAATAAAATTAACCCCACCGAGTATCAAAAGGCTGAGGTTAAGTAGAGGCGACCATTTCGATTCATATAATTAAACTTGAGTAATTTGTGCAATTCATTCATTAAGAACAATAGAATACAATATATGTTCAATTCATTTGTTCAATTCATTTTTATTCAATTCAATGTCAATGTCAATATAAAATGTATATCAAGGAAAAATTCAATTAGAATCAATTTATCCATGATCATTTCAATTCAAAATCAGGATTGGAATAACAGAAGGAAATAATGGCAATCCAATATACTATACAATTCAAATTAATAGAATTAAGGTAGTTTTACAACTTAATCCTAATCTATTTATCCATTATTTCTAACTATGTATGATGATGTAATTTTAAGTTATCCGATATACGGTTATCATTTTTTTAGTGTCACATTGTATAAAGGATGTGTATCGAAGTTCTTTAAATCAACACCCATGGAGAAGTGCTTAACAAATGAATAGCACCACATGAATGAGTCTCAGCCCTCAAGACCCTTCATGTTGCTCAATTATTCAATTGGGCCAATGCTTAGGGTAAAGAGATCCAAAAACTAGGGTTTGACAAAGTCTTGTAACACCTTTAATTAATCTTAAGTTTTAATGGCTTTACGGTTGAGTCGTGGGTGACCTAAGGTTTAGCCGTAAACAGCTTATGGCTTAGCCGTAAAATGCACTATGGCTTAGCCATGGTTACCCAGATTTTTCTTTGCATTCACGGTTGAACCATATTTTGTTCTACTGCTTAGCCATACTTATCTTACGGCTAAGTCACAGCTTATCTACGACTTAGCCGTAACTCATTTTACGGCTTAGCTGTGTTGTTGCTCTTTGGCTTTTGAGCCATAACTTGCCTATGGCTTAGCTGTAAGCTTCAAATTTTCTAAAGCAAAATTAACGTAGGTTCATTTCACTTCAGAACCTTCCAACTTGGTCTCTACTGGTATACCTTACTCCATTCATTTAGTCTACCATATCAACCTGGTTTTTTGATTCACAATTCATCAAAACTACTAAAAATCTCATTTGTGCAGTGCAAATTTAAAGAACAAGAACATGGGGTTGAATGCACATTAAAGGTGAAAAAGACTTGCAAGCTTCATGAAATACCAATATGCATTCAACCAGAATTTGTTTATAATTGACTTTGATTATGAATTCAATTCACTATTCTAGTTTTGGCTCAGTAAAGAAGTCAACACAATTCTTGAACCTATAGTGACATGCATGTAAAAGATGATGAAGAGGATGAATACATGTTGGAGATACCTCTAGTAACCTAAAAGATCAATGAACCAGAGGTGATCTTATCTTAAAGAGGATGAGTACATGTTGGTGATTTCTGATTCTAGTAAATCACTTATCTTCTTCTTGATTTTCAGCCTTTACTACTCACATATGCATGATTGTTTCATAGATAAATGTGTGAACGAGGGATGATGTATGAGAAGTGTGGGAATGTCATTGATGAGTGGGAAAACAGATGGTTCCAAGCAGGTTTTGTAAGAAGAAGAAGAAAGCATGTTTCAGAAGTCCGAAGGGGGATTCTGGAGCACGCGCTTAAGCTCATGTAAGCACGCACACTAGCAAGCTTGAAAAACTCTGACAAAAAATGCATCAGTAGTTTCTGACTAGAAGTAGAAGCGAGTGCGCTTGAGCGCACCTGGACTGCCCTTAAGCGCATGCACAGGTTTAAATAAAACAGAAGCATGGGTGCTCAAGCAGACCCTGATGACTTGAAAAGTCTATTTAAGGACCTCTTCTAACTTAATCAATGGTTCTACCTGTGCCCCAATTGATCTTAAACACTTCATGATTAACCCTGAGGTTACTTATGATATGAAATTGGAACTATAGGACTTTAGAACACAAATTGTCCATGTAGATCCTCAGATTTGAAACCTTTAACCTTGATAAAATTTCCAGTGGTAAATTATATGTCCATAAATAATCTTCGCTGCCATCAAGGCGTTAGCTCAGTTGGTTTGATCCTTGGGTTTGCTCCCCAAGGTCTCAAGCTCGACTCTCGTCCCTTGCGTTATCCTGAAACTATGTGTATGGCCAAATATGTATCCCTTAAGGAATAGTTCTTGCTCATCAGAATTAGGTAACCCCAGGGCCGGAGGCTAAAGGTCCAAGGGCTGGGTTGACGAGGGATACCCTAGGTCATCAAAAAAGAAATAAATAAATAAATAAATAATAAAAATAAAAAACTAATCTTGGCTGGGATTATTTATGTATTATTATTTGTAAGTCTAGCACTTAACTATGGGTGTTGGTTTATGGGATTTTGATACATATTAATACACTAGAACACTAAGTAAAGATAGTAGTGTATCAAATAACTTAAAATTATATCGAAATGAATGGTTAGAGGCTACTAGTGATTAGGATAGGGTTGGTTAGTAAACTACCTTGACTCCCTAAATTATACTACACTACATACTGAACATTGAACATTGATCTCTTTCACAATGATACGAAATTGATCAACTTAACTATTGCTTAATTGATAATGAATCACCATCACAATGATATCGGATTGATTGGTTTTATCATTCTTTCATTGATATTGAATTCATATTTCAAATTGAGTAGAATGACTTAATTAGATTGGAATAGAAATTGACCGAATTAAATTGAGACCTTGCTCAATGTATTTTGATTGATTGGAAATGTCTAGCTTTACTTAGCTTCGCACTTATGAGACTTGACGGCATTGAATAAGGAGAGATTGTTTATTTGCCATTGCAGTTGATATCCAAGACACTGGAACCAGAAAATAGGGACCCATGTGTACCGGGCATGAACATTGGTGTACCCAACGATAGGATCCCTGCCGGGAGGATATAGCTATATGTAGTAGCCACTTGATTATGTTTTCGTTATTGAATAGTATAACATGACTAATCGATGCACAATATTGCCTAGTAGACTGCAATTGATCTCCTTTAATCATAATATTTTCTAATTCTATTAGATACATCTTATATTACCTTAATTATGTTTATGATTTGTTGAATATTCTTATTCACACCTATCTGCTTAGTGCTATATGCTCAGATCCCGACTTCAACCATACAAAGGCCTAGAAGGCAGCGAAGGAGGGTTACTTCAGGCCTTGACGAGTGGACAAAAGAGGCTTTTTGATTGCCCAGCTCACTATCCATATAACACGTAACGAACATATCTAGGGATCTCCAGTTTTAGTACTAAGGACCTACTCTTTTGTATCTAAGTACTTGCAATCTATGACATGTATATCAAACCTTGATAAACTCCTAGGCTTGTATAGTCTCCATATACTGCTAGTAGACTCTATACAGGTGTTGATAGATACAGTATACATCCTTTTTGTATATTGTATGTCAAGTTGTTGTTTGATTCATGTGGTGCTTGATACTATAAATTGATTTTGGGAGGGTTTGAAATTACATGTGATATTGATAGACTGCCACGAGTTGGATACTCGGACGGATGTTCGTTAGTGTTCATTACACATGTTAGTATGTAAATATCCCTTTTGGGATCCTGCCTTAACATTGGTTCGGGTGTGGATTTGATGCAGGACAAACCCATGGTCTCCCATTAATCGACCCGTCTTTGGGCCTAGCCCCCTATCTTAGTTTATTTAGGGTTTTGTTTGCTATAAGTCGTTTTAATAAGATGTTTAAATGATGTTTTAATCTCAGCCATTAATGTGATTGGATGGTATGGATTAATCTTAGGGTTAGTCTTTTATATATTTAAGTATTGTAAAGCCTCTTTGGTTCAGTAGCTATGAATGATTAATGAAAAGTTTTGAGATCTTCCCCACATTTCTTCAAGTTTTCCTCGAAATTTTCTAATGCCTCCTGTGACTGGAGTTTGGTGAAAGCCCAATTTTCCTGAATCTCCATCTTCCACCTTGCCCACCCCGCATTTCCATTCCGTTCCGCATTATTTAGTATCAGAGCTGAAGAGCGATCTATCCCAAGTTCAAGTTTCAGCAATCTCCACACCCTCGGATATTCGCTAGCATTCATTGTCTGCACAACCTTCATCGTAGTTGCCATATATCAGCCCATAATGGTTGATCATCACCACAGGCCTTAGATCTGCATCTCCAGATCCTTCGCTAGTCAACGGATCCATTTGCTAGCCAAACCCCAACACCCAAATCATCCAAACCCCTTTTGCCGATTGCAATCCAACGCACCCATTCCCATACCTCAGATCTCCAAAAACCCAAATCTGCCAAAAGCCCCAACATCTCTAAACCCCAAAGTCCCCAGATCCAATCACTCCCAAAATGCTCACAGTAGTACACGTGTCACGCTTAGAAAATTGCCCTAATCCACAATTCATGGGCCCAGGTTGTGACAAAGCTATAGCATTGAATATTAAATATTTAGAAAGGATAATGGATTTTTATATACTAGCCTATACAGTGCTTCATTTAATTAGAAATTAGGTCAATTTTTTTTATCATTATTATTATTACTACGGCTACATTGCTTGGCCATGGAAGCATTGCTTGTTTTAGTTAAAAAGCATTTCTCTTTTCCAGCTTTTTGTTTTTGCATTCATCACTTATTTCCATTTTATTGAAGCTTACATAGTACTGAATTTCATTGGGCGTTATGTGTTAGGGGGACTATGGAATGTGAATCCTACATTTTGGATAAGTGAGACCCGCCACATGTGTCTTTCTATGGAGTGGACCTGGGTGCCCCATGTGGGCTTGGTTTGAAGTGGAATGAGCTTGGTTTGGGCTATGATTAATGAGCTCTCTGTTTTTACTGGAGTTAGAGCCCAAGTGCCACATCTTTTGTAACTTTTTTCTGCTCATCAAATGCCAGACACTTGCCAAACTGTAATCATCTTTCCCAAATTGTAAAGTTTAAATCCAGTTATGCTCTTCTTCTATTGTTTGTGAGCTTTGATAGTTTATTATTTTGATTCAGTCCTCCTTTTATTTTCTCCTATCAGGGCCAAACAAAGACAACACATGGGGCCTAGAGAAAACAGCCAATCAAATACACACTGAGAATTTACCTGATACAGGAACAGAGAGTATAAACAACCAAAGCAGATAAACTGTCAGAAAGTGGAAGAGGTAGGCTTCATAATTGCACCTATGATAGATACTTATATCTGTATGGTTATGCTACCACTCACACCCCAAAATTCTGTGCATTATTACATATGAATGTTCACTTGGTAGAAACAATGAACCTGATTTTGGATTCATATAAGAACTAGTGCATTTCACTTGTATGGACGTTTATTCATAAGTAACAAACTCTAGTATCATAGTTTGGCCTATTTTCAAAAGAAAATTGGAGACCATTACACAGTTTTCATAATCTTAGAAATCATCTAGGACTCCCTCATACCACCTGAAGTCATTTAAGATTCTTTCAAAATCTAGAATTCTGGCCAAAACAAATTGATAACTTACATGCATCTTAGACTGTTTAAATTTTTTGCTACTTGAAAGAAATCTTTTAGTCTTACTCTATGATAGCATATTTCATTTCTTGTTTCTATTTGTACTAAAAGGTTGTTATAATTGTTTGAGGTAGGAGTATGTGTTCCTTGAATATGAGATTTCAAAATATATACTAGACCCTTCGAGACTATCAACTCTTTGAAATTGCACTTTGGTCAATGTACTACATCCCAGTATATGTTTGTACAATGGAGGGTTCTTATTGTTTAAATCTGTTATCTAGTATATGTTTTGTACAATGGAGAGTTTTTATTGTATAAATCTGTTATGCAGGTAGTGGAAGGATCTCGTTCCAGTCTTACTATAGTATGTTCGAAGCCTTCAAATGGGTGGTGGGCCAATTTTTTCGGTTTCCCACAATGGATGTTGTTTTGATGTACCCTTTATTGTCGAGGAATTTGGTCGTTGTTCCATGGAAAGCAATGGTTACCCATTAGACTACTATACCTTCTAATTGAATTGAGCACTTTACAGCTTAACAATGTTGTTTGGCCTTATGAACATCTTGGATACTGATACTCACCCGTGACTTCTTATGCCGCGTATGGAAAATTGCACTCATGTACACTACACCAAAAATGCAGCCCAGGAACGGATTATGGGCCCGGTTTTGGGCCGTTCCTAAAATGAAATGGATTTGATCCGTTCTGCCCGAGGCCCGTTTGATCCGTTTCCACAAAAGGGCACGAGCGCTCGTTCTCCTCTTTCCTCAGCCGTTCCAAAGCCTTCTCTTCACTTATACTCTTTCCTCAACGAGGATCGTCTGTTCCCGCTCGTGCAGTTCCTGCTCTTCGTCCTCAGCCGTTCCCACAGATCGTCTGTTCCCGCTCGTGCAATTCCCGATCTTCGTCCTCAGCCGTTCCCACAGATCTTCCGTTGCCGCTGCTTCCTCAGCTGTTCTTTTCTCAAAAGGCAAGTTCTTGTTGTCTTCTTCGCCATTGATGTTCTTGTTGTTCGCCATTGATGTTCTTGTTGTTCTAATCGATCTGTCGTCTCTCGTTGGTCGCAGGAGCAGAGAAGAGACGGCTAGGGTTTTGTTTTCTCCAGTCTTCTTCACATTAGTTGCGGGAGAAGAAAAGAGACGGCTAGGGTTTCGTCTTCTCCAAGTCTTCTTCACATTGGTTGCATCTTCCGCAAATCTTCTTCTTGTCTCTCCATTGGTATAAACCTTAACCGATTATTATAGCAAATTTTCATCTGATCTTCCTCTGTTTTGTCAGATCTGTGTTTTTTGGATGTTTTGCTTGTTTTGAGATCAATTTGTGGAGATTCATGTTGTATTAGGACATTTTTTATCTTGTTGTTTGTTTGTCCTGGTAATCTGGCTGCAATTGCCGACCGTTTGGAAAAAAAATGCACGCAACAACACTGATTAATTAATCACTGTATCAGAGAGAGATATTTTTCCTACAAGAGGTCTTGTGCTTGTTCATCAATCTGTGCTACTTTCGATCTAAGCCTTGATGTGAAAACTCTTTATATAATTAAATATAAATGAAAGTAAAAGAAGAAGTTGCCTTCATCGAGTTCTCATTCAGCAGCTCTTCCCACATTAAATCATCTGGGTTGCCAGAACTATGGATCACTTCAGCTTTTGAATTTCTATTAGGACTGCTTGATTCAGCATCCATGGCAGAAAACAGTGTCTCCATCTCTGATTCGATTGTGACTTCTTCCTGGGGCTGATGAGCAAAACTGGCCAGCTCAGAACCCATTTCCATATCTGAAATCGCTTCACCTTGGAGACTTTGCAAACTTTCTGAGCTTCCAGCAGCGGGTAATCTCCGTTTCTTTCCAGTGCAACTGCCCAATTTCTTCTTCTGCCTGTGGTGCTGGATCAGTTGTAGGATGAAAGTCGGGTTGCGGAGTGCTCTGGCCAGGAATGCCATCATCCGCTGCTGCTTTCTTTCGGTGAATAGCAAGCGCTTTTCCATAGCTGCAAGTTGAGCTCGAGTGTTCTGCTGCTGCTATTTAAGCCTCACTATTTCAACCATCAATATATTCCGGTCTCTCCTCAGTCTCTCAATCTCATTTTCCATCCCAAAGTTTCCCAACTCCACACAATTTTGATTAATAGTGTAATATGCACATTTTTATGGTGGGATGAACTTTTTTAGAGTAAAATTTAGTGACTGTCCATTGAAAGGAACAACCTTCATTTTAAGCAGTTTGGATTCTCAATAAGTGTGCCCTACTATGGAGCTCCAATCTCCTATTTAAAGATTGAGACCTCAAAGTTGAGTGCTGCCCCCAATCCCTACTGGCTCCTTCGTGATGATTGGGCCCTTCGGAGTATTGGTCTGTTGTCCAGGTCACTGAGCATTGTGACATTATATTCCATCTGGTGCTGGGCATTTGTGCATGCGCACACACAATCACATCCACAGATGCAATCTTTTAACCATGACACATGCAAGCACATGCGCAATCTTTTAACCATGACTCGGATGTATCAATCTTTTGCAGGCACAGATACTTCTTAGCTATTTCAGAAACCAGAGACATGGTAATGCTGGGAGGGCTTAATCTTTGCATGTGATCTGTCGTGGCAGCTTCCAAGTGAAATATTATGAGCCCCCATTTTTTTCCCCTTTTTTTTTTTCTGAAAATTGATGCTCTTAGGATAGGTGTGTGCAACTTGCAAGTAGAACGAGCGTGTGAATTCCTCGGTTGCAATAATGGCACCAGATTGTTGGGTGTTGCTTGTTGAAACAATTCTGTAGAGACAGTTGAATTGAGGTGGTTCTTGTTCAATGCGGATTCTTGTATATGCAATGAAAATTATTTAGTGCAGCTGTTTGCAGCTTTGTAATATGATGGATGATGGGTATTCTTTTGTATCTAATTGAATGACAAAATGGCCTTCTCTTATCACATATGGTAGTCTAAGCCTTGTTTCCATGTGTCATCTGTTCTGCCACCTATCTCTTTTTATCTAGCACGCTTTCCTACTAAAGCCTGATTATGTTATTGTTATAATATATTTTTCCTTATCCCTGAAAAACAGTCTTTTCTTTTCAAAGATTGTTTGCTCTGAGAATGTTCTGTTTTAGAGAGTCCAGGGCATTTAGATGCCTAACATCTTTTCCGAGCAGTTCTTTCAGTTCATTAGTGGACAGTAGATGATCAATACATGAACAATGGTATAAATTAGACACTGCATTGCTCTTTTGTATCAATTTGTTACAAGTTCTCTCTGTTCTTTTTAAGGACATTTTACTTGTCTTGTGACATTTGGTTCCATGTGCTCATCTGAATTTGTTCCAGCAATGTTTAGTTCTTTGGAGTTTTATTTACCTATGCATGTTTGATGATGTATTAAATGTTCAGCAACCGTTCTATTTTATTCGATTGTTCAACAAGTTTATGTACTTTGGCTGCATGATTGATGGATCCCACTGGCATCCATATGAAGGAAGTGGTAATCACCAATTCACCCCACACCAGAAATCGCCATTGGATTGAACACTGAAAATATGGTTTGACTCTCGAAACAGAATAAACTTTTGTATTGTTGAATATTAAGCCAACCAGAGTGGTATCTGGGACCCTACCAAATAGTCACAGCTTTTTTAATATTTATAAACAACCACCTCTAATTTGCTATTTTACATATAATCATCACCTATGCCAAACCACTCAGATCTCTTTTCGGTTTAGGTGGTCCACTAGCAGTCGGCATTCTTTGTTCTTGTGCCATGACTCATGACGTGCACTCACAATCATCATCATCATCACGGAATCCTTATACCATTTATATATAGTTGGATTTGTAAGTTAAGTTTGTTTACTCATGCATGTTTACAATTTTACATGACACTTCTCGCTTCATGATTCTAATCATCAATTTTACAATCTTACATGCCACTTCTTACTTCATGATTCTAAGCATTTATTTCCTTGTAATACTTCAATTCTTTGTACAATCGGATTAACCAACTTGTTGCTAATCTCCTTCCAAACTTAGTTGAGGGCATGCATCATTTTTTATGTTTATAAATTTATTGCTTTTGACAGGACTTTGCTGCTAAATATGGCATTGAGGTTTTTTCTCCAGTAAGCCACACTCTCTTCAATCCTGCTAAAATTATTCAAAAGGTACTCTGAAGCTTCTCTCTCTCTCTCTCTCTCTCTCTTGCAATTATATTTCTTTATACATCTTTTTTTTAAACTTCTCTTTCTTCCTCTCTGTTGAGGAGAGTTTAGCTTTTAGTCTTTGTTCATCCTTTGCTTCTGATGGATGTATCTGTTGTTGTCAATTAATTCTTGTTGAATACTGTCCTAATGCAATGGGTGGTATCCAAAGAATGGGGGAAAGCCACCGTTGACCTATCAATCATTTGTAAAGCTTGCGGGGCAACCCCTGTCCCCACTTTCACAAACATTGACTTCCCTTCCTCCCATTGGAAATGTTGGAGATGCAGAAACTTTGAGTGTTCCCACAATTGAAGAACTTGGCTATAGAGATATACAGGTTAGTGCCATTTTGCAATTAAGTATTCGTGTTCTATCTTTGGAATTTTATAGAGTAAACCAATTTTGCAGGAAGAATTTTCTCCTTTTCGAGGTGGTGAATCAGAAGCATTGAAGAGGTTGAAAGAATCACTCAAAGATAAGGTATGTTGTTACTGGTATATCACAGTTGAATTTCTTGTTTTTTATTAAGAAGTTCTCTTGGGTTTTGCGGAAGGTAGTTATGCTGTATTATTGGTTCTACTGTTTTTTTCTCAATATGTCTTACTGCAATATGGAAGTCATAGCTCTTTTCACTCGATTGAAATTAAATGGTATTTAAAGCTGCACTAATATTATAATTGGCTGCAACAATAATTCATTAATTTAAATTCACTTCAGTCATGAAGGCAAAAAAGAGCAGTTGAGTTTGTATAAGATAACTGAAAATAACTGAATGTCTGTGTATGTACACAGTGTGCAGGACATTGTAGAGCTCTTGACTTGCAGCTGCTTGGTAGGTTATACTCCATTTAAGATTATAGTGAGTCTACCGAAGGGTAAACTCACTATCTGTGGTTTTCTTTATTTCCTTACAGTTTTTAATTTTATCTCTGTGTGACATACTTTTCTTGCTTTACGCCATATCTATTGATTGCTATGACTATAAATGTCTTGAATAAATTACCCTTGAGCAAAGTTTTCCTATGCCTAGGACCGAAAATCTTCCAGCAAGGGGTCATTTAAGCAGAGCATTGTAAAGCATATCTTTATGCCAATCTTTTTCCAATGCTGATTGGAAAGAAACAATGATATGCCTGATCTCTTTGTAAGTTTCTTAAATAAATGGTACGAACGAAGTGCTAATTGCACCTGAATCACATTGCAACTATCTATTTTCATTCTCTCTCTTACCTAAACAAACTATTTTCATTCACCTAAATCACATAGTGAAACAAACCTCGGAAAATTAATCGGCCAACAGAGAGTGCAACATGAAGGGAGACACTATTTGTTTGTCAACTATGACTTGAAAGTGTGTTTACATGTTTGTGATGTTTCATATGTGATTCTTTCATGTTTTCACTCTTCAGAGTAGGTTTCTATAGAGGCAGGCTAACCTGTTATTCCTAGGTATTTTATTGCTCTAAAATACCTGCAAGGCAGGCTACCTGCGAGAAAATTCAGGTTTCTCTTCATACGCTAAAAAGAATGTCTAACCTGTTACAGTTGTATGTGATATCCAGGTGGATAGAGGCATTCCTCTTAGTGAAGCTTTACTTATGCATGATAAATGGCTGGAGGACAAGGGAATCAAGCATACAAACTTTGCTGTGGTGACGTGGTCCAATTGAGATTGTCATGTGATGTTAGAATCGGAGTGCAGATTCTGTGGTTGAATTCTTGAGCTGGATCTTGAGTTGTGCATTTTCTTTGAACCTCTGCATCTTTTACATCACTGAAATATGAATTGGATTACTTTTCTGGAATTCTCTGTCTATGCAGCTGCAGAAAATGAATTGGGTTTCTTGAATTTGCATTGAATTGGTTAATTTTTTACATGAATTCTGTAGTTAAGGATTCTTACAGACACAAAATATGAATTGAATTTGTTTACCCCATTAGGTAAAGATTTTTATCTCTCAGTTCTTTTGACAAGATTAATTTCTTGCATTTTGATCATTTTGGTATGCACTTAATACTTAAACAATTCGTCAATGTTACTACTAGTTTGCAGGAAATGGAAGGAACTAGCCTCTGACAACATTTTGTGGTACAACCTATTCAAAGAAAGATGGAGTGAGAACCATGCTGCATTCTATTCTCCTCATCATTCGAAAATGTGGAAGGATGTCTATGCAATACAAGATCGTTGTGACCGATTTGGATTGTAAGTCAAAATTTCACTAGCGTGTCATTACCTATGACTTTGTTTTGGGTTGAAGTTTTTATCTCTTTTAGCATTACCAAGATACAATATATCCTAAGCACATCACCTTTCTCAATTCATTGATGGTAACTATAGCAAGTATATAATGACATATGATATGAGTACTTGTAGGTGTCTTGTGGAACAGGTGTAGTGGTTGAACCTACCTCATAAAAGACCCATAACTTTAGTTTTTCATTTTTATTATGAGTTTCTCTGACTCCGTTTGTTATTGTTATAAGCATCACAATGATTAGCATATTTTGATGGTTCCCTCCTGTTCAGGTCTGACTATTATGGAAATATGTTCCAATTCTAATAAAAAATTTGTCTGGCAAAAAGTCAATAATTTTATAGGCACTTCCATTTCTCATGATACATGTTGAGTTCCTATATCTTGGTTGGATAAAGTGGGAAGGGATCTGAATGTAGTTGCAGATCATACTTAAAGGTGTTCTAATTTGCCATTGTCGTGATTTTGCTGGTTCAATATGGCTGCAGTATCTCATGATTGACCCAGTAAGCTCTGGCTATCTTGTGCAGTCTATACTGGTGAAAGGTGCAACCGTCCACATACCTTTTCTTTCATTTCCCCTTTATTTGCAGCTTTGCAATCACTAAATAGATCTCCCATTCTAATGCCTTTAGGACTCTTTGAAATAGTCCAACTGATTAAAATTGATCCAGTTACACCCTTAACTATAATTACTTTTCCTTTAATATTGTGTTGTTTGTTGCTTTTGAGGTAGCATACTTTTTGACAAAGCGACTACATGAAAGAAGGCACATCGATGTATGGATAGAGTTTTTACTTATGTCAAAGGCATCAATAGGTGGCTCCTATACAGAAGGTATGAAATATGCTGGTTTTTACTTTATTTTCTGTAATGTCTTGTGTAATCTATAGTGTTAATCTGCTTTGTGAAGACTGACAAGGAGTTCCAGAGCAGAGGCATGGTTCTTCTTAGCTTTTGGTGCCTAAGGACCTTTTTTTTTGGGGCTAATATATAGCTAATGCTGCCTGCCATTGCCTTAATGTCACCAAGAAAAACCTCTGGAACCACTGCTACATTTGTGATATTTGATGGGTGGACTGTCACAGTTGCATCGGTTGGTGACTCTGGCTGCATTTTGGATGCTCAGGGTGGAGCTGTTTCTAACTTGACTGTTGATCACAGGCTAGAAGAAAATGCTGAAGAGTGGGTATCTATATCCTTAACTCCTTTTATGCTTTGCAAAATGCTTATTTGATTGTTTCATTTGGGAATGCAGGAGGGAACGTGTGACTGCAAGTGGAGGTGAAGTTGGTAGGCTCAGCATTGTTGGTGGTGCTGAGGTGAGAAGTTTCTGCTTTGGTACAACAGTTATCCGAACCGAGAACAACAAATTATTTATATCAAGCCATTTCATGTGTGACAGTGTGTGAGCTGAGAAGTTCATTTGGCAGGCCTCATCATTTATGTGCCTTGGTCCAAAATTTGGTATTATATTTTGAAACAAAAAATAGGCTGATAAACCATCAGGCATGCCACATGTTTACAAACTGAATAGATAAAGAAATTTGTATTCAGTAGTTAACATTTAATATATGCATACATGTGTGAACCACTTTATGAATGTACCTATCTGGTTTGTGGATGGAGCCATCCACATGGTGGGGGGGCTTGGATGTTGTACACTTTTGTCATATCTGTATTACTGTGCTACTCTTCGTATCACTGATGGTGCACTGGTCATGGTGGATTGTGTGGAGGGTGTCTGTGTTCAAACTGAGACAGTTCTAAGGTAGGCCCTAGGAGAAAGGATCAGGCCCGTGCTGACTGTCAACAAGATGGACCACTATTTCCTTGAACTTCAAGTTGGAGGTGAGGAAGCCTACCAGACATTCCAAAGAGTCTTTGAAAGTGCCAATGTTATCATGGCTACATATGAAGATCCTCTTCTTGGTGATGTCCAAGTCTACCCTAAGAAAGGAATCGTTGCGTTTTCTGCTAGTTTGCATGGTTGGGCTTTTACTCTCACTAATTTTACAAAAATGTACGCCTCTAAATTTGAAGTGGATGAGGAGAAAATGATGGAAAGACTATGGGGTGAGAACTACTTTAATAATAATAGGTGTTTGGCATGTAATTTCCACTTGTTCAATCTTGGAGCCAGAAATATAAACCTGTGAGAGAGAGGTGGCCCGTTTGAAGGTAGATTGGCCATTCAGATACCTAGGAGCCAGAATATGACAGGTACCAAATTTCCACTCGGCCAATCTGCATCATTGTTTGTCTTTTTCTATGGATTTTTGCGTAACGTGACTGTGCAAGAGGGCGATGGTGTGCGTACTCCTTCACATTTGTACGATGAGAGAAGCAAAAAAATAAAAATATAAAAATATATAAAAATATATATAAAAAAAACTATGAGGAAGAGACACGGGCTAGGCGGGGCCTGGCTCGGGTTAGAACGTGCCTGCATCAATCAGGCCATTACTTTAGTCGAGGATATTTGGTACCTACCATATTCATATACCTAGTTTAAACCAAACCGGAACGGTTTTAAAGAAGCTCAAAAAAATGGCAAGAAAATCTGGAACGGTTTTGAACCGTTCCAATTTTCAACTCTGGAACGGTTTTGAACCGTTCCAGAATTTTCAAACCGTTCCAGATTTTCAAATCTGAAACGGTTCAAAACCGTTCCAGATTATCTGCGACACCCATTTTTGGAACGGTTTGAAACCATTCCAGATTCATTCAGGAACAGTTTTAAACCGTTCTAGATGGGCATTTTTGGTGTACTGGTATCAATCTCTGATATGGAAGGTTCGACACTTGGAAAGAAACTTCATTTGAAAAGAAAATTCTTCAATCCCTAGCACTTAAACAGAAGAGGGCCGGCTCGTCTTCTACTTCACATATCAAAAAGCATTGGATCATTTCAGATTCTATTGCCAATCCAACATTGCATAACATCTCAACTGGAGCATATTCCAATTCTAGGTCCAAGCTGTTTACAATTCCTCCATATTTTCTATAAAACTTTAAACAAAAAAAAAAAAAAGAGCTTTCTACAAAACGATGAAATCGAGTTTTTGTTTATAATAACAACCATTGCAGCTAATAGATAAACAGTTTGGATCTTCAAGGCATGGGCTCCACATTCATTAACTCTAGTGAAAGTTATGGCAAGAGTAAAAAATCAGTTATTGTTGGCTTGCACTCAAACTTCTGATGGAAGCTCCTACTAGTATGAACGCATTCATACTTAAATAGAAGTTGAGAAGGTGAGCCCACAATCACTCTAGAAATAGTACTTTTTACACACGGGCATTTTATTGAAGTTTTCCATTAGGGATTGGGGTGAGTGAGAAATTTATCAATAGAACTCTATAAATACAGCCTTTTTCATGCTAAAGGCACCAAAGCATGAAGTATAAATCTAAATAATGTTTGCCCATCCATAAAAGTAGTCAATAGGAGTGTTATACATGTTGGCTTGGAAAATGCATGAGAAAACATAATCAATGATATTTAGCCCATTTTTATGATCATCCAATCTTTATTATCATGGAATCAAATATAAGAAAAACTAGATGGAACAATACCTCATCATAAGCACGCTAAAAACACCATACCGGGACAATGCACACAGAACGAAATTTTAAAAAAGTAAGAAAAACTAATTAAATGCAATAGTTAGAATGATTATAAAGCTAGAAATAAAATGAAAATTAAAAAGTTTAAAATGATCGGCTGTACTCATATACTCATAAACCCAACAATTGGTGCGGAATGAGACATGGATATTCATCATCCATAGAGATAAAAAGATTATAAAAATAATAAAATAGAAAATGCAATGAAAATGTCTTCTAATAATAGAATGACTGCTTAGCATATGAGTTGTGAGAATCCAAATGGGGCCAAAGGATGCAAATTTTCTACCTCCAGTCACTAATTAGACAAGCAAATTCTTTTTTTCTTTTTTTCAATGGTAGAGCATATTCATCCATATGAAGGACTTTTTTTGGTCTAGCAATTAGGTTTATGGCCTTTCAAATTCTTTGATTAGCTAATACCTAGCTAAAAACTGTATTCCGGATTAGATTATGATAATGATTTGAGACCAATAGGTTGGATTTAAAGCTGGTTTTTCAAGGGAAAAGAATGATGAAGATGAAGCAAAATGCTAATAAAAATTTGAAAGGAAGGTTATGCTAGCAACAGCTCCTTTGCAACTACAAGAAACTTGACACTGCAAAATTTTTCGAGGCTAAAAGTAACAAAATCGCCACTAAAAGTTTTAGCGGCAATATTTCTATCGTTATTACGCTGTCGCTAAAAGTGGTGTCACTAATTGTTTTAGCTGCAATTTAAAATGTTGTGGCTAAAGATTGAACTTTTATCCATGACATGATAAGTGTCACTAAAAGTCTAATATTTAGTAACAAGATTTATTGTAGCTAATTTTAAAAATAACTGCTGCTAAAAGTATAAAATCGCCACTAAAAATTATCATAAATATATTAAGTAGAGTTTTAGTGACAATAAGTCTAAATATATAACTTTTAGCTGCGACTATAAGTCACCATTAAAAGAATTAGACATAGCAGTTTTAGTGACTACTTGTTACTGTAACTCAAAGCTAAACATTAAGTAGCAAACACAAATCGCCACTAGAAATATTACGTATATCATTTTTATTGAAAATTTTAGTGGTGACTTGCAATTGCAGCTAAAAGTTGATCAGTTAGCAACAACCGCAAGTCGTCTCTAAAAGTATTACATATAATAATTTTACCAACGACTTGTTATTGCTGCTAAAAGTTTAAAATTAAAAAAAAGAAAATAAATTAATTTATTAAATTTTTTTCCTTTTCATTTATTTGCTTCTCATGAACCTAGTTATTTAAGATAAGAAAAATGAAATTTCATCACCACCATGTACTGAAACATAACTTCAAATTTAAAAGCATTAAATTCTTAAAAGTGTTTGAGTAACAAAAATTAAGTTTTCATCAATATAAAAAAATAAAAATAATAATACTTACTTGAAATTTTAAAAAAGAAAAAAAAATTCATGATCATTAGGCTTTTTAGTAGTTATGCATTACATTAGAATTTGGACCAACTCTTTAAACTGCTAAAGGAGGGTGGTGAATTGACACTTGAGCTTGCACCTCAGCATGCATCTATGTCTTCTATGAGGCTATTTGTGACTCTAGTAGCAAAGCCATCTCGCGCTTCTCCATTTCCAATGACACTAGGCACTCCCCATTCTCCTCAGGTTGCCTTTTGAGCTCCTCAAGTCACGCACGAATCTATTGGCCAGTTGTAAATGTCATGGCCTATGGACTAGCTCCACAACCACATATATCCTAGTTGCTCTAGTTTGAGCATTGAACCTCTGATCCTCAGTCATGGGAGCAACACCCTCCTCTAATGACAAAGACTCTAGCCCCCAAAGCTCCTCTTACATTCAAAAACCAATTATGATTATTTATCAATTTAGTAATATATATAATATAAGAAAATTAATATAAGTAGAGAGAATGGAGCAATAAGTTAGGTAGACTTTCTACAAATTTGAATCCACCCAAGAATTTTTCTTCTAGCTAAACAAAGTAATGAACCTTAAATTAGTCCAAGAGGGCTCGTTCCCCCATCTCAGGATCACACTGTCATTACACAGGTTATTATATATATAATATATATTTAATAACAAATTGCCTTAAACATTATAAGTGAAGCTTACACTATCATAGCTAATTCAAGTAAAAGCCTTAATCCTAGCAATATGGTGGATTTTCTGCTTTTCTAGGCTCTTCTTATTTCTATTTCTGATCATTTTCTGCATTTAGAAACCATAAATTATAAGCAATACAAGTATAAATGATATATTGAAAGGAGTAAATGACATCATGCATACCTTCAATTCTTCAAATCCAAAATACCTAATAAGATCAAACTAGACATCTTGGCTTACACCAAAGGGAAGATTCTCCATTCTAATTTCATCCATTTCATACTTGGAATAATAATCCTATGCAGCCTGTGCCGATAGTCCCTATATTGGTGATTTAGTTGCCTATATATAGCTTCCTAAATATGAAGCTCCTCTCGAACGGAAAATTTTTGCTGCATAATATTATAAGTAAACATAGATGCAATGTAATAACATCAAATGTAACTATAATTTACAGTTTAACATAGTTTATATGAGCTACCATTGGATTGGCAATTAGTGCAACTCTTTGCTACAGTACAGTTTCACTTACAATGTACACCTTGTCAGATAAATGGTGAAGATAATTGAAAGGAATGGATCGCTTGGAAGCTGTAGATTGCATGGTTAGTGTATTCACTTAACTCAAATGAACAGGGTTAGAGAAGAAACTGGAAGATTTCTTTTTTCAAGAATATCAGAGCTACATTTTTTTTCTTTCATTGAGGGAAGAGGATTCTTCGAGAGATTTGAAATGCCATAATTTTGTCAATTGTCAGACTTTCTAATAAAATTGTTTTGGTATTGCCAAATATCCAGAGATCAAATATGCAAAAAGACTCCAATTCTGACCATCTGAACAAATAACAAAGTTATTATTCTATGACAAACATGATTAGGGGCTAACATTACTAACTTTTGCCAATCAAATACTGACATTTAAAATCAACAATAGTTGTGACAAAGATTGTCGAGAGTGTTAAAACAGTTCACGTAATCATTTCAAGGGCAAGTCTACCATTTTCAATCCTGCCAAAAGAGGCTTTAGGCACTATTTAAAATGAAGAAGACCTCACAAAAGAGAGAATAAGTATCGATTGAAGAATGTTGCACAAAGAAATTTAGAAAAAAAAGGGAGGGGAAGAAACATATCTATAAGGTCAAATTTTGCAGCTCGGGTCAGTTGTTGATGGACTTGGGTTGATTTGTAAGTGGAGATGTGATGCTAGTTTCAATTCTGAAAAAGTAAGCTGGTTAGCTGCTTGCTCTGAGTGCTCTGAGCAACCTAAATCAGGCAAAAAGAGAAACCGTTAAAGGAAAAACGGTCAGGTGGGTCCAATCATGGGCCTCCGATGGCTAAGTTAGAGGATAATTTTTTTGGAAATAAAATGGACCAAGATTTAGTTTTTTGTGCATACCTCTACATCTTCACCTAGTTTCCCTTTATTGTTGTCGATGATTAGTGTAGACTCCTCAAATGTAGCATCCACTTTGCACAAACCCTTCCAATCGAGGAGGCCTGACGACATGAACCTCCCACCTTAAGTTATGATCTGATCCTCCCCTCTGATTCTGAGGAATAGTATCCCTTCAGTTGGGGCCCTATCCCAAATAGACAATGCCAACTGTCACATATCGTCTGGACCAGCCTTAGTCAACGGGTCATTAGCTCAATTTGGCAGTTTTATTGGATGCCCACTCAGCTTGGTCATGGGAGCTTCCTGAGCTAACTAGTACTTTCCTCAGCCCGAGGTGCGGTCCGTTTTATTCCCCCATAACGGCCATCAAGCATTGGTCTTATCTTCGGTGTACACAAAGTTAGGCAAAGCTTTTAGCGATATTCCCGGGGTCATGTGTCACCACACGCCTATCTCTCTTGTCTTTTCGAATTTCAAACTGCTGTCAATTCTGTCCTTTCTGGCTGTCATTCATTTAATTTTTGGATTCGGTGGTCGATTTGCATTTTAGCACTTCACCCTCCACTGCTCATTACAGCATGTCCAAACGCTACAACTAAACAACTTCCACAATTGGCTAGCCCCCTTTAAATCCTTGTCCTCCTCAGTCGTCCGTCTTCATCTTCCTGCCTATGCTGCATCTTCTTTCCTTTTCTTGTCCCTTCTTATCTACTGTAAGTTCTTTCTTCTAGCCATTACGTTTCATTTCTTTTATAATAGGCAACCTTAGGAAGCTATTGAAATCCCCTGAACAAATTGCGAAGTTAAGGGATAGATTCAAGATCCCTTCGGATGTTCAAATCCAACTTTCAAAATGTGGGGAATCCTTCCTCAGGTGCTCTAAGAGCAGGATGTCCTTTTCCACCATTGCCATTGTCGAGGGTGGTGTCCGTTTCCCTTTATGGTCCTTACTCATTCATTTTTTTCCATATGCAAACCTTCTATCTCTCCAATGCACCCCCAACGTATTTCGCATCACTATGAGGGTTGCAGAGATCAACAGCCTGCTCGGAACATACCTCGGCATCTTAGATATTCTTTTTTGCTACTATTTAGTCCCCTTGAATAGCAAGAGAGAAATCTTTTATCTCAAAGCTTGGGACCACGGCAAACTACTAGTCCCTGACACCAATAAAGCCAACAAAGGTGACATATGGTGGTTAGTGGTAATAAGGAGACATCAACCACCTAGGGAGGAGTGAGACGTACAGTTCCTCATGCCCAAAGGAAACCAGCTTGGGCCCTTGAATTTCATGCTAAACTCGTTTCTTCTCTCTCTTTCTTTTTCTCTTTTAACCCTTACCTCAGTGTTGCCTAATAGATAAATAGATGAACTGCATAGATTCGGCTGATGTTAATTAAGAGGATCCCGAGAAGGCTTTTGCCGACTGGGGTCCTCTAGAGTTAGAGGGTTAGGGCCGAGTTGCTCATATCCTGCTCAGGTATAAGCACATATACAATAACTTTTTTATTATCTCAATCTGGACAATATCACCAGTACAGCTGACCAACCTCGAGGAAAAACCAATCGAGCTACCATATAATCGGCATGCCAGCCCCAGTGATACCAGGCCTTGCCTTTTCTTCTCATAAGCCCCGACACAAGATGTGTATCACTTGTCTCCGGAGAGTCATAGTTCTTCCAAGTCCTCCAAGTTACTCCTCTTCTCCTCCAATCGTTATCCTGTGCTCGTTGTCTTAGATAATGAGTCCTCCTTCGATCCGAACAAATTTCCCCTTTACTGCTTATGTCAAAGTGCAAACCTAAAAATCTTTTGACCCAGCTAGAAGGACCCTCCGAGATAAGTTCTCCTCCTACTTACCCCTATGCTTCATCATAGCAACTCTAGAAATAGTCCTTGGGAAGCTCTCCACAGGAGTCAGTGGGAAAAAGACAAAGGACTTCCTTGGAGGAGGCTGGGACCTTTAGCCTTTGGTCAGATGATGACATCCCCACTCTGCCTCCCAAGCCGTGCCCTCCTTTGGCCAAAAAGGTTCCTGCCTAAGAAAATCCTTCCCACCAGAAGGAGGGTATATCTGAATCCCTTGCCATGGCCTATCATATGGCCCAAACTTCCCTACTTCCCTCTGATAATGAGCGGCATAATTCCTTGATAGATTTCAAGCTCATGTCTTCCAGAATACAGTAGTGTCTATTGGTAAGCTTTTCTTTGTTTTGTGCTTAGACTTGTTTGACCTTATGTTATCTCTAATTATGTAGGTCTGAATCTGCATGAACCAAAGGGCTTAATAGTGGTCTGTTGCTTTTGACCGTCTTAAAGTAGGTAGGAAGCGTTTGAGAGAACTGGATAGTGAGGTCGTATCTCTGAAGAGCCAGCTTAGCCTTTCTCAAAAGGCCTTGAAGCTCGTAGAGGCCAAGGCTGGGTTGACAGCCACTCTTACTGTTAGCACGGAGAGTGCCCTGGCGACCAAGGAGCTCGAACTAGAAAGCTCCTGAGCTTGGCACTTCGAACTCGAAGAGGAGATGAGGGCAGCCATGGAGCGTGCCCGGAACGAGCGCTATGATGACGCCAAGGCTGCATATTCAAAGCATGTTGAGGAGATCTATGCCATTCTTTTTAAGAGTGCCCATGATGCTGGTCTGGATGTGGCTTGCTTTCTAGAGGATTCTCCCCTTTGAGAAAGGTATTCTGTCCCTTCAATATCCAACCACCATTCTCCCTCACCTTGTGCAGACCAAGAAGCTCCTGAGCCTCCTATCGCTGAAGTCGCTCCTGAACCTACTATGGACCACAATCCTCCTTCTTTCAATCATTATATCGTTGAGGTCCCTTAAGCCGAGATGTAACAAGATGCTAAGTTGGTTGCCTTTGAGTCTCCTGTCACTATTTCCCCTAACATTTGAAGTATAATATTTCTAACTCTTCCAGTGTAGCTTTGTTGTGTTTTGTTTTTGAATGCATGCCCGAGCTTTGGGCTTTGAACTTTTTTTTTTTTGTATTTGCAATCCTTGCCCTTGCTATGGGCCTATCTTAATTAAATAGCCTTTTTATCTTTTCCACTACCACTGTCAAACTTTTTTTGAACTTGATTTTGTTTCTAATGCTTGCATCGTCATGCCCAACTATTAGTCAAAAGAGATCAGATAGTGTACCTAGTTTGGGATACATTCCTTGATAGGTTTTTTCTCCTTCGATACGAAGTAGGGGATCATTTATGTGATCCTTTCCACCAGACCTTGGTCCTAGCTAGTGGCCAAATCTAAGTATCCGCTGACGAGATTTATGTCAAATTTCTAAATCACCGTCCCCTCGCCCAACCTATTTGGTCAGGAGTTAAGGTATTATTCTGGCGACCAAGGATTGCTAGACTATTAGCTATAAAAACATCATGTGACAAACAAACTTTCATTTAATTGAATCTAATTCTTGGTATAAGACTCTGAATCCAACTCTTTGGTATAAAGATTACAAATATTCTTGGTACAAGAATTCACTAGTAAATCTAGCTCTTTGGTACAAGGACTAAAAAAAGAATTTTTTCATATTAGAAATGTTCCAAGGCCTCGGGAGTGCTTTTCCATCTAGTGTCTCATGATGATAAGCACCCATTCTCCCTGTCGAAGTGACTCTGTACAACTTTTCCCAATTTGGTCCTAATTTGCTATGATTGGGATTCTTTGTATTTGGAAGAACCTTTCTCAGAACCAGATTGCCGACTTCCTTTTACCCTTTTTTGGAAACTCTGAGCTAGTTGTTCTGGTATGCTGCCAACTTGATTAGAGGATGCTCCCTTCCTTCCTCTACCAAGTCTAGCTGCTCAACAATTCTTCTCTATTTTCCTCATGATTGTAGGACTTTGTTCGCAGAGTTGGCAGTCTAATCTCCAAAGGTATTACCATTTTCATTCCATATGCCATGGAAAAGGGAGTTTCCCGGTCGACTCGCACGGGGTAGTTTTGTAAGCCCATAAGACACTGGGGAGTTCATTCACCCAACATCCTTTGGCATCACCCAATCTTTTCTTTATGCCATCCAACAAAGTTGTGTTGGAGGTTTCAGTTTGGCAGTTGCTTAGTGGGTATACCAGCATTGAAAACTAATGCTTTATGCCGAACCTTTTACACATACCCCTGAATGCTTTTCCTTTGAATTGTTTGCCATTGTCCATAACCATTTCTCGTGGAATTCCAAATATTGTAATAATATTTTTCCAAACAAACCTTTCTGCATCAGTGTCTCTGATGTAGACCAATGGTTCTGCCTCTACTCATTTCGCGAAATAATTGGTTGCCAAT
Organism: Sextonia rubra; assembly: GCA_037013555.1. Classification (NCBI taxonomy): domain Eukaryota; kingdom Viridiplantae; phylum Streptophyta; class Magnoliopsida; order Laurales; family Lauraceae; genus Sextonia; species Sextonia rubra. The sequence goes on from JASUAD010000023.1 coordinate 14,544,836, forward strand.
ATTAAGAACCTGAACTTCCCTACTGACCGCCACTATTAAGAACCTGAAGTTCCCTGCCGATCTAGGCATTGGTCCAACGATGTCTATCCCCCATTTGTCAAAGGGCAAAGGACTGGTTATCGAGTTCAGTTGCTCTACCGGCTGATGAATATGCCTTCCGAATCACTGACACTTCTCATATTTTTGTACAAATTACAGTGCATCCTTTTGCATGTAGGGCCACCAGTATCCTTACGACATAGCTTTATGAGCCAAGCTTCTACCTCCAATGTATCCCCCGCAACATCCCTCATTGATTTCCAATAAGAGTTCTTCGACTTTTGATGGGTTAACATATCTTAGGTAAGGTCCCGAGTATGATTGTTGGTACAATCGTCCTTCAGGTGATAACCAGAATTGAGTCAACCTTTTCCTGATCTTCCAGGCTTCCTTTGCATCCTCTGAGAGTTCATCATTCCTTAAGTATTTCAATAATGGGGTCATCCAACTAGCTTCTTGCCCCATTTCCTCCGAGCACATGACCTGTTAACACTCTACAATGGGAATTGGTTGGAAGTAGATAGAAATTTCTCTTCTTAACTCAATCTTAATAACTATGGCCAAACATGCCAAGCTATCGGCATGTGCGTTTCCGTCTCAACTGATCTGAGTGATGGTGACATTACCAATCCTCTAGATTGCTCGACATGTTTCCTCCAAATATGCAGCCATTTCGTCATCCCGAGCAGCATGTTTGCTATTTAACTAGTTGGTTACCACCTATGAATCACAGAAAATTATCAATCTTTTAATCTTCAACTCTTGGCCGTTCGAAATCATGACAGTAAGGCCTCATATTCCACCTTGTTGTTTGATGTAGGAAAACCCAAGGATACTGCTTTTTCAATTACTACTCCTTTTGGTGTAAAGAATACCATCCCAGCATTGGAACCTCGGCTGTTTGATGCCCCATCCACATACAGCCACCATTCTATCTTTTCTCCTTCTGCACCGCTATTACAGTATCTGAGTGCTTGGTTTTCCCTTGCTTTCACTCGGCCACCTCCCTTGGCGTGAATTCAGCAATGAAATCCACCACAACTTGACCTTTAATTGCATTCCTCAGGATGATTTATATATCATGCTCCCCAAGTTCAATTGCCCACTTTACCATTCTTCTTGACAAGTCTGCCTTTTGTAAGATAGCTCTCAACAGGTGTTCAGTCAGGATTTTCATGGTATGAGCTTGTAAGTAATGTATGAGCTTCCGATCTGCACATACCAAAGCCAAGGCAAGTTTTTCCAATGGGAAGTACCTTTTTTCTGCATCAAGCAAGGTTTTACTAATGAAATATATTTGAAGGTAATGTTTTCCCTCCTCCCTCATTTAGGCTGCACTAACTGCTGCTTGAAGATTGCCAGGTACATAATCAATTCTTCCCTTGCCCTTAGGATGGACAAAATAGGAGGTGCACTCAAATACTGCTTAATTGTTGCTAATGATAGACCACACTGCTCGTCCCAAATGTTCTCTGCCCTTTTTTTCAACGAGAGAAACAATGGTCGACATTTATCCAAGCTCCTAGAAATGAAGCAGTTGAGGACTGCTAGCATCCCTGTCAACCGCTAGATGTCTCTTTTTGAACTTGGACGTTCTAACTTCTGAATGGCTTAATTCTGCACTGGATTTGCCTTTATTCCCCTCCACGTCATAATAAAGCCAAGGAATTTGCCCAAGCTAACCCCAAATGAGCATTTCGAGGCGTTGAGTTTTAATTTATATCTCCTCAAGATGTTAAATACCTCTTTTAAATCTCCCAAATGGCTAGCTCTTTCTCTACATTTGACGATCATGTCGTCAATGTAAACTTTCATTGTCTTCCCAATCAGTCCTTAGAGGCATCATGGTTACCAGCCCCTAATAAGTTGCCCTCGGCTTCTTAATTTTGAAAGGCATTCTCTTATAACAGAAGGTGCCTTTTGGAGTTATGAACGATGTTTTATCTTAGTCGGCTTCTTCCATTGCTATTTAGTGGTAACCTCGATAGGCATCTAGGAAGCTTATTCTTTCATGCCCTGCTGTAAAATCTACCAATTGGTCGATTTTGGGGAAAGAAAAATTGTCTTTTAGGCAAACTTTATTCAAATTGGTGAAATCGACACACACCCTCCACCGCTTGTCTTTCTTTGGAACAACAACATTGTTTAACAACCACTCTGGTTAATGAACCTCCTGTATAGCATTAGCCTCCATTAGTTTGTCGACCTCTTCGCATATGGCTGCTCAGCATTTGGGAGCGAGTTTGCTTTGCTTCTGAATGGCAAGCTTAGCATTCAGATTTATGCCAAGCTGTGGCAAATGATCTTTGAAATGACTCTGGGCATCTCATATGGAGTCTAGGCAAAGATATACAAATTCTGAGCAAGAAATTAGATTAGTTCACTCAAGTTGCTTTTTTCCAAGGAGGTACCAACCATAAATTGCTCCTCCAAGTGTCCTTCGGTGAGGATCTTCTTCAGCCTTGTCGGCTAGATACATGCCCTAGTGTTCTGAATGAGGTCGACAAAGCCGTAGTTGCTATCTCTAGTCGGATCTTCCTTGCGAGCTTACAACACCATCATCCTTTTTGTACTTTTCCTTAATAGTCGCGACTAGGTAACTCCTTGAGGTTGCCTGGTCGCCTTTAATCTCCATGACCCCACTTGCATCAGGAATCTAATCCTCTGATGATAAGTCGACGGGACTGCTCTCATACGATGGATCCACTTCTGTCCCATAATGGCATTGTAGGGGGATGGTACATCCACAACTAGGAATTCTACCTGAAGGCAGATCAGGCCTACTATAACCGACACGGTTATCAATCCTAGACGCTGCATGGCTTGGTCACTGAAACCAAATAACGAAATAGAAGATGGTCATAGATCCATCCTCCTGAGGTCAAGTTTATTGAAGAGCTCGACGTACATGATTTCTAATGAACTACCTGAACCAACTGGCATTCATCTAACATTGACCTCCTTTACCCATAAGGTGAGCACCAGAGCGTCGTTATGGGGGTGAACTACACCCTACAAATTCTCATCTGAGAAAAAAACTTCACCTTTGGTCTACCCGAGCTTACTAACAATGCTAGGATGAGTGCTCACCTAGTAGACTTCTTTTAAGTGGGCCGCCATCTTTCTCTGAGTCTTGACTGCCCGTGCTATCACTTCTCCTAGGCTCATAACTCCATGGACCACATCTTTAACCCCCATCGAGGCTTTTTCCTCAACAGTTGACCTCTGATTTCTCCTTTCCAAGCTCTTCAATGGCTTGTATGTCCGGCCTCCATCCAGAAATTCCTTTAGTTACCCTTGTTTTACTAGATCTTTAAAATACTGCTTAAGTATCCAGTAATTCTCCGTGAGGTGCCCAATTTCATGATGATACAAGCATCAGAGGTCTGGGTTTCTCTTTCCGAGATTGCTTACCATCTTAGGAGGCCTTTTAAAGTAGGGCTTATCCTTAATTTGAGTCAGGATCTTGTAGATAGGATCTTTAAAGATGGTTAGCACCCCTTCATAGGCTGTTCGGGCGAGTTCAGTATGACGCAACCTTCTACTTGGCCTTCCTTCCTTTTTTAGAAAGACCCGCCTTCCTCCTGATGGGGCCACTTATACTCCGATGGCCCCATATCCTCCTCCACTTATAAATTCTTCGACTCGTCCCATCATATCCTCATGTGTTACTGGAGGTCGCTTGGTAAAAGATTGTCGAAGCTGGCTTTCCTTCAGGAGTCCGAGCTTGTAGGTAACTATCACCACCTACTTGTTGATTCCTTTAACTTCATTGAAAAAGCACCAGTGGTAGGCATTGTGCTTTTTCAGGCTTTCCGAACTTTGCTTTTTGAGGCCAAGAAGGGCTCCAATGTCCTCGGTTTCTTGGAATTTGTGACAAATTGTGTCACGAAGGAACTTTTAAGTTCCCTAAAACCGCAACTAGACCCCGTCCATAGTTGGGAGAACCACTTCAAAGCCAGGTCTCCTAAACTTGATGGGAAGACTTTGTACATCAATGGCTCCTTCCCGACCGATAGCACAATATAGTGCTAGAAACGCTGAACATGGTCGATAGGGTCCAAGATGCCATCATAGGCTTTCAGCTTTGGCATGCTAAAACGCCAAGGAGGCTATGCTTTTGCTATCTTTTTCAAAAATGGAGACACAAAGCTTTGATCCATTTTCCAACACCTCTCCCTGACAGGGTTCTCGAGAGGAGGCACACCCCTTTCTTTGAGTGCTTAGATATCACCTTCGGCGAGCACTTGTGGGGGCATTCTTTCTCTTCGGTATCCCCTTGGGGACATCCTTCCTCCACTGCACAGCATTCGAGCTTCGTTGCCTTCCATCTCCATCCGAGGTTGGTAACATAAAGTCCTGCTTCCTTCATCACCCATCTCCAACTTTTTTGGGGATTGGCGAGCTCTCGATGGGTGACCCTCCTTTTTTTTATCCGTATTTTGGTCCCTCGTCTCACGAGTCGGTGATCAGCCCCAACGCTTTAGCTCGGTACTTTTTTGATCAGACTCATTTCCTTGCCTGAGGTCCTCATGTTTTCTGCCATGGCTTTTAGTTCTTCTAGCAGCCGATTGATCTTTTCTTATTGCTGCCTCACTCCTTCCACTAGGTCCTAAATAGCATCTTTGCAGGTGCATTCGAGTCATGCGCAGGTGTCTTGCGAAGGTCTATGATCTGGGGACTTGGGATCCCGTCCCTGCTATGTACCGACAATTTTCATCCATGCCTTTGTGTAAGAAATATGGTGGATTCAAAGATGGAGGTCAGCAAGTGTTTAAATCACATGCCTAGTTTCCTGATGCCCTCAAGTTCATTCATTAGTTTACTTTTTAAATCTAAAGACTAAACTTAACTTGATTTTAGGACTCATTGATTCTCATAGAAGACTTTGTCGGTAGCTCTAGAAGTGTGTGACTAACCGCGCATTGTTGGACCCACTCCATTCAAAGCAAGATTTGAAAATACCCCATAAAAAAAGTGCAGCTATAGGGCATAAGCAGTTAGTGATAAAAAAAGAAAAAACGTTGCAACTAAAATTCTAGAGCATTAGTTGTGAAAGATTAAAACTCACGTTAAAACTCACCACTAATTCTTTTTTCCCCTACAGTTACCTTTAATCACTATATATGAGGTACCACTAGAGGTGAAATTCTTTTGAGTGTAAACACCAAATTTCGCCACTAAGAGTTAGTTTTAGTGGGAAAAAAAAGTAACTAAAATAACAACCACTAAAACCTACTTTTCAATGGTATATATTTAGCAGCAATATAAACTTGCCACAAAAGGTGACTAATAAAATGGCAAAAAACATATACAGCTATAATAACCTAAACAATTATCCAGGAAAATAAAAAGTTGTCACTAGAATCCTAGACCATTAGTGGCAAAAAAATCAAAACTCGCCACTAAATTTCTATCAATCTAAAACAAGTTTGGCAGCGATATATGAGTTGCCACTAAATGTGACCACTATCTTACCTAAAGTAGCGACATCAAATTTCTCCAATAAGGTTAGCTTTTAGCGGCAAAATTGAAATTTTGGCTAAATATCAACATAAAAAGCCACATTTCTTGTGGCATCTCTTTAGTAGCAATACAAAGTCATTGCAAAAATTGGAACATATAGAGGCAAAAGATGACTCACAAGTAAAAATAAGACATTTAAACAATTAGTGATGAAACTAAATGCTATCACTAACATGCTAGACCATTAGTGGTTAAAAAAATAAAAATCACCACTAAATCTCTTTCCATCCAAAATCCCATGGTGCCAAAACTTCCTGCCATGAAATTAGTGGCGAATCTTAGCTGCCACATATGAGTTGCCACCAAATGTGACCACTCTAATACCTTTAATGGCAACATCAAAATTTTGCCACTAATGTGTATTTTTAGTGGCAAAAATTTAATTGCAGCTAAAAAAGTTGCCACTACAAGCCAACTTCCTTGTAGTAATAGATTTAAGTACACCAAATTTAGGGCCCATTTAGCATTCTCATGTGATTAGGTAAACTTGTCTAGCAGTATTATATCATAATTGTTCTTGATGAGCATTCAGACTCAAATGTGGAGCACAGTTGCCTACTTTGATGAGAATCAAACATTTCATAGGATCATGATTAGGCCCATTTATTATTAGACCTAGACCCATCAAAGCGTCTTATGAGTTTAGGATTGACACATACCAATTCTCTTCTCCATTGAGATACATGACTTTTACTAAATGATATATTTGATTGAAATTGGGTTGAATACAGCTTAGAATATGTGGTGGGGGCTGTTGACAGGGGCTATTTAAGTCATGTAGCAAAACTTGAAAGAGCTAATAAATACATGTATGGCCCATCGTGTGTAGTGGAGATTAATATGAGCAAGTGGCACATGTTTCTATACCCTAAATAGCTATATATATGCATGTTTTTCTAATAGCACATGCTCCTACCAGGATTTCCCCATTGAATAAAAAATGTTTTAGCCGTAGAAGAAAAACCTGGCAATGATGAGGAAATTAATTGCAGCAGAAATTTAACTTTTAGCGGCAGACCCTTATTTCTGCCGCTATTATAACTTTTAGCAGCAGACTTTTTCCTGCCACCAATTGACTGCTTTTCTTTAGTGACACAGACAATAGCGACAAATATAGCAGCAAACTTTATTCTGCTGCTATACCCTTTAGCAGCAGCTTATGACCTTTTAGCGGCAAGTCATTTTTGCCGCTAAAAGCTTAATTACTTGTAGTGAGATTACCAATATATTGGGCTCTCTAAAGGGGGCTAAAAGTCCCAGATTATTGGATTTACGATATAATAATCATTATCATCATTATAAAAATCTTGTCTCAACTATATTTTGGTCAGCAATATGATTTCCAATTCCACTGATCCAATTTATTCTCAGCGAAATCCTAAGATGGGTTGTGGTGATTGAGATGCAAGTAGGGGCAGACCTAGGTACATAGGTTTGGGGCTGAAGCCCCACCCATTTTCTAAAATTATTAAAAACCCTTCATAAGTTTTGAAAATTAATTTGGTTTTCTTAACATTTGTGATCCCTTTCGCCAATATTTCTTTCACATAAAACACCCCACAGATGGATTTTCTCGGTCTGCCCTTGAATGCACGCCTAAAAATTGATGGCAAAAACTTTTGAATCTAAATCTACATTCGTTTGGTGGCAATTCACGGGGAATGGTATGACGCTGCCCACCTCGGGATGTTTCAAACAGGACCATAAATCAAGAGGTAAGATTAATCTAACTGGGTTGATATTTTGTACAATGCACGCTCAGCACCGTTGAGATCATTCCACCCCTTCGCGAATAATTATCATTGCACTTTTCATGCATGTCATGACCTTTTCAATTCAGGCCCTTAAGATATTGCATACAATAAATGCCATCGAAGCCTGGGCTAGTGGTCCATTTCCAAATCGTTGTAGGTCCTATTTCATGAACAAACCCGATCTCAAACCTGCATGAAATAATGGCAAGCGGTAAGGTCCTGTATTTGATGAGAGTAGAGACTTCTTGAAAAGTGTTTTTTTCGCTGCAAAGTGATTCATATGGGTAGTAAAGGCAATATTTCAACTCCTACGATGGCTAGATATATCAAATTAGTCGCTGATTTGAATATTTGGTAAAACTCTATTTCTGACTAGCATTGATAAGACAAGTCTTTTAATACAACAAGAATCTTTTTATAAAAAAAAAAAAGAGAGAAGTTTCATCCTGCCATCGCTCTTTTGCCTATGCTTGCACATGCACCGTTTGTTTTTTTGGTAGAACTTGACAAGCTTGCTTTTCCCTCGGTTGCACTCGACGAGACGGATTCAACCAATTGAGCCTAATAATATATTTTAATGTCTCAGTCAGCTATTCAAGACTTGGCACAAAAATAGACTAGCATGATGACCCGTGTCCCCACTCCATTTAACTTCTTTGACTATTTTTTAATAACTAATTATATATGAGTATTTATGTGGTGGAGTGGTTAGGCTAGATCCTTTGAAAGCCAAGAGGATATGATTTCAAATTTCACAAATTATATATTTTAGCCTTTTCCATATGGCTCAATAAAAAAATTAAAATTGAGTTCAAAACCTTGAGTTCAATATATTATATTATAATAGGCTATGCCTGGATGTGGCCTAGGTTATTTTTCCTCTTATTTCTCCCAATAAAGCTAATCAATTCACTTATGAATGCTTTTCTTTTTTCTTATTTGTTTGTTTCATGGGTTTTTTTTGTCTTGTTTCTGATTTATTCATTTTTATGAATATTTCTTTTTAACCAAAAAGGAAGAAAAAAGAAAATTAATGCACTTACGATATGAGAATTGAGAGCATTCTGCACATCACGTGCACTTTTGAGATCCAAGAAAAATAGCCCTTCCACAGTTCTATGAGAGCCTCATTTGACTTCAATCAGTATTGGGCCCCATTTTGTGTTAATGCAGTGTAAAACACAGGATTCTTTGGAGTAAAATTCGTTTCAAGGGAGGTGTTTTCAACGGTTGGGATTTGAAAATTCTACCCCTGGTGGCTAACACATTTTGCTTCTCAACTTTATGATGGTCGAATCTGATTTAAATGCAGTTTAAGTTGAAGAAATGCAAAGCAAGTAACATTTCACATATAGAGGGTACTATTATTGTCCTCTTTCTAACTTTAGTTTTCCTTCAAATATGAATAGAGGGTGCATGGAACTTTTTTTTTTTTTTTTGAAACATAGTTGTTTTATTCAAGATAGACAGGCCATCACAATTTGAGCTTAAACCCATTTTTGTTAGAGCATATGCTTTAACACTATCTATTCTATGAATTACTTTGAATTTCAGGACTATGAATCTTTCACCTTCTCTCTCTCTCTCTCTCTCTCTCTCTCTCTTTGGTACTACGGCATAAATCTCCTAAGGTGGATCATTTGCATTCGAGTTGCTAGCATTTATAGACATCAACAAATCACTTATAAGCAAACTTTCCTCCAACCGTGCTGCATGTATAGCCAAGTCCATGGCCTCTTCTATTGCAAGGATTTTAGCTACAAGAGAAAAATCTCCCTACTCCAGTCTTGAAATTCTATTAAAACTTAACCATCATGCTTCAGAGCAATACCTCCTAAACCCAATTTATTAGAGTCCTATTCCACAGCTCCATCACAGAAAAACTCAATTTTTGTAATATCCTATTCATTGAAAGTGTCATCCCTTTCGCATTCCTTTTTCTGAATATTTACATTATTTCTCTCCTCAAGATATGTAACCCATTCCTTAGTAGAGTAGTTAATACCTTCGATAACATCAAAGCAATTTGGCTGCTTGTTATTGAAAACTTTATCATTACAAGCTAATGAAATCTTCCATAATGCAAAACCAAGTCGAAAAATATATATCTTTCAATTGAAGGATATATTTTTTGAGTTGTTTCAATAAATATTCCCACCATCTTATGAAGGATTGTTGGTTGTGCTCATCTATGAGAGGAGAAAATAAAATACCAAACCAAATTGTTCAAGCAAAAGGACAGTACATAAAGAGATGTTCAATAGATTCATGAGGTACACCACACATATAGCACATGTTATTTAATGGAATCCTTTTTTTAATCAAATTCTCACCTATTGCTATATTATTATGTAAGAGTTTTTATAAAAAGTTGGTACCTTAGGCATAAAGGGGATTCGCCATAACCTTAGCCATGCCATCTTAGAGACACATTGGGATGTGGAACTTGACGATTGAACCCCTCGTTGAATATGTTATGCTGATTTAACTATGAAGATACCTTTTTTTAAGTAGTGCCACACCCATTTATCTTGACATGGATGATCCCTCACTTGTATTTTCTTAATGGGCTCTACTTCTATAGGAGTGAACTTGTTATCAAACTCTCATTCAAGCACCCTCCAATTTGTAGTTCTAAAACCCATTGCAAGGAAGAGGAAAATGGTTTGGGAGATGTGGCAGTAAAGGAAATAAGTGAAGGTATCCAAGGATCTTCCCATTTTTTGTCGTTCCACCATCATCCACTTGTCACCTAGTGCCTTTGATAAGGATTGCTCGACCAACTAGCAAACTGTACCACCCGAGGATGCTCAATATCCCAACTTGGCTGTAAGAAAATTCTCATTTGGAAAATATAGCCCCTTCATCAATCTTGACCATAATTTCTCCGGATGGTTTATGATACGCCATCCCAATTCCACAAGACGCACTAGATAAGATTTGTTCAATTCCCTGAATCCATATCCACCATAAAACTTTCCATCGCAAAGTTTTGACCAACTTGACCAATGAAGTTGATGCTCTTCGGCTTTACTAACCCACCAAAACTTTGCTATGATTCTAATAATGTCATCTAGGATTCTCTTAGGAATTTTGAAGCATTTGGAAAATATAGCCTCTTCATCAATCTTGACCATAATTTCTCCGGATGGTTTATGATATGCCATCCCAATTTCGCAAGAAGCAATAGATTAGATTTATTCAATTCCCTGAATCCATATCCACCATAAAACTTTCCGTCACAAAGTTTTGACCAACTTGACCAATGAAGTTGATGCTCTTCAGCTTTACTACCCCACTAAAACTTTGCTGTGATTCTAATAATGTCATCTAGGATTCTCTTAGGAATTTTGAAGCAACTCATATTATAATATGAGTTGGAATGGCTTGCAAGACTGATTTGATTAAGACCCCCTTCCTTCTTGATTCAACAACTTTTTTTAATAGCTCATAGCTTTTTCTGAAATCCTATGCCTTAGCCTTTTGAAATTGGAACTACGAGTTTTACCAAATTCAATCCCCACACCAAGGTATTTCTCTGATTTTGTATTGTTTTTTTATGCCCATCAACTTAAAAATATTCTCCTGCAAATTTGGCTCTATGTTTTTGTTGAAAAATAGACAAGAACGAAAAGATCATCACTTATATAAATCAGCTATACTTAGAATTATTGTTAGGATGATAAGAGTAAATTTAACAATATTAGAAAAAAGTAGACACTGAATTGTAGGTTTGTGTACAATGCCTTAAATAGAAAACTAAAGACTTTGAAATTAATTGGCTTTGTTATGATTTGAAAACTAGTAAAAATGATCATATAAACTCAAAACTATGAAGAAGCGGAGCCTAGCTAAGAATTTGGCTCAGGATAGATCTAAATGTAAAAGTGGAATTCATATAATGAAAGTGACAACTACATAATTGGTAAAAAGCTTTGGTAGTGGTGGTGGTGATGGTGAAACTCCATACCATCACAAACAATTAAATAAAGCTTTAAATAACTCAAATAACATATAAATCTCAACTTAAATAAATAAAACCCAAAAATCCTTAAGCCAAAAAAATAACGACAAATTGCTTAAGGGCCTATTTGTTTCATGTAATTGAATTTTATAAACTTTATGTCATAGGTCCAATGAGTTAGGGAAAGTGCATGAGAGGTCAATAGAATGTGACGAGGGTTCTCCCTAAGAAACCTAAACTTTATCATTTCCTGTATTTGGCCTTAGGCCTATTTTGTTAGTTTTGTAATCTCTTTTCTAAAAAAACAGGGAAATGAATACTAGCCATCATTCTAATAATTGAAATCTTAGGAAAGTTAGAGTGTCATGATCTACATGTGTAACACTCCAGCCCAGCTTAACCTAGTTTAACGTCTAATTAACCTTCTTTGTGGTTATTTTTCAGTGGATTAGTTTCGTAAATGTTGTTTTATTGTTTTGAATTCTGTTCCGGGTTATGAATAGGTAGTTGAGTTGAGTTTGACCTAATTTAGGTAGACATGAGTCCTTTTTTGTAATTTTAGATTTTGTCGGATGTTGTCAGTCATGCATCATCTTAACTTCAACAAGTGTCTCTCATCGAGCTCGTTAACTTCGGTAATCGACTCGTATGCAAACGACTTCGTTTGCCTCCGTTGGACGGTTATTTGACTCAACGTGTAATTAACCAGAACTTGTGGACTTTCTTCTAATTTGGTTAATCCTTATCTTCTTCGTAAACATATACGATGAATGCACCACTTCATTCCTCAACATGTCTTCTTCTCTTTCTCTTCCCTGTTCTTTGTTTCTTCATCTCCTTCTTTCTTCTCCAACAAGTTAAGCCAAGAAGGGAATTCATCTTTGTGAATTGGGAGTTTAAAGCGAAGGGTTTAAGCCATGTTTCTCTCCAGCTATGTCTACGACAGTTTTCTCCTTTTGCATGGCATGCACTCATCATCTCTCTCTCGTTTTCTTTCCTTGCATGCATGATGAGTAGATTCATATTTTGACAGCAGATTTGAGCCTAAGGACAACTATTCACGTATTAGAACCCAGTTGAGGCGAGTATAAGCACAATTTGGATGAACACTTGTTGATGATACTTTGCTTGGTTTTATTCTTATTACTCTTACATGGTTTGATAAGTTTACAGCCCTGGTATGTTAGTTTGCACTTGTTGTTATCATAATTCCAATTTGTGTGTGAATTCTAGTTTTCTGTAACAGGTTCCAGAAGTTCAGTTTCTGAAACTTACGACTAAGCCGTAAGGTTTTATGGCTCAATGTCCCAAGAGCTGAAAAATTAGCTTTTACACTATGGTAAGGCTATGGCTAAGCCGTATACTGCACTACGGCTAAGCCGTAGGCTAGCAGTGACCCAGTCGTAACTCAGTTTACGGCTAGATTTCTAAAGAAGAAAATCTTCTACGATCCAGCCTTGTCCAAACCGTGAAATGTGCTACAGCTAAGCTGTACCCTAGCCGTAGAATAAAATAGGGCTGAGCCATAGAATAAAATATGGCTAAACCGTAAATGCTAATTAACAGTAAGGGTAACCGCGGCTGAGCCGCAGTGCATGTTACGGCTAAGCCGTAAAATGCCTACGGCTAAGCCGTACGTTCACCTACGGCTAAGCTGTACAACCCCTGAGAAATGAATAAAAGAGAATAGGTTGGATAAAAGACCTGGTAGGGCCTTCGAGCTAGAATGTAGGTAACCGGAACTTGCTCAATGGAATGTAAGAAGTGCATGAATGGTCTCTCGAGCTGTGACTCATTCATGTGTGTTGTCCATTTATTAAGCACCTCCCCATGGGTATTGGTTTAAGGGACTTCGATACACGTTTATTGATACATTGCAACCATGGATAAAAATTGCGGTATCGGTCGCGATATCAGTCGGTCCAAAAAACCGATACAGTATTGATATCGGTTGCGGTTCACTGTCCGTCACGGTCATCGTGGTGTGAATTTTTTTTAATCCAAAAAAAATGAAAAAATATCCAAAAAATCCAAAATATTAGAAAATGCTGGAAAACAATGTTTTTTTTCATTATTAACACATATAAATCAAAATATCGGTCCCCCTAAGTTATGGTATCCTGTATCGCTGTCTTGTCTAAAATTGTGAATTTTTTTATAAAAACCATAATTATGACTTATAAAATATGAACTATCTATTAGTATAAACTTTAGAGAATACAACTTATTTTTAATTAATATATAGTGGTTGTAGACTTGTAGTATTGTACACTTGTAAGTTATACTTGTATCTTATATAGTTTATAAATCATTATTTATCAGTCATCAATCATCATTCATCATTCATCAACCATCAATTCATCACTCAATTATCAAGCAAGTTGTAAAATTCAAGAACATGAATATTAACATAGCATATGACATAATGACAGTAAAATAAATCATAAAGCAATTAGAGGGAATCACTACATACCCTAATTCCAAGTAGAGCGTCTTCCGAGCTCGATATCATCATCATCATCATTTCTTCTTCTTTGGTATGGGTTATAATAATATGATCCAAATTCTTCCATTGCACTTCCATACCTTTGGCCATATTGATATTGTTACTGAGGAGCGAAGATCCCTTCATAATATGATGAGCTATCCTCAGTAGATTGAGATGACTGGGGCCCAAATTTAAATTAAAAAAATTCATGAGGAATAAAAATAGCTTGTTGGGGTTTACGTTGGATCATTCCTTGTCCTTACTCATACCACAGGTGTAACGGTGGATCTAAAGGCAGTTGAGTTGGCCAATGAGGGTTGTATCCATACGGACCATACCTAGCCTGCTATTGTCCAACATTGCCCGCAGAAGTACCTTCCCCTCCTCCTTGACCGATGCTACTACCAATCTCTGTCTCAGTTTGTGAGACATATCTTACATAACCACGATGATGATCTAAGTTTGTAGCACCAGGAAAATGCTCAACTGTCTCATACATTGGTGGCTCATTATCTCCATAGTGACCGCCAGTCCCAGGAGAATCAAGAGGAATTCATGCTGATGAGGAAGATGTAGAGATACTTGACTTACTCTCCTCACCCACCTCCTTTCCTCTTGCTTCTGTAGGATCAACCGTAGTACCCCTCTGTTGTTGTGTCAAATTAATCTCTTGTAATCTTTCAGAGGCTTTCATTGGCTCAAATTGCTTCCTAGTTAAGTCCTCAACCATTTCTGCTAGCTCTAGATCTCCATCTAATAATGGCTCTTCTACCTCCTCTAGCCACTCACCTAACAAATCATCTTCTGCTGAAAATATATAGTCTAAATTAATTGGGCGGAAGTAATCTTGTTGATCCTCAAATGCTCTTCTTCTTTGATTTCGACTACGGAGCTTGAGGTTATAGTGAATGTAGACCAGTTTATTCAAATTATCCATCATGATTTTATTCCTTACTTTTGTGTGGATAAAAGCAAAGGTGCTCTAATTTCTTTTGCAATTTGACGAAAATGTAGTTTGATTGAGAACTTTAATTGCGATCGTCCTTAATGCTGGAGCACTCTCTCCATAATTTAACCACCATTCAGTTGAAAATAAAAGAAAATAAGATTAAACATTCAATTTTTGAATTTTCAAATAATGAAAATATAATTTACTAATTATATTATACAATCCTTACCAAGATATGTTTGTGTGACAGCTCTTCGAGCAATGGTAGTGCAAAAACTTCCCATTCTTTCATTATATACATCGATCTAATAGTATTAAAGAAGAAAAAGAATTATCAATATCAACTATTATGACTTATGAATGAATAATGATATAAATTAAATTGAAGAATACAACATACATTATATAAGATCTCTATTTTTTAATTTACTTACTTGGTTTGTTGCTTTAATAGCCTCATCGGCGTTACTTGCTAGTCTTTCAATAACATTTTTCATGCCCACTCGAATTTCATCAGTTATATTTCGATCCAAAGATTCATATCGAAATTGTGGATTGAGAAAGTAACCTAATAAATGCAAAAATTTACGTAAGTAATGTATTAAAAAGAATTTAATATAATAATAAAAGTCAATAAGAAATCAGTCTCCACTTACTAGTAGTGTGTAAGTCATGATGCAATTGACGCTCCCAACGGCTATCGATGATTTTCCAATATTTAGTATAATATCTACAGTTTGCTCTAATAACCATCTTTGCTCTCTCCATGGCCTCATGTAAAAAGCCCATAGTTAGCTTATCATCACCATCAACCAATCGAAGAACTTTTATTAGAGGCCCAAGAACATTTAAGCAATTTTTAACATGAGGGCAAATCTTATTGGACTCAATGGTCTTGCATACTTCTTCTGCTAGGGGAGTTGGCCACTTTTCTGACTTAGAATTCAGCCATTCATCTGATTTGATGAGTTGGAGAAGCCTTCCTCTATACTTGTAAATACTCTCGATGGCTATGAAGTGGGTGGCAAATCGAGTAATGCCAGGCCTAGTAGTTCATGAATATTTGTAAATTTCTTCATCATTGAAACAAGTCTATAAGACTGGTAGGAAAGATTAGTGATTTTCTTTATCTTTTCAATCACTTGTTTCATGACTTTTCCTTTGGAAATTTCTTCAAGCATTAAATCTATGCAATGTGTTGCACATGGTGACAAAAAAATATTTGGCCTTTGCTGCATAAGCATCAGTGCTGCTTCTTCATGTTTGCAGCGTTATCGGTGACAACTTGAACTACACAATCTACCCCAATATCATTAATCACTTCATTAAACAACTTATTGATGTATTTAGCATCTTGAACATAATCAGTTGCATCAATTGATTTGTTAAAAACTATTCCCAAAGGACAATAAACTAGAAAATTCAAGAGATGACGTTTTGTGAGGGTCGTCCACCCATCACACATTAGTGTGCAGCCCCTTTCTCTCCAAATCCTCTCTCCAAATCCTCTTAAAAGTTTCCACCCAGAGCTGTAACTCATATTCTTTTTTAACACAGAGATGACCAATCTCATATGGCGTGGGTGCTTTTATACCGGAACCATGTTCCGCTGCTGCATCTAACATAGTGGTAAAATAAGGAGAGTTTGCCTTATGTGGTGGAATGACTGCATCTAAAAAGAATTTTCCAGTAGCTCTTATCAAACTATCTCTTGCTTTATTAAATTTTCCCTTCAGTGCTTTTATAATGCCGGGTTGCTTAGCTGTTGGTTTTCTATATGTAAATGGGTCCGTTGGACCCACCACACTTGGCCTACGAGGTGTCTGTGTAGGAGGTTCATCATCATCCTCAATATCTACTGGGCAGGGTTGTCTTTGACTAAATGCTCGACGCAAACCCCCTCCCTTAGATCCAGATGAGCCACCCTCATCATATTGGCCACCTCTCATAGCTGCCTCATACTGCATTTTTCTTCTTTCTTCTTCCTCCTGAAGTGACCTCAAACCTTTTTTTCTAGCCCTGCTTAAATTTGGATTCTCATCATCATCGGAGGAAATAATATCTCCCTCCCTAGACCGAAAAACTTCTTCCCTACATGCTTCAAATTCCTCCTCTTTTCTTTTCTCTCTAACAACCACTACAACAGAAATCATTTTTCGCGGCAAAAATTCAGCGACATATTGAAAATTTGTAACTAAATGTTACTTTTTTGCGACGTAATATTTATGTCGTCGCGTAAAAAAAACATGAATTATTTAGTGACGATAATTTTCACTGGTCACTAAATATTGTCACGAAAAGTTTGGCGCCAAAAAAGGAGTTGGCGCCATCAAGGGGAAATGTTTTTGCAACAAAATGTTTTATTGGGCGGCATATTATTTTCATTGGTATATCATTAGAACTCTACACCCTTAAACAAATTCCGCGACAAAAAATTTATCGTCGCAAAATTACTAAAAATAATCTGTGAAGAAATAATTTCGTCGCGGAATTCACAAAATTTAGTGAATTGGCACCACTGGGTTGGTGCCCTAGCAGATTATTTCCAACAGCATTTGGCGACAAAAAATTTGTCGCCGATTTTCATTATATAAGTATTGGGTTTGAGACAACTTTACCCTAACAAATTGAGCAGTGGCACTCTTGAGCAGCGGCATTTTTCTGAAATCTGAGACAGCCACAGCTTCGCCATTTTTCTTCCAGATTTCACCTCCAGACTTCTTGAGCAGCGGCAGGTATGCTTCTTCCTTCTCTGTCTCCTCTTCCACAACTTCACTTGTTTTTTTTTTTTTTTGGGCGATGTGGGGGTGGGGAGGTTGTTTTGAAGATGGATGGACTCGGTTGATAAGGTTTGGGGGAGCAGCAGGCGTCTTAGGTTGGAGAGTTGAGGGGAAAAAGTAGGCTCATGTTATCTTTACTTTGTTACTGGAGACATTTGGTTGGGACCTGGGAAGGCAAGATGGAGAGAGAGAGGCAAGGGCGGACCTACATATCCAGGGGTGGGGTTGCTTCGTTAGAAAATGCCCATTGAGGGCCCTAATGCCCTTTGGCACAGGCCCCAGTTACGTTTCCCCCATCTCTCTCTCTCTCTCTCTCTCTCTCTCTCTCTCTCTTTCTCCCTCTTACACTTTGCCCCCATTTGATGCAATATACTGCATAAAGTAAAATCATGGAAATTTGCCTATATCAATGGACTTTGAAGAAAAAACTTGAGAGGGAAATCCCATTTAAGAATGCACTGATAGTCCCATCAGCCATTGATTCATTCACTTACGTTTGTTTGATCACGACAAATACAATCTTGTTTCCTTGTGTATACAGAGGACTCTTGATGAATGATGAAAACCATTAATAAGGATAGGACCCACTGCAAATAAAAGACCGAAATGTGATTGCAAGGGTCTAGGTGGGCCAAAGGGATGGATCTTGATGATGGTTGGGCATTAGGCAAGAGGGTTTGGTCATGATGCCACGCAAATTAGGGGATTGTTGATTAGGATCTGAGAATGAGATAAATCAGTGATTGGAAATTCAGATTGTTACTTAACTTACGAAACTAGGTTTTTTTTTTAATCATGCTAACAAGCACATATGTGAGTGGAAGTTGGTATGGCTAGGTGAACCTTTGGAAAGAACTGAGTAGAACTATATGTAATGTTCATATTGTATTCTAGGTGTTTGCTAAAATCCCATGTAATAGTGCTGGATTACTTATCTTTGGTTCTGACACTTAAAATTAATTTAAACATGACGAAATCCATGTACATTGTTGTAGTTGGTGCTAAATTCTAATTATAATGATTTTAAAGGAATTGTAACTAGACCCATACCATTTAAAAACAAATTGGAATCAAAGTGGGGCAGTTTAATGTATAGTATTGGGGGTTTTGGGCGATGTTGGGGGTGGGGAGGTTGTTTTAGATTTGGGGTGGAAGTGCAGTTTGGGGATGGAGGGGTGTCTTGGCCAGTAGATGGGTTCTCAGGTTTGGGTTTTAGGAGCCAGGCAGGTTTGAGGGTTATTTTTTTTTAATTTTGGAGTGCTATATTTAATTGGGTTTTTTTTTAAGAATTGATTGATTTTTTGATTAGTGAAGTAAGCTGTATGGCATTTGAGAGGCGTGAGCATCTATTTAGTGGCTATTTTTGTGGGTTTTAGGTTTGTTGGTGAGTAGTTGGATCTGGTGTATTTTGCATGTATGCTTTTATATGCAATTTGTGGTGTGTGGGTATCTAATTGCATTTTGGGATTTCCTTTATTGCGTATTCAATCACAATGTATTATTTACTGACGGCATCTGGAATTTCATCACCATGTAGTTGTTGTTTCCCCATGTGATTGGATAAGGCTAAGGTGGTGCTGATGATGCTAATGTAAAAACTCAAAATCATATCCAATTAGTTTTCATTTTGTTGTTTGTGATGGTGATGATTAAGTTATACTTACTTTGGAAATTTCGATTCGTTTTCCATTTAGTGGATGACAGTTCATGAAGGCATTTCCCTATCAATGTCTTGCTTGAAATTATAAAGTTTTCCTCATTTTGATTTTCTTTTTCTTCTGAAATTAGCTGCATGTGTTCCATAAATGAAATTCTACAATATCTGCAACCTTTCTTATTGTAGGTCACCAATTATGGACAAGACTTAGTTGTATTGCAGGAATAAACTTCGACCTGAGTATACAAATGGGGTTAGGTCATTTATCAAATTTGCCAATGAACATATGGGAGAGCAAAGTAAGATTTGGTGTCCGTGTTTGAGATGCATGAATGTAGAATTGCATACTTACCCCATCGTCCAAGAACATTTATTGTTTAATGGGATCATGACTTCTTACATGACATGGATACTCCACGGGGAGCCAATGCCAATGAATGTCGGGGGCATACATGACGATAGTTCAGACGATGAGGCGGGAAGTGTTCAAGGTGAAATCTCTGACACGGAAGACAACCCTCGTGATGAGTTGCCTGAACTTCTGGAAGACATATATAGGGGAGTTTTTATGGACAATGATTTGGGGGATCTGGGATAGTGTTGGGCGAGAGAATGTACATAAATTTGAAAAATTATTGAAAGATGCCCAACGTGAGTTATATCCAGGTTGCACAAAGTTTACATTGTTATCATTTGTCATTAAGATGCTGCATATAAAGGTGTTGAATAACTTGAGCAACAAGGCATTCAACAAGGTGATGATGATAATGAAGGATGTTATACCAGAGAGTGAGATGGTTCCAAGTTCCCTTTATGAAGCAAAGAAATTCTTACGTGAACTGGGATTGGGATACAAATCCATTCATGCTTGTAAGAATGATTGTGTGCTTTTTAAGAAAGAAAATGAGAATCTTGAAAATTGTCCGGAATGTGGAGAGTTTCGATATAAGCACAATGATGGCAAGGGTAAAAAAATTCCTGTTAAGGTGTTGCGACACCTCCCAGTGATCCCAAGATTACAGAGATTATTTATGTCAAGGAAGATAGCTACAGATATGCGGTGGCACAAGGAGAAGCTTGTGGATGATGGGGAATTCTCGATCCATCCCGCTGACCGTATAGAGTGGAAGGATTTTGATTAGCAATATCCTGCATTTGCCAAGGAGTCCCGTAATGTTAGGCTAGGGCTGGCTACGGATGGGTTCAACCCCTTTAGTAATATGGGCAACTCCTATAGTATGTGGCCTGTGATACTCATACCTTATAACCTGCCACCATGGAAATGTATGAAAGAACCATTTTGTATGATGTCGTTGCTTATTCCTGGACCGCATGCACCTGGAAAAAAGATCAATGTTTACATGCAGCCGTTAATAGATGAGTTAAAAGAGCTTTGGGAAGATGGTGTATTAACTTATGATGCATCTAAAAGAGAGACTTTCCGAATGCATGCGGCTGTTATGTGGACCATAAACGACTTTCCAGCATATGGTAACTTGTTGGGATGAAGCACTAAAGGTTATTTGGCATGCCCTGTTTGTAACAATGATCCATTATCACAGAGGTTGAAAAGTAAGATAGGGTACACGAGCACTCGTCGTTACTTACCTGAGAACCACACATGGCGAAGGAGTAAGCTTTTTAATGGTAAGTCAGAGAATCGAACGAAGCCGGTGGAATTGTCAGGGGAACAGATACTAGAGCAATTGGATTGCTTGACGAATGTCAAGTTTGGGAAGCACCCACTCAATAAGAAAAAAAAGCGCAACCCGGAGGAATTGAATTAGACAAAGAAAATCATTTTCTTTGAACTACCTTACTGGAAGAAACTGAAACTCCAACACAATATTGATGTCATGCACGTGGAAAAACTATATGTGACAACACTCTTGGAATAGTGATGGGCATAGAAGGGAAAAATAAGGACATGGAAAAAGCTCGTATGGATTTGGAGGGTATGAAAATTAGAAAAGAATTACACCTAGCAAGCGTGCTGATGGGTCCTATGAAAAACCCCCTGCGATTTGCACATTGTCCCTAAAGGAAAGAGAAACTTTCTATGATTTCTTGAAATCAGTCAGATTTCCTGATGGTTATGCAACAAACATTTCGCGGTGTGTAAGCACCAAGGATGGTAAGTTATTAGGATTGAAAAGCCATGACTACCATGTTATCTTACAAAGACTTCTACCGATCGGAGTACGTGGGCACCTTCCTAAGGATATCTGTACCACATTGTTTGAGCTGGGCAATTTCTTTGAGCAACTTTGTTCAAAGAGATTAAGATTGAAGGACTTGGAAAAATTACAGGACCAAATTGTTTTGATACTTTACAAGATGGAAAAAATTTTTCCACCAGCATTTTGTGATGTTATGGTCCATCTAGCCATTCACTTGCCTCGTGAGGCCATGCTTGCCGGGCCAGTGCAATACCGATGGATGTACCCTATTGAAAGGTAGTAACAACCAACTTTCATTTAAATTAAAAGTTATACTTTGCTATAGTTGCATGCTAACAAATATATATATATTTTAAGGCAACTTGGAAGTTTAAAATTGTTTGTTCGAAATCGAGCTCACCCTGAAGGTTCGATTGTTGAGGCTTACATTGAAAAGGAATGCCTTACTTTCTGTTCAATGTATCTACAAGGGGTAGAAACTGTATTCAATCGGGATGAACGAAATGATGA
Organism: Sextonia rubra; assembly: GCA_037013555.1. Taxonomy (NCBI): domain Eukaryota; kingdom Viridiplantae; phylum Streptophyta; class Magnoliopsida; order Laurales; family Lauraceae; genus Sextonia; species Sextonia rubra. The sequence goes on from JASUAD010000023.1 coordinate 14,566,683, forward strand.
TGGTGTTGAAGGTGGGCCAGGGCTTAGGGGTATTCTCACAAAATGTTCGTCCTTTCGGTCAAATAAAAAATGCACATGCGGTGTCGCAGAAGGAACGTGATATGGCTCAGTGGTTTATATTGTATAACAGCCGAGAGGTGGCACCATATCTAGAGTATGTGATCATATATTACACATGAGTATTGCATGTAATCGATTGTGTTGATGCTTATAACTTATTACTAACCAATGACATCTTTTCTAATTAGGGAGCACAAGAACCTATTAATGATGCAAAGTAGTTGTGATATTGACCAGCGACAGCAACGAGAATTTCCGATGTGGTTTCAAAAATGCGTAAGATATACATAGTTACCTCACGTATACACAATTTAAACATAATCCATTCATTGTGATATGATTCTCTTTATACATTTTGGTCATGCAGATGAATGAATTGAGAAGTCAACAATTAGCAGAAGCTACAAATGAACTTTGGTCATTGGCAAATGGTCCAAATCAATTAATGAAGTTCTACTTAGGGTGCATGTGTAATGGGGTCCGATTTCACACTAAAGATCGTGACAACCGACGTAAAAGTCAGAACAGTGGGCTGGTGATAAACGGGGATCATGAGGGGAAAGCTACTGAGTTTTATGGCTACTTGTGTAAAGTGTGGGAAATGGCTTATATTTTTGGGTATCGAGTTGTTTTGTTCCAATGCGAGTGGTTTAACCTTGGCAGTGGGCGAACTGTACAAACTGATGCACATTTTACATCAATCGATGTAAGAGGTCGGTGGTATCAGAATGACCCCTTTGTACTACCTAGTCAAGTGCAACAAATCTTTTATGTGAATGACCCCAAATTAGGCCCACATTGGCAAATTGTTCAGCGGATTCAACATCGAGGAATATGGGATATATCAGAGTTAAATGATGTAGAATCCAGTGATGATGGACCATTTGTTCAAGAGGATGTGTTCCAGCAGGAAAAAATAACTGATGTGGTCCCGATTGTCATTGAAGATCCAGATAGGATGGATCAGCCACGGTATGATAGGTCTGATCTTGATCCAGAGATTATTACAAGTGCAGTACTCACAAAGGAAAACAGTCAAGAAGATATGATGGTTGATGATGACTTTATCTGCAATGATGAAGATGAGACATTAGAGGAGTATTGTGATGAAGTGGAAAAGGATTTACATAGTATAGATGACTCTGATGCATATTCTGATTTTTAATTAATGTTGATTTGTATAAGAATTAGTATTTTGTAATCAAAGCTAAGATCATTCTTATTTTGTTTTACCTTTTCTTTTTAACACATGGATGTTGGTAATATTATGTAACAATTCACCATATAATGAATTGTCCTTATATAGTGGTAATCTAACTAAGTTATTATGTTTTTAAATAATTTTATTTTAGCAGGTCACACACATGGCACCTTCTTCTCGACTTCGCCCTCGATCTACACTGGTATCTGTATCACTATCTACTGACCTCGCTTTGCCATTAGCTGATGTGAGTGCATCACCATGTATACCAACACCTAGTTCTCATACGGATTGCAGTAGTGTTGGTAAGATATCAAATCTAATCATGTAAGCTTCATGTTTTAGTGCATATATTGTTGGTACTAACTAGGTTTTATGTGAAATTTGTAGGTTCTACATCTCGACGGGGGCGAGGCCCAACCAAAGGGTTTCGCTCAGAGAGTGCAAGGTCCAAGATGGGGGGTGAACTATTGGTTCAGTTCAAGGATAATGCCCCAATAGGGATAAATGCCTCTGACTTTGTGAGTGAGATTGGGTTACAGGTTAGGAACTTCGCCCCAGTTAGGGGCGTGCAAAGATGGAAAGAAGTTCCAGCTGATGTTAGACAAGTTATCAAGGCTCGCGTATTTGTAAGTCTAAACTTGACAACTGTATGATGTATAAAGGGTCTCTAAATAATTATATTAATCTAAATTTCAGACAAAGTATGAGGTCGTGGATTACAACAGTAATGAAGATGTTCGGGTAGCTGTTGAGCGTAAGTTTCAAGCTAGATACAGGGATTGGTGTAATTGGATGCACACTCATTACAAGAACTGTTTGAAGAAGGAGATTGATCCAAAGACTGTACCCTTTTCAGGCATTGACAAGGATGATTGGGTTTGGGTGATAAAAAATGTCTATGAAGATGTGAAATTTCTGGTAACAAGCTATGTTTTTAATCCTTACTTCTGATATGTTCTGTTTCTATTTAGTCAACACGTACAATAACAAAAACTTTCAACTCAATTGTTATTCCTTGTATACAGGATCGCTCTAAGAAGAATACAGAAAGTCGGAAGAGTTTACCTTACAATCATTGCATGGGTTCTAAGTCTTTCAAAGCTGCAATGTATGCTTTGGTGAATTGTTTTAACTTATAGTTTATTAGATTTGTGGCTGTGCAATTTTGATTTTGTTACCACCTATCATGAAATCTTAATTATGTACTAACATTGGAATTTATGTAAGTAGGCAAACCTTGAGACTGGAGAGGAGCCCCACATCGTTGATTTTTATAAGGAGCTGCACTGCAATAAAAAGAAAGAGATGTGGATGGATCCAAAATGTCAGGAAATATATGTAAGTACAGCGTTACTCGAGGCCTAACAGGCAAAGTTGGGTTTTGATTTTGTTTTGCTTAACTTAAGTATTTAACTGTAATATGATTTAACTTATTTCCACTCGTAGGAAAAACTTGTAATAGAGCGGGAGAAATGTACAGAGGAGGGTGCACTGCAATTGACTCAAGAGCAAATAGCAGTCAATGTCCTTGGTAGCTGATCCGGATACTTGAAAGGGTTTGGAAACGGGCCAAAGCCCATGTCTATGGCTAGGAGCACCAAGTCCATCTCAAAGGATGCTGAGCGCGAGGCATTGCAGGCTACGCTGGAGAGATTGCAAAATGAAAATGCAACTCGATCTCAATAGATGGAGCAGATGAAGAATAATCAAATAGCCATGTAGCGACAAATGGAGGAGATGATGTGGTTGGTGGCAAGAGTGACGGGATCAGACATGGTGATAGAAAAATGAGTGATTACTTCTTGGTTAGTGTCCCTAATTTCTTCTCTGATTGAATTGAACTGCATTCAATAACTTTAAACCATTTATCTAAGTGCTTTCATAGCAATTTCACACTAATATGTAGCATGCTTGGTAGAAGACACACCAATAATAAGCATGATTAGTTTATCATTATTTTTGCATGATTTACACTCAAAATTAGGAAAAAGAAGTATTGGACTACACCATATCTGACCGAAAGAGTACAGAATATTTTAGTTATATTGTTTACGGTTTGGGCAATGTTTAAGTCTTGTGTTCTTCATTCTTTTCTTTCTTTGTTTTGCTCTTGAAGAGTAGTTTGTCTAATTTGAGAGCATGAAGAGAACTGTGTTTATAAGCTTGTCATGATCAAAGAAAGAAATTGAAAACATTGTACATGTATTTAAATAGCTGACCTGCATAAAATTCAAATAGCTGACCTGCATAAAATTCAACGTTTGGTTAATAAACACCAAAACTAGAAACAAGAGGGAAATAACAGTAACAAGATCACTATCACAACCTGTTCTTCCTTAGTCTATTGGTGACCTGGGCCCACAAAATCAAATCTATCATAACTCTTCCAGAAGCATTCATCTTGAGACTAGACAAAGATTGCGAAGATCATAAGGTCTAGAAGATGTAAGGATGAGGGAGAATTCTTGGTTTTATTCAGAAGAAAAAATGATAGTGAGATTATTGCAAAAGCATAAGAGCCACAACTATGGCGGTGGGCACGGCTATAATACCATGTCAGGTTTCAAATGAAAGAATACATTGCATAAATGAGGTTGTGATGGAAGACCACTAATAGAGATTCCTTCAAGTTTGTATAGAGCCCAATCCGTGCATACATTCCTTCTACTGCCACCTAGTGCACAATATGTATCAAGCAGAGTTTCTCCGAAAATTAGAAATTTTAGATTCTTGAGAGTGTTAGTGCTGAGCTACACTAATATTACAGTTTTGCCAATTTCAATAGCTAACTTGAAGCACATAAGATATCTTGATCTTTCTTACACTTTGATTAGCTACTTACCTGAACCCTTTAACACCCTTCAAAACTTGCAAACTCTCTTACTTGAATGTTGTGAGAACCTTCTAAAATTACCAGAAAGGCTGAACGAGATCAGCAGCCTCAGACATATCAACATCAACAAATGCAATCTACTGTCTCATATCCCTATGCAATTTGGGAAATTAACTTGCCTTCAAACACTGACTGATTTCATTGTGGGAAAGACTAGGGGATCTCACATAGGAGAGTTACAAGGCTTGGACCTAAGAGGAGAACTAGATATGAGACGACTTGAAAATGTAAGTGCTGAAATAGATGCTGGGCATGCCAACTTGGCTTACAAGGGGAACCTTCAGTCCTTGCAGTTATCTTGGAAGGAAAAAGACAGAGCTGACTTAGTAAGAAATGATGAGGAGGTTTTAGCAGCCCTTCAACCCCATGAAAATCTGAAAATGTTTCAATTAAGAGGCTATTGTTGTGTTGAAATCCCTTGTTGGATGAAAAGTTCTTCCATCCCAAATCTTGTTGAAATCTCAATAGTCAAATGTAGAAATATCAAGCGTCTCCCAGATCTTGGGAAACTACCATTCCTCAAGGTTCTTTTCATCGAAGGAATGGATGCTTTGAAGAACATTAACAATGAATTCTATGGTGATGACATGTCGAGAATTCCATTTCCATCATTGAAAGAATTCACATTAGAAGAATTGCCTAATTTGGAAGAATGGCTGAGCTGGGACAAAAAGGAACTATTCCCTTGTCTTGCCAATTTGATCATCAGAAAATGCCCAAAGGTGAGGACCATGCCACACATTCCATCCCTCCAAAAAATGGTATTAAAGGAAAGCAATGAGTTGTTGTTAAGTTCCGTTGAGAACTTCACTTCACTTTCATCACTACACATTGGTGGATTCCTGGAGATGATATCCCTACCTCAAGGAATGCTGCAAAACCTCAAGCTTCTCCAATCTTTCAAACTTAAAGACTGTCCCAAACTCAGCTCTTTGCCAATGGAACTTGAAAACCAACTCCTCACCTCTAAAACCATTTGGAATTGTCCTAGTCTAACATCTGTCACAGAGGGTTCAAAGCTTGAACACTCTTCAGTTGTTGAGAATCGAAAGGTGTGCAAATTTTTCAAAAAAAGAAAAAGAATGTAAAGGTGTCCTAATCTTTTGTTCCTGTCTAGAGGTATTTTAATTTAAACAGGCCTTTCAAGCTTCGACCTTTCTTTCAAGAGGAGCACAAAAGATTGATGATGAGGTAAAAACATCTGTTCAAATTTGATATTCATGGGCATTTTCATGATTTAATATCTTCATTAAGACATTATGAACCATAAAATAGCTTGTCCCATTTTCATTACTCTTCAGTTGTTAAGAAAATTACTGACTTTCTATTTACAGATTAATCATTGCATGGACATGAAAAGCTCTTCAATGGAGTGTTACAATATTACTCCAGAACACCATACCTTCATACTTCATGCTAACATTACCCTTCTTGCCATTTTTTTTTTATCAAACCTATACAGGAAGGTATGATTTTATACAAGTACGTTGATGAGAAAGAAAATTGTACATTGGGGATTGCATAGTGATGCCTTTTTTTGTTATGACCCCTATACAGTAAGGTATGATACACAAGTACGTTAATGAGAAAGACAATTGTACACTGGGGATTGCATAGTGATGTCATATCGTTCAAACATGAACAATGGGTGTTTTAAATTGATGCAATGTTAGCCTCTGTATGAAAAATAGAGGGAAAAATACGTAAACAAACATTAAGCTGTTGGCTTTTGTGAAGAGATAACCTCCTGAAATGGAAATTTTAAATAACCAACAATGTAGTGTGAAGCTAAAAAAAGTTTTGCAATAGAAAGCCCACAGGAAGGAAACTTCATCTCAATAGGAAAGTGGCTCATGATTTTGAAAGGTCCAGATTATGATCAGGCCAGCAAACATGCTTGCATGCTGGTATGCAAGATAGAATCCAAAAAAACCTTTTAGGAAGTGTAGCCTTGCGGGAGGTCTATATGTATTTAACAGTATAAACTAAAATTAGATGTTTTTATACATGCTTGCCTTATTTGCATGCTATTATTTTTATAGGCTTTTATTTTGTCTCACTTACTCTGCCTTTAATTTCCACGTTTAATTCCTAACATTTTTTTTTTTGCCACAGATTGGGACTACAGGCTTTTATTTTATTGAAGATCATTTTGTTTCTCAGAAAAATATTGTACTTACACCATTTTGAATGCCACATTTTTACGTGAATTAGTAATGACAATGTGGCTAAATTTGTTGGTTGGATTTGATAGTTATATGTTTTATACTATGTTGAATGAGCAGGTTTTGTACATTTTATCTTAGTTAAATGAGTAAAATTTATTGTACATTTTATTATAGTTGAATGGGCAGGTTTTATTATACATTTTATTTGAGTTGAATGGACAAGTTTTACTGTACATTTTATTTGAGTTCATGAATGGGCATGTTTTACTGTACATTTTATTTTTGTTAAATGGACAGGTGTTTTTGTATATTTTATTTTAGTTGAATGGGCAGGTTTTATTATATTCAAGATACAAGAGGCTTTTGAGGTGGCAGGCAATGATTTATCAAATTAATATATTTGTTTTAGTGATGAATTTTATTTGTCGCCTAACAAGAATAAATATTTTTTGGTATATTATCTCTGACATAAATAATTTGTCGCCTAAGAGAATTTGTGGTAAGGTTTAATATGGGCGACAAAACTAATTTATAGCCCAGTGTCTACAAACTATGTGCGACGAAACTAATTTGTCGCCTATTCTATCTCATGGCAATTTATACACTATTTAACGACGATATAATTTTGTCCAAAAAACAATTCAGCGACGACTTCATTTTGCCGCCAAAATTTCATTTCACCATTTTTTATCAGTTCTTTCATGACAACTTAGACACATTTGGCGACAAAACGTTTGTTTTTACCGACGATATTATTTGTTGCAGAAAATTGATATTTGGCGTTGCATAAGTGTATTCGTCGGTAAAACTATTCATTGGCGCTTAATAGGCGATGTTATGGCAGCGAATTTAACGTCGTTGCAGAATTCATTTGGCGACGAGTTTGTGAGTTTTTGCGACAAATCTTTGCGTCGCAAAAAATGATTTTTGTTGTAGTGAACCTTTTTCTGTTTTCCTGCATCCAACAACTCTGTATCCAACAACTCTTGCATTTCTTATTTCACATTAGGTGGTACATGAGGACACTTTGCTACTTGGCCTTGCCTATGAGCCAAGTGTTGCTTCAATCTAGTTATCCTTCCATTTATGATTTTTTGGCAATAATTACATTTAATCTTATGTTTACTTCTAGCTTCTTCACAATGGTTCCATGCCGGATCAATGTCACGCACCATTTTAATCTCGCTTCTTCAAAACAAAAAAACACATTGGCACAATTTATAACATTTAAACTAAAATCCAAAATATAATAAAAATAAAGAAATTAATACATTCATATAAAAATAATTGGAATCTCAAAAGGGTACATTTTAAATGATACATTAATTATTTAATTTTTCTAATTCCATGTTCTAACAATCCAAAAATAAATTCAGAAATATAAAAAATATTGACATGTTACATATTCACATAAATGATGAGACAACCATAAAAAAAAATTAGCATATGTAAAGTATACAATGATTATATAAAATTAGGAAATCATACTTATAGTGAAAATCTAAATATATAATAGTTTAATCTAAAATTAAAAAAATCAAAAAATAAATTAAAAAAATATAAAACTAATTACATTAAAGAACAATAAAAAAAAGTAATCCTACATGAAGTTTACAAAGATTATGCTTACTTTAAAAAAATTATAGCGAAATCCTCAAAATATTCGTTTTAAATTTAAATTATTATTTCATACAAGAAAATAAAATTTGAAAATATAAAACTATTTGCATAATGTTTTGAAAAAATGAAAACTTACCATATTCATATCATACATGAAGTATGCAACAAAATAACAAATTTGTGATTAAATCCTCAAAAAATCTTATTTTAATATTAAAATATTTAAAAATCCGAAAAAAATAAACATAAAATGTCTACATCTTGTAGATCTATGTTTTCTACTACTAAATCTATCAAACTTGCTTCATAAAATCATGTTTTTACATACTAATAAAATTAAAAATAATATTTAACATTAAAAGACTCTAAATCTTAATAAAGGTTAAAATCTTAATATTTTAAAAAACCACATAATAGACCCACACTCATAAATCACAATATGTAAATCCATAACATAATATAAGTGGAATCATCATCATGGATCACTTTAAGCTCCTACTAAACAAATATTTAAAAAAAATAAAAGAAATTTAATATAGTTACCTTATAAATGTATTTTCTTTACTTCTATAAGCAAAATCCACAAAAAAAAAAAAAAAGATTTTGTGATGCTTTTGGAAGCTAATGGAGGAGGAGCAGCAAGATGGCCGTCTTTGGGTAAAGGAGGATGAGTAGAGGGGGAGAAAGATGGAAAAAATTAAGGTTACAGGGTTTTTATATAATATCGGCTGATATTTTCAAAATATCGGCCGATATATCGGTTCTGCCGATATTTTGAAAACTCAGCCGATATATAGCGATATTTTGGCGATATTCTGCCGTGATGATACCGAGACCGATACACAGTAAAATATCGGCTCGGTACCGGCCAATACCGGTACGTATCGACCGATACGAACCAGTATCGACCAATTTTTTTATCCTTGATTGCAACACTAGCGAAATGAACAATTATGTATTGGATAACTTAAAACTACATCATCATGCACAGTTAGAAATATTAGACAACTAGCTTAGGGTTGGCTAGTAAACAACCTTGATTCAAAGTAGTAACTTGACTTGCATTGCATATTGCTTCCAGTTATTGTCTTCTATGCTTTTATTCTTGTTTGACTTGTAATTGTTTGCTTTAAATTATATGACAAGACTTGAGCTTAGTGATTTTTTTTTTGTGATGCACACACTGTATTGCTTACTGATGATATGACATGTACTGTACTGCCTGACCAACTGACTGACTTTGATAGACGTGCATCATATGACATGACTGATCCTATCCGTCTGGCTCTACTCAGGCTCAGCCTTAAGATACCCAACAGGGTTGACTTTGGCATACACTGTTTGTTGGCTCTGCAGAGTGCTCCTGTCCGGGGATTCCGGACCCCGGGAACCAGAGACCCATTCGTATACTGGACCGGTCGATGGTGCTCTCGTCCTGACTGCTCTCAATAGGGAGTATATGGCAAATGTAGTAGCTACTTAGCCAGTTTATCTATTTCATGATTCTGAAAGCATGCTTATTGTTATATACAATCTGCTTAGTATACGAATATGATCTCTATGCATGGTTAATTATTAATTGATAACTGTTTTGCTAGATACAATGCGTGTTAACTTATTGCTGCTTATGCTTTGCTAAGTCGTCGTACTCATTAGTTGTTCTTGGTGTTGCAAGTTCAGATCCCTCTACCGACCCCTTGTCGGTCGGCCAGACTCCAAGAGAGGTCCGGAAGACCCCATCAGGGTTAGAGGCGTGGATTTGATCCCTCCCTTGGAGAGTGGTCTTGCATGGCGTTAGTTCTCATTTTGTGCATTTGGGGCCTGCATTAACTTCTGTACTAGGGTCTTGGGTCATACCTTGTATTTTGAGACGGGTTCCCCATTTTGTTGTACATTTTGTAATTAATATAATCTTTTGCAGTTATTATTCCTTTTTGTATATCCTCCGGTTGTGCGATGATACTTACAGATTCCGCGTACACATTGCTTGCTCGTGTGGATATCCCTTGTGTGTGTACACTTGGGCCAGGTCTAAGTATGCGTGTATGGCAGTACGTGTGTCACTGCTTAGGTTTTTGCTAACTCTCGATTTTTGGGCTCAGGTTGTGACAACGTGGTTACATCTTTGTAACTCAACTTTTTAATAATCCTATTCTAAGGAAACAAACAGACCTAACAATTTTGTACATCTATCTTCTCTTCAAGAATATTCTGGCCATATATAAAAACTAAAAGAAAGATGGCATGATATATTTCTTTGGCACTCAGCAAAGGTGAAGGGACCCATGAGAGACACTAACCATGGGGAACAATGCCCGCTTTCGCAAAAAGAGGAACATAGAAACCTAACCTTGCATGTTTGAGAAGCGGGCTACCCAACCAGTTGGCAACTCCTTTTATGAAAACTAAGTCCAATTGAAAGTTATAGCCATCGGAAGTTGAGCAGTGCATGAGAAAATTAAGACACTGTGATGAATTTAATACTATTTTATTGGCTTCTTTTCATTAACACAAAGAAGAGTCTTTATACGTAGTGAAAAATGTAAATGATGAAGTTTCACATTGAAAAAGGGCTTTTTTTCGGTTACCCAAAAACAGCAAGCCTATTGTTTGTAGGGTAGGGTAAAGTAGAATAGAGTAAGCCCGAAACCAATAAAGAATAATAAATAATGGGGTTATGATGATTTTTTATTTTTAGTTATTTGATGTGGAATCTTTTTTACTTTTTGTATAAAAAGTAAATAGTTTTTTTTTTGTAATTTAGTAATGTCTTTTTATTTAAAAAAATAGAAAAAACTTAAATTTTAAAAATTTTACCCTATTTTATTCTACCTCACCAACAAACTGCTTCATCTTTGAGGTCGTTTGTTAATTTTACATGTCATGTGAAAATGCTTTACATAGGCAATTGATTGACATTTCAAATGCATTCAATCGTTTGTCATTTTCACACCTCTTCATATATGAATTAGAAGTAATCCAACAGTTCACCATTTATCATAATATTTTTGCCACTTTTCATGATTTCTCACAAATATCTTAAAATATAGAAAGAAAAGGACTTAATCTCCAACCCAAAAAAAGCATTCTAAAGAGTTTGAACAGTTCAAATTGTCAAGATGTGGCCCATAAAATTAAGAATTTCAAATTTTTATTGTTAGATCTTTTTACAAATATCTCAAACTTTATTATGATCCAACGGCTGAAATTTGATTTCATAGTCATTTTTAGTCTTTACAAGAGTTTCAACAGCTCTGATTTACATTAAAGTGCCCACACGAGTCAAAAAATTAAGAAAGGTGGACCGACTTCAATCACGTGTTCAATCACATCTAATGGTCTGAACAGTTTTGAAAATATCTCAAGTTTTATGATGTTCCAACGACTGAAAATTGCTGTGTGAACAATTTTTGTCCTTTAGAAGAGTTTGGATGGTTCAGATTGATATTTTGGTACCCACAAAATTAAAAAAATGTAAAAAGGCGGACTGCCATACATGAGCACTATTCACCTGCCTAGTAAGAGTAGCATATGTAATGGATGATTGCCTGTTAAGGTGTGAAAATTCTCAGCTGATTTTCAAGTCATTCTCACACCATTTTACACACCTTTAGGGTAAATAAGTGAAGATAAATGTAATAAAGCATAACCTTTATACACGTGCCTAAATCACCAAAAACAAAATACTCCTTCGTAATAACAGTTAGACCAGAGTCTTTTATCAAAACAGCTATCAGCTCAACCGTTCCATGTGGCATCTCTTTGATGTCCCGAGTGCGGGCCAGAACCTATGATGCTGACTTTGAGCGTGGGCCAGAACCAGCGCCGGAGCCTATGATGCAAAACCGTGCGCCTGGACTTCTGACATTTTTCTTTCTCAGTGCACTGAACCTGCCGGTCTAATATCTCTCATCTGACAGTGCAGCCTATTTTACACCAGAATATTGTTATGGCCTGTGTATGAAACCCCACATTTTTCTGACCTTTTGTTTTCTTGAAAGACAATCAAAACTTGGAAACTTCAAACGAATACAACATGTCCTGTCACAGCTTTCACATCTCTCTCCTAACTTCACGTTTCCTGGGATACTTTTTCTCCTTGGTATGCTTTCACCTCCATTAAGCGGTAACAGGCATAGAAAAGGAAAACACTAAAAATCCCCTGCCGAGGAAGAAACCAGAAACAATACACAGTTAATAAAATCGTCATCCGACAGAGGAACAAGCGTCCAGTTTGCTTCTGGTCTTCGTTCTAGAAGCATAGAGCTTCATCGGACGTGAACAGGAGGTATCATAACAGGTACTTTTGTACAGGTAAGTGGGTCCCATATAACGTGGCCAGTTCTAAGATGAACGGCTCGATAGACAAGACTCACTCCATAATTTACAAGTGTGCAGATCCATGGCCACTGGCGTCGTGAAATTTGCATTCGATTCATTTTCTTGCATGTCAAAATGAGATCTGATGTAACCCAAAAGAAATTATGACAACTCCTTTTCCTGATCATTGGTTCTTCATCAATGGCTCTAGTCTTTTTCAATTTAATGCAATGTGGGCGGTTTTCCTTCTATTCAAAAGCAGTTTGAAAATGTAGTTTAGCAGGTCAGTACGCTTTAATTTTATTTTATTTTAACAGAGGACACGACAAAGTATGACGCGTAAGAACAAAATGAAGCAGGACAATTTAGCCCACAGCGCCCAGAAAAAAACATAAAAAAGGAAATTCAAGGGGTGAGATACTCTAAGCCATTCAGAGAATTGCTCATCTCAATTATTAAAGAAGGGTTCATGGTTAGGCATCTCCTAACATAAATACCGATGATGATGGTCGTCTCTTACAATAAAAGATGATAAAATTTGGATTAGTGAAAGGATTATAGGTCACAAACGTTGATAAAATGGCTAGAAATATATATATATATAACAAAAAGGGCTGTTAGTAAATATTATTTCATTTGGTGAGGCAAATGAACCTCTCCATACATGCCATGTCTTTCTCTTATTATGATTATCGTGTTGCATAACTAGATAGTGTCACACCTCCAAAATTGGGCCAGATTCAAACCCTGTTCCAGGGGTGCGAGAATTGAGGCAAATTAAAAATTTTCTTACATAAACAATACGAGCCTCAATTGGGGGTGAATCAAAGTCATTCGTGAAGTTATGCTTGGTGAGCAAGTAACCATAATCACACGCGGAACTGAAATCTATAATTTGCGCAGCTGAGTATCATATACCAACCATATAATAAATCTCAACAATAATAAATCCAAGGTCAAGTACTTTGAAGCATAATAATTAAAATTGTCATTCCAAGACAAATAAATTTAATGAATAAATTAATGGCCCCAAACATAGCCTTATTACATAATCTAATATTTTGATCTCAGCACCAATATTAAGACACTTCAGACGATATCATTGGCGTTCCACTTAGCAACTCTGCCATCTGGAGAAATCTCCTGCGCCGTCTAACCTTCCGGTTCATCACCGATAATGAAAGCTAGATACTAAAAGTAGTAGGTCAGATTGACGTAATCTGGCAAGAGGGTAAACTACAAGCAATGATGTTAATCAATTGAATTAAAATATATTTTACAATTTGCTCCAAACACACCGAATGCAAACCCAATTACACGAATTCACAAAAAGGGGTATTCCCACCAATACAATATACCAAAAACATGTACTTTTGCAGATATAATATATAAAAACAGGTATTCCCGCGGTTACAATATATAAAAATGGGTATTCCAACGGATACAATATATAAAAACGAGTATTCCCACTAGATATTACGAATGGCACCGCTGTGTACTATATCCCATAGTACACATTGTTCTGATAGTATACAATCACCTCTAACTGCAGTTAGTTAAATATATATATATATATATTTACAGGCTATATGCAAATGTAAAATGAATCATGCAATGAAATCCTTAATTCACAAATCCAACTCATTATTAATTTAAGTGCTTAGATTACTTAATTTAAAAGTGTATAATGATCATGTGTCATTTTAATTTTTCTGAAGGTAAGTACTAATCCACCTAATGGTTATAGTTAATTAAAAATGCACATGGGGACGAGCTTTTCTTCAAAATAATAATGAGAGTCCACGATGCCAATATCCTACTTTTAGTGTCTGTATTGTGGTGTATCCTGGATCTCATGTTTCCATTTTGAATCCGATTTAACCCTCATGTGACATTCAACCAGCTTTTTTCAAAACAAAACACATATAATCCAATTATGTAAATTTAGGATATTTTACAAATTAGGTAAAAGTATCCAGATTTTTAATCCAAACTAAATCAAATTCTGATTAAAGGGAGAAGGAACAATTAGGTTCTTAATCTTCATTGTTGTGTATAAAAACACCTAATTATATTAAATAAAATAAAAGATCTAAATCTCGGATTCAGATTTGAAATCTAAATTCAAATTAAAATCCAAGTTAGAATTCTAAATACATTCTAATTAAGATTCAATCATCCTCAATTACATCTTAATTAAATTCTAATCGAACTAAATAAAATATTAATCACAAGTAATTAAATCCCAATTAAAGTTATAAACAGACCTAATCAAAATTCTAATAATACCTAATTAAGAAATAATTAATTCTAATCAAGTTATCATTAAACCTTAAACAATATCCTAATCCATTTATAATTAATAAACTAGACCCTAATTAATATTTTAATCAAATTGGGCCCATCAAAAATTAGCCCAACCGGCAGCCTAGCCCAGCCTAATGGGGCTAGCCCAGTCGCAACCCGTACGGTTGGGCCCAGCAGCAATTGCCAAGCCCAACCTAGTTGGCCAGGCAGCGGCGACTATCTTTTTTTTTTATAATATTTCTTTTATATGCAAATCTTTATTTCAATTAAAATCAAATCCTTATTTTTAATCCATAATCAAGACATTAAACCAATCGAATCAATCATATGTGAAACATGCCATTCAACAAAACAACTAAAAAGGCATTGTTTAAAGTTATCCACTTGTTTGGATTTCAATATCAAAAGCAGATTTGAAGATCAAACCTTGATTTTCTTGAAGAACTGTTAGGGCTTAGTTGCAGAGGAAAGAAAGATGACGAACGAATTTGGCAACAAAGACGATCGAAAACCTTTACAGTTATATTATGTAAAGGTTTTTCAAAATTACAAAGAAAGGTTTCTTGCTTTTTAATAAGTTTTATAAAATTTTAGAAAGAATTTTTGGCTTCAAATGGTCAAATAATTCAGGTGCAAGGCCCAAAGAATGTTTAATCAGCCCATCTCCAATGGGCCATGTACAAACCTACTATGCATGCTATGTGAAACGAGTTCTTTTGCTACTTGCATGAGAAGCAGTCATACGTTTCATTTTGAGAATCCGCAGCAACAGAGTGGCACTTCGAGTTCCGTGACTGCAATGAGATCTGACTGTTCTATCATCTATGTGTGGCCCACAACTTTGGAACTGTCTGCAAAAAGCAGACACCTGATCATACGCAAAGCATGGTCTCAGTTTTCATATTCTATCGGACCACAATCCCTTATACAGTATGAACTTAGCTAATTCTCTGAAATGCAACAGCTGACGGAGTTCATGGGCCACGTTTCGTTCAGGGTACCAAACTACTTCACCATCTATTCATCCGAAAGAATTCAATTTCATTGGATATTTTCAAATATCCAATCTAATCATTATATAATTTATGGTCAAATGGAAAATTTTCTATTGTCCATTGTGAACTAAAATTTGTGTAGATGACCAAGTTCGCTTATACCACCCACCGAAGGCTAGTGGGCCTCACAAAGCGTTCTCATACTAGGACAGTGTCTTCGCTTGCAAAGCACCAAGAGTTAAGTTCTTGACTCTGTTCTATTTGATGTTTGCCATGTGTTCCACATTGAAAGAGAACGTACATTGACAACAGTAACTTTTCTTGTAAGACCAAATATAGATTTGGGCGGTCGAGCGTAGAAAAGGAAAACTTTCTCGATGATCGCAACCGTCCAATGTGAGAGAGGTCGGTCGGTCAATGGATGATTCGGTCTTAGTCAGAGAATACAGCTCTTTTTCAGTAACACAGCAAGCAATCACTTGTCAAGTTGGCGTCGAGTCTTCTGGTTAAAGGTCTTATTTCTTCTTTTTTGGAGAGCGATAGAGTAGGGAGGAAGAGAAAGAGGGAGGGGTCAGAGATTAGCTAGCGATCATCACTAGGAGAGGGAGGTGGAGAAGGGAATGAGAGAGGAGAGGAAGTGAGTGGAGAGAGAAGGAGGCAATTTGGGTAATTTTATCTCATTTTTAATTAAAAAAAATGGAAGTTGAGTGTAATGAGATGTTTTTAGTGTTCATTTAGCACATTCCTTTCCTTGTAGTGTTAGATCTTATTAAGGGTGAGAGTAGCTCTAGCAATGGAGAAGAAATTGTGAATTTCGTGTCTCTTGTGAATCCATGGTTGTAAATAATGAAATAAGGACATCTAATAAAATACCATTTAAGGGGACATTTTTTGGGAAAACTACATGAAGAAGTATATACAATTGAAAATACTAATTGATGATTAGAATAAATAATAAATAAATAAAAGTGAAAATAAGAAATTGAATTAAGAAAGAAAGAGAAAATGGGTAAGGGCCGTAAGGCACACCAATTATGATGCTTTCATAAAGATCGCAATTTTCCAAATGCAGATGATTTTGATGAGATTATGTTCCAAGGATACAATGCCCAACTTTGATTTAAAGTATACACACAAGAATCAGAAATATAAATTTATCAAAAATGCAAATTTTCTTGTAAAAAATGATTTAAGAAGGAAACTCTATCATAGTTGTATTTTTGAATGCTATATAAAGAACTTGAAAAGGGCCTTAATTTATAGTGTTGGAAGCAACTGTTTGAAAATGGGTCACATTCACTCATGAATGACCCAAAAGACACATCTCATGTGAAGGCCATAAAAATGTTTTAAAAAATTTAAATTTGAAATATTTTGAAAAGTCACACTGAAGTGCTTCTTGAGATTTTTCCTTTAAATTGATAGTTTTTAGAAAATAACCAAAAATATTGATATAATAATTTCAATTTTGAAAAAAGAAATCACTGTTTCATGGTCAATTTTGGGTAGATAGATTGGATTGACCTTATCAAGCAGTAGGGTTGAAAGAAGTTGAATAGATGGGCCCGGCGTGCACCGTAGACTTTGGCAGACATAACTTTTGGTTCCACACTGGATTTTCTATTATGAAGTTTTCTAAGTGGATTGATATGGAGAAATAAACCCCATTTAGCATCTTGAGATTTCTATGTCTAGGGGGTCAGTTCAGGTTTTTAGCTAAACTTGCTAATTTCTCAGTTTATATTTTCTTTCTCTCTAGTCATTGAAGTTCATATATGTTACTTGGATCATTAGACAATGTCAATTATACAATTTATTAT
This sequence comes from Sextonia rubra, assembly GCA_037013555.1. Taxonomy (NCBI): domain Eukaryota; kingdom Viridiplantae; phylum Streptophyta; class Magnoliopsida; order Laurales; family Lauraceae; genus Sextonia; species Sextonia rubra. The sequence goes on from JASUAD010000023.1 coordinate 14,584,070, forward strand.
GATTTGTAGTTTATGAGAAATTCTATACTTTTTAGTTTAAATAAGCGAAAGTCAAACTGGTTTTAAGAGTGGATATCAATGCAATTCTTCAATTTGATTCTTCAAGTTCATGAGATTTCTGTAATGTTTTTAGTGAGAAATTTATCCTTTGATAGGTTTAGGCGGCCGGAGAGTACTATGAAATTCGCACTTTATTTACCCACACCAAGATTCTGTGGAATCCAGATCCTTTGATTATGCATTTTATTATGATTTGTAGTTTATGAGAAATTCTATAGTTTTTAGTTTAAATAAGCTAAAGTCAAACTGATTTTAACAGTGGATATCAATGCAATTCTTCAATTTGATTCTTCAAGTCCATGAGATTTCTGTAATGTTTTTAGTAAGAAATTTATCCTTTGTTAGTTTTAGGCGGCCGGAAAGTACTATGAAATTCGCACTTTATTTACCCACGCCAAGATCAAGATTCTGAGGAATCCAGATCCTCTGCTAATGAAACAAGTAGTGGATTCCACCTCATAAATTTAAATAAATAAAAAATAATGATCCTTCATTAGCATCTTCATTAGCATCTTGATATATTCCAAAAGCCACAAGGTCATGAACTGAAAGATTTAGGGTGAGAATTCAAAGGCAGCATAAAATGCACCGTTCCCATGTTATTGAAGAACAAATCATCAATTTTGGCGGTTTATATAGGCCTCTCCCAAACAAGATATTAAATAAAAGGTTTCTTCGCCATTCTACCTCTTTAGAAGCAATGGTTAAACAATCACCCGGTCCATGCCCTCAATTAGAGAGATTTCATTTTTCTGGAGGACATTCATATATAAATAAATAAATAAATAAATAAATAAATAAAATCCACACAAATCATGTGTGGGCCTCTTACAGATGAAAAAGCATCCAATTTAGCACATGTTCGAATCCTCATGACATGAAGAAATCTTAAGTTTAAAGGGTAGATCTCCACAATAGGATCAACCTATTGCAAATCCAAGTACTCAAAATGAACTCCCTCATCATGCTTACGCCATCCAAAAAAATTACTCCAACTCCAAATGGAGATGGCTCCACGTTAGATTGATTGTAAGATTATTGACATTATTAATAAATATCATTAAGATCACTTAAGATTGTGTTAACCATGCTATTTGTCATATGGTCAATTCAATGATGGGGCAAACCCTTCTTATAGCAACATTTGGACTAATCACAAACTAGGTGGGTCGCTCCTTTTAATCAGCTTTGATTTTCATTAGGCGGACCCCACGACAAAGTTTGATTAATATTGTATAAGATTATATCAATTGAATTAGAAATATTGATCATACAATTGGCTTTAAACATGACATTTTCTACAAAACAGTTAAAATTTTTATTTTTTATTTTTTTGTGTAGTTATTCTTACTGTGATGGTAGGATGCTGCATGACTTTAGAATATCACACAAGATAATAAATAAAATATTATACGACATTAGGATATCATACGATCTTAAGATATCGTGCAAATAGTGCTGTGGATAATATTTAAAATTTGATTGTCCAAAAAAATATATCATGTCCAAAGAGCTCTATGGACAATATTACATTGAATTATTTATCATATGCTAAAACCGAGGGCGAAGAGAAACCATTATTATAATAAAATTTGGAGACATCACAGGTATGGTTACGGTGCCCATTCTGAGCGACTTGATTGGATTCCAGTCCACTACGTGCTGGACTTTTCCCTGTCTTCAAAGGATCCGGATTCCAGGCAGTAGTCACGCGAAATGAAAATCAGACCCAGCTCCCGAATCTCCCGTCTCGTCTGCTCTATATGGCGTCCAACTCTGTATTCTTTGAATTATTGAACCCCACGCGTCCAACTCTATATGGCCAATTTTGCCAGAACGAGCCACATCGAAGAGGAGAAGATTAACAGCACAGCCGCACAGGTGCAAGCTTACATTTGTAAAAATAATGGAACAAAGGAGAGGTAGTGGGACCCACTCACAGATGGCACCACATATTTGATGACACCTTCCTCTCAAGGGATCCAATTATTGACCCATGATAAACCGTTCCGTGAGACACGTGGTGGCGATAATGGGGTGATTCGAGCAAGATATGTGTGGTGGAACGTGACCTTTGATGCTTTCCCTTGGATATTGAATGCTTTGGTGTTCGACTTTCAATTGAATTTTGAGTCCCAAATTATCTCTTCCTTGTTCGAGTCGCAAATGAATTTGGGTCTCAAATATTCTTTTCTTTCATGTTGGCCTTTCGGGTTTGGGGAGGGGGATAATTGTTGATCGTACAAGGGGTAATTTCTAATCAGACCAACTAATATGATGTGATCCACTTTCCCTTTAAATTTGGGCTAACATTTTGATAGGGTTATAAATGGGTCCCCATTGTCTGATTACCCGCTTGAATGTCTTGACCCGTCAATAAATGTGCCTGGGTCCTTATTAAGGTCCTCGTAAGTAAATGGATCCGGGTTTGAATTCTATTTTTGGACCTAAAACCGTTTCCATCTTGGTTCTGATTCGTGAACCCATAACCCACCATGTGACCCAATTTTTTAAAAGTTTTCCTAAAAGTTAGTTTTTCTCTGAAGCATTTTCTATATAAAATCGGACTTGGGCTCAAACCCCCCCCCCCCCCCCCCCCCCCACACAATATATGGTTCTGGTTTCGGTTCTGAGTTCATCATCTCCTTAACGGTTTCAATTCTGGATCCATGAAACCAGTTTCGAACTAGTTCTTAGCCCATCCTCTCCTTCAAGGTTCCGGTTCTGGGTCTGCCATGGACCCGGACTGGAACCGACCCATTTACAACCCTACATTTTGAGAATGACAATGAAACGGCCGAGTTTGTATAGAGTATATACATTCTGCTCAATCAATTGGGTTTGCCCCAATTCATCCAATGCAATTGTATAGTGCTAAAACTTTTACCCACAAAATGCAACTTATTAATTTTAGAGTTTTAATTGATATTTTCAATCTGAATATTAAATAAGCCAAATTAAGTTGTAGTCTATAATCATTAATTAACTTGTCCAAAAATCACGGCTGACTTAGGGTTTTTGATTTTGCAATCTGCATGCCATTTCATGTGTTACACAAAAAGATTTGATAACTTAGGTTGTATCCTACATGCTCTCCGTAGACTTTATCATAGCAAGTACCCATTGATGATCAAACCCATTCAAAAATACTGTCATATCATCAAATTATATTTTAATAGGAGTTGGTTTTGCTGAGATTTGAATGCACAATTGATAACATGGTGAATGAATATAATGAATAATGTATAAGATTGTACTAATTAATCTCATTATCATTCATGTGCTAAATGTTACAGGTGATTCACATTGAAAAAAAAAATCTAAGAATGTATCACTAGACCAGAAGGGATGGCCTTTATCTTCAAATGTCCGAATTACGAGGTGTGCCCCCGCAATAGAGTTTACTGGGAGGCCACTCAGCGATTCCGACTCCAAAAATGAACCTCCCAAGCTAAACTGCCAAAAAGCTTTGGCCTTTCCAAATTCAAGGATCCCGTAAAAAGCCATATAATAAGCTGCAGTAAATTAAAAATAAATAAATAAATAAGTAAAATAAAAAATAAAACCTGCAGGAACAGTACAATGGTCTTACCTGACAACTTCTTGCAGGTAAGGGCCGTCTACCACAAGGTCAACCATATTAGGCCACTCAGAAAGAGTCGAGATCGTCTTGAAAAGGCTAACGAGCACACTTTCTGATTGAGCCCTTTCATTATGGGATGGTGTGGCCCACCATTCTTGAAATCCGACAGTTCAATCAGTTACTTTCTCATAATTTGGCGTATGCAGAATATACTCCCATGCCAATATAAGAGCTAACCACTCTCTTAACATGTCATCAATCTAATCCTAACTGAGATCAGTTCATGGGATAGTGGTTGACAAACCCTTTAAAACTCAAAAAAAGTGGACGCCCCAAAAATCAACCTCCTAGATGAGAGGAAGACTGGAATTTAATATTGGACCAACAATCAGTAGGTCATAATCTTCCAACAGCCATCCACGTTAGAGGTCATCCTATTCAATGGTATAGACGAGTTCCTCTCTCTGCAATTCACCAATATGTACCTATTAGAATACTGCAATGAAATGGTAACATACAAGACTGGAAACCATTATTATTGGGTCACAGGTCCTGTGACAAACTAGTATTCTTAACGTGAATTTCTTCTTTCTCTTCATTTTTTTTTTGTTACTTCAATGATCTCTTCTAAGTACATAACTCAGTAAACCTTCTCTATTACTTGCAACTCGATACATTAGGAAATTCAAACAAATTCATTTCAGTTTTATGGTGTCACCAAAAAACAAAAAGGAAAATTGAAATCCATGACAACAACTTTTAGATCCCCTGCTGATTGTTGGGGTACATGAACTCATTAACGTCTAGTAGTTGAGGGATTTCAAACTTCAACATATTGCTGCAATAGCTATCGCTTTCGTCTTCAGTGCTGCTGTTCAAGTAAGTAGAAGATGAATTCAAGGGAGTTGGAGTACTTGTGCTGCCGTTGATGCAAGTTGATGACATGTTCAATGTAACTGGGCTAGATGCAGGAGTTGATAAAACCGAAGTGAAATTGAAATTGCTGCTGTTGGGCTGAAAATTCGTGTGTGCAGATAAAGGATTCATGGATGATTGATTCGAATTGTAATACTCGCAATTTTCTAGCGGAGCCAACGTTGGATCTAAGTTAGAAGGAATTAAATTGTCTTGCCATAGACTAGATTGGGTGTTTTGGTAGCTTAAATCAGAAAAATCTGAAGGGAATTGCTCCTTATTTCTTGGCATGAGATATGCTCCACTTAGAAATTGACCATTTGATATTGAACAGGATGGAATGTCTTGAATTGGAGTTTGAAGCTGTTGGGCTTGGAAGGAAGGAAGTGGGTGTTGGACTTTGGGATCAGAGAACTGGTTTTCTTGGAGATCTTGTGGAAGGAACATCTGGTTTCCATGTTGGGATGACAGCATGCTGGTTGCGAACCTTAAAGTCTCTGAATTAATGAAAGGTTCCATTCCTAGAAGTTCGGTGAGACTCAACTGAGCTGGGTTATAAAGAGATGAGCTGAGGATTGATGAGATGTCCAGAAGATCAAGCCGGGGCCTATGAGTTACTGGGTCGATTCCCATTCGAAGAAGCTTCTTCCTGATGTGGGTGTTCCAGTAGTTCTTGATTTCATTGTCTGTTCTTCCTGGCAAGCGAGCCGCAATTGCAGACCATCTGTAATGAAAGATAAAACCAACATAGCATTATTCAATGTTCATTGGCATCATCTCCGTTTCATTTTTCAAGTTTAAATGATTAAATTAATGCATTAGCAATGTTTTAACACACTAATGAAATTGTCCTCCAGTTTTTGCTTTTATTTTATTTTATGAGAAACTCGCCAACCATAATAAAACTAATCGTCGGTAAAAATCCAGATACACAACACTACCCACTAGCACTATTGGGTAAGGCCTCAAGTGGTTTGAAAGCGAGAACCTTCAGCTCATAGTTGGACTTCCTAACCACTTGAACAATTTTAGTATTGGTTTTAATTAGTTTCAAACTTAATGAAGTTGGCCCACTACTGTCAAAAATAGAAAGAATCTTACTTGTTTCCTAAAATACTATGTAATTGGATTATGGTCTCTTCTTCCTCAAATGAGAATCTGCCCCTCTTGATATCAGGCCTAAGATAATTCGTCCATCGCAGCCGGCAACTTTTTCCACATCTGAAAAGCCCTGCAAAATTCCAAAAAAAAAAAAAAAGGAAAGAAATACAATATATGTCATCGCCGCCCATCACAATAATAATAATGACTACTTTAGTGATAGCACAAGATATTGTATATATGAAAAAATAAAAGAGAAAGACAGCAGATAATAGCAATATCACCACCATCATACAATAGCACCACCCCACTTCCAAGATCTAACTTAAAGAACACACAGTAATCATATTTTAAAAACACCCATCATAAAATACATTTGCCCGTTACATATTGGTTTCAATCATCTCTGATTCTATATTACAAAGTTATATGTCTGCAACAAAAGTAAATTGAATACATCCATAGTAGATTAGTATGTGAATTTGAAAATTTTTGACGTCAAAATCCCATAGGAACCTTTTATATAATGCACTGCCCTCCAGGGACGAACTTACAAGATGGTAGAAGAATCAACACAAATGTTAAACAAAAATAAATAAATAAATAAATAAAATCCGGTTTGTCCGGCTATTGTGCCAAGTAGAGGACACAATAGACTGGAATAATACACCAAAACCATGTTTCAGATCCTAGACATAAATTTCGTTACATTTTCAAAACCATGATTCAGATCCTAGACATAAATTTCATTATATTTCCAAAACCATGTTTCAGATGCATGATATATATCATGGTTTGAACAACTGAAAAGTTAAAAAGGCCACATACCAGCATTGTTCGGTAGCGTCCTCCAACTTCCATGCCCATGCTTCTGTATATAATCTATAAGCTTTTGATCCTCCTCTGCTGTCCATGGACCCTTCTTCAAGCCATTCTTGTCACAGCAAGGTGCTCTTCCCATGGCCTCAAATACCCTTTCAATTTTCGAAAGCGAGAGAGAGAGAGAGAGAGAGAGAGAGAGAGAGAGAGAGAAGGAAGAGAGAGAGAGAGAGAGAGAGGTGGGGGGGGGGGGGGTGGTGGGGTTGAGCCTCTGATTGAAAATTTCCAAACAAGTGGAAAAACAGGATGAAGGTCAAGGAGAGGAAGATCTTCTTCTAAGGGAGAAAAGTCCCAGGTGATGGCATGTGAAGAGTCTGGGGAGAGAACATAGCAGATATATAGTTATGTGTATATAAGAGATGAAAGGAGTGCTTTAGAGTTGAAAGAGAGGAAGTCAAAGGGATTTGGAACCGGCCTGGGTTTCTCAGTTTTAACACAACCGACGTGTCTGGCTTTTTGGGTGAAAATCGCTCGAGCTCATGCCAGCAGGAAACATATCGTTGTCCCGCGCGTGGACTCTCGTTCCTTCTAACTCTCTTTTTTCACACGCATTAGCTGTCATGAGAGGATGCTCGCCACGTAACTATTTGGGATATTTCAAAAAGATCGCGATATTTTCCATAAAATAACTTTTGAAGCATTAGTTATGGTACTATGTGATATTCTGAGAATAATCAAATTCTCATGATGGTGGCTAGATTGATGATGGTGGCTAGATTGATAAATTATAACGACAATATAAGTATCATCTATATCACCATTGCAGCCTTATCTCATTTGTGTTGATACCGTTATAACAAGGATGCAACAGTAATACATTCCATGTAAAATTAAATGAATAATTTTATAGGATAGTGACTAGACCAATTATAAACTATGGAGCAAAACGTTTGCTAATCAAGAGGCAATTTATGTACAAAATGGATGTAATAGAGATAAAAAAAATATTAAGGTGAATATATAGTAAAACTAGAAAAGATAAAACTCGAAATGAGAAATTTCAAGATTATTTTGAGGTAACATCACTAAGGGATAAAATTAGATAAACTCATTTAGGATGCTTTGGGGATGTCCAACGTAGGCTATAAATGCAAGCTGATGGCCTACCAAAAAGAAGGGGTGGGCCAAAAAGGATTTGGATGGAGGTACAAAAAATAAACTTTAAAAAGTATGTAAGGATTTTTGTGCTGGCAAATTCATGAGTTTGACAAAACTTGAGTCCATTAGTTTTGCATTTTACATATTTTTAAGTATGGATAATGGGTTGAGTTGCCGGATGCACTGAAGTAAAGAAATTGAAGAAAAAACGGCAAATTCACGTGATTTTTTACGAATAATATGGATTAAAAAAGTCATATCTCATAAACTGAGTGTCGGATATGGGCATGTGACCTACCGTTGGAAAGCTCGTTTCGAGTAAATTCCGTAGAGCCTAAGATTGCCTCAATCAGAGTTGAAATGAGAAAGTTATAGCCTCTGGAAGTTTGCAGAAATGTATTAAAATTTCTCCGTGGGCAAAATGATAATCTGACCAATCGGGCCATTCATCCGACCTATCGAACAGGTGCTGAAAGTTCGCTGACTTGCAATTTTTTAGTTTGATTTGAAAGGGAACTTGCATGTTTTATACCAATTCCTTTTTTTATTGAAATATATTTATAAGGCACAAAATCGGGACTATAAAAAAGGATTTTCTCTCAACTCTAAAACAGAGATCTCATTGTTTTAAGTGGGGAATATATTTTAGAGATCATTTCCTTTAGAGTTTTTTCTTTTGAGAGTTGAAGGGCTGAAGTTCTATTTTAGAGATTCTTGTCTTCTACTTCTCTGAGTGTAGAAGATTACTTTGGGGAGTCTAGTACAACATCTAGAAGGCGTCTAAGTGCTTGGATTTGTCACAGAGAACGACAGGAGGTTATTGCAGCAGAGAGCTGTGCAAGAGAATCACAAAGTCCTTAGGTTGAAGGGCAACTAGATAAGGGTTGTGAGTATTCTTTTGTAACTGTAGTATAATTTATAGTGCTTCATTCTTGGTCATGGTTTTTTCCTAGGTTTGGTTTCCACGTAAAAATTATGTCTTTTTGTGGTGTGTGCTTGTGGTTTGTTTTATTTCTGCTGCATTGATGATTGTTTGCTGATGAGTCCTTAAAAATGCATATTTTTATACACATTTTGAACCATTTTAAGAACTTATTAACTTGAAAGAGCCTCATTTAGTGTGATATTATGGTCTCAAGCATTTTAAATTTATTTTTATATTTTTCTGCATAATTTGTTTAAAAATCACACTTTTTGCATAAATTCATGAAACTTGCTATTTTTGGAAAGTCTATTTTCGAAAAGTTTTAGAAAATAATTTTTCTCATGGAATAAATTGAGTTTTAATCATTATTAGTTCATTCACATAAAATCATAAAAAGTGGTGTGCATTTTCATTGTCATTTCATGAGAAATGGGCCCACAGTCATGCAAATGTGATGCTAAGAGTAAAATTGTCTTTTCATATAAATTAACATTTTTTTTGTAAGAAATTGATGATATGGGTCCCATTTATAAAGAATTGAAGCAAGGAATTGATTTTCAAGAGAAAGGAGAGAAGAATTGAAAAGAAAAAAATTGGAAGAAAATTGCAAAAAGTTGGCTTCATAGTCCCACGCACACATGCACATGTGTGGGACACACTTTTAAAACATCCAAGATGGGGTCCATTTATTTGTTACACATTTTCAAGAGATTTTGAAGATAATTTGAAGAATATCTCATCAAAGATGGATAAGGAAAGCCACATTTTTTGGAGAAATAAAAGATTTAATTAAAAAAAAATGGAAAAAATATCTAAGCTAGCTATTCTACATCCAAAAGAGGAATTTGGATTAGATCTTGGTTGAAAAACTAAAGGAAAAAAAAATCAAGGGAGAATTATCTAGAAGATCTCTTCAAGTTAGGAGCCAACAACGAGAACTTTCCAAAAAAGGAAAGTTGACAATGCAAAGAGAAAAAAAATGGGAAGTTCTACACCTCATGTGGGCCAAGTTTGATTTCAAGAGAAGATTCTTATCCCTACTTCATCTCTCAAAAGATCTCAATGCAAGGTGGCATAAACAAGAAAGGAAAGAAGCATCCAAGAGAGACTTCTAATCAAAGCAAGCAAGGAAAGAAGAGAAAAATAAAAAGAAAAAATCCCAAAAGATATTGCACATCCAAAGCATTGTTTTGAGCCTTTGTTCTTTCATTTTTCTAAATTATTTTTAAGATGTTAGAGTTTGAGAAAGAGTAGGACTTGAAAAAGTATAAATAGGGCACCCCTCTCCCATATTCTTCATGGAAGAATTGCCCACCTCCCACCTCTAGAATTTCTACACTCCACCTCTCCCTTTCTTGTTCTTTACATCTTAAGTCATCAAGAAAACTTAGCCCTAAAGCCACACCACCAACCTTGAAGTGTCAACTAGAAGGAGGAATTCTCATCCATCATAGTATGTAATTGTTTGCTTTTTATTTTCAATTTTTGTAAAACAATTTCATGCTAGTAAAGTTTGTTTCTTTTCAATTGTTCTTGTCTTTAATTTTGTGGTGTTCATAATTTTAGTCTTGTTTGTGATTGGGTTAATTTTCATTCTTATTCAAATATTGGGATAGAATTGGAATCACAACTAGTAACCCAACCTAGTAACCTTTTCAATATACTTTGTCTCTTTGGATACATTGTATGTTTAGAGGCAATGTAAGATGGAGTTAAAGAGGTTTGAGCGAAAAAAGATTAGAGACCAATTCTGAAATTTATTTCTACATTGAATGGAAATTTATTATTCTCACTTAGATTGATGACCTAAGATGAAGAATAAAGCCTTAACACAATACTTCTAATCTTTTTGAGCCCAAATTAAGATAAGAAATTGAAAGAGCAATCTACCACCTTTGACGTCTTGTTATTACTGCCTTTGACTTCAGTTGTTTTACCGACTTTGACTTCCTGTTATTACCGCCTTTGACTTCCTACACTTTTATTTTATTTTCTGCACTTTTGTTATTTTTCCCGTTATGTTCATGTTGATGTTAAGTTTTGTTTTTGCATAGTTTGATGGTTCGATTAGGAATCATTGCATCTATTTTCATATCATAAGATTTTGTGCATATTTAAGTTGCTAAAAATTAAGCCTTCAGATCTGAATCCAATGATAAAATTCGGACTTAATACACAAACAGCATAACTTAACAGTTTCAGCAAACTGCAGAAACAGTTTTTGGCAAAAAGCTCAAAGTGGGTGACCAGTCAAATCATAGTATCTTTCTTTGAAACTTGGAAAAATTAAAGTTTAAGATGTGGTTTTTCATTCCCCAGAATTTCAGATCAAAATAATTTCAGAAGGCTTTGCCAATCAGTCAACTTGGATCAGAATTTTTACACAGAATTTTACAAAGTTGTCATATTCATGCATTCATAACTTTTTCATTTTAGATCCTTTTTTACTTCCATTTTTTTTGTTAGTTTCTTGCATCAGTAGAGTATAAATTCCAGCTATTAAACTTAGATTTAGGATGCATTAGAATAGTTCAAATCATGCATAAAATTTGCATCAGCATACTAGTTTTTCAGACTTGGAACTTTTCAGCATCCCATGGCATGCATTGCATTACTAATTTTACTAACTTTCTAATTTTAATTTTGTTTCTAGTTTTATGTTTTTATTGTTTTAGTTAATTTCCAGAATTAAATATCTTTCTAAACTTGTTTTAATTGAAGATTTTAAATTGGAAAGTTTTTCTAGTTTTGGAAATTCGAACTTAGGAAAGTTTCTAACTTTTATTTATTTTGTTTCTAACATTGTTTAGTTTAGTAAGTTTCAAATTTTCGTTTTTATTTTTTGAAGTTCTAACTTGTGTTTTAGTTTTGCAGTAATTTTAGTTTTATTTTAGGAATTTTAAGATTTAGGTTTTCTAGGTTTAGGAAAGTTTTTTTTTCTTTTCATTGGTTTGTAATTAATTTAATTTTGGCAAGTAGGATGCTTGTATTTGTTAGATTTTAAATTAGGGTAGTTTTAGATTTTATTTAGAACAGATTACAAGCTGAAAATACCTTACATACATTGCTCCCTGAGGATCGATCTGGTCTCACCAGTTTTATTACTATATCGCGGTTCTGCACTTGGAACTCACGATCATTTGCACACTTAATATTAAGATTGGCATTAATCCAATTTAGAGGCTCCCCTCAAAACCTTTAAGTGGTATTAGAGCAGGTTACATTAATTTGCTGTGTGAGATCCTAAGAGATATCTTGAATGATGTTCAATCAAGGAGACATATATCTGATAAAGCTATCAATGCTGAAGGATAAGAAATCTGAGTTTGATTTGTCCAAAGAAGTTGCTCACACTGTGCTGCACGATCAAACTATACAAGTGTAGGTAGCTACATGTAAAAACCCTGATCAAGATGATCAAGCTCTCATCCTCAGTGCTGTTACGAAGATAAAATTAAGGGGGAGCTGTAATCAAGGGAGAGTTATTACTGGATCCAGGTTGACAACTTTGTTGCATGATGATCATTAGTTTTGTCAATTATGGACAAAAAGGGGGAGATATTGCATGCGGGGGGAGAATAGAAATTTTGCAAAGCTTGAAGACAAATGGAGCTAAAGATGGTTTCTTTTGCAACTAGTGCAAAGCTGATGGTAAAATTTTCTTTGCTATTTCAGTTTACTCAATGTATTTAGGGTTTATTTTTGGGTAGATTGATTGTATAGGGAGTTTTGTTTATGAATTGCCAAAGGGGGAGATTGTAAAGATTTTTGTATTGGTAAATTCATGGGTTGGACAAAACTTGAGTCCATTAGCATTGTATTTTACATATATTTAAGTATGGACAATGGGCTGAGTCGCCAGATGCATTGAAGTGAAGAAATCAAAGAAAAAACGGCAAATTCAAGTGATTTCTTATGGACAATATGGATTAAAAATATCATACCTCACAAACCAAGCATCGAATATGGGCAAGCAACCTACCGTTGGAAAGCTTGTTTCAATTAGATTCTGTAAAGCCTAAGATTGTATCAATAGGAGCTAAAACGAAAAAGTTATGGCCTTTAAAAGTTTCTAGAAATGTGCTGAAATTTCACCCCGGGTAAAATGGAAATCTGACCGATCGGGCCATTCATCCGACCGATCAGACAAGTGCTAAAAGTTCGCTGACTTACGATTTTTTAGTCTGATTTGAAAAGGAACTTGCCTATTTCATCTTAACTCCTTTCTTAGTTGAAATATACTAATGAGGCATGAAATTAGGGTTATAAAAGAGGGTTCTCTCTCAACCCTAAGACAGAGATCTCATTGTTCTGAGTAGGTAATATATTTTAGAGATCATCTCTTTTAGAGTTCTTTTTTAAGAGTTGAAGGGTTGAAGTTCTACTGTAGTGATTCTTATCTTTTACTTATCTGAGTGTAGAAGATTGCTTTAGGGAGTCAACTAAATCTGTCATAGAGAACGGCAGGGGGTCGTTGCAAAGTATTCTCTTGTAACTATAGTATGATTCATAGCGCTTGATTCTTGGCCATGGTTTTTTCTCAGGTTTCCATATAAAAATTATGTCTTCTTGTAGTGTGTGCTTGTGGTTTGATTTATTTCTACTGCATAGATGATTGTTTGCACACTTAATATTAATATTGGCATTAATCCATTCTAGACGCTCCCCCCAAAACCTTCAAAGTACAATTTATATAATGATTTAACTCAACATAAATCAAAATGAAAAAAACAGAATTCATATAAATGATGCCAAAATAGCTAGAACAAGGCTTTGATAACAACGATGATAATCATAACAATAAATAAGGCTAGGTTCGAGCTTAGTCATCACCATGCCGGCGGGGCTAAGACAAGCTGAATATGGCCTGAGTTGGACTTCTACCTAGTTGCGGCCTAGAGTTTGCAAGTTAGGCCGGGCCTAGATATTCCTTAGCTCAACCCAATCCTGCCGATGGACACCCCTACTTATAGCAGATACATAAGGGTTTGATAAAAGTGAAATTGGACCTAGTTATAAACCATGTGGGGGGTGTGGGGTTGGTTGGGGGGGGGGGGGGGTGGGGGGGAGGGGAGATGGGGGGATGGGAGTGTGAAAGAGCATATACTGATCTAAGGTGGGCTCCCAAATGAGTCTCAATTACCTCGTATGCGTGAGTTGAGTGAGTGTTGAGTTGTGTATTGTATTTGGATCTCAACCCCTTAGCAGGGTAAACAAAAATAAAAAAAATCAAAAGAGGGCTTAAGCCGACCACATAGAGATGGATCCTGTACCCATACATTGTAGCTAGTAGGAGAAGATTTCTCTACAATGGTGAACCCTTTCAACTGTAGAGTTTTTATTTTTGAGTGGTGATCATTAGATAAATAATAAAGTTACTATTTTGATGGTTCATTTATGGCCTTTATTATAAACTTAGGAATAAGTAATTAGCTTGACTATTACCAATTACACATGCCTGGAGCACAAAGCCTCTAGTATTTTTACGTCAAAATTCGTGAAAAATAAGTGTTCCAAGCTATCGTTTAATTGAAAAAACGACAGTCTAAAGTGTCGTTTTGATCGTTGTTTATATTAGTGTAGCTTTTCAAAAACAAGTGTTTGTATCCGTCGTATAAGTCTTAGCTTAATAAGTATTTTGAGCTGTTGTTTTTTTAAGTGTCAGTAGCACTTGTTTTTTTAATTAGGAAAACCATCGTTTTTATATAAAGTATTAATAAGAAAAGAGTATTCCAAAAAATTATCAAGTTGTAAAAGCTGCTGTTTTTAAGAAGCATTTAGAGTTTTCTTCAAATTATTAAGTGTTAGTAGGTGTTGTTTTTTCCTTTCTTTTTTTAATCAAAAGGTACCTATATATAGAATTTATATAATCATTCATTCAATAATTATAAATGATAATCCATGCATAGAAACAAGCAATAACAAATTAGATACGAACAATTATCAATTAGTTTAGTTAAAATAACTAGAATTAAAATTCAATTTAATACATAAAACCAAAGGCTTCAAGTGAATTCATTTCCAAATAATAACTAAAACTAAAGTTGAAAGAGCAACAAAGTCAAATGAAACTAATCTAGAGTCTTATGCATGGGCCAATCAATCATATTACCCAAAGTGAAATCTCCAGAAATTTTATCTCTGCTAAATAACCTGATCGAATAATTAAGAATCTCATCCACAACAATCCTATAACATCCTGGATAGTCAAGCGATGAATCAACCACTGTCCTATAAGCAACACAAATATCCTTCGAAACCAAATGCATCATCCAACGCTGAGTCAATCTTATCTGTGACATGTTTGTTCTATCTATATCTCTTTATGTGTGGTGATTCATTACGAACCTACAACATTATTAGAAATAAATAGTGTTAACATTTCATCAATCAAAGTATTATTTATTTAATTATAAAAATCTAGAACATATGAAAAATAAATGTTGTGTTTGAGAATAATTTTCATGATGAGTGGATGACTGCATCACCGTGCTACCTTGGGATAGATTTTGTTTTAGCTCATCCATCTCCTTTCATAGGCCATCAATATCTTCCGTCAACTATATCATTTTTCTCTTAATCTTTTCGTGTAATAGCTTCTCATCTGCTAATGCTTTTATATAAGGAGTGAAATGACAGATACTTGTCCTAGAGACACCCATGCCAAGGCTACACATGTCCTCGACAATCAAGACCAATGATCTATGCAAAAATAAAAGAAAATGATGTCAATAATTAGACAAATATCAAATTTACACTTGTTAGGCCTTATCATGACCAAGAAAACTAAATGAATAATACCTTTACAACCGGATCATTATTTAGATCTTTTTGTACAAGAGTTCTATCAGCCTCATGAAAACTTCGAATGGCATCCTACAAAACTATGATAAATAACAAGCATAAGAAAAATCACAAATGAAATATATTTTTAAGAATTACGGCAAAGTCTCCACTTAATCGGAGGGCATTAAAAAGTTTTCTACAACTACTTTGATACATACACATAAAGAAAACATCTTATAAGAACAGTTCATTATCGATACACACTATAAATTTAATTTATACTCAACCATTGCACTTTCAAAACTCAACTTCATACATGATGCGAAGTATAAAAAATGAGTGAAACACTAAGATATCTACACCCATAAAAGTAAAATATAGTCCACAACATATTGAATAAAATAAGATGCATTTGAGTAAAAAAAAAAAAAAAGTCCCCACCACTTTTGGGCTCTAAACTGATCCTTCTTTTTAATATGAGTTCTTAAAAAGAGGCCCGTATGAGTACCATATGAGTAATCTCCTCACCCGGATTTTCTTGTCGCTGTAAATAATTGAAAATATAAAATTTGGATTATTTATAAAAAAAATATATGTAAATTAAATATGATATAAACATTACACTTACTATATTATCTACCACCCTAACCTGTCCCTTCCGTCCGAAAGTGTGAGGGTAAATCATCTTGGACCTAGCAATTCTACCTTTTTCTCTCAAGGCATGAGACTCTTCCGTTGATTCCATGTCTACAAAAGATTTCCAATCTTCCTCTTTGACATGTGAGGGAACATAAGCCTTCCTTTTTGCATTTGTGGCATATTTATCATAAATATTGCGACAAAAAAATGATAAGTGTCATTTGCTCTCTTCAACATATATTGTTTGTGGCAAGCTAAAACTTCATATGAGCACTGTGTAAAATATGAAACATAATTTAATTCTTCCATGTACCACATCAAATTACTATTTATAAATAATAATGATAAATGCACAAAACACTAATGCATAAGAGATCCCAGATTGATTTTTAAAAGCATTTGACATTTTTTTCCAGATAGTATAGTTGGGTGGGAAATTTGACCTTGTTACATACCTTATATCCATGCTGAATCTCGTTGAATGAGGCCTTATAGGCCGCCCGCCAGCGCTAAAAGCAATATAGGTAAGAGTACTTATTGTAAATACGTAACAATTAAAAAAAAGTATAATGAAAAATTAGTTATCGGTTTTTATTGTAATAATTTAAAAAAAATTGATGACGCTAAATTTTGTATACTTGAGCTAGATGATATGCATAAAAAGGTGAAAATAGAGATTAGAAAAAAAATAATTGTGAATAGAAAAGTAATTATACACCCAATATAATTCCAATGATAAATTTAAAATAAAGTGCAACCTAGTGGCATATATGAGGGGAAGTGTGGTACCTATGTTGCTTAGAGTTTTCCCTCTACTTAAAGGAGATTTGCTCCTCTGCCTATCACCTTACGTTATACCGAAGATGAATGGTGCTAGATATAGGTGGCTAAGATTTATGTTAGACTTAAATATATTTGCCAAAGAAAATGAGCTTTATTCTGGTTTATTTTCATTTTTTATTTTTTGGTTGTGGTTAGACTTAAATATACATGCCAAAATATATAAACCATTCATCTACTGGGTTCCATCATGGAATGATCATGCCCTTATTTTGGTGCTCATCCCATGTGTCTGAGAGATGCAAGGCTTGTAACCATCTTTTCTTAATGTTCCTTGATGCCCAAGTGTGGCATACAATGTACTCTTCGTATGATCATGGTTGAGTGCTCATCAGTCTAACTGATTTTCTTCTTAAGGCTTAAAGATTCAAGACAAAACAAGGATCTCCTCTGTTGCTTTGCTTTTGTCAATACAAATTATGAAAGGAGTATATATTTTCAAAAACAATATAAAAAAAATAGTAGTTTGGGGATAAATGAAGGGGTGATGATGGTTTGTGAAGCAAATTGCAAATTTATCCTCCATTGGATAGAGACGAAAGCCCACCTGTGAGCCCAAAATCCCAAGCATTGATCAACAATACCAAATAAAAAATAAAAAGGATAAATGAACTAGATTTACCCATCCTTGTCTAGCAATTTAATATGATCGTCGTGTAGGAAATCGTGTGGCCTGCATGCCACTGGTCCCACGTTAGATCAAGTAGGGCAAATGCCAACAGAGATTGCAATCCCACTTTAGTATAAGATTTGATTTGGGCCCCATAATATGTCACAACCCGAGCCCAGAAATTAGGGGTTAGCAAAAAGCCAAACCAGTGACACACGTACTCCCGTGCACGTACATCCAAACCCAGTTCAGATGCACACACACAAGGGATTTAACACGTGCGAACTAAGCGTACGCGGAAGCTGTACATATCATAGCAAGCAACAAAAGAAATGACGGAAGCTAAAAATGGAAATAAACCAAAAACGAGTCTGAATACACATCAAAATACATCAAAATCATGATATACAAAATAATACAAGAGTGACAAAGGCCAAAGTGATAAAATACAAAATCTCCAAAAACCAAAACAAATAGACGGCTGATGATATGCATGCACGCACTCGGCAAAAGTGATCAAGCCCACTCTGCCAGGTCAGAGGGAGCCTCTACTAAGTCCTGCCTTGCAGTCTCCTCGACCGCCGGGGAGCCGGACATGAGATCTGTGCCTGCAACACCACAGACAACACCATGAATACAACGATCCAGCAAATATAAGTAACAGGGACGTAACACTCATAGTATCTACTTGAATAAGGACAGAAGATTAAGTACAGAGTTTCATTTTTGTATGCTAAGCAAATCGTGCATAGAAGTAAAGCATGATAAATGAATCAAAGCATAGAAAGACTGAACTAGGTGGCTACTACGTTGGCCATATTCTCTCACATAGAGAGCAGACAAAGTAGATAGATGAGAACACCACCGACCTGGCCAAGGGTACAAGTGGGTCTCGGTTTCCTGGGTTCCGGGGTCCCAAGACAAAGCAATGCTGCAGCGATACAAAGCACAGAGAACCAAGCCAAAGTTAACCCCGTCGGGTATCCTAGGGCTGAGGCTGAGTAGAGCCAGACTGATACCAATCAACTAAATCAAAAGAAAAAGGGGAGATTATCCGCTTTGGACTCACGGATGACACTGGCCCAATCTTATCCGCACGTTTTAATCTCTGGGCAGAGCTAACAGGGAATACCCACTGAATCGAATGTATACAGAGCATAGCGGAAATTACAGAGCATAGCGGAAATTAGATAAAGCATAGCATAGATCAAAGCAGAATACAGAGCGAAGAATAAAACAAATATACAGAACGAAACAAAATGATCTTGGAATGCATAAATATAGATCAGCAGAATAGAGGGCAAAACTGTAACCAATATGCAATGCATCTCAGATTAACGCGGAATCAAGGAGGATTACAAACAAACTTTAATCTAGTTGTTCACTGTCACTAACCGTGTATGTTGGCATAGTTTTAAGTTATTCGTCGCACCGTTGCCATCAAAGTGTTGCACTGTACTCCTCATGTGCACCGAAGTCCCTTAAACCAATACCCATAGGGAGGTGCTTAACAGTAAATCAACGCTCACATGAATAAGTCACAGCCTAGTAGACTATTCATGCGTTCCAAAGAATCCATTAGGCCGGTTTACATGTCTGGTTAACCTGTCTTTTAGCCCTACAAAGTCACACCATTATCCTAAGTTTAATTTTAGATTTTCCAGGTCTTACGGTTTAGCCATGGGTGACCTACGGCTTAGCCGTATACATCTTACGGCCTAGCCGTAACATGTTCTACGGCTTAGCCGTGGTTCTCGTCAGAACACGGCTAAACTGGTCATCTTCTACCTCTAATCTGATACCTTTTACGGTTGAGCTACAGTGGAGTCCACGGTTTAGCCATATACCAATCCACGGCTTAGCTGTAGCTTCACCGTAGGAGTACTGTGTCTGGAAAGTTTCGACTGATCAGAGCGTTAATTCACGGTTGGGTCACGGCTAGCTTACGGCTCAGCCGTAGAAAAAATTACGATTCAACCGTAGCCTAGCCGTAGTACAAAATTCAAAAATACGAGTCTCTGGATTCTGAGCCATACAACATTACGGCTTAGCCGTACAATACAGAAAACGGACTCGAGATAGTTACAAAGACTGCAATTTCATGTGCAAATTGAGCAAAACAAACTCCAATGAATCTAAGGTGATAGAATTAGGCTGTAGATCATGCCAAGCAGATAAGAACAAGAGAATCACAGCAATCAAACAATCTACCCATATGTGTTAAACTATCTTGTACTTATACTTGCCTCAAAGCTTTAGCAAATCCACTGAGATTAAGCTCCAATCCAACTAAAAACCCAAGCAAATTAGAGAACAACCCATGCATGAGATGTATGAGAGATACAGAGCTTGGAGGAGAAATCCAATTGAAGAAGAAGAAATCAAAACCCACTTACCTCAAAGCACAGACAGAGAAAGAGAGAGAGAGAACCCACTCGAACTGGGTGGAAAATCGAATGCTAACCAAGAGGGAAGGAGAGAAGTGAAGAGAAGAGAAGAGAGAAAACGGACGTGGCTCTCCCTGGAGTTGTTGCATGCATTGACTAAGGGAATGAACAGACATCTGTACAGGTGACTCATTTATATAGATTTGGGCTTTAAAACAAGGTCCATTGAGTTTAGACTATTTACAATTCAAGTCACACGAGGGTCCAACTTCTCCAATTGACTCTGAATGGATCTGAGACAGTTACGGAAAATAACGAGCTCAACAAAATACATGTGTTGACACCAAGATGATGCAAATATGAAGCATTCAAAGCAAAAGCAAAATTATGAAAAAGGGCTTAGAACTACCTATCCCAGGTCAAAGGCTACTCAACTACCTATCTATGACCCAAAACCAAGTCCTAAAGAATTAACCAACAGAAAAACACACTAATGAGCCACTAAACCGGCTCAAAGGGGATCGGAGTGTTACATAATAAGACTCCCAATAGGATCAATGGATGTGGGCTTCTGGTGGAAGATGTCTCTAGTAAGTGTGACTCTTTAGGACTTATCTATATAAGCATAAGGGAGCCCTAGGGTTTGGATTATTATTCTCCTCTCCATTCCCATAGGAAAGACAAGAGGCGAAGAGATCCACGGAGTTTCCCATCACCGATACACACATAGATCTCCGGCCGTGTGATGGAGTCTCCTTATCCGGATCCATCAGTTGGTATCAGAGCTGGGTGCGGTGCATTCTATTGGTTCAGATTTTGGAGAGACAACGTGGATATCAACATATCTGAGATTTTACTTGGAGCCTTAGATTCATTTTGTCTCTGCAACTTGAAAAAGGAAGAAGACGAGTGACGAGTCTTGTTTTTTTTTGAAGCAGTGCATGTGAAACGAAACATGCAAAGTCTATTTTATACAAAGAAATAAGGCAAAGTCTTCATTCCTTTGTCTTTTGCTACAAACACAAAGGAGAAGGGCTTACACCAGATGACTTTTCTTTAATGTTTTATCATTGCACGATATATGAACATGACACGTTTCTTGTTCTTCTTGAAAAAAGTGATTTCTTATCTTTTCATACAGTGGGCGTTTTGGATCACTTTAGATTTGATAAGCCAACAATCATAATAAAAAAGGCCACTACACGCCTCTTCTGTAGGGCGGTCTCATACTTGCCCATTGCATGTCTTCTGCCTCTCTCTCTCCTTTGCATATCGCAGATTGGGTTAGGTGGACCCAACCCAACCCAACCTAGATCCGATCCAGCCCAGAGGTGCTACGTAGACATCATGATGACGTCGGCACTAAGGCAGAGATCGTACGGCTGATGCAAGCAGGGGTGCGGATCACTATCAAATCTTTCAACTGCGACATCTTGCCCATCGGGAGTCAGATTGACAATCCGTTTGTGCCTATGGAATCCTTGCGAGCAAATTTATGCATTGGCAACAAAAGGAAGATGATCTAGCTGTTCAGAAAAAAGGGTAGTATTTTCCCCTCATTCGGTCAGTGGTATTTAAACTATCTTTTAATTAAAAAAATAAAAATCATGTCTTCCAAATCAGCCTTGCATGATCTTGCAAAGGCTGATATTTTTAACAGCAAAAACTTAGCCGTGTGGAAGCGTCGGATGGATGTGTTGCTGCATTTTGATGGATTAACTTATGTGATTGAATCTAATTAGATCCCTAAGCCTGCTGATGATTCCCCTAAGAAGGATCATGAATTATGAGTAATGGGCCTTTGATAACAAATCAGCAAGGCATCCATTGATTGGATTCATATCTAGTGAGTTGGTGAAACAGTTTGAGCACTTCACCACAGCAAAATTTGGGATTATGCTATGGACAAGTATGATGAAACCTCCAAATCTTATCTGATGGAGGCATTTAGCACATATGTCAATTATACGATGCTAGAGGGGTCATCTATAAGGGATCACATTGACAAAATGTCGGTCAGACAAAGTAATCTTGCAGCCTTGGGAAAGGAAATGGACGAAGATTTTTAGATCATGTACTTGTTGATGAGTCTTCCACCTTCATGGGAGAATATATCTCAAACCCTTAGCCTTCAGAAAGGCAAAACCCTTTGTGAGGTTGAAGCTAAATTATTTGCTGAAGGACAAAGGCAGGCTACCTATGGTATAACACCTACAAATTCTGTTATGATTGTTAAAACTAAGAGTTATAGTGGTGCGTTAATTGCCAATGTGAAAAATAAAAAGAAATTTAAAGGTAATCCAAAATGGAAAGGGCCTAAAAATGGTGTTTGTTTTAATTATGGGAAGCCTGGACACTTTAGTTCTCAATGCAGAAAGAAAAAGGGTGAGAATAGCCAGCAAAGTAAAGTAACCAAAGAACACAGAGATTATGTTGAGATGATCACTGAATCCATGATGGTGGACACCAATGACAAAAATTGGTGGATTGATTTTGGACCAACCAAACACATATCAAGGACCAAGGCAGGGATTTATCGAATTCAAAGAGATGAAACCCAGAGAACAAAGTATATACATAGGGAATAAAACATTCTGTGATATTTTGGGGATAGGGAAAGTTAAAATTCTCTTACCAACCAGCAAATCCCTTTATCTCTCCGATGTCATCTTTGCTCCCGCAATGAGGAGGAGCATCATCTCTGTGGCAATGTATGGATTCGAAATTCGATTCAAAGACAATGTGGTTCCTATTGGGATGTGTGGTAAAGTTTTAGTCCATGGTTTTCTTTCTAAAAAATTGTATTTGCTGGATATTCTTAATATTGAAATAAAGTCCACTTTTAATTGTTTTGTGTGTGTGAATATATGCATGAATGGTTTGGCAATGTTATGGCATTTGCGATTAGGCCAAATTAACAAAAACATAATCAATAGAATAGTTAAAGATGGACTTTTACCAGACCTACGTAAAATTGAGTACCCCATATGTGAATCATGTATAAGTGGAAAACTGGTCAAGAAACCATTTTCAAAAGGAACTAGAAGTTCTGAAATATTGACCATAATTCATTTAGACATATGTGGACTATTAAATGTACACAATTCAACTGGAGAGGAATATTTCATTACATTCATTGATGATTACAGCAGATATGGGCATGTGTACATAATTAAACATAAATATGAGGCCTTAAAAATGTTCCAAACATATGCTGCTAAAGCCCAAAATCAGAAAGGCAAGAAAATAAAAAGGATTAGATTTGATAGAGGGGTGAATACACTTCTGAATTGTTTAAGAATATTGTGCATGTGAGGGAGTAATTCATAAATATTCAATTCCATATACCCCACAGCAAAATGGCATGGCCGAGAGGAGGAATAGGACCTTAATGGATATGGTAAGGTCAATGATTGGCCATGCAAGTCTTCCGCTGTATTTGTAGGGAGAAGCATTAAACACTGCACAATATATTTTAAACAGAGTACCCTCTAAGAGTGTGCCCAAGACCCCGTATGAGTTATGGACTGGTACCAAACCAAAATTAGATCATGTGAGAGTTTGGGGCTACCTTGTACACGTTATGCTACCACCACAAGAAAGACATAAACTGTAAGCAAAAATGAAGAAAAATTGTTCTTTTGTTGGTTACCCATCACATTCTAAAGGATATCGTGTATATGATCACGATAATAGGATAATCATGGAATGCCGAGATGTGTTTTTCCTTGAGAATTCGATGGCCAGTCCTAGAGTAAGACCACAGAGTGTGGAATTGTATGAAATCTCTATGGGCAAGGAGGTTCAAGCAAGTGGGGGTTCCGATGAAGAGGACGTTGGACATAGAATTCCTAGCCAGGGCCCACTTGAGGTGACTGAAAAACTTGATGAGCCAGTTGGCAGGCCGTTTCGGGCGAGGAAATAACTGGCATATCTAGATGATTATTGTAGTTTATTAGAAATCATGCAGGATTTGGATCCAACCTCCTACTCTCAAGCGGTCAAAGTGCTGGATGCGTAGTGTTAGTTAGAGGCTATGAGAGAGGAGATGGAATCAATTAAAAACAAGTATGACAATTGGTTGATCTACCTAAAGATCAGAAAGCCATTGGATGTAAATGTTTTCTTAGAAAGAAATCTAGAAAGGATGGATCCTTGGATAAATATAAAGCACGGTTAGTAGCTAAGGGATTCACACAAGTGGAAGGAATATATTATGAGGAGACATTTTCTCCGATCATAAAATTCCAATCCATATGAACCTTAGTAGCATTGGTAACATGTCGTGACCTTGAATTGCACCAGATGGATGTGAAAACAGCATTCTTGAACGGCGAATTAGAAGAAGAAATTTATATGAAACAACCTGAGGGTTTTGTGGTGCGAGGTCACGAGGATAAAATGTACAAACTTGATAAGGCATTATATGGATTAAAACATGCCTCAAGACAATGGTATAGAAAATTCCATCTAGCCATATGTGAAATAGGATTTGTCTCCAATAGTGCAGACTCATGTTTTTATATTAAACGTAGTGGGAGTTGTTATTTATATTTGTTACTATATATATATGACATTTTGATTGATAGTAATAAATTGGAAGCCATAAATGAAATCAAACAATGGTTAAAGTCAAGATTCGAGATGAAAGACATGGGTGAGGCAGAGTATGTCCTTGGCATTGAAATAACCAGTGATCGTTCGAAAAAGATATTGACTTTATCATAGAAATCCTATTTGGACACTGTGTTAAAAGGTTTAATATGGCTAAGTGTAAACTAATTGATACTCTCATCTGCAGGATTACAAAATTGTTAAGCGATCAAGGACCTACAAATGAACATGATAGGGAAATGATGAGATTAAAACCTTATGCTCAAATTGTGGGTAGCATTATGAATGCGATGTTATATACGAGACCAGACCTTGCATTCGCTGTAGGTCTCGTAAGCAGATTATTAAGTAATCTAGGATTACAGCATTGGTATGCAGTTAAGAGAATTCTGTGATACATTAAAGGAACAGTGAATTTTCGCCTATGTTATCAAGGTGAAGTCCTGGAACTGCGCGGCTACTCAGATGCAGATTGGGCCGGTAATTTAGACCAGAGAAAGTTAACAACCGGCTATGTATTGACCCTCAGAGGAGGTGCAATTTCTTGGGGTAGCAAGAAACAAACCTCCACGACTATATCAATAGCCGAAGCAAAGTATATAGCTCGTAGTACACAGTCCAGAGGCTCTTTGGTTAAAATACTTCCTGTGTGATTTGGAGGTAATAAATGAGAAGGAGCCTGTCCTAATGAGCATAGACAGTACGTCGGTCATTTCTATGGTGAATGAGCAAAAGATTAACAGCCGAGTAAAACATGTTGAAATAAAATATCGCTTTGTTGAGAGAAGGCTGAAAAGAATGATATAG
Source organism: Sextonia rubra (assembly GCA_037013555.1). Classification (NCBI taxonomy): domain Eukaryota; kingdom Viridiplantae; phylum Streptophyta; class Magnoliopsida; order Laurales; family Lauraceae; genus Sextonia; species Sextonia rubra. The sequence continues at coordinate 14,609,314 of JASUAD010000023.1, forward strand.
AAATTTTCTATGTGCATTCAGAAGAACTGATAGTTGATGCTCTCACCAAGGCTTTACCTACAGAGGTTTTTGCAAGGCATGTGATGCATATGGGACTAAGAAATGTTGGATGTACATGGTATTCGTGCCAAGTGGGAGATTATAGGAAATCATGTGGCTCACATGCCACGGGTCCCAAGTCAGATATAGCAGGGCAAGTGCCAACAGAGATTGTAATTCTACTTTACTGTTAGACTTGATCCGGGCCCCATAATAAGACTCCGAATATTATCAGTGGATGTGGGCTTCTGCTGGAAGATGTCTCTAGTAAGTGTGACTCTTTGGGACTTGTCTATATAAGGATAAAGGAGCCCTAGGGTTTGGATTATTATTATCCTCTCTATTCTCGTAGGAAAGACAAGAGGCGGAGAGATCCATAGAGCTTCCCATCACTAGAACATGCATAGATCTTCGGTCGCGTAACGGAGTCTTTTCATCCGGATCCATCACATCGACCACTTGATGGGCTTTGTTCGTGCTTTTTTATTGAAAGAAGTTTCAGTGGGCTAGTTGTTGAGGTTGTATATTAATAATTGAAAAACTGTTCCAAGTGACTGAACCCAAACAAGCCCTATGTTGTCAAAACCGATCATGATTTTCAAACACCCAACAAATCCTATTTCAACATTTACCTAAACTAACAGTAAATATTCCACAAACAGAACATTGGAGGTCTAGTCATTAGAAAAATGGAGAAAAACAGCAATCAAAGTTTGAATAATCCGATCTCCATCATGAGTCTTTATCAAAATAAACAGAGAGAGAGAGAGAGAGAGAGAGAGAGAGGAATAGGGTTGCAATGGTCATACCTGTGATGGTTGTGAGTGGTGCTGATGTGCAAAATCTTTGCTTAGAGATGAGGACGAGATGTGATGAGGGAGAAGTGCGCATGAGGTTGGGTACTTTGCAGAAGGGGCATGAAAAGGGAGAAGGATTTAACGAAAATAAATTTTGGCTCATCTTTTCTTTTTAAGTTTTAGGTTAAAAGAAACAAGAGTTCAACCCGTGATTTTTAACAAAATAAACAAGTGCTTAAAACCATTGTTTCTATTAATAATATTTCCCACATAACAATCTGTGGCTTTTTTTTAACAAGAGTTGACAACTGTGGGATATAATCATGTGCTTAAATCCATGGGTTTTCATTCTAAATTAGTGTGGGATTTAACCTCTTTTGACGTAGTTAGAGATAGCATGCCCCACACTTTTACCACGTGTCCAGTGGCTTCCATTTAGAGCATTTGGCTCCATTGTGAATTCCAGACCAGATTAGGCCCTCATTGACCGTTTGTACCTAATAATATTTGTCTCGTGTACCATGAGCTCAGCCATATCCATATTGGGATCTAGACACAAGTATATTTAATTAAAATCGTATATGGACCAGGTCCACAATAATATCTAACTTAATGGATAAATGTTCAAAGAAGAAAAGCAATATTATAATGTTATTATCATACTGTTGGCATCCAAGTTAGCTCCATTATAATAAAGTGTTGGTTTTTTGACAGAATGGCATGTGGAGTTTTATAGGATTCTCAATTTATCCCCTTAAGTTGTAATATGTCCAATTAGCCCCTTGAATTTATTGGATTTTGTTACTATTAAGCACTTCTGTCAATTCACTGTTGCAATTGATAACAGAAGTCTCAGTATATGATGGGCACGTGAGTTATTATGGGAAATTTCATTAGAATGGACTAAGCCTAATAATCACGTGCACTTCTATCGTAATTACCCTTAAGAACTCACATGCCCCTCATATGCGAAGATCCCCATTATCGATTTCAACGGTGGGTTGACAGCAATGCTTAATAGTTACAAAATTCAATAAACTCACGGGGCTAATTGGACAAATTAAAACTTGAGGGGATAAATTGATATTCCTATAAAGCTTCAGGGGGCAATCTGTTAAAAAAACTTAAGTGCTTATGTCTATTGTGTAATGGTCCTTAACCAGGACCCACCACGTGGATAATAAATTTGGACCAGAGTTCCAAGGAAGTATTTAACAATTTCATGTTAAGGACATTTCTTTTATTATTATTATTATTATTATTATTATTATTATTTACCTAGCTAAGGGAGCTTCGACCCATGAGAGATCCAAGCATGGGAGTAGTACTGCTCCCATGCAAAGAACACACTTACTCATGCAGAAAGAAAACTAGAGATCAAATTATGTGCAATTAAGTGAGAAACGGGATATCTTGAATTATACCTATCTTCTCATATTAAGAACTTAATGCATTTTACCTGTGAGTTGTGGCTGAGTTTTTAAAAATTGATTGACACATCAAATATGATGAGGGATTTAGAAAAACAAATCTAGCAATCTATTGGATCCAAGGCCATGAAATGAAGTATCAAATTAGAAATTTGTTTACTCCCATGATGTTATCGTGTTAAATTGACGCAATCAATGAACCTAATTTCTAATGTAATGTTTAATACCAAAACTTCTATTATAATGCTTGTTGGGTTTATGTCTTGTATTCCGGTTTTACCGGATTGGTCTAAGTGTTAGTCTTGGATCGGGCTTTGGGTTAGGGGTATTTTGGTCTTTGTACTGGGCTTTCTTAGGGGCTAAGAAAGGAAGAGTTATATATGATATAACCTTTAACCCTAGACTATAAGTAGAAGAGTGCAATAAAATAGTAGAGTTCTCTTTTGGCTGTGGATATAGGCATCTCGCCGAACCATGTAAATCTTTCGTGTATGTTATTGTGTGCTTGTCTTTTTTTGTGTGTAGCTTTGATTATTGATCACAGGTTATGCACTTTCGTACGTTCACAACAAGTGGTATCAGAGCCTGGGTTGTGGTGTTGCGATTGACTGAATTGAATCTTCTTGGAGGATTCAGTTTTTTTTACAAGGTTAGTTGCGGAAGAAGACGGAGATCGGTTGTGATCTCTGGGTGCGCCATGCATCACAGTAATTGGTTCGTGTGTTTTTTCTATTTACATAAAAGACGAGATCAGAAGAGAGAGGATCTTAGAGAGATTTAACCTCTGTTTGTTGGAAATAGAGGAGAAGAGTTGGTTCTGGAATTCATCGGAGAAGATGGAACTCATCCGAGAAGAGAGATTGAGAAAGACTTTGGAAAAGTCTTTGATTTGAAAAAAAAATGGCTGTTTAAAAACGGTGAGATTCTCATTAGAAGTCTCGCCAGGGTTCTCGCTGTTTCCGTCTCCCTTCGCTGGACTTCTAGTCATCGCCGGAGAAGAAGCATCGCTAGTCCTCAATCCACCGCTGCCAAGAAGAATAGACAAGAGTGGCCCACTTGGTTGCAATCTTCTGGTTATAGATAACAAGAAGCAGAGAGGAAGAAGAAGGGTCCAGGCTTTGGGCCACATCAAGTCAGGTCAGATCGGGTTGAACTTGACCTGTCAGTAGCGAAGCCCAAGAAATAGTACAAGTTGCAGGTCGGGTTGGGTTGGGTTGACCTGGTCCATGTGTAGAGCCTAGCTCACTAACACTGCAGGGTTAATATCAGCAAGTACGATTAAAGCAGTTTGACCGTGAATTGACAGTAGAAAGTTCTTTCTGCGATATCTTGATCATCCGGTGTTCGATCGGAGATCTGTTTATGCTTACAGATTCGTTTTGAGCAGATCTACACAGTGGAAGAGGGTGATTAGTTGTTTGACAGTCAACAAGGAGATTTGACTGATGGGAACATAAAAACTTGTTTCTGTGCTATTGGAGCCATCTGGACACGAATTTCAGATCCATTTCTTCCAGCGTGCTCGTGGTGACGAGATCTATAGTGTGATGCAGAAATTTTGCAGGTATAGGAGCAAAATTTGAAGTTGAAAAATTCAATGGCAGGAATGATTTCAACTTGTGGCGCATGAAAATGAATGCTTTGTTAGCTCAAAAGGAGATGTAGAAAGCATTGAAGGAAAAAAATGCCCTTCCTGCGATGATGTCAGAAGATGAAAAGGAGGATATGCTAGAAAAGGCATATGAAGTGATTTTGTTATGCTTGAGTGATGAAGTGCTAGAAAGGTTGCTCACGAGAAAACCACTGCTGGGTTATAGCTGAGATTAGAGAATCTGTATATGACCAAGTTTCTGATGAATTGTTTGTATATGAAGAAACGATTGTTCTCTCTCCAGATGCAAGAAGGTATGTCCCTTGATACCCATCTTGATGCATTCGATAAAACTATCATAGATTTGGAAAATATTGATGTTTCGATTAGTAATGAAGAACAAGCTATTACGTTGTTAGTTTTTTATCACCTTCATATGAGCACTTTGTTGATACCATGATGTATGGTAAAGATACTTTTTCAAAAGAAGATATAGAGGTAGAACTCTAAGGAGTTGAAGAAAAAGGTTATGCCTGAAAAAAATAATAACTTGGGTGAGCGTTTAATTGTAAGAGAAAGAACAAACAACTCCAGTAATAGAGGCAAACATAAATCAAAGTCTAAATCTAACATGAAAAACATTGAGTGTTATTATTACCATAAGAAAGGGCACATTTGAAAGAACTGTCTTGACAAGCAAAGGAAAGGGAAATAAATAGAAGATTCATCCTCTAATGATTCAGTCAGTGTTGAAAAGGGAATATCAGGTTTTAATGTGGATAGTGCATTTTCTGTGATTTTAGAAGGTATTCATTGTTTGGATGAATGGATTCTTGATTCTGGATGTTCCTACCATATGTGTCCCAATAGGGATTGGTTTATCACTTATCACGAGATCAACAGTGGTAGTGTCTTGATGGGCAATGATGTTGCATGTAAGACGCTTAAGAATGGAACAATCAGAATAAAGATGAAAAATGGAATTGCCAGAACATTGGCAGAGGTTTGGCATGTCCCTGATCTGAAAAATAATCTTATTTCTTTGGGTGCCTTGGACTCCGACGGTTGTAAGTTCTCAGTTGAAGGTGGAGTTATGAAGGTTGTGAAGGGTGCTCTGGTTCTTATGAGAGGCAATAGAGTTGGAAATTTGTATATTTTATTTAGAAATATTGTTTCAGGTGAAGTTGCAGTGTCTTCATTAGATGACCATGAATCTGTTTCAACGCGTTTATGGCATTTGCGTATGAGTCACATCAGTGAGTAGGGCTTGGCAATGATGAGCAAGTGGAATTTACTATGTGGCACCAAGACAGGCAAGTTGGATTTCTATGAAAAATGCATATTCGAAAAACACTGTAGGGTTAGTTTCAAAATGGGTATTCATCGCATGAAAGGTTTCCTTGATTACGTTCATTTAGATGTGTGGGGGTCCTTCTAAGGTTTATTCCAAGGGTGGGTCTCGATTTATGTTGACTTTCATTAATGATTATTCAAGGAAAGTTCGGGTTTATACACTAAAGACAAAGGATCTGACCTTTGAGACGTTCAAGCGATGGAAGGCAGTGGTTGAGAAACAGAATAACAAGAAGGTGAGGACGTTGAGGACAGATAATGGCAAGGAGCACAGATCCAATGAGTTTAAGAACTACTGCAAGGATAGAGGCATAGTTCGGCATTACACCACCACAAGAACTCTATAGCAAAATGGAGTTGCAGAGAGGATGAACAGAATGATCTTGGAAAGAGCTCGTTGTATGTTGTTTACTGCATAATTGTCCAAAGACTTTTGGGCTGATGCAGTGTATGCCATAGGCTACTTAGTTAACAGGTCTCCACACTCAAGGATTGGCTACAAAACATCAGAAGAAATGTGGTCAGGTCATGCAGCTGATTATTCTAACTTGAGAGTTTTCGGTTGTCCAGCTTATGCTCATGTGAAAACGGATAAGTTAAAACCAAGGGTTGTGAAGTGAATCTTGGTTGGATATGCTTATAGGGTGAAGGGATATAGGTTGTGGTGTACTGATCGGGATTTCCTTAAATATATCATCAGCAGGGATGTTATATTTCATGAGGATGCTTTGCTCGGTGTGAGAAAGCAAGTGGAGAATACAGAAGTAGATAGCAGTAGTGGCACCTTTCAGGTGGAGTCAGACATCCTAGTTTGGAAGGAAAGTGCATCCAGCTCCTTTTAGGATACTGAGGATAGTTAGACTGAGAAGCACACAGGTAGACTGTTGAGAGTGAGGAAGCCACTAGTTAGATACTGTTTCAAGGATATGTTGGTAACATATGATGTGGTTGCATATGCATTGATGGTTGGGCCATCCACGTATTCGAAGTTAGTGGAAAGGCAGAAAAATAGTCAACAGACAGCAATCATAGATGAAGAGATGAAGTCTCTCAATGATGGCAATCAGGCCATTGGATGCAACTGGTCTAGAGGATAAGGAAGGGACTTCATAGGCAGGAGGAGTGAAGTTTTAGATTCTTGATCATACATGCAATTTAGAGAAATCATTGTACTGGTCAAAGCAAGTTTCTGGACAATGGTACAAGCGATTTGGGGCATTCATGATGACACTGGTTAAGGACAAGTTCAAGCCTTGCTTGGACTTGATCCATGTCACTCATCATTGAAGAGTGAAGACTATGCTTGGTGACAATGAGCACAGGGATGTACCTTTCATCGAGATACGTGGAGTTGAAGACATTATTAGTTATTCTTCTAGTGGCTTTAGTTCTACGGAATCGAAGCCAATGTGGAGATTGTTAGGTTTATTTTTTGTATTTTGGGTTTATCGGTTTGGTCTATAGGGTTAGTCTTAGACTGGGCTTTGGGTTAGGGGTATTTTGGTCTTTATACCGGCTTTTTTAGGGGCTAAGAAAGAGAGTTATATATGATATAACTTATAACCCTAGACTATAAGTAGAAGAGTGCAGTAAAGAGTAGAGTTCATTTTTGGCCGTGGATGTAGGCATCTCACCGAACCACATAAAGCTCTCGTGTGTGCTCTTGTGTGCTTGTCTCTTCTTGTGTGTAGCTTTGATTATTGATTGCAGGTTACATGCTTCCGCACGTTTACAACAATGCTTAAATTCCAAAACCCAGTTATATCTAGTAGGTCCATAGACTCCACAATAGTATCATGTATCATCCTTCTCAAGATGTTTTTATTTGTTCCTTTCAATGTTGAATGAAATATTCCTTTCACACCAAAATAGAAAAGAAAAAAAATCATTGTTATCCAAGATCAAAGAAGCATTACTCAATATCCTCTCCCAATCTAAAAGTATCGACCATCGGTTCGAAAACTCTCCGAGTTCACTTTTGGCTCTCCGGAGCCATCTCATTTTGATAAAAGGTTGACTCAAATATAAGAAAGATTTGGCCAAGTCATCTCATTTTAATAAGTTGTTTGTATTCTTAACCATATGACATGTACATCTAATTTTGAACCATTAATATTTATTTTTAAGAAATTATCCATGAGGTTTGTAGGAGTCAGAAATTTAAAGTTGATGACTAAAATGTAATTTGAAACTTATATTTACATGATTAGGATTTGAACTAAAAACTTATGCAATATGTCCTATCTTCTCTTATGTTTTCCTTACTTGCATAAATAAATCTATTGATTTGAATTGATTATTATGAATGCATGTAAATAAATGTTCATTTATATTTTTATAAGCAATGAATTTATTTTTAAATATTTTTAAAGTTCTTTAAAAAAAATATAATTCTTCATAGTCTCAGCATTGACTCCATCGGAGTCCTTAACAACTGTCTTAGTCCGGTGATGTTGAATTTCTCCCTACCACGTGTGCTTTATCGGCCTCTTCTATCAAAGTGTGCCACGCGCCTTCAAAGTCAAAGTAATAACCTGTCCTCACCTCACCTAATGGCCAGATGCCAGATGCCCACATGTCTACTCTCAAACAGAAAAGGCTTAGAAGTCAGATCCCTTCCACTATCATATTGACAGAAAAGACATGGTTCCTATCTTTCAAGGCAGAAGGATACCATTCATGTGATTATTTTAAGACGAGAAACGGGAGCTCCTATCCACAGCCACACAAGTGAGTCAAACGATATCCTATTCTTCTACTGACATTTGTGGTAAGTTTCTTAACGAATCTTCTGAACCTCTGCACTCGATCAGCTGTTCCCTTGGACAACAACTCACCTTATGATCAAAAGAGAGGACATTTTAATGGCCTCAAGACCATGGTAATACGGTGGTGTCAGGTCTCAAACGCCCTCATCATTCTCTTGGTAGACATGGATATTTTTGGTGACTCGGCTATGGCGTTCTAATGCAAAAAAGAAAAAGAAAATAAAATGGCTGGACTGATCATAACCATTCAATTACCGAAAAGGATGGGTAGGTTAGAGATATAATTCAACAATCATCAGTGTGTCAGCCCTGGCTTGTGTTGATGCAAGCTTGTTTTGGGCAATGTTTTGGCCTGTGGGTTGGGAATCAACCTTTAATCATATAGGAAGCATTGAACGAGCAGTATTTAATAGTATAAGGCTGAGTAAGGGCTTGATCTTAGGCCCGTGAGCTGAACCGGAGCCTAAATACTAAGCCCAATAATTAGAAGGGCTGGAATTGCACTGCCTGTTGCATCCCTACCAACCATCCACATTCCAGAAGTCTGGGGTCTGGCTGCAAGTTTCTTGATGAGGCCCACCATACTAAGCTACATGAGCTGCTTAGGCAGTCACAAAGCTTTGTATGCACCAGGTGTTAACAATAGATAAGCTCTAGTATACGATGCATGTGATGGCCTCATTGTTACTGCAATGTACCTCCCAACATAAACGGATGCAGCATGAAGTAATAATTACAAGGATTCGCCTCCTACTTAATTTCAAGATTATGAGTACCTTGCTCTTCGAATTATTTCTCCCTAAAACGTTTCATTGAGGCAACCAGTTTTTCTATGAGATTCCTTAACTTGGTTTTAGTTTAACTAGAATAAATTTGTTACATCATATATGCCTTTGGGTGATTACGTGGACATAATTTTTGGTTTTCTTTGCATGGGATTACACAAAAAGTCTCTTTGGATCTTAATTAAAAAAAATTGAAGTGATGTATTTGGGTGATTACCTGGCCAAAATCTGGGGTTTTCGTTTGCATGGTATTACCAGAAAAGTCTCTCATCTCTAAGCTGTCCAAAGCTTTTTTTTTTCTTTTTTTGGTAGATGATATGGGAGTATAGTGTGTGTTAGGTGTCCTAGAGCTCCTACAGTGTTAGAAGTTAAAAACGAGTGTTGATCGTTAGTGTTTAGGAGCAAATTCTCTATGCGTATTCACATTCCCTAGTGTTTGATCTGACGGTTCTGAAGTCTACTACGTACACTTGATTTTAGTATATATGTGATAGTTGACAACCAAAATCTTTTCAGCATACATAGACAGTAGTATTTTAATACAATTAGGATGTGGATGAGACAATGAAAAATTGCACCCCGGTTGTAAAATCGGCCTACTAATGTTATATTAGATAATTAACAGCTTACCCTGCAGACTGTACCTTTATTATTATTATTTTGGCATAAAAGGAAAATCTGAATCAGAAGAGACGAGAAAGGTGGTCTAAGAAAAAACCACCCCCAATTACAGAGAAGCAGGGCCAAGAGGCAAAAGAAAGCCAAAAAAGAGAGCTCACAAAATAGAAAACTATAGCTAATTACAATGGAGTCAAAGCTCCCAAAAGTTTTGAATAGAGGTATGGATGTTGTTGTTAACAAAACTTATTTGGCCAAAGATGGAGGTGATCTTAAGGGAAAGATTTGGCTCTTGGTAGAGACGTGGCTCAGTTGGTTTAAGCATTGGGTTTGCTCTCCAAGGTCTCAAGTTAAACTTCCGTTCCTTGTATTATCTAGGGTATACAACCATGTATGTACCTCTTAGGAGATAATTCTTGCTTGTCAGAATCCGGTAACCCCAGGGGTGGAAGCCAAAGTTCTGAAGGCTGAACTGGTAAGGAATACTCTAGGTCATTAAAAAAAATAGAGAGATAGAAATCTCATTACAGATAACTTAGATAAAAATCTAATTACAGATAACTTCATTTCTAGCAATACATGCAATACATATAGTATATGCAGTGGAAAAGAAAATAGCTCCAAGGATTGTATGATCAGGATGATTTTTGCCAATAGTTAGCTAGAACTGCAAGTCTGATGAAGCATTTGACCAGACTATGGAGCTACCTATAATACGGAGAGTCCAGGACCATAAACCTAAATAAAAATTGGATAAGTAAAGCAACTGAATGTCATCTTCAACATCACTTTGACAAAAGAGTGCACCTTGAAGCCTGATTTACCCTTGAAAGTTCGTCTCAGATTTGATTTCTATATTGTAGTTCAATTTATAAGCAATGTAAGAATAAAAGAACTAGTAAAATAAATTAATCACACACACAAGAAGATGGTACACATGTTTTTTATGTGGAAAATCCTATGTAGGAAAAAACCACAAGTCCAATGTGGACCAAAACCAAGCACTATTAATGGAATAATTACAAGATATACTCACAATCCCTTCACTAGTCTTCTTAATATAAGGATTGTAGTTGTTCTTGCACAACTTTACATTGCAACCACTCTGCGCTGTTTATTGCTCTACACACATGAACCAATCACCTTAAAACCACAAGGCCCTTCATACTTAATCCAATCACCTTGAAACAGCAAGGTGTACAATTTTTTACAAGAGAAGATGATCTTTTATAAGGATGTGGAAGCCATAAGCCTTAGAACACAAAGCTTTAGTACTATCTCTCCAATGGATACTCTAGAGAAAAAAAGTGTCTCCAATTGTTATTCTTAATCTTAGAATAGGATGTGTGTCTTAGGGCACATTTGGCAACGGTCTATGAGGATGAGGGGATTCTATGGTTGCAAAGAATCCTCCTGAAGCTTAGAATCATACCATCCCCCCTTTAAAAAAATTAGGTTTGGTAAGAGGGAGGATTTCCAGGGAAGAAACCTTTAAGAAATCAATGGCTTTGAACATTTTGGCCAATATATCATGATCCACATGGCCTCATGTTCTGAAATTTGGTCCCATAACCGTTCTTGGCCTTTAGATCATATTTAACGGTCTAGATTTTCAAAAAGGGCCCATAAAAGTCCAGATTTGCATCTCCAGCTTTGGTTACATTTTTTAAAATTTCTCAACATCGAAGATGATCTAACGGCTAAAAATTGGTCTTGTAGCCGTTTTTGTGATGGGAAACAATTTGCATGGTTCTGATTTTGTTAATGGGACCCATAAATGTCAGATCATGGCCCACATCGGTATCTTTGCTTACGGTACTGTAGTAGCGCGTTTTGTGTTTCAGTGGATTCCGCGGGTTACACGGGGGGGCGTCTGACCCCTCCTTTTTGCAGAAATGTAGACGCTGGTTTTCCGCGTTCTACGCTCTCTCCAAATGTGGTTTCCTAGTTTCCATGGAGCGGAAACACATTTTACCAAAAATGCCCTTATGGTTGAGAGAAACACCATTTAAATAACCCATAATTTGTGCCTTAGAGTTAGACTCAATGTAAAATAGAAGAGTTAGACTCCATGTAAAATAGAAACTAGTAGCTCTGGAACAAACAAGAAACAATTCCACATCAAGAAAGTAAATTTCCTACATCACTCACTTGAGTTGATGAATGTGTGATTGTGCGAGCAAAGCCTTTGTCTGGAAAAATCTCGTTAGGTCTACTCGAGTGAGCATCCGGACACTCGAGCAGGCAAAGCTTCTGTCTTGATTTTATTTTCTTCTGAATTTCTGTTTTTCCTTCATGTCTTCATTTTAGTACTTTCGGCAACATGACTACAATCCATTCTAAAATAAATAGAAAATTACAACTTAATAGACCCAGAGTTTTGTCCAACCCATAAATTAGCTAATATATATAATTCTAACAATCTCCCCTTTAGTAATTCATGGACAAATCTCCCTAAAACAATACAATCAATCTACCCAAAAATACAATAAAAAATTACATTAAGTAAATTGCATAAAAAAATAATTAAACCTTCATTGTATGAAGTGTAACTTGTATTGCATGCTTCCAGCTTTTACCTATTTCCCCTTATATATTATCTTACCATTTTTATCCATAATTGACAAAGAATGATCAGCATGCAACAATTCTGTCAATCAGGCTTCAGTAGCTCCCCTTCAATTGTGACTCCCCCATTGAATTTTCATCTTCTTTTTCAGTTTTGGTGGTGGGAGCTTGATCTTGGGTGTTTGTAGTGTGAAGAGCTTCTTTGTGCAATTCAAATTTTCTGAGTTAAATAGCTCTAGTCTTTACCTTCAGTGGAGACAAAGATTTCCTCAATTGCTTATGTTTTGGTAGACCACTCAGCTTATTACAATGGAGATTAATGTGTCATTTGATTCCACAATGGTCACATGTAGTTGTGAATGCAGTACATGACACATTCTTCCTTGAAGAAGTCCCAACATGATTTACATGTGCAGAGTGTGGAGCAGTGGGTGCCTTAGTGACTAAAGAAGAACTTTTCACAAAAATTGTTTTACCTTTGGTGTTTGAGGTTGACTCACCATGATCATAACTGAGACAACGTTTGTCATTATGCAACTTTTGATTGTACAAGATGACTTAAAGCTTCTTCGAGCTAGTGTTTATCTTCCCTAATGTGCCTTTGTAACTGTTAGCTCTGATAAATCCATCTTCAACTTACCATTCAAATCATGCAACTATTCAACTCTTCTTTTAAGGATTCGATCTCTTGCTCAAACTTATCAAAATCATCTTCCAGCAATCCATACCTATGAGTTTCATTAGTTAGGGTATCAGCCATGGTATTTTCATGAGATTTCAAGAGAGTTACCTTTGCAAGAGATTTTTCCAATTCACCCTTGAGAGATGAGATATGTTCTTTTGTAGTTTTCCACTTCAAGGTGACTTTATCATTGCATTTGGTCAACTTTAAGGACTCTTATAACAAAGATTTGTAAGCTTCTTGCCAATCTTGCTTAGCATCTATCACTATGTCATCATCAGTATCAGAATTATTATCAGAATCCTACGAATAGAGTGTTAGACTTGGCCGTGAAAGAAATAATTTTTTTTAGTAGTGTCAGGAGCAGAATTCTTATTCTCAATATTTTCCTCGCCTTCATCAGAAGAAGAATCATCCCATGTTTTTACTGTGAAAACCTTTTTCTTTGACTTCTTTTTTCTATTTATACATTCACTAGCATAATGACCATACACTTGACATTCATAGCACTTAACACTTTTTCAAGACTTCTTAATCTTAGATTTTAGCATCATCAAGTCAAATTTCCTATGTTTGAAAATTCTCTTGAATTTCTTCATGAAATCGAAAGCAACTTGAACATCAATTTCCTCAGAATCTGAATCTAAATCATCTTTAACAGCCTTGTATGATTCTTTGGAAACTTTTAGAGCAATCCTCTTAGATTTTCCCTTAGCACTACGATTTTTCTTAAAGGTCTGAAGATTTCTAACCAACTGATTTACCTTGAGGGTGTCAAGATTCCTATTTTCCTCAATAGCTATAACTTTTGAATTACAACATTCAGGTGGAAACCTCAAAATCTTTTTGAGAATCTTATTTTCAGCAATAGAGTAACCCTAATTAAAACAAGAATTGACAATATCACTCAATTTGGCATAAAATTTATCAAAGGTCTCATTGTCTTCCATCTTAATGGTTTCAAAGGCCATAGTCTATTTATGCAGTTTAGACTGCTTAATAGTATTAGTACCCTCATGCATTGTCTACAAGTTAACTTATGCCTTGGTAGTAGATTTGTAATTAGAGATCCTACTAAAACTTAGAAATAGACACTCCATTATAGAGAGCATTAACAGCCATATTATTATAATTGGACGCATGCTTTTCATCTTTAGTCTATTGTGCCTTAAGTTTAAAAAAAAATTTCCTTTAGTCACAACAGTGAGTTTGATATATATTCATCATTAACACAATCTTAGACATCATCATTATTGAACCTAAGGAATCCAATTATTCTAACTTTCGAATAGGCATAGTTAGATCCATCCAATAATGGTGACTTGGTAGTAAATGTGCCCTCACGATTGAATTTCATTCTAGAAATCAAAATAGAACTACACACAATATATTAGTATGACTCACTCTGATACCAATTGAAAGATCATCTCAGATCTAATTTCTAGATTGCAGTTCAATTTATATTTAATAGAAGAATTAAAGAACTAGGAAAATAAATCAATCACATATACAAGAAGAAGGCATACAAACTTTTAACGTGGAATACCCTATGTGGGAAAAAACTATGAGTCCTACACAAACAAAAAACTAAGTGCTATGAATCGAGCAATTACAAGATAATCTCATAATCCCTTCAGCGGTCTCCACAACTTAAGGACTGTAGTTGTTCTTGAACAACTTTGTGTTCCAATGATTCCATGGTATTCACTGCTCTACACACATGCCATAAGACTCTTCGTACATGATCCAATCACCTTGAAATCACAAAGCGCAGAATCTTCTACAAAAGAAGATGATCCTCTGCAAGGATGTAAAAGCCATAAGCTTTACAACACAAAGCTTCAACATGTTCACCCCCTTTTTCGAGACGAGGAAAAGACATGGAAGAGACACAAAGTAAGGAACACTGAACTTTTAAACTCTTTTCAGTTTTGAGTTTATTTTTGTGAGTTCTTTTGCATTCTGAGCACCCAGGTGTAGGCTGTTTACATTCATTTTTTTTTATCATAACCCCCCCTCCCACCCCCGTGTTTGATCTTAGATGATTAACACTTTACAAGAAAGAAAGAAAATAATACTTTAGATAAAAAAAAATATAAAGGAAACTAATCTGGAGATGTAGTAATAAAAATTGGTGAGACCAAGTCGATCCATAGGGAGCAATGTTTTAAGACTCCTTTTCAACTTGACTTGCCTTAAAATAAAAATCTAAAACTATCCTAGTTTAAAATCTAACAAATACAAGCATTTGACTTGCTGAAATTAAATTAATTACAAACAAATAAAATGAAACTTTCCTAAAGCTAAAAGCCTAAATCTAAAAATTCCTAAAATAAACCTAAAGTTGCTATAAAACTAAAATATAAGTTAGAACTTCAAAAAATAAAAAAATAAAATTAGAAACTAACTAAACGAAACAATGTTAGAAACAAAATAAATAAAAGTTAAAAACTTTCTTAAGTTATAATTCCCAAAATTAGAAAACTTTCCAATCTAAAATCTTCAATTAAAACAAGTGTAGAAAGATCTTTTAATTCTGGAAATTATCTAAAACAATCAAAACATAAAATTAGAAACAAATTTAAAATTAAAAAGTTAGTAAAGTTAGTAATGCAATGCATGCCATGAGATGCTGAAAAATTCTTAGTATGGAAAAGTAGTATGTTGATGCAAATTTTATGGATGATTGAACTATTCTAATGCGTCATAAATCTAAGTTTAATCGCTAGAAATAATGCTCTATTGATACAAGAAACTGACAAAAAAAAAAAAAACCTAAGTGAAAAAGGATCTAAAATGAAAAAGTTATTAATGCATGAACATGACAACTTTGCAAAATTCTGTGTAGAAATTCTGACCCGAGTTGACTGATTGGCAAGGTTCAAGCCTTTGGTTCACAAGCCTTCCGAAATTATTTTGAACTAAAATTCTGGGCAATGAATTGCCACATCCTAAACTTTAATTTTCGCAAGTTTCAAAGAAAAATATTATGATTTGACTGGTCTACCCACTTCAAACTTTTTGTCAAAAACTGTTTTTACAGTTTGCTGAAACTGTTAAGTTATCCTGTTTGATGTTGAGTCCCAATTTTATCAATAGATTCAAATCTGAAAGCTTAATTTTCTGCAACTTAAATATGCCCAAAATCTTATGATGTAAAAATACATGCAATGATTCCTAATCCAACCATCAAACTATGTAAAAACAAAACTTAAAATCAACATGAACATAACAAGAAAAGTAATAAAAGTGCAGAAAATAAAATAAAAGTATGGGAAGTCAAATGCAGTAATAACATGAAGTCAAAGGCGGTAGAACAATAGGAAGTCAAAGGTGGTAGATTGCTCTTTTCAATTCCTTATCTTAATGTTTTCTAAACAAAGATTAGAAATTTTATCCCTAGGCCTTATTCTTCATCTTAGGTTGTCAATCTAAGTGAGAATAACAAATTTCCACTCCATGTAGAAATAAATTTCAGAATTAGCTTCTAATCTTTCTTCACTCAAACCTCTTTAACTCCATCTTGTATTGCTTTCAAACATACAATGTATCCAAAGAAACAAAGTATATTAAGAAGGTTACTAAGATGGGTTATTAGTTGTGATTCCAATTTTGTCCTAATATTTAAACAAGAATGAAAATTAACCCAACCACAAACAAGACTAAAATTACGAACACCACAAAATCAAAGACAAGAACAATTGAAAAGAAATGAACTTTACTAGCATGAAATTATTTTACAAAAGATTGAAAATAAAAAGCAAACAATTACATATTAGGATTGATGAGAATTCCGCCTTCTAGTTGACACTTTAAGGTTGGTGATGTGGCTTTAGGGCTAAGCCTTCTTGATGGCTTAAGATGTAGAGAACAAGAGAGGGAGAGATGGAGTGTTAAAATTATAGAGGTGGGAGGTGGGTAATTCTTCCATGAACAGTATGAGAGAGGGTTTCCATATTTATACTTTTTTTCTTCTACTCCTTTTCAAAGAAGGTCTCATATGTGGCTTTGCTTCTTTAGGTAAATCCTCTTCTTAGCCAATGAGTCTTCCAAATTTGACATGAGATAAGATTCCTTCTCTTGCTAGAATTCTAAGTATATCTATATTTCTTAGCTAACAATTGCCAAAGGATAGGGCCCACCTTTGATGAAACAATCTCAATCTTGAGTAGAAAAATTATAGCCACCTTCTTGGGGTCATATCTTTATCATTTTAACTCCGATTGGTGCAATCTTGGATCCTATGAATATCTACTCGAAAAGAGCTTTCCAACGGTAAGTAGATTGTCCAAATCTGACACTCGTTTGAGAGTTATGACCATTTTAATGAATGCTATCCAAAGAAAAATGGGATTGACTTTCTATTTTTGAGTTCTCCTTCTTTGACTTTTCTTTCCTTGAATTCTCTCCACCTTAGCCTTATTTTCTTATATTATTTTGAATTCTTACAACAATTGGAGAGTGGGGCCCTTTTCTTGAACATTTCACAAATGTGTCCCACACATGTGAATATGTGCGTGGGACCGTGAAACCAACTTTGCAAATTTTTCTTTTTTTTTTCTTTTTCTCTTCAATTCTTCTCTCCTTTCTTTTGAAAATCATTTTTTTGCCTCCATTATTTGAAAATGGGACTCATATCATCAATTTCCTACAAAACAGATGTGAATTCATGTGAACAGATAATTTTAACCCTAAGATCATAAATGCATGAATGTAGGCCCATCTTTCATGAAATGATAATGAAAATGCACACCATTCTTCAAAATTTTATGTGAATGACCTACTGATGATGAAAATTGAATTTATTTCATGAGAAAACTAAATATTCACAAAATTTTTCAAAAATAGATTTTCCAAAAATAGCAGGTTTCATGAATTTATGCAAAAAATGTGATTTTTAAACAAATTATGCCAAAAAATACTAAAATAAAGTGAAAATGCTTAAAACCACTAGATCACACTAAATAAGGCTCTTTCAAGTTAATAAGTCCTTAAAATGGTCCAAAATGTATATGAAAATATGCATTTTTAAGCTCATCATTGCCTTTTTGTATTTCAATTTAGTTGAGCAATCTTCGCAGCCTAGCACTTGTTTTCCTTTGAAGTAGAATTCAAGGGGAGTTTGGAATCAAGGTTTTACACTAATGGTTGCCCCTATGGATCGCTTATCTCGTTATACCAATAGGTTGACCATAGTTTTAGCCATATCACCTTCAACTCCTAAGTGAAGGGAACAAAGAAAGTCTTGAATGACTTATATTCTTTAGAGATCCTTTCGAATAAAGGCACTATCATTTTGATTATTTTTAGAAGATCAAGTATCTTGCTGTGAGAGTCAATGCTTGAACTGTGGAGAAGTCAAAGTGTAGGACTCTTCTTAAAGGGAATTTGAAGAATTTTGGTGTGGTATATGTCTTGTCTCCATTATGTCTTGGAGTAGTTGCCTAAGGGGGGTATTTACAGCTTCCAAGATTTTTTTCTAATCATTTGTGGCAGGAAGAAGATTAATCAAAATTATTTTGCACGGGGGTAGCCGACCATATATTTGTGCGATCTGTTACCCTCCCATAATTAACTTTGTACGGTGGCGGTTCGGTCTTCATCCTTGGATCATGCCAATCAGCTTAAAATTAGCTCTGAATAGTTTTAACCAGATCTCAATTGGCTACTCAATGAGCTTTCAGAAGTTTAACTGCTAGCTAGTTACTTTCATTTGTTAGCCAGAGTACACTTGGCCATTGATTTGTTCAATCGGTAAGTGTATGTTTGGCCATTGATTTGGTCAGTTGGCTAGTGTACATTTGGCCAGTAATTTGTTCAGTTAGCAGTGTACACTCGGCCACTGATTTGTTCAATTGGCCAATATAGAAAATTTTCACTTTTTGGAGTGTTTTGACTTGTTTTCTTCTTCAAACTTGGGGGTGTTTTCTTAGACTTGGTCCTTCAGCTATTTATGCTCTATTTTGCTGTGTTTTAGCTAAGCTTGAGTTTTGACACTGACTTTGGATTGCTGGGATGCTTCTGGATTTCTTTCGAACTTTCTGCATGCTAACAAATGCCCCATCAAGGTGAAATAATGAAAGATTTTCCTGTAATAGTTGTGCCTCGAAAAGTTGCTGATTAGGAAATGGCAACTTCCTTGGTTCTTGCTTCCTGTATTTCACAGATGCTTTGTAAGTATTTGTAATCTATGGGAATGGATTTGTTGTGGCTCCTTAGGTTTTGGAGGGGCTAGGGGAGTCTTATTTTGAAAAATGGAAAATGGGTTAGTTTGTGGAGGTTTAATCTCCTATATTTTATTTTTTACAAGAGTTGTGAGGGGTTTTCCCTAGGTCTTAGGGTTTTACCCAAGGCTTGGATGTTTAGGGTTTAACTTGAGGTTTTGTAAGGTTTTTCTAAATGAAAATCTGGTTGGTTTATGTGCTTTTATTTCCCCTGATATGGTGATTGACTGAGTTCAGGATGCTTTTGGTGAAAATAAAAGGGTTTTTGAAGGAAGGGAGGTGCTTTTGACTGAGGCTTTTGAGGTTTTTTTTTATCAGCAGCATGGAGAAGACTTTATTGCCTAAAAAGAGAAATGCTTGACCATCAAAAGGTTGAAATTAGCAAGTGAATTGATTTTCCATGAGCTATGGACCCACCTTAAATTTCTGAGGAAAATCAATTAATTTCACATGACTAAGGGTTTGGAGGGTTAAACAAAGTTGAAACTGATCATGCAGTTAGTTGTTTTGAAGGTATTTAGGAAGGGAACATCAAGAAAGAATGTTTTTGGAGTTTTGAAATTCGAAAAATCCAAAAAGTGGGGCAAAAATGACAAGAGACTGTCTTCCGGCTACCGTAAGCGTTACCCTAGGTAGCCGATTGAAATGTTTATAAAAAGCAATCAATTCTCTTGAATTCCCACTTTGTGAATTTCATCCTTTTTTGCATACAAGATCTTGCTAGGGTTTCCAGAGCCTTTCTTTGAGTGATCAAATCTCCTTTTTGAGTTCTCTTCATTAATCAAAAAGGTTTCCATGGTTGGTGAGCTCCTCTTATAATCTTCTTCCTTTTTATGTTTTGCTTATTCTTTTCTTTTTCTTTGATGTTTGATCACCTTGTTCTTATTTATTTTCAGAATGATCAGAGCCATAGATGGATTGAAATGATCCAGTTATATAAGTGGTTGAGTCGATTTCAGAACCTCTCATAGTGCTAGGACAGATGCTTTTTTTGGAGAGTGGACTTGTGCAAATTGAGATGATTGTCTTGAGTGATGGTTCTTTTCATCACGAGCCCTCGAATGCGAGTGATTTGTAAAAGGAATCGCTGAATCCTCGAGAAGGACCTTTCACAAGAATAATTGACACTTCAGAATCTGACTCCTATAAAGGCTGATAAGGAAGAGGATACCAGTGTTGTGCTTAAAAAGGCCACTCCTTAGACCGAGAAAGTTTCTATTGCTGCTAATGAACCTGCTTAGGTGATTCTTGAGGAAACAATTATCATTTGACCTTTCAATAGCTATGGGATCCATTGGTTTGAGCCTAGATACAGTGCTTAAGGGGTCTTGTGAAGAGGGTGAGGCCTAAGGTGTTCTTCCTATGGTTCAAGATGTCGTAATGCCAATAGTTGAGTCGGTCAAGAAATTTCTGATGTCAGTACTTTGAAAGCTGATAGCATAGAGGGGGCTCAACATCAACTTCAAGATTCTATCGAGGCTAAAAGTGAGCCTCCTTTAAAATGATATACCACCTGAGACAAACAAGATTCTATCGAGGTTACAAAGGAGATTGTGTGGCTCATTTTGAGTGGTCTTTTTCAAGCCTTGTCTTTTGGCAAATTGAGGTTATTTGGCACTCTTCATCTTGCGGTAGACTTCTTGTTGAGTATCGGAGTTGCTATGTTGGATGTGAGGCCTTTGATTATTCTTTTCGATAGGCTTTTTGAAGTGGCCAAGGCATGGCTGGGATGAGCAGGCTAAGACCCTTCGAGCTTTTATCAATGACAAGTGCTTAGTAATAAGGAGGCCTTTGACAAAAAGATGTTGAAACTTAATCAGTAGGAAGTCAGCCATACCCTTGAGTGGAGTCATCTTGAGAGGTCTTTGGCCTTGTAGAGGAAGCAAATCTAGTAAGCTGAGAAGAGGCTGTCAGATCTCCATCCCACCTATACTGGTGATGACACGTCCTTTATAGCCTTGAATAAAAAGCTTGAGGCTATCATTGGCAAGCTTGGTGTTAAAGAGGCAAGGCCAAGTGCTCTCCTCAAATCTGTGGATGATGCCCCTTGGAATGTCGATTAATGATGTTGAACCTGCTGTTCATGCTTACATGGCTCATTTGGAACAGCAATTAAAGGCTGATCTTTAGGAGATTCCTCAATAGATCAAGTAGTTTCTTGTGTAATAATTTAAAAAAAAATTATAATGAACATCTTTTGAATGAAGACCCTTCCTCTTTTTATGAATGTCTCTAGTATTCTTCTTTTATTGTATGGTTTGGTGTTTATAACTAGTGAATTTGATGAAGGCAGTGTAGAATGGACTTTGACTGAGGTCTTCCTTGTATGACCTTTTCTAGGGTCTTTGGCCCATATCTTTTGCTTTGGTGGAGAGGGGTCAAATGACTAGACATTTATCGGTGTCTTTGTATATGACTTTGCCTAGGGTCCTTGAATTATCCCTCTATGATTGTTTTGCTTGAAGCTTTCTGGTTTGCTTTTTGATGGGGAAAGCAATGCTTTCAAGAATAATACCACTTCAAAAATTTTCCAATGGTTGGCATCATGCACTAATCTCCTTCCATAGTGAAGATAGTGTAAGCACCATTGAAATAGACCTTGTCGATGACGAATAGTCCTCCCACTTTGGCTCAAATTTTCCTTTTGATTTGTGAGTTGGAGTGATTGCTTTTTTGACAACTAGAACTAAGGTGCCTTTTGTCACAATCCAAGGCCAAGAATCCTTGGATTAGGGTTAAACCCTAAGCATGATACGCCTAGTCCCGTGTAATTTACACCTGGATCGAAGTCTAAGCAGAATTACACAAGGAATATTCACATTACTTACATGTGTGAGGTGCTTTTAACAGACATCTGTCTAAGCATTAATCATGTAAAAGCCTTTTAATATCACCTAAAGTTTCTTTTCTTTTACCAATGAGTAACAATTCATAAAATATCAATTCATGAAAATAACATACACTACAATGCCGATAGAAAGGGGAAACATACTATATGACATGATATAAATTTATATATATATATATAAGAATTGAATAAGAGTGTCATAACATGACACCTCAAGAGTAATATAAAGTTAATGGACAATAACAAACTGATATACATTATCCCAAAAGAAAGGGGAATCATGAACGGAATAAAACTAATGCAAAATGTTATGATACCCTAATGCATCACAAAAACTCAAAATAAGGCCTTATGACGAACGTGTCGCACTGCCTAGGTGGATTAGTCAGATTGCTTATGCTGTCCACTCGTCGAGGCCTGAAGGGACCCGAAAGGCCTCCTTTGGAGTCTCCTCGATCTTTGTAAGATTGGAACTAGGATTTAAACTTATAACACTATTAGGAACCTATGAATAAGTCTATTCAGCAGAGTATAAGAAAAATTAAAGTAACACACATTATATCTAAAAGAATAATTAACGAGTGACCATAGAAATCAATTTAGTGTACTAGGCATGTTGTGCATTAAATAAAGCATGATATAAGAATCAAATAAGAGAAATACGTTACTACTTGGTTACTACATTTACGATATCCCCCCTCTAGGGATCTTTTTATTAAGAACACCAATGCCCTGGCCAAAGGTACGATTGGGTTACTACATTCATGGAGTCCAGAAGCTCCAAAAGCATATTGCAATGGCGCCATAACAATCTACTACACCAAAATGAACCCCATAGGATATCATAAGGTTGAAGCTAAGTAGAGCCAGACCATTTCGATTCATATAATTGAAATTGAGTTATTCGTGCAATTCCTTTCATTGTAAACAATTCATTAGACGGCGTTCAATTCATTCTAGATGGCATTCAATTCATTCTAGACAGCATTCAAATCATTCTTACTCAATTCAATACTGGCAATAAAAAAACTATATATTATGAAAGTTTAGAGCTATAGTCAATTCATATCATGATCATTTGAAATCATATCAACAATAGAGGCCAACCACAATAATTCAATATGCTATGCAATTCAAACTAGTGGAATCAAGATGATTTACGAGCTAACCATAATCTAGTCATCCATTGTTTCTAACCATGCATGATGATGTAGTTTTAAGTTTTCTAATACATAGTTGTCTTTGTTTTGTACCACTTTGTATAAGAAAAAGTGTATCAAAGTCCTTTAAACCAACACCCATGGGGAAGTGCTTAACAAATGAACAACATTACATGAATAAGTCTCGGCCTTCAAGACCCATCATGTTAAGTAATTTTCCAATGAGCCAAATGATTTGGTTAAAGGATTCTAAGGAACTAAGGTCCTACAAAGTCATCCCAAATGTCCCTAAATTTCCTGTGTTTTCAGGATTTTTATGGCTTAGCCATGAATAATCCACGGCTTAGCCATGGTTTTACAAATTTTTTCCATTAATACGGCTTAGCCATGGCTTTACAAAATTTTTCCATTGATACGGCTCAGCCGTGATTTAGCTTATGACTTAGCTATAGTGGATTTCATGGCTTAGTCGTGAGGTTAGTTGTAGAAGAAATTTTTGACTCTTTGTTTTCAGGACTCTAGAAAGTCAACCATAGTAAAACTTACGGCTTAACTGCAAGCTTCAGTGTTTTTGAAGCTAATTTGGTTCTAGAACTTTTCTCTTCTAACTGCGTGTCTAATAGCTAATCCAAGGCAGTCATTCTTATCCAACTTCCACCATTTAACATTCTCAATCCACATGTCATTTATTTATTTAGACAAGCTCTCATTTTGCATTAGAGATAAAGATAAAAAAGGGCTAAAAATCACACTTAGGATTTCAAAGATTTATTAGAGGAATCACAAACTACCTGCATGCATTCAACAATTATTAGCTTATACTTGCCTTAAGTTATGGATTTAAGTCACTATCCTTCTCTTAGCTCAACTTAAAAGGAAGAATTCACTAATTTTAGTCCTAGAATGCCATGTATGAAGAATGATTGCAAAACATGAGTGCATGTATCATATTAAGGGTCTCTTTGACTCCATTAACCGAAAAGATCTATAAATGTGCAGAGACCTTAATATACAAACTGATTTGGAAGAGATGGTGCTTAAGCCTTACAATCCAAAGGTGTGAGGAGAAGTATAGGATGATGGAGATGGAAGATAGGAGACTCCAATCACACATGCAAACTACAAGACTTTCGATTGATGAGGAATCGGTGAAAAAAAGAAGAAAGAAGTGTTCTGTAGTAGGGAGAAGAGAAGGAATCGAATGATGTGTTTGCTTTCCTTTTTAAAATCTCAGTTCTTGAATTTTAATAAAAGTCAAGTTTCTAATAAAGACTTTCAGTTTAAGTCAAATGAGGGTCCAACTAATTCAGATGAAGTTGAACACATTCGAGTAAAGTACAAAAGTTGACGAGCTCAACGAGACAAACGCAATGATATCAATATGATGCATGTATGATGTAATACCATGAAATCTAAAATTATGAAAAAGGTTTTTCATTGACATAATTAAGGTAAAATCCAACCCAAATACCTATCCATGACCCGAACTTGACCCATTGACTCAATCGGACAAAAACAACTAAATCTAACCAAATTAGAGAATAAACATCATTGTTTAGATTAATTCTATATTAATTAACTAATAACTCACTTAATTAATCATTAAACGTGCTTAATTGGTTCTGTGTGTTACACCCTCCCGTACTTAGGAATCATTCAGTCCGCTGAATGAAACATACCTATGTGAAGATGTTAAGATATTGCCAAGCCATCTGCTCCTCGTGCTCCTAAGTGGCCCCATTGGGTCCATGGTGCTCCCAAAGGACTTTAACCCATTGTATGGTCATTGTACACAGTATTTGCTCTTTTGTACCCATAATATGGAGCAGACGCTCAACGTGTGACGCATCCGGCTGAATCTGTACGTCATCAGATCGAATGACATGGGTAGGATCTTAACATGCTTGCAGAGCATTGAAACATGAAACACATCATGGACTTCAGATAACTCATTAAAAAGTGCTAGTCTATAGGTAAGTCACCAACTTTGCTTTTAATTTCAAATGGCCCTACATACCTTGGGGCCAACTTGCCCTTCTAGCAAAAATGGATTTTACCTTTTATAGGAGAGACCTTTAAAAACATCCAATCATCAATATGAAATTCTAAGTCTCTTCTACAAGTTTCAGCATAACTCTTTTGTCATGAACGGATAACTCTTGTCACGCCCCGATCCTGGGAATTTGGGGATTTGCGTGGGCCCCCAGGGCGTGGATATGTAATCCCTTAGAAATCCGTGCCTTGAAGAATTATGCACGAATTCCTACAAGGGAGATTCCACAGGAACGTGTGAGGTATGCTGACACACGTATAAAAATAACTGATCATAAACGAAATCCTGCGAAATACTCAGTATTATCAAGAGCACATGTAGTTCATAGTTTGTTAACTTTCAAAAGTAAACATATATACATACAATAGTGTTAAAGTCTTTAATTACATTCCAAGATACTATTTAGGAGTGTGATACAAAAGGTCCCAAGCATAACAATGATATCTCCCAAGAATACACGCGCTCCGTAGGATGGTTAGTAAAAGACGTTGCCATCTTTCCACTCATCTACACCTCGAGGTACCATTGGGGTACCCTCCGGGGGCGCGTTAGTGTCTGCATTAGAACTGGGTTCTGGACCTGCCATACCAAGGGTAACACTGTTAACACGACGGTTAAGCAAGTACTGAGGCATATGAAACAAGTATAACAATATAAAAATATAACAAAAGTACTTAAACAGCATGCACTGATTTAAAGAACAATGGGGACGTGCTAAACACATAATGCAGGAGTGGTAATGAATGAGAAATTATCGTCAAAGCATCATACATACTGATTGGCAACCACGGGGCTCTATTCTCCCAAAAGGGAGCATACATATCATATGGGTCGCTAGGGGATCAGGCTAGCTTCCCGAGGAGCGCCGACTACTCCTCCATAAACCTACTACAGTGGTAACATACATAACATATACCCAAAAGGGCGTAAGCTGAGTGGTACTGATTCAAATTCAATCGTATCAGTCATATCACACCCTTGGCTAGCAAGCTCGCACTCATTAGAAGCTCTGGCTTGTCAGACATGCGCTCATTAGAAGCTCAAGTCTGAATTGCCTCAGGGTTTTGCTAAAGGAAGTAATTCATGTTGAAGGTGGTATATCATAGCAATATGGATGCATTCAACTTAAGTGAGTACCCAACCCAAGGAATTACGACCTTCACCCCCTATAATAAGTAACCTATAGTCCCCAAGGACATTCAACATGATGTACACATAAGACCTTTGGTGTTGTTGTGTTACCGTGTCTTTGTAGTGCCTTATGTGCATACGGGACACCATTCTTATGCCAACATTCATGACTTGCCATTGGGAGACCCTCCGGGAATCATTTATTTTCCCCAACATGTACTTACCATTGGGCCTGTGTAGTGGTATAGAAGGTGCCATTACTAAGGTCCTATAAAATCATTGAGAGTCCCTAACATCCTGTTTCACTGGGTTTTTACGGTTTAGCCGTGTACACGGCTACGGCTTAGCCGAGTGGGTCAAATTCCTTCTGGATTTTCAGGCGCAATTACGGCCCAACCGTATGTTGGCCTACAGCTTAGCCGTGCTAAGCCTGCGGCTAGGTTACGGGGAGGTTACGGTGACGCCGTAGTGTATTCCACGATGCAGCCGTATGCTAGCCATAGAAGAAACCTGGTTCCATGAGCTCTCTGGAAAGCTTGCCGTAGGAAGACCTACGGCTTGGGTACGGACTGGATACGGCTTAGCCGTAGTGAAATTCACGGTGTAGCCGTAGGTGAGCCGTAGTACAAAATCCCATTTTACTATTCTCTGGACTTTGAGCCGTAAGTGCTCACGGCTTAGCCGTAGCTTCACCGTAAGCTTCAGAAACTTGAATACAGTTCTGTAGCTCAATTCCGATTTCAGTCAGTACAGAACCTATATTGGGAGGGGGTTCTATGACTTACTAGGAGTACCCAATTAAGGTGTTCTGTACTCCCACACCCTCTATTCCCATTTTTACCATTCCCACTTGATTCATACCCCACTGGCACCCAAGTAACAACTTAATTCACACACACCCATTAAGAAGAGACTGCAGTGGGAAAAATTGGAAGAACTAACTCAACATGCAATAAACAATTACACATGTAGTGCATATAAGCTCAAGTACTTGCCTTGTTGCGAGCGTTTAGCCCCTTTCTAACTCTTTTGGTCGTGTGGGTAGAGGGAAAACTCCAAATCGAAATGGGTTCTCTTCAATAGAACATGAAAGTGTGGAATATGGGGTTTAGATCCCACATGCATGTCGTGTAAATTGATTCCTCATGGCTCTCATAACTCCAAATACATAAAATGGAGGTGGATCTTTACCTTAAACAGCTAGCTTACAGAAGAGAATAGTACAAGAGAAATGGCTCAGGGAGGAGAAGGAGGAAGAAGAAGATCCCCCCCTCAACATTACATGCAAGATTTTCCCTAAGCCGAGTGGCTCTTCAAATCTTAGGAAGGAGGAAGTTCGGGAGGAGAGGGAGAAGGCACTACTCCAGCAACTCAAATGAAACAAACGAAAAGAAGGAGAAGGACGTAGAGTCTCTCTTTTAAACAACTGAATTTCCCACCTTGCATGCAGACCTAGTAAGCTGGGGGTATTTACAATACAGGTCACGTGGCCTAAGTTAGTCCAAATGGATTCAGATCAAATGGTGTCCAACACGAAAGACGGTCAACGCAAAGAACTATAGGAAAGGAAATGGACGAGGTGTCTAAGAGGTACAAGGACAAATTACGAAAAGGTCCTTAACTACTAAAGTGGGGCCGAACTCCACCCAACTCCCTATTCGAGGCCCAAACCCGATAATCTTTGGATTAAATTAGCCTTAATCGAGTTCAATTAATATAGAATGAGCTTAATTAACATAAATCAAGATTAGTGGGATTCGGGACCATACATCCTCCCCCAGTTAAGATCATTCGGTCCTCCGAATGCAACGTACCTGGGGTAGTAGCTCTAGATATTTCGCCCGAATTTGATCTTCAAGTTCCCAAGTGGCCTCTTCCTGTCCATGGTGCTCCCATAACACCTTAACCCATCTGATCATTCGTGTACGCAACACCTGTTCCTTAGTGTCAACGATACGAAGGGGTCTCTCTTCATAGCTTACATCAGGCCTCACTTGTATGTCGTCCAACTCAAGGACATGTGAAGGATCTGGGAGGTATTTCCTGAGCATCGACACATGGAACACATTATGAACTCCTGCAAGCGGGGGTGGTAGCTCCAACTGATAGGCTAAGTCTCCCACTCTACTCTGTATCTCGAAAGGTCCCACAAACTGTGGAGCAAGCTTACCCTTTTGTCCAAACCTAATGATACCCTTCATTGGGGAAACTTTCAAGAAAACTTTGTCCCCCACTTGAAACTCAAGGGGCCAGCGGCGGTTATCTGCATAACTTTTCTGGCGTGATCGTGCAGTTTTCAATCTATCTTGCACCTTTTGCACCTTTTTTGCCGTATCCGCCACTAGGGTGGGTCCATGGAAACTTCTAACCCCAACCTCTTCCCAATAGACAGGCGTACGACACTTACGTCTATATAGGGCTTCAAATGGAGCCATTCCAATGCTCCCGTGAAAGCTGTTATTGTATGAAAACTCGCATAAGGAAAGGTGTTCATCCCACTCCCTTCCGAAGTCTAATACGCTAGCTCGTAGCATATCTTCCAAGGTCTGTATCGTTCGCTCCGATTGCCCATCTGTCTGAGGGTGGTAAGCCGTGCTGAAACTGAGTTTAGTGCCTAGGGACGTCTGAAAAGACTGCCAAAAGGAAGACACGAACCTACTGTCTCGATCGGACACAATTGAGACTGGAGTACTATGTAGCCGCACAATCTCATCAATGAAGATCTTGGCCATCTCCTGAAATTTCATCCCTTTCCTGATGGGAATAAAGTGGGTTGATTTCGTTAGTCAGTCGACAATCACCCACATAACATCATGATGCCTACTTGTTTGGGGTAGCCCTGAAACAAAATCCATCGTGAGATTCTCCCATTTCCACTTGGGAATCTGCAGAGGATGTAACAATCCGGGAGGCTTTCGGTGTTCAGCCTTTACGCGTTGGCAGGTAAGGCATTTTACCACAAAGCCCGCTATATCCCTCTTCATGTTATTCCACCAAAACCTGCCATGTAAATTCCGGTACATTTTTGTACTCTCGGGGTGCATGGAATATCGAGCATGGTGTGCTTCAGTCATAATTGCCCTTTTCAAGTTATGATTTTGAACCGCTGGGACACAAAGCCGATGTAACACTCCGATCCCCTTTGAGCCGGATTAGTGGCTCATTAGTGTGTTTTTCTGTTGTTTTATTCTTTCGGACTTGGTTTTGGGTCTTAGATAGGTAGTTGAGTAACCTTTGACCTGAGATAGGTAGTTCTAAGCCCTTTTTCGTAATTTTGCTTTTGCTTTGCTTGTATCATCTTTGCATCATCTCGGTGTCAGCACGTGTATTTTGTTGAGCTCGTTATATTCCATAACTGTGTCAGACCCATTTGGAGTCAATTGGAGAAGTTGGACCTTCGTGTGACTTGAACCGTAAATAGTTTAAACTCTTCGGACTTTGACTTAAACTCCAAATCCTATATAATGAGTCATCTTCCAGATGTCTTATTCAGTTCGTTGATCGACTGCATGCAACTCCAGAAGGAGCCACGTTCATCTCTCTCTCTTCTTTTCACTTCTCTTCTCAGTCTCTGGTTGGTGTGGGAGTTGAGTCGATTGGGTTCTTCCTCTTTCTCTCTCATCTTTGTCTGTGTTTTGTGGCTTGAGGTGAGTGGGTTCTCTGCAACTCTTTCTTCTTCTTCTCCTATTGCATCTCTCCTTCTCTGATTTCTGTGTTCTCATCTCATGCATGTGTTGTTTCTTTGATTTGCTTTGATTTTAGTTGATTTGGAGCTTGATTCAGTGGATTGACAGAGTTTTGAGGCAAGTATAAGTACAGGATTGTTTAACACATATGGGTGTTTTGTTTGATTGCCTTGATTCATTCTTATTCTTTGTATAAAATGTTTTACAGCTAATTTCTAAGATGTTAGGATCAGATGAGCTTGTTTTGGAGACATTTCTGTACCAAATTCCAGTTTCTGTACTCAACCCGAATTGGTTCTCTGTATCGTACGGCTAAGCCGTAAGTTTGTACGGCTCACTTTCTAGAGACTTGAAATTTCGATTTTGTTCTACGGCTAGGCTACGGCTGAACTGTAGATTGTCCTACGGCTGAGCCGTAAGCTAGCCGTGACCCAACCGTAACCCAGCCGTGAATTAAATCTCTGATCAGTTGAAACTTTTCAGATACAGTACTCCTACGGTGTGGCTACGGCTAAGCCGTGGATTGGTCTATGGCTAAGCCGTATACTGAACTGTAGCTCAGCCGTAAGAGGCATCAGATCAGAGGTGGAAGATGACCAGTTTAGCTGTGTTTGGAAGGGAACCACGGTGAAGCCGTAGTGCATGCTATGGCTAGCCCATATGATTTCTTCGGCTAAACTGTAGGTCACCTATGGCTAAACCATAAGAAATGGCAAATCCGAAATAAAACTTAGGATAATGGTGAGACTTGTAGGGCTCAAATACAGGTTAACCACCCATGTAAACCGGCCCAATGGATTCGTTGGACTGCATGAACAGTCCGTTAGGCTGTGACTTATTCATGTGAGCGTTGATTCACTGTTAAGCACCTCCCCATGGGTGTTGGTTTAAGAGACTTCGGTGCACGTGAGGATTACATTGCAACACTAGGATGGCAACGGTGCATCGAATAACTTAAAACTACATCAACATGCACGGTTAGTGACAGTGAACAACTAGATTAGTATTGGCTTGTAATTGACCTTGGTTCCGTCTTGATATAAGATGCATTGCATATTGCTTACAGTTTTGCCCTCTATTCTGTCAATCTATGTTCACGCATTTCGAGATTATTTTGTTTTCATCTTGTACGTCTGTTTAGACTTCGTTCTGTATTATGCTCTATGCTCGGTGCTTTGACTCAGTCTATGCTATGCTCTGTATATTTCTGGCTTTGTATATCTCTGATTTAGTTGGGTATTCCCTGGTGGCCCTACCCAGAGATTAACACG
Source organism: Sextonia rubra (assembly GCA_037013555.1). Taxonomy (NCBI): domain Eukaryota; kingdom Viridiplantae; phylum Streptophyta; class Magnoliopsida; order Laurales; family Lauraceae; genus Sextonia; species Sextonia rubra. The sequence continues at coordinate 14,640,318 of JASUAD010000023.1, forward strand.
TGAGGATAAGATCCGGTCTTTGTCATCGGTGAGTCCAAAGCGGATAATCTCCCTTCTTTTGGATTTGATTTGATTGGTATTAGTCTGGCTCTACTCAGCCTCAACCCTAGGATACCCGACGGGGTTACCTCTGGCTTAAATCTCTGTATCTCTGTATCACTGCAGTGTCGCTTTGTCTTGGGACCCCGGAACCCAGGAAACTGAGACCCACCTGTACCCTGGCCCGGTCAGTGGTGTTCTCCTCTGCTCTGCTTTGCTCTGCTCTCTATTGGAGAGAATATGGTTAACGTAGTAGCCACTTAGTTCAATATTTCTATGTTTTGATTCACTTATCATGCTTTACTTCTGTGCACGATTTGCTTAGCATACGACGATGGACCTCTGTATTTAATCTTTTGTCATTATTCTATTTGATACTATGAGTGTTTCATCCCTGTTACTTGTATTTGCTGGATCGTTGTATTCATTTGTGTTGTCTGTGGTGTTGCAGGCACAGATCCCTTGCCCAGCTCCCCGGCGGTCGAGGAGGCTGCAGGGCCGAGTTTAGAGGCACCCTCCGGTTTGGCAGAGTGGGCCTGATCTCTCTGCCAAGTGCGTACATGCATATCTTCCTTGGTTTCTGGTTTTGGTTTTTGGGACTATGTATTTTATACTTCGGACCTTGTCATCTTGTATATTTGTACATCTTGATTTTGTCGTGTATCGTGTACCCAGACTTGTATCTGGTTTTCATGTATGGTATTTAGCTTTGACTTTTCCGTTCCGCATTTGTTTTGGCTTCCGCTATTTTCCTTTGTTGCTTGCTATGATATGTACAGCTTCCGCGTACGCTTAGTTCGCACGTGTTAGATCCCTTGTGTGTGTGCATTTGGACTGGGTTTGGATGCACGTGCACGGGAGTACGTGTGTCACTGGTTTAGCTTTTCGCTAACCCCCGATTTGTGGGATCGGGTCGTGACAACCGATCTCTAAAGTACAATACACCGTCTATCATCCTGAAATCAGGTCTCTTAGATATGTGGTCACGAATCTTAACAAGCTCCGGATCTTCAAACTGCCTCTCCTTGATTTGTTGAATTAAGGTGGGTTCGAAGACTGACATAGCTACTAACATGACCTTATCATCTACGAATTCAACTTCCACATCCAGATCTTGGAATTCCTCTACTAGAGACCATTCACCACACAAGGATGCCAACTCAGTGGTGGATTTCCTGCTTAAAGCATCGGCCACTACATTCCCTTTCCCGGGGAAGTATTTAATCGGGAAATTATAATCCTTTATAAATTCCAATCACCTGCGCTATCTCATGTTAAGATCATGTTGCGAAAACAGATACTAGAGACTGCGATGGTCGCTATGGACTTCAAATTTCTCTCCACATAAATAATGTCTCCACATCTTCAGCGCGAAGACTACTGCAGCCAATTCTAAATCATGTGTGTCATAGCTCTTCTCATGTTTCTTCAATTGTCGAGATCCATATGCTATTACCTTTCCATTCTGCATGAGTACACATCCTAGCCCAATCCCCAAAGTATCTGTATAGATAACAAATCCGCCATTCCATTCTGGTAGGGATAAGATCAGGGCTGAGGTTAATTTCTCCTTAAGGAGTTGGAAACTCGACTCACACTCATCGGACCAAACAAATGGCTCATTCTTCCTCGTCAACTTTGTCAAAGGTGCAACTATTTTGGAAAAATCCTTCACTAACCTTCTATAGTAACCGGCCAGGCCAACAAAGCTTCTAACTTCTGCAACGGTTTTGGGACTCTGCCAAGTAGTTATAGCCTCAATCTTAGCTGGATCTACTGCAAGCCCATCCTTTGAGATTATATACCCTAAAAAGGCAACTTGCTCCAACCAGAATTCACACTTATCCAATTTAGCATAAGTCGGTGATCCCTTAGCAATTGCAGAAAAGTCCTCAAATGTTCCACATGCTCATCTTTGGTCTTGGAGTATACCAAAACATCATCAATGAAAATTACCACGAACCGATCAAGATATGCTGAGAAGATTTTGTTCATCAAGGCCATAAACACTGCGGGCGCATTTGTCAATCCAAAAGGCATAACCAAAAATTCATAATGCCCATATCTTGTCCTGAAAGCTATTTTCGATGTATCTTGGTCCCTGACTTGCAGCTGATGATATCAGGACCTGAGATCAATCTTAGAGAAATGTGTCGTACCCTGTAATTGATCAAACAATTCATCAATTCTAGGCAGTGGATATTTGTTTTTAATTGTCACCTGGTTCAACTGTCGATAATCAATACACATCCTAAGGGTGCCATCCTTCTTCTTCATAAATAAAACCGGGGCTCCCCATGGTGATGTGCTAGGATGAATGAACCCCTTATCCAATAAGTACTGTAACTGTACTTTCAGTTCACGTAACTCTGCCGGGGCCATCCTATACGGAGCCTTAGAGATGGGAGCAGTACCAGGTACTAGCTCTATAGTAAAATTCACTTCCTTGATTGGGGGAAGGCCAGGTGCTTCATTCGGGAATACATTCGGAAACTCACAAACCACAGGTATTTCTTCTAGCTTTTTGGGTGCTTTCTTCTCCACAATGAAGGCAATATATCCCTCATAATCGCTATGGATTAGTCTTTCCGCTCGAAGTGCTGAAATCAATCTGGTGTTCGAACTCTTCTTATCACCTTGGAACACCGCACTTGGGCCATCTTCACTCACCTTTACGGTGATAGTCTTACGGAAACAGTCTAGAAAGGCCATATACTTGGTCAACCAATCCATGCCTAGGATTACATCGAAATTGGGCATGGGTAACACGATAAGTTCAGCTGGGAGAAGAACTTCTCTGATGAGAACTCAACAACCAGGGTAATAGTCATCACAAGTTACCCTCTTACCAACAGGAGTGATAACGCTCAACACATACGGCAACTGTGCTTACGATTCCCGTATTATGCTAGAGAATCGAGGTAAGATGAAGGAGTGTGAAGATCCTGAATCAAACAACATTTTAGCTTCAATGCCACAAATAGAAACCTTACCTACAACCACATGTTCCGCCGCTTCAGCTTCTTCTCGTGTCAATGCATAAGCGCGGCCTTGTATGTGGGGTCAGTGTTGTTGTCCTTGTCTTTGCTGTCCCTGACCTTGCCGTGTCTGCCCTTGGCCTTGTCTCACTTGCTATTGCTGTAGGTTTGGTGCAGGAGGTGTCGCCTTAGAAGGCTGCTGATATTGCTGCTGCTGCAAGTCTCGACTAAATTCCTTCCTTCTCGAGCATTTGGACAAGCGATGATCCATGGAGCCACAGCGAAAACAGGCTCCCATGGACCTCCAACATTTACTAGTCTCATGACCATTCCCACATGCATCGCAGACTGGTTGTGATGTGCCACTAGCAACTCCCTTCTGTTTCTTAGAATACTGCTGACCTTTCCCAGAAGGAGGAACACTCTTCTTAGACTCCCCTAAGAATAGGCTCTTCTCAATTTCCTCCGCTGCATAAGCCCTGGCTACTGCATCATCATATTGAATGGGACGTTGAAAGGCAGTGGCATGTCCCTTGATAGCAGGCTTTAACCCTTCCAGAAATCTTTCCACTCTCTTCTCCTCAGTGTCAATCAAGTCTAGAGCAAACCGAGAGAGCTGGCTGAACACGTGCACGTATTCTGCAAGGTCATGAGGTTTTGCTGCAGGGAAAGGAACTCTGCCTTCTTCTTGCGAGTCACATGGTCGGGAATGAACTTCTTCCTGAATTGCCTCTTAAAGGCTTCCCAAACAGTGGCATTCGGCATGGCCCTCATGTGGCTCCGGATACTCTTCCACCATGTATCCGCGATCTCCTTGAACATGGATACCGCAAGGACCATTTGCTGCCTGGGTGTGTAAGTTAATGTATCGAAAACATTCTCCGTGTGGACAAACCATTCATCTGCTTGTAACGGATCCTCGTGTCCGGTAAACTCTGTTGCTCCCCTCTTCCGGAACTTCTCATACAAGGAGTTGGGATCTCCTAGCTGATCTTGTCAGTTTAACAGAGCGGTCAATTGTAATTGCATCGTAGCTTGATTAGCATTGCTAGCAGCTAACTGGTGCATCATCATCATAAACGGCTCCTCAGTGTTGTATGTGGGACGCGGAGGAGGTTGCGGTGGAGGGTCCGCACCTTCCAATTCAATATTATTGCGATCATTGTCACCTGAGCTATTGTTCGTGCCGGATCCAGATGCCATGGCTCTGCAATCACAATGGTGATTAATCATATGTATATCTATATATATATATATACATACATACATACTATAGTCAAACCATATGTCAACCATAGTAAAACTTACGGCTTAGCTGCAAGCTTCAATGTTTTTGAAGCTGATTTGGTTCTGGAACTTTTCTCTTCTAACTGAGTGTCTAATAACTAATCCAAGGCAATCATTCTTATCCAACTTCCAGCATTTAACATTCTCAATCCACATGTCATTTATTTATTTAGACAAGCTTTCATTTTGCATTAGAGATAAAGATAAAAACGGGCTAAAAATCACATTTAGGATTTCAAAGATTTATTAGAGGAATCACAAACTACCAGCATGCATTCAACAATTTTTTGCTTATACTTGCCTTAAGTTATGGATTTAAGTCACTATCCTTCTCTTAGCTCAACTTGAAAGGAAGAATTCACTAATTTTAGTCCTAGAATGCCATGTATGAAGAATGATTGCAAAACATGAGTGCATGTATCATATTAAGGGTCTCTTTGACTCCATTAACCTAAAAGATCTATAAATGTGCAGAGACCTTAATATACAAACTAATTTGGAAGAGATGGTGCTTAGGCCTTACAATCCAAAGGTGTGAGGAGAAGTATAGGATGATGGAGATGGAAGATAGGAGACTCCAATCACACATGCAGACTGCAAGACTTTTGATTGATGAGGAAACGGTGAAAAAAAGAAGAAAGAAGTGTTCTGTAGTAGGGAGAAGAGAAGGAATCGAATGAAGTGTGTTTGTTTTCCTTCTTAAAATCTCAGTTTCTTGAATTTTAATAAAAGTCAAGTTTCTAAGAAAGACTTTCAGTTTAAGTCAAATGAGGGTCCAACTAATTCAGACGAAGTTGAACACATTCAAGTAAAGTACAAAAGTTGACGAGCTCAACGAGACAAACGCAATGATATCAAAATGATGCGTGTAAGATGTAATACCATGAAATCTAAAATTATGAAAAAGGTTTTTCATTGACATAATTAAGGTAAAATCCAACCCAAATACCTATCCATGACCCAAACTTAACCCATTGACTCAATCGGACAAAAACAACTAAATCTAACCTAATTAGAGAAGAAACATCATTGTTTAGATTAATTCTATATTAATTAACTAATAACTCAATTAATCATTAAACGTGCTTAATTGGGTTCTGTGTGTTACACCCTCCCGTACTTAGGAATCATTCAGTCCGCTGAATGAAACATACCAGTCACAACCCGAGCCCAGGGACCGGGGGTCAGAAAAAGTCTAACCAATGACACACGTACTCCCGTGCATGTACACTTAGACCCCGTCCAAGCATACACACACAAGAGATCATTCACACGTGCAAACAACTGTACGCGGAAGCTATACATATCAAGGCATACCACAACATACCAAAAGACATAATGGATTACAAAAGCATGAAACTGATAACAAGAACAATTACAAGAACGTATGACAATAAAGAGGGCTCACAAAAATCAAAATACAGATATCAATCAAGCCCACGGTACAAGTTACAGAAAATCCCCCAAATAGACCCAGACTCAAATGAATGGGGAAAAACAAAATGATGCAAACCGTACTCTGGAGGATGGATCAAGTCCACTCCTCTAGGCCGGAGGGGGCCTCGCGAGCCTCTCCTGGAGTCGGGTCGACCGACGCAGGATCGGGAGAGGGATCTGAGCCTGCAACACCAATAACAACTCATAAGTACAACGACTTAGCAAAATATAAGCCACAAGAAGATAACACGAATTGTGTCTATTAATGAGCAAAAGTCACAATGCAAGATCCATAGTAAGCATGTTCGTATACTAAGCAAATTGTGCAAATGAATAAGCATGCTATCAGAATCATAAACAGATAACAGTCAAAGTGGCTACTACATTGGCCATATTCTCTCTTTCGAGAGCGGTCGGAATGAGGACACCAGCGACCTGGCCAGGGTACGCATGGGTCTCTAGTTCCCGGGGTCCGAAGTCCCAGGACAGAACACTCTGTAGAGGCAAACACATAAACTAAACCAAAGTCAACTCAACCCCGTCGGGCATCCTAAGGCTGAGGCTCAGTAGTGCCATATACCAATCACAATCAAATCGGATGATGCACCTCAATAAATCAATCATATCACATACAGATCTCACATATCATACTAAACGAACAATAGGAAGGGAATCACATATATTGATACTGATACTGAATGCGAATAAGCAATAAAAGAAGCACTGACAATTGAGTACCAATAACAATAATCACTGACTCAAGTACTCCACCGGAGCAACGGTAAAAACACGATAATAGAATGGTCCTGCCCGGGCTTCGCTCTGGGGTTGCTGCATTTCCCACAGAATCGAGAGGTCCAGCGCAGAACACATAAGAGGGCATGACCGAAGTCAATATGCTATACAAATCAGAGTACTTTTACGAATCAAGGTCAATTACAAGCCAATCCTAACCTATTTATCCAGGGTTTCTAACCGTGCATGTTGATGTAGTTTTAAGTTGTCCGATGCACCATTGTCTAGTGTTGCAGTGTCTGGAATGTGCACCGAAGTCCCTTAAACCAATACCCATGGGGAGGTGCTAAACAACTGGATAACGTGCATGAATGATTCACAGCCCTCGAGATCATTCATGTCATTCAAATATTCCATTGGGCATGTTCAGGTTAGCTACATTCTAACATGAAAGTCATATACGGTCTCTTTCTTAAGCCTAGTCCATTTTCTTCCTTTCTCAGGATCACACGGTGTAGCCGTAGGTGACCTTACGGCTTAGCCGTAGGCATCTTACGGCTTAGCCGTAATCTGCACTGCGGCGGAGCCGAGGTTCCCCAATTTGTTCATCCGTATTTACGGCTCAACCGTATTTTACTCTACGGTGCAGCCGTATCCTGGTCCACGGCTTAGCCGTAGTACAATGTGCGGCTTAGATCAGACTGGGCCGTAGAAGAGTAGCATTTTGCTAACTCTCAGTTATTTCGATTGTCACTCTGTATTGATCTACGGTTAGGGTTACGGCTGGGTCTCGGCTTAGCCGTAAGCCATTTCAAGGCTCAGCCGTAGCACATTTCACGGTTTAGCCGTGAGTGCACTGAGTCATTTTCTGGAACAGTTACAGACATACAGAAAACGAACCTTTCGACTGAAAATAGAAAAATAACAGCGAAACTGACTCAATAGGGCTGTCTAACACTGATGCATCCAACAAAGAGTAAGATACAAACAATCAAAACAATACCAATCGGTGTTCATGCTACTTGTGCTTATACTTGCCTCACAGACGGAATTCACACACTTTACGGTCGTTGCTTTGGCTCAGTCCACTGGAAACACACACAAATCGGGCTCCTTTCTTCCTCCCTCACGAAACAGAACCGAGAAGGAAAGAGAGAAAGAGAGCTGAACGAGAGAGACAACTGAGAGAGAACTAAAGAGAGAGAGACAAGCTGAGAACGATCGAGAGAGAGAGGGAGAGTAGGTAGGATATTTATAAACTAAAATGAGTCCAATTTACACATAAGTCCAAACATATTACACAAATGTCAGTTTGAGTCAACTGACGATCCAACGAGAGCAAACGAAATCATTCGGATCCAAGACAGTTACGAAGATCGACAAGCTCAACGAAATACACGCGATGACATCAGAATGACGCAAAACTGACAAGGTCAATCAAAAGCCAAAATTACGAAAAAGGGCTCGAACTAACTAAACTAGGTCAACTCAACCCAAACGATCTCTCCAAGACTCAAAGTCAAGGAAAAGAAAAATCAAAACACACTTAACAACAACATCACACGCAATTACCCACTAATCCGGATCAAATCGGGTCGGAGTGTTACATCCTCCCCCACTTAGATATCATTCCGTCCTTGGAATGAACGCGTACCTGAGCGAAAAGGTAAGGATACTGACGCGCCATCTGGTCTTCTAATTCCCACGTGGCTTTATCAGGTCCATGTTGTTCCTAGAGTACCTTGACCCATCGAATAGTCCTCGTGCGCAAGAGCTGTTCTTTGGTCCCAACAATACGGAGTGGACGCTCAACGTATGACGCATTTGGTTGCATTTGAATATCATCGTAGCGAATCACGTGCGTCGGGTCTCGAACATACTTGCGAAGCATTGACACATGGAAGACGTCATGTACTCCAGAAAACTCCACTGGAAAAATCAATCTGTACGCTAAATCGCCAATCCGGCTCTTGATCTCAAATGGACTCACATATCTTGGCGCTTACTTGCCTTTTTGACCGAACCGTATCGTACCTTTCATCGGTGAGACCTTCAAAAATACCCAATCACCAACTTGAAAGGCTAATGTTCTTCTTTGCGTATCTGCATAGCTCTTCTGTCTTGATCGGGCAATCTTCAAATTGTCAATGGCCTTCTGAACTTTTTCTGTAGTCTTTACAATGATCGTCGGTCCGTGGAAACTCCTTGCTCCAACTTCTTCCCAGCAAACAGGGCTTTTACATTTTCGTCCATACAAAGCTTCATATGGTGCCATACCAATACTCTCGTGGAAGCTATTATTATACGCGACTCGCACAACGAGAGATGCAGATCCCATTCATTTTCAAAATTCAGTACACTGGCCCGTAACATGTCTTCGAGCGTCTGAATAGTTCGTTCTGACTGTCCATCAGTCTGCGGGTGATACGTCGTACTGAAGCTCAACTTTGCTCCCATGGCTTCCTGAAATGCTCTCCAAAATGAAGAAACAAAGCGGCTATCTCGATCAGACATAATCGATACAGGCGTACCATGTAGTCTAACGATCTCATCAACGAACTTCTTCGCCATCTCGGAAAATGTCATGCCTTTCTTGAATGGAAGAAAATGGGCTGTCTTCGTTAATCTGTCCATGATCACCTAGATGGCACTATTCTTCTTGCTCGTCAGGGGTAGGCCTGAAACAAAGTCCATCGTAATGTGCTCCCATTTCCACTGGGGAATATGCAATGGATGTAAGGCACCTGGAGGTCTCTGATGGTCAGCTTTCACCTTTTGGCAAGTCAAACATCTGGCAACAAACCCAGCAATTTCTCTCTTCATATTATTCCACCAGAATCTGTTCTTGAGAGCTCGGTACATCTTCGTACTTCCAGGGTGCATAGAATAACGAGCATGGTGTGCTTCGGTCATCAAACTCTCCTTCAAAGCATCTACTGCTGGCACACATAACCTGCTCCTGAAATAAAAGACATCACCCTCCATGCGAAAGTCTGGTCGATCCGCAATGTTATCCCGAATTCGCCTCAACATCGCATCCTCAAACTGCTGGTCTTTAATGCGCTGAATGATGTCAGGCTGAAAACTCACTGTGCTGGCAAGTGTCAAATAGTTCTCCACTAATCTCACTTCCACTGGCTGAGCATGTCTCACAAAATAAAGGCTATCCAAAGCCTGGAGAATCTCTGATTTCCTACTCAAGGCATCTGCAACAACGTTGCCTTTCCCTGGATGATATTTGATGGGAAAGTCATAATCTTTGATCAACTCAAGCCACCTTCGTTGCCTCATATTCAACTCAGACTGCGTGAAGAGATACTGTAAACTGTGATGATCTGAATGCACTTCAAATTTCACGCCATACAAATAATGTCTCCACATCTTCAGGGCAAAAAAGATGGCTGCCAACTCTAAATCATGCGTGGCATAGTTCTTCTCATGCTCCCAGAGTTGCCTCGAGCCATAGGCAATCACTTTGCCATGTTGCATCAAAACACATCCCAAACCAACTCGAGAAGCATCAGAGTAGATCATAAATCATTCATTCCCATCCGGTAACGTCAAGACTGGAGGCGAAGTAAGCTTCTCCTTCAACATACAGAAATGGTGCTCACATTCGTCCATCCAAAGAAAAGGAACATTCTTCCTGGTCAATCGAGTCAACGGTGCAGAAATCTTGTCAAAATCTTGAATAAATCGACGATAATAGCCAGCCAATCCGAGAAAACTCCGTATCTCCGTCACAGTCTTTGGGCTGGGCCAATTCATCACTGCCTTAACTTTTATCTGATCCACTGCCAACCCATCTCGTGAAATGGTATGACCAAGAAAAGCTACCTGCTCGAGCCAAAAATCACACTTCGACAATTTGGCATATAAGCGATACACTTTCAACAACTGCAAGGCTCGACGTAGATGTTCCACATGCTCCTCTGGGGTCTTCGAATACACCAGAATATCATCAATAAAGACCACCACGAATTGATCTAGGAAAGGAGCGAAGATCCTGTTCATCAAGGCCATAAAGGCAGCAGGTGCATTGGTTAATCCAAATGGCATCACGAGGAACTCAAAATGTCCATACCGTGTCCTGAAAGCAGTCTTCGCAATATCTTCTTCCTTCACCCGAAGTTGATGATACCCCGATCTTAAATCAATCTTGGAAAAGTAAGCGGCACCTTGAAGTTGGTCAAACAACTCGTCGATACGCGGCAATGGGTATTTATTCTTGATCGTGACTTTATTCAATCGCCGGTAGTTTATGCACATCCATAAGGTACCGTCCTTCTTCTTCACAAACAGCACTGGAGCTCCCCACGGTGACACACTCGGCCGTATGAAACCCTTCTCCAAAAGATCTTGCAATTGCGTCTTCAATTCGAGTAGCTCAGCAGGGGCCATACGATAAGGAGCTAAACTAATGGGTGCTGTACCGGGCACTAGATCAATCGTGAATTTTACATCTCTGACAGGGGGTAACTCGGGTACTTCCTCCGGAAATACATCCGGGAACTCACGTACTACCGGAATCTCACCCAACTGCTTCACCTCTTCCTTCTTCGCCGAGACAAAAGCAAGAAAACCTGCACAACCTCTGCGTATCAAACGTTCCGCTTGCATGCGGGGATGACACGCCTCGGGCATCTCTCCTGATTGCCCTCGAAACGAAACCCCTTCTCAAAATCGAAGTAAATCGTCCTGTTGTAACAGTTAACACAGGCACGATACCGCGCTAGCCAGTCCATTCCAAGGATCACATCGAAATCAAGCATGGACAACAAGATCAAATCAACTGGCAGCTGGCGACCTTCAATCAACACGTTGCACTGAGGGTAGTACACACTACACTCCGCTCTCTTACCCACAGGAGTGGAAACCACCAACAAATAGGGTAGCGACTGAGGGGGTTGCGGTAACTGTTCAGCAAAACGAGGTGCAACATATGAACGCGTAGACCTCGAATCAAATAGTGCATGTGCTTCAGCTTGGGCGATAAGAACTTTACCTTCCACCATATTCGCATCTTCTGCATTATCATGGGAGGCTGCGTACACGCGAGCAGTCTGATGCTGCGGCTTCTGGCTTTGGCGAGACGGCTGGGGGCTATTCGAAGCTGCAGAACTCAGAGACTTGGATGACCCCATAGACCTAAATGACTGGAAGGTCCTGGCTTTCGGGCACTAAGCTATCTTATGCTCCATGGATCTACAACTCAAACAAGCTCCGGACTTCTTCCAACACTTCTCCGTCGGATGTCCCAGTCCGCAGAACTCGCATCTGATCCCAGAGAAACCCAAAGTTCCCTGCTTCCCTTTCCATTTCTTCTGAATCTGTCCCTTGGACCCCACTGGTGCACTCCTCTTGAAGTCCATATCTCTCTCTGCTAGGTGGTTGGCTTCCGCAGCATGTGCTCTGTCGACCGCATCATCAAAAGTAGCTGGTCTCTGGAAGGCAGTCACATAATTCGTATATCTAGGATGCAGACCAGTAATGAAACGATTCACCTTCTTCTCCTCAGTATTGATCATGTCCTCGGCAAAATGGGACAACTGGATAAAGCGGTGAATATACTCTGAGACGGTCAGCTGCTGCTGCTGTAAGGCCAGAAACTCAACCTTCTTCACACGCTGTACATGAGCAGGGATGAACTTCCTTCTGAACTGTATCTGGAACGTCTCCCACACCGTTTCACTGGGCATAGTCAGATAGGCCGCACTGACACGCTTCCACCAAGTCTTTGCCACCTCTCGGAACATCGAGGCCGTAAGCATAACCTTCTGCCGGTCATCACAGACAATGGTAGAGAAGAGATCCCCGGTATGCTCTAGCCACTGATCAGCCTTCAACGCATCTTCATTGCCATAGAATTCTATGGCTCCACGTTTCCTGAATTTATCGTACAACGCATTTGGATCACTTTCCTTAGGCTGGAAAACCACTTGCTGCTCTACAGGCGGCTGAACTGACGCTTGACTCTGTCAGTCCACCAGAGAAACGACCTGTGCTTGCAAGGAATGGATCGCCTGCAGCATTAACAAGAAACGCTCATCAAAATTCGCAGGTTCCTATGGAGCGGCTGATCCACTCTCATTATCTCCCTGATTGTTGTTGTTGTGTGTACCAGATCCCGATGCCATAACCTGCAAAACACAAAAGTCAATCTGCTATCACACTAGGCAACTCACACAGACTCACAAGAAAAGAGGACCAAGCACAACAGTCCAAGACAGGACTACGGAAGCTCACCACGTCCTATATGCCTACATGCTTAAGAACTAAGATAGAGACAACGCTTTGATACCATACAATACGTATGTCACAACCCGAGCCCAGGGACCGGGGGTCAGAAAAAGTCTAACCAATGACACACATACTCCCGTGCATGTACACTTAGACCCCGTCCAAGCATACACACACAAGGGATCATTCACACGTGCAAACAACTGTACGCGGAAGCTGTACGTATCAAGGCATACCACAACATACCAAAAGACATAATGGATTACAAAAGCATGAAACTGATAACAAGAACAATTACAAGAACGTATGACAATAAAGAGGGCTCACAAAAATCAAAATACATATATCAATCAAGCCCACGGTACAAGTTACAGAAAATCCCCCAAATAGACACAGACTCAAATGAATGGGGAAAAACAAAATGATGCAAGCCGTACTCTGGAGGATGGATCAAGTCCACTCCTCTAGGCCGGAGGGGGCCTCGCGAGCCTCTCCTGGAGTCGGGTCGACCGACGCAGGATCGGGAGAGGGATCTGAGCCTGCAACACCAATAACAACTCATAAGTACAACGACTTAGCAAAATATAAGCCACAAGAAGATAACACGAATTGTGTCTATTAATGAGCAAAAGTCACAATGTAAGATCCATAGTAAGCATGTTTGTATACTAAGCAATTTGTGCAAATGAATAAGCACGCTATCAGAATCATAAACAGATAACAGTCAAAGTGGCTACTACATTGGCCATATTCTCCCTTTCGAGAGCGGTCGGAATGAGGACACCAGCGACCGGGCCAGGGTACGCATGGGTCTCTAGTTCCCGGGGTCCGGAGTCCCAGGACAGAACACTCTGCAGAGGCAAACACATAAACTAAACCAAAGTCAACCCCGTCGGGCATCCTAAGGCTGAGGCTCAGTAGTGCCATATACCAATCACAATCAAATCGGATAATGCACCTCAATAAATCAATCATATCACATACAGATCTCACATATCACACTAAACGAACAATAGGAAGTGCATCACATATACTGATACTGATACTGAATGCGAATAAGCAATAAAAGAAGCACTGACAATTGAGTATCAATAACAATAATCACGGACTCAAGTACTCCACCGGAGCAACGGTAAAAACACGATAATAGAATGGTCCCACCCGGGCTTCGCTCTGGGGTTGCTGCATTTCCCACAGAATCGAGAGGTCCAGCGCAGAACACATAAGAGGGCATGACCGAAGTCAATATGCTATACAAATCAGAGTACTTTTACGAATCAAGGTCAATTACAAGCCAATCCTAACCTATTTATCCAGGGTTTCTAACCATGCATGTTGATGTAGTTTTAAGTTGTCCGATGCACCATTGTCTAGTGTTGCAGTGTCTGGAATGTGCACCGAAGTCCCTTAAACCAATACCCATGGGGAGGTGCTAAACAACTGGATAACGTGCATGAATGATTCACAGCCCTCGAGATCATTCATGTCATTCAAATATTCCATTGGGCATGTTCAGGTTAGCTACATTCTAACATGAAAGTCATATACGGTCTCTTTCTTAAGCCTAGCCCATTTTCTTCCTTTCTCAGGATCACACGGTGTAGCCGTAGGTGACCTTACGGCTTAGCCGTAGGCATCTTACGGCTTAGCCGTAATCTGCACTGCGGCGGAGCCGAGGTTCCCCAATTTGTTCATCCGTATTTACGGCTCAACCGTATTTTACTCTACGGCGCAGCCGTATCCTGGTCCACGGCTTAGCCGTAGTACAATGTGCGGCTTAGATCAGACTGGGCCGTAGAAGAGTAGCATTTTGCTAACTCTCAGTTATTTCGATTGTCACTCTGTATTGATCTACGGTTAGGGTTACGGCTGGGTCTCGGCTTAGCCGTAAGCCATTTCAAGGCTCAGCCGTAGCACATTTCACGGTTTAGCCGTGAGTGCACTGAGTCATTTTCTGGAACAGTTACAGACATACAGAAAACGAACTTTTCGACTGAAAACAGAAAAATAACAGCGAAACTGACTCAATAGGGCTGTCTAACACTGATGCATCCAACAAAGAGTAAGATACAAACAATCAAAACAATACCAATTGGTGTTCATGCTACTTGTGCTTATACTTGCCTCACAGACGGAATTCACACATTCTACGGTCGTTGCTTTGGCTCAGTCCACTGGAAACACACACAAATCGGGCTCCTTTCTTCCTCCCTCACGAAACAGAACCGAGAAGGAAAGAGAGAAAGAGAGCTGAACGAGAGAGACAACTGAGAGAGAACGAAAGAGAGAGAGACAAGCTGAGAACGATCGAGAGAGAGAAGGAGAGTAGGCAGGATATTTATAAACTAAAATGAGTCCAATTTACACATAAGTCCAAACATATTACACAAATGTCAGTTTGAGTCAACTGACGATCCAACGAGAGCAAACGAAATCATTCGGATCCAAGACAGTTACGAAGATCGACAAGCTCAACGAAATACACGCGATGACGTCAGAATGACGTAAAACTGACATGGTCAATCAAAAGCCAAAATTACGAAAAAGGGCTCGAACTAGCTAAACCAGGTCAACTCAACCCAAACGATCTCTCCAGGACTCAAAGCCAAGGAAAAGCAAAATCAAAACACACTTAACGACAAAATCACTCGCAATTACCCACTAATCCGGATCAAATCGGGTCGGAGTGTTACATCCTCCCCCACTTAGACATCATTCCGTCCTTGGAATGAACGCGTACCTGAGCGAAAAGGTAAGGATACTGACGCGCCATCTGGTCTTCTAATTCCCACGTGGCTTTATCAGGTCCATGTTGTTCCTAGAGTACCTTGCCCCATCGAATAGTCCTCGTGCGCAAGAGCTATTCTCTGGTCCCAACAATACGGAGTGGACGCTCAACGTATGACGCATTCGGTTGCATTTGAATATCATCGTAGCGAATCACGTGCGTCGGGTCTCGAACATACTTGCGAAGCATTGACACATGGAAGACGTCATGTACTCCAGAAAACTCTACTGGAAGAATCAATCTGTATGCTAAATCGCCAATCCGGCTCTTGATCTCAAATGGACCCACATATCTTGGCGCTAACTTGCCTTTTTGACCGAACCGTATCGTACCTTTCATCGGTGAGACCTTCAAAAATACCCAATCACCAACCTGAAAGGCTAATGTTCTTCTTCGTGTATCTGCATAGCTCTTCTGTCTTGATCGGGCAATCTTCAAATTGTCAATGGCCTTCTGAACTTTCTCTGTAGTCTCAGCAATGATCGTCGGTCCCTGGAAACTCCTTGTTCCAACTTCTTCCCAGCAAACAGGGCTTCTACATTTTCGTCCATACAAAGCTTCATATGGTGCCATACCAATACTCTCGTGGAAGCTATTATTATACGCGAACTCGCACAACGAGAGATGCAGATCCCATTCTTTTTCAAAATTCAGTACACTGGCCCGTAACATGTCTTCGAGCGTCTGAATAGTTCGTTCTGACTGTCCATCAGTCTACGGGTGATACGCCGTACTGAAGCTCAACTTCGTTCCCATGGCTTCCTGAAATGCTCTTCAAAATGAAGAAACAAAGCGGCTATCTCGATCAGACACAATCGATACAGGCGTACCATGTAGTCTAACGATCTCATCAACGAACTTCTTCGCCATCTCGGAAAATGTCATGCCTTTCTTGAATGGAAGAAAATGGGTTGTCTTCGTTAATCTGTCCACGATCACCCAGATGGCACTATTCTTCTTGCTCGTCAGGGGTAGGCCTGAAACAAAGTCCATCGTAATGTGCTCCCATTTCCACTGGGGAATATGCAATGGATGTAAGGCACCTGGAGGTCTCTGATGGTCAGCTTTCACCTTTTGGCAAGTCAAACATCTGGCAACAAACCCAGCAATTTCTCTCTTCATATTATTCCACCAGAATCTGTTCTTGAGAGCTCGGTACATCTTCGTACTTCCAGGGTGCATAGAATAACGAGCATGGTGTGCTTCGGTCATCAAACTCTCCTTCAAAGCATCTACTGCTGGCACACATAACCTGCTCCTGAAATACAAGACATCACCCTCCAAGCGAAAGTCTGGTCGATCCGCAATGTTATCCCGAATTCGCCTCAACATCGCATCCTCAAACTGCTGGTCTTTAATGCGCTGAATGATGTCAGGCTGAAAACTCACTGTGCTGGCAAGTGTCAAACAGTTCTCCACCAATCTCACTTCCACTGGCTGAGCATGTCTCACAAAATAAAGGCTATCCAAAGCCTGGAGAATCTCTGATTTCCTACTCAAGGCATCTGCAACAACGTTGCCTTTTCCTGGATGATATTTGATGGGAAAGTCATAATCTTTGATCAACTCAAGCCACCCTCGTTGCCACATATTCAACTCAGACTGCGTGAAGAGATACTGTAAACTGTGATGATCTGAATGCACTTCAAATTTCACGCCATACAAATAATGTCTCCACATCTTCAGGGCAAAAACTATGGCTACCAACTCTAAATCATGCGTGGCATAGTTCTTCTCATGCTCCCAGAGTTGCCTCGAGCCATAGGCAATCACTTTGCCATGTTGCATCAAAACACATCCCAAACCAACTCGAGAAGCATCAGAGTAGATCATAAATCCTTCATTCCCATCCGGTAACGTTAAGACTGGAGGCGAAGTAAGCTTCTCCTTCAATATACAGAAATGGTGCTCACATTCGTCCGTCCAAAGAAAAGGAACATTCTTCCTGGTTAATCGAGTCAACGGTGCAGAAATCTTGTCAAAATCTTGAATAAATCGACGATAATAGCCAGCCAATCCGAGAAAACTCCGTATCTCCGTCACAGTCTTTGGGCTGGGCCAATTCATCACTGCCTTAACTTTTATCTGATCCACTGCCAACCCATCTCGTGAAATGGTATGACCAAGAAAAGCTACCTGCTCGAGCCAAAAATCACACTTCGACAATTTGGCATATAAACGATACACTTTCAACAACTGCAAGGCTCGACGTAGATGTTCCACATGCTCCTCTGGGGTCTTCGAATACACCAGAATATCATCAATAAAGACCACCACGAATTGATCTAGGAAAGGAGCGAAGATCCTGTTCATCAAGGCCATAAAGGCAGCAGGTGCATTGGTTAATCCAAATGGCATCACGAGGAACTCAAAATGTCCATACCGTGTCCTGAAAGCAGTCTTCGCAATATCTTCTTCCTTCACCCGAAGTTGATGATACCCCGATCTTAAATCAATCTTGGAAAAGTAAGCGGCACCTTGAAGTTGGTCAAACAACTCGTCGATACGCGGCAATGGGTATTTATTCTTGATCGTGACTTTATTCAATCGCCGGTAGTTTATGCACATCCATAAGGTACCGTCCTTCTTCTTCACAAACAGCACTGGAGCTCCCCACGGTGACACACTCGGCCGTATGAAACCCTTCTCCAAAAGATCTTGCAATTGCGTCTTCAATTCGAGTAGCTCAGCAGGGGCCATACGATAAGGAGCTAAACTAATGGGTGCTGTACCGGGCACTAGATCAATCGTGAATTCTACATCTCTGACAGGGGGTAACTCGGGTACTTCCTCCGGAAATACATCCGGGAACTCACGTACTACCGGAATCTCACCCAACTGCTTCACCTCTTCCTTCTTCGCCAAGACAAAAGCAGGAAAACCTGCACAACCTCTGCGTATCAAACGTTCCGCCTTGCATGCGAAGATGACACGCCTCGGGCATCTCTCCTGATTGCCCTCGAAACGAAACCCCTTCTCAAAATCGAAGTAAATCGTCCTGTTGTAACAGTTAACACAGGCACGATACCGCGCTAGCCAGTCCATTCCAAGGATCACATCGAAATCCAGCATGGACAACAAGATCAAATCAACTGGCAGCTGGCGACTTTCAATCAACACGTTGCACTGAGGGTAGTACACACTACACTCCACACTTTTGCCCACAGGAGTGGACACCACCAACAAATAGGGTAGCGACTGAGGGGGTTGCGGTAACTGTTCAGCAAAATGAGGTGCAACATACGAACGCGTGGACCCCGAATCAAATAGTGCATGTGCTTCAGCTTGGGCGATAAGAACTTTACCTTCCACCATATTTGCATCTTTTGCATTATCATGGGAGGCTGCGTACACGCGAGCAGTCTGACGCTGCGGCTTCTGGCTTTGGCGAGACGGCTGGGGGCTATTCGAAGCTGCAGAACTCAGAGACTTGGATGACCCCATAGACTTAGATGACTGGAAGGTCCTGGCTTTCGGGCACTAAGCTATCTTATGCTCCATGGTTCTACAACTCAAACAAGCTCCGGACTTCTTCCAACACTTCTCCGTCGGATGTCCCAGTCCGCAGAACTCGCATTTGATCCCAGAGAAACCCGAAGTTCCTTGCTTCCCTTTCCATTTCTTCTGAATCTGTCCCTTGGACCCCACTGGTGCACTCCTCTTGAAGTCCATAGCTCTCTCTGCTAGGTGGTTGGCTTCCGCAGCATGTGCTCTGTCGACCGCATCATCAAAAGTAGCTGGTCTCTGGAAGGCAGTCACATAATTCGCATATCTAGGATGTAGACCAGTAATGAAACGATTCACCTTCTTCTCCTCAGTATTGATCATGTCCTCGGCAAAATGGGACAACTGGATAAAGCGGTGAATATACTCTGAAACGGTCAGCTGCTGCTGCTGTAAGGCCAGAAACTCAACCTCCTTCACACGTTGTACATGAGCAGGGATGAACTTCCTTCTGAACTGTTTCTGGAACGTCTCCCACACCGTTTCACTGGGCATAGTCAGATAGGCCGCACTGACACTCTTCCACCAAGTCTTTGCCACCTCTCGGAACATCGAGGCCGTAAGCATAACCTTCTGCCGGTCATCATAGACAATGGTAGAGAAGAGATCCCCGGTATGCTCTAACCACTGTTCAGCCTTCAACGCATCTTCATTGCCATAGAATTCTATGGCTCCATGTTTCCTGAATTTATCGTACAATGCATTTGGATCACTTTCCTTAGGCTGGAAAACCACTTGCTATTCTACAGGCAGCTGAACTGACGCTTGACTCTGTCAGTCCACCAGAGAAACGACTTGTGCTTGCAAGGAATGGATTGCGTACAGCATTGGCAAGAAACGCTCATCAAAATTCGCAGGTTGCTGTGGAGCGGCTGATCCACTCTCATTATCTCCCTGATTGTTGTTGTTGTGTGTACCAGATCCCGATGCCATAGCCTGCAAAACACAAAAGTCAATCTGCTATCACACTACGTAACTCACACAGACTCACAGGAAAAGAGGACCAAGCACAACAGTCCAAGACTGGACTACGTAAGCTCACCACGTCCTATTTGCCTACATGCTTAAGAACTAAGATAGAGACAACTCTGATACCATACAATATGTATGTCACAACCCGAGCCCAGGGACCGGGGGTCAAAAAAAATCTAACCAATGACACACGTACTCCCGTGCATGTACACTTAGACCCCGTCCAAGCATACACACACAAGGGATCATTCACACGTGCAAACAACTGTACGCGGAAGCTGTACGTATCAAGGCATACCACAACATACCAAAAGACATAATGGATTACAAAAGCACGAAACTGATAACAAGAACAATTACAAGAACGTATGACAATAAAGAGGGCTCACAAAAATCAAAATACAGATATCAATCAAGCCCACGGTACAAGTTACAGAAAATCCCCCAAATAGACACAGACTCAAATGAATGGGGAAAAACAAAATGATGCAAACCGTACTCTGGAGGATGGATCAAGTCCACTCCTCTAGGCCGGAGGGGGCCTCGCGAGCCTCTCCTGGAGTCGGGTCGACCGACGCAGGATCGGGAGAGGGATCTGAGCCTGCAACACCAATAATAACTCATAAGTACAACGACTTAGCAAAATATAAGCCACAAGAAGATAACACGAATTGTGTCTATTAATGAGCAAAAGTCACAATGCAAGATCTATAGTAAGCATGTTCGTATACTAAGCAAATTGTGCAAATGAATAAGCATGCTATCAGAATCATAAACAGATAACAGTCAAAGTGGCTACTACATTGGCCATATTCTCTCTTTCGAGAGCGGTTGGAATGAGGACACCAGTGACCGGGCCAGGGTACGCATGGGTCTCTAGTTCCCGGGGTCCGGAGTCCCAGGACAGAACACTCTGTAGAGGCAAACACATAAACTAAACCAAAGTCAACTCAACCCCGTTGGGCATCCTAAGGCTGAGGCTCAGTAGTGCCATATACCAATCACAATCAAATCGGATGATGCACCTCAATAAATCAATCATATCACATACAGATCTCACATATCATACTAAACGAACAATAGGAAGTACATCACATATACTGATACTGATACTGAATGCGAATAAGCAATAAAAGAAGCACTGACAATTGAGTACCAATAACAATAATCACTGACTCAAGTACTCCACCGGAGCAACGGTAAAAACACAATAATAGAATGGTCCCGCCAGAGCTTCGCTCTAGGGTTGCTGCATTTCCCACAGAATCGAGAGGTCCAGCGCAGAACACATAAGAGGGCATGACCGAAGTCAATATGCTATACAAATCAGAGTACTTTTACAGATCAAGGTCAATTACAAGCCAATCCTAACCTATTTATCCAGGGTTTCTAGCCGTGCATGTTGATGTAGTTTTAAGTTGTCCGATGCACCATTGTCTAGTGTTGCAGTGTCTGGAATGTGCACCGAAGTCCCTTAAACCAACACCCATGGGGAGGTGCTAAACAACTGGATAACGGGCATGAATGATTCACAGCCCTTGAGATCATTCGTGTCATTCAAACATTCCATTGGGCATGTTCAGGTTAGCTACATTCTAACATGAAAGTCATATACGGTCTCTTTCTTAAGCCTAGCCCATTTTCTTCCTTTCTCAGGATCACACGGTGTAGCCGTAGGTGACCTTACGGCTTAGCCGTTGGCATCTTACGGCTTAGCCGTAGGCATCTTACGGCTTAGCCGTAATCTGCACTGCGGCGGAGCCGAGGTTCCCCAATTTGTTCATCCGTATTTACGGCTCAACTGTATTTTACTCTACGGCGCAGCCGTATCCTGGTCCACGGCTTAGCCGTAGTACAATGTACGGCTTAGATCAAGCTGGGCCGTAGAAGAGTAGCATTTTGCCAACTCTCAGTTATTTCGATTGTCACTCTGTATTGATCTACGGTTAGGGTTACGGCTGGGTCTCAGCTTAGCCGTAAGCCATTTCAAGGCTCAGCCGTAGCACATTTCACGGTTTAGCCGTGAGTGCACTGAGTCATTTTCTGGAACAGTTACAGACATACAGAAAACGAACCTTTCGACTGAAAACAGAAAAATAACAGCGAAACTGACTCAATAGGGCTGTCTAACACTGATGCATCCAACAAAGAGTAAGATACAAACAATCAAAACAATACCAATTGGTGTTCATGCTACTTGTGCTTATACTTGCCTCACAGACGGAATTCACACATTCTACGGTCGTTGCTTTGGCTCAGTCCACTGGAAACACACACAAATCGGGCTCCTTTCTTCCTCCCTCACGAAACAGAACCGAGAAGGAAAGAGAGAAAGAGAGCTGAACGAGAGAGACAACTGAGAGAGAACGAAAGAGAGAGAGACAAGCTGAGAACGATCGAGAGAGAGAAGGAGAGTAGGCAGGATATTTATAAACTAAAATGAGTCCAATTTACACATAAGTCCAAACATATTACACAAATGTCAGTTTGAGTCAACTGACGATCCAACGAGAGCAAACGAAATCATTCGGATCCAAGACAGTTACGAAGATCGACAAGCTCAACGAAATACACGCGATGACGTCAGAATGACGCAAAACTGACAAGGTCAATTAAAAGCCAAAATTACGAAAAAGGGCTTGAACTACCTAAACCAGGTCAACTCAACCCAAACGATCACTCCAAGACTCAAAGCCAAGGAAAAGCAAAATCAAAACACACTTAACAACAAAATCACACGCAATTACCCACTAATCCGGATCAAATCGGGTCGGAGTGTTACAATACCTATGTGAAGATGTTAAGATATTGCCAAGCCATCTGCTCCTTGTGCTGCTAAGTAGCCTTTTGGGTCCATGGTGCTCCCAAAGGACTTTAACCCATTGTATGGTCCTTGTACACAGTATTTGCTCTTTTGTACCCATAAAATGGAGCAGACGCTCAACGTGTGATGCATTCGGCTGAATCTGTACATCATCAAATCGAATGACATGGGTAGGATCTCAACATGCTTGCAGAGCATCGAAACATGAAACACATCATGGACTTCAGATAACTCATTAAAAAGTGCTAGTCTATAGGCTAAGTCACCAACTCTGCTTTTAATTTCAAATGGCCCTACATACATCGGGGCCGACTTGCCCTTCTAGCAAAAATGGATTTTACCTTTTATAGGATAGACCTTTAAAAACATCCAATCATCAATATGAAATTCTAAGTCTCTTCTACAAGTTTTAGCATAACTTTTTTGTCTTGAATGGACAACTCTTGTCACGCCCCAATCTCGGGAATTTGGGGATTTGTGTGGGCCCCCAGGGCGTGGATATGTAATCCCGTAGAAATCCGTGCCCTGAAGAATTATGCACGAACTCCTACATGGGAGATTCCACAGGAACGTGTGAGGTATGCTGACACACGTATAAACATAACTGATCATAAACGAAATCCTGCAAAATACTCAGTAATTATCAGGAGCACATGAAGTTCATAGTCTGTTAACTTTCAAAAGTAAACATATATACATACAATAGTGTTAAAATCTTCAATTACATTCCAAAATACTATTTAGAAGTGTGATACAAAAGGTCTCAAGCATAACAATGATATCTCCCAAGAATACACGCGCTCTGTAGGATGGCTAGTAAAAGATGTCGCCATCTTTCCACTCGCCTACACCCCGAGGTATCGTTGGGGTACCCTCCGGGGGCGCGTCAGTGTCCGCGTTGGGACCGGGTTCTGGACCTGCCATACCAAGGGTAACACTGTTAACACGACGATTAAGCAAGTACTGAGGCATATGAAACAAGTATAACAATATATAAATATAACAAAAGTACTTAAACAGCATGCACTGATTTAAAGAACAATGGGGACGTGCTAAACACATAATGCAGGAGTGGCAATGAATGAGAAATTAGTGTCAAAGCATCATACATACTGATTGGTAACCACGGGGCTCTATTCTTCCAAAAGGGAGTATACATACCATATGGGTCGCTGGGGAATCAGGTTAGCTTCCTGAGGAGCGCCACTACTCCTCCATAAACCTACTGTAGTGGTAACATAAATAACATATACCCAAAAGGGCGTAAGCTGAGTGGTCCGACTCAAATTCAATCGTATCAGTCATATCACACCCTTGGCTAGCAAGCTCACACTCATTAGAAGCTCTAGCTTGTCAGACACACGCTCATTAGAAGCTTAGGTCTGAATTGCCTCAGGGTTTTGCTAAAGGAAGTAATTCATGTTGAAGGTGGTATATCATAGCAATATGGATGCATTCAGCTTAAGTGAGTACCCAACCCAAGGAATTACTACCTTCACCCCCTATAATATGTAACCTATAGTCCCCAAGGACATTCAACACGATGTACACATAAGACGTTCGGTGTCGTTTTGTTATCGTGTCTTGGTATTGCCTTATGTGCATACGGGACACCCTTCTTATGCCAACATCCATGACTTGCCATTGGGAGACCCTCCGGGAATCATTCATTCTCCCCATCATATACTTACCATTAGGCCTGTGTAGTGGTATAGAAGGTGCCAATACTAAGGTCCTACAAAATCATTGAGAGTCCCTAACATCCTGTATCACTGGGTTCTTACGGCTTAGCCGTGTACAAGGCTACGGCTTAGCCGAGTGGGTCAAATTCCTTCTGGATTTTCAGGCGCAATTACGGCCCAATCGTATCCTGGCCTACAGCTTAGCCGTGCTAAGCCTACGGCTAGGTTACGAGGACGTTACGGTGTAGCCGTAGTGTATTCCACAGTGCAGCCGTGTGCAAGCAGTAAAAGAAACTGGGTTTCATGAGCTCTTTGGAAAGCTCGCCGTAGGAAGACCTATGGCTTGGGTACAGGTTGGATACGGCTTAGCCATAGTGAAATCCATGGTGTAGCCGTAGGTGAGCCATAGTACAAAATCCCATTTTACTACTCTCTGGACTTTGAGCCGTAAGTGCTCACGGCTTAGCCGTAGCTTCACCGTAAGCTTCAGAAACCTGAATACAGTTCTGTAGCTCAATTCCGATTTCAGTCAGTACAGAACCTATATTGGGAGGGGGTTCTATGACTTACTAGGAGTACCCAATTAAGGTGTTCTGTACTCCCACACCCTCTATTCCCATTTTTACCATTCCCACTTGATTCATACCCCACTGGCACCCAAGTAACAACTTAATTTACACACACCCATTAAAAAAAGACTACAGTGGGAAAAATCAGAAGAACTAACTCAACATGCAATGAACAATTACACATGCAGAGCATATAAGATCAAGTACTTGCCTTGTTGCCAGCGTTTAGCCCCTTTCTAACTCTTCTTGTCATGTGGGTAGAGGGAAAACTCCAAATCGAAATGGGTTCTCTACAATAGAACATGAAAGTGTGGAATATGGGGTTTAGATCCACATGCATGTCGTGTAAATTGATTCCTCATGACTCTCATAACTCCAAATACATAAAATGGAGATGGATCTTTACCTTAAACAACTAGCTTGTAGAAGAGAACAGTACAAGAGAAATGGCTCAGGGAGGAGAAGGAAGAAAAAGAAGATCCCCCCCTCAAAATTGCATGTAAGATTTTCCCCAAGCCGAGTGGCTTCTCAAATCTTAGGAAGGAGGAAGTTCGGGAGGAGAGGGAGAAGGCACTGCTCCAGCAACTCAAATGAAACAAACGAAAAGAAGGAGAAGGACGTAGAGTCTCTCTTTTAAACAACTGAATTTCCCTCCTTGCATGTAGACCCAGTAAGCTGGGGGTATTTACAATACAGGTCACGTGGCCTAAGTTGGTCCAAATGGATTCAGATCAAATGGAGTCCAACACGAAAGACGATCAATGCAAAGAACTACATGAAAGGAAATGGATGAGGTGTCCAAGAGGTGCAAGGACAAATTACGAAAAGGCCCTTAACTACTAAAGTGGGGTCGAACCCGCCCAACTCCCTATCCGAGGCCCAAACCCGATAATTTTTGAATTAAATTAGCCTTAATCGAGTTCAATTAATATAGAATGAGCTTAATTAACGTAAATCAAGATTAGTGGGATTCGGGACTTTACATCTCTCAAAATTTCTAACTATTTTAGTACTTTTTTCAGTAGTTTTAGCGATAATAATGGGTTCATGAAAACTTCTAGTCCCCACTTTTTCCCAACAAACTAGACTTGGACATTTGTATATGTATAATGCTTTAAATGGAGCCATGCCGATGCTCTCGTGGAAGTTATTGTTATATACAAACTCACACAATGATAGGTGCTTATCCTATTCCTTGTCAAAATTCTGGACACTAGCATGCAACATGTCTTCCATTGTTTGAATTGTGCATTTGGATTGTCCATTAGTTTGCTGATGGTATGCGGTGTTGAAATTGAGTTTTGTACCTATAGCTTCTTAAAAAGCTTTCCAAAAGGTTGACACAATTTACTATCATGCTCTGAAACTATAAACATTGGTGTACTGTGTAACCTTATAATCTCATCCACAAACTTCTTAGCCATCTCAGAGAAAGTTGTGCCCTTCTTGAAAGGAATAACGTGAGTTGACTTTGTTAGTCTATCAACAATCACCCAAATTGCATTATTCTTTGCGATAGTTGTGGGTAAACTAGAAATGAAATCCATAATAATATGCTCCCATTTCCACTGAGGAATATGCAATGGATGCAAAGAACCAAGCAGTCTCTAATGATCAGTTTTCACCTTCTGACATGTAAGGCACCGAGCTACGAATCCTGCTATTTCCCTCTTCATGTTGTTCCACCAAAAACCATCCTTCAAATTCTGGAATATCTTTGTGCTACTAGGATGCATTGCATATTTGGCATAGTGTGCATCAATCATAATGCTCCTTTTCATACCATCGTGAGCTGGTACACATAATCTGTTCCTAAAGTAAAGCACATGATCTTGCAAACAACAATTTGGTCTATCAGTGATATGATCTTTCATTCTCACCAGATTAGGATCATCAAGCTGCCTATCTTTGATTGATTAGATTATTTCAGGTTGAAAGGCAATTGTACTTGCAAACATCATCGAGTTATCTACCAATTTCACTTCAACCGACATGCCTTTAAATTCATCTTATATAAATAGTGCTATACTCAACAAGGCACTCAGATTTACCTTTTTCTGACTTAGGGCATCTGCCATAATGTTCCCTTCTCCCAATAATACTTAATAAGGAAGTCATAGTCCTTAATGAATTCAAGCCTTCTTCGTTGTCTTATATTCAAGTCATGCTTTTCAAAAAGATACTGCAGACTATGATGATCTGAATAAACTTCAAACTTTTCACCATACAAATAATATCACGAAAGTTTCAAAGCGAATATAATAGCTGCTAGCTTCAAATCATGAGTGGCATAGTTCTTTTCATATTCTTTTAGCTATCTAGAGCTATAAGCAATCACTTTACCATTTTGCATAAACACACACCCCAATCAAACTCTGGAAGTGTTTGAATAAATCATGAATCCTCTGCTACCATCAGGTAGGGTTAACACTTGGGCATCGTTAACTTCTCTTTTAAAGTTCTAAAGCTTGACTCACATTCTTCACTCTAAAAAAATGGCACGTTCTTTTGAGTCAACTTGGTCAATGGGGCATATATTTTTGAGAAGTCTTGAACGAATCTTCTATAATAACCTATAAGTCCAAAGAAACTTTTGATTTCTATCACATTTTTTGGTAACTACCTCAACTTTTGCTATTCAACTGCCAAACCATCTTGTGAAATGTTATGACCTAGAGAAGCTACTTGCTCAAGCCAGAAATCACATTTCTCCAATTTTGCATATAATCGATCTTCTCTCAACAACTGTAGTAACTTTCTCAAATAGTCTACATGCTTCTCTACTGTCTTAGAATATACTAAGATATAATCGATAAAAACCACAACAAATTGATCTAATAAAGGAGCGCCCTATTCATCAAAGCTATAAACACAATAGGTGAGTTAGTCAAGCCAAAAGGCATCATGAGAAATTCATAATGGCCATACCTTGTTCTAAAGGTTGTTTTGGCAATATCATCCTCCTTAACCATCAACTGATGATAGCCAGATCTCAGATCTATTTTTGAAAAATACGCTGCACCTTGGAGTTGATTAAACAACTCATCAATACATGGCAGTGGATACTTGCTCTTGATGGTCGCCTTGTTCAATTGCCGGTAGTTAATACACATCCTAAAAGTGCCGTCTTTTTTATTCACGAACAACATTAAGGCTCCCCACAGTGACACACTAGGGTGTATGAAACCCTCATCAATCAAATCCTGCAATTGTTTCTTTAGTTCTTGTACCTCTACAAGAGCCATCCTATACTGGGCTTTGCTAATAGGAGTTGTATTGGGCATAAGATCAGTAAAGAAGTCAACTTCTCTAACTAAAGATAAACTAGGAACTTCATCAGGGAATACATCTAAAAATTCAAGAACGACAAGGATTTCCTCAAGTTTCTTTAGCTGCTTTTTTTCAATGATAAAGGCAATGAAGCCTTTACATCCCTTGAATATCATTCTATTCGCTTTAAATGCGGAGATGACTCATTTAGATGATTTCTTTTTAATCCTTTCCAAATGGAACCCATTACCCAGATTGAAGTTAATCATCTTGTTGTAATAATCTACACAGGCACAATACCTCGCTAGCCAATCCATACCAAGGATGATATCGAAATCTAATATAGACAGTGGAACCAGGTCAACTGGAAGTTAATGACCCTCGATTCGAACATCACACTGGGGGTAGTATAGATTATATTCCACCCCTTTTGCCTACAACAGTAGATTCCATCAACACATACAGTAGCCTCTTAGGATGGTTCCGTAACTTCACAGCGAAATGAAGTTCTATGTACAAGCGCATAAACCCCGAACCAAGAAATACTTGTGCTTCCTCATTAGCTACGTAAATGATACTTTTCACTACATCCGCATCCTTAGCACTTTCATGAGTAAAGGCATAAGCACGAGCATTCCAATGATTCTGCTTTTGGCCTTGATGTGGCTGCTGTTGTTTGCCTTTGGAAGTGGGTAGAGCAGACTGCTGCCGTTAATTAGGCTTACATCTTAGACACTGAGCCATCTGATGCTCTATGGAGCCCCAAATTAGACAAGCTCCCATGTTTCTCCAACATGCCTCAGTCATATGAGGCTTCCCATAGGAACCACACTTCACGTTAGATTTACCAAGACTACATTGACCACCCTTCATTTTCTTTTGAGCTTGCCCCTTGCCACTGAATGATGTGCTTCTTTTGGGTTCCATAGCTCTTTTCTAGCGAGCATTACCCTCCGTGGAGTAAGCTCTATCCACTTCATCCTCAAAGGTAGCTGGCCTTTGAAAAGCTATAACATAATCCTTATACATAGGATTTAGACTAATGATAAATTTGTTGACTTTCATCTCTTCTATATTGATCATATCCTTTGCATATTGAGACAGCTGAGTAAAAGTATGTACATACGATGCCCTAGACATCTGTTGATACTGCAATGCCATGAATTCTACTCCTTTCTCCCTCTAAACATGTGCATGAATAAACTTTCTTCTAAACTATTTCTTGAACGTTTCCCAAATAGTAATTCTAGGCATATCCTTGTAAGAATCCCTCATGCTGTTCCACCAAGTTTTTGTTGCACCACGGAACATGGAAGTGGTAAGTAAGGTTTTTTGCCTACTAGTGCATATTGATGTATCAAACATATTGTCTATATGGTCAGCCATTCAGCTGCTTGTAGAGCATCTTCCTTGCCATGGAACTCCGTAGCCTCATGCTTTCTAAACTTTTTATATATAGCATTTGGATCATTCTCTTTTAGCTGAAACAATATTTGTTGCTTTACATGAGGTTGTACTAAGGGCTGACCTTGTCTTTCAACTATAGCATTTACTTGTGCTTGTAAAGTATGCATTGCTTGCATTTGTGCTTCTATAGACTGGGACTGCACTTGTATATCTTGCATAACTATCATAAACCAGTCCTTCGTATTTTGAGGAGGCGGTAGAGGAGCAGATCTGATAGTTGCTTTAATTGAATTCATGTTAACCTCATTATTGTTGTCTGTACCCAATCTTGAAACCATTTCCTATAAAACAAAATTGATCCTAAATTAGGAATCCCATCTAACCCCTCATACCAAATCAAATAATTAGACTATAGAGTAAAATATTTGATATTCGCATTAACACTAATGTTTCGACACCGTGTTTCTACATCTAAGTTCTTTAAATGACTATTTCATGCTCTGATACCATACTAATACGTATGTTACAACCTAAGCCCAAGAATCCTTGGATTACGATTAAACCCTAAGTGTGACACATGTACTCTCGTGTAATTCACACTTGGATCAAAGTCTAAGCGGAATTATACAAAGGATATTCACAATATTTACATGTGTAAAGTGCTTTTAACAGACATCTGTCTAAGCATTAATCACGCAGAAGCCCGTCAATATCACCTAAAGTTTCTTTTCTTTTACCAGTGACTAACAATTCCCAAAATATCAATCTATAAAGATAGCATACACTACAATACCAATAAAAAAGGAAAACATACTATATGACATAATATAGTATCATGTCATAACATGATACCTCAAAAGTAATTTAAAGTTTATGGACAATAACAAAATGATATACATTGTCCCAAAAGAAGGGGGAATCATGAATTATGCATGGGATAAAACTAATGCAAAATGTTATGAAACCCTATTGCATCCCAAAAACTCAAAAGAAGAAGGCCCTATGACAAACGTGTCGTGCTTTGTAGGTGGATCAGTTAGATCACTTCTATTATCCACTCATCGAGCCCCGAATGGACCTTGAAGGCCTTCTATGGAGTCTCCTCGATCTTCAATAGATCAAGACTAGGATATGAGCCTGTAACACTAGTTGACAACTATGAATAAGGCTATTTATCAAAGTATATGCAAAATTATAGTAACATGCATTGTATCTAAAAGAATCATTGACAAGTGATCATAAAAGTTAATTTAGCATACTAGGCATGTTGTGCATTGAATAAAACATGATATAAGAATCAAATAAAAGAAATACTTTACAATTTGGCTACTACATTTATTATATCTTCCCTCTAAGGATCTTTACATTGAGAACACTAATGCCCAGGCCAAAGGTACGATTGGGTCTCTATGTTTATGGAGTTTTGAAGCTCCAAAGGCACACTGCCCATAGCAATCTACTACACCAAAGTCAACCCCACCGAATATCATAAGGCTGAAGTTGAGTAGAGTCAAACCATTTTGAATCATATAATTGAAATTTAGTAATTCGTGTAATTCCTTTCATTGTAAATAATTCATTAGATGACATTTAATTCATTCATACTCAATACAATATTGGCAATAAGAAAACCGGAGATCATGAAAGTTCAAAGCTAGAATCAATTCAAATCATAATCATTTCAAATTATTTCAATAATAGAGGGCAATGACAATAATTCAATATGCTATGCAATTCAAATTAGTGGAATCAAAATGATTTATGAGTTAACCCTAATTTAGTCATCCATTGTTTCTAATTATGAATGATAATGTAGTTTTAAGTTATCTGATACATAGTTGTCTTTATTTATTGTCACTTTGTATAAGAAAGAGTATATCAAAGTCCCTTAAACTAACACCCATGGGAAAGTTCTTAACAAATGGACAACATTGCATGAATAAGTCTAATCCCTTAAGACCCTTCATGTTAAGTAATTTTCCATTGGGCCAAATGATTTGGATAAAGGATTTCAAGAAACTAAGGTCCTACAATGTCTTCCCAAATGTCCCTAAATTTCCTTAGTTTTCAAGGTTCTTATGGCATAGTCGTCACTTTACAAAATTTTTCCGCAGATATGGCCTAGTCTTGATTTAGCCTACGGCTTAGCTCGACTTAGCCGTAGTGCATTTCATGGCTTAGCCATGAGGTTAGCCATGGAAGAAAATTTCTAACTCTTTGTTTTTAGGTCTTTGGAAGGTCAATCGTAGTATAACTTATAGCTTAGCCGTAAGCTTCAATGTTTCTAAAGCTGATTCGGTTCCAAAACTTTTCTTTTTCGATTGCATGTCTATTAGCTAATCCAAGGCAATCATTCTTATTTAACTTCTACCATTTAACATTCTCAATCCAATTTCATTAATTTACTTAGACAAGCTCTCATTATGTATTAGAGATAAAGATAAAAAGGGTTAGAAATCACATTTAGGATTTCAAAGATTTATAAGAGGAATCACAAACTACCAGATGCATTCAACAATTATTAGCTTATACTTGCCTTTAGTTATGGATTCAAGTCACTATCCTTCTTTTGGCTCAACTTGAGAAAAAGAGTTCATTGATTTGGTCCTAGAATGCCGTGCATGAAGAATGATTACAGAACATGAGTGCATGTATCATATTAAGAGTCTCTTTGACTCCATTAACCTAAAAGTTCTATCAATGGGTAGAGACCTTACCTTACAAACTTGTTTGGAAGAGATGGTGCTTAGACCCTATAATTCAAAGGTGTGAGGAGAAGTATAGGATGATGGAGATGGAAGATGAGAGCTTCCAATCACACATGCAAACTACATGACCTTCAATTGATGAGGAAATGTTGATGAAAAGGTGGAGGAAGAGTTCTACAGTAGGGAGAAAAGAAGGGATCACATGAAGTGGGTTTGGTTTCCTTTTTAAAATCTTAGTTTCATGAATTTTAATAAAAGTCCAGTTTCCAAGAAAGACTTTCGGTTTAAGTCAAATGAGGGTCCAACTAATTCAGACAGAGTCGAATGCATTCAAGTCAAGTACAAAAGTTAATGAGCTCAATAAGACAAATGCAATGATATCAATATGATGCGTGTATAATGTAATCCCATGAAATCTAAAATTACGAAAAAGGTCATTCATCTACCTAATTAAGGTCAAATCCAACCCAAATACCTATCCATAACTTGAACTTGACCCATTAGACTTAATTGGATAAAAATAACTAAATCTTTCTAATTAGAGAATAAACATCATTATTTAGATTAATTATATATTAATTAACTAATTACTCACTTAATTAATCACTAAATGTGCTTAATTGGGTTCGGTGCATTACACCTTTTTTGAATGACCTTTCTTTTACCATTTTGTCGAAGTCTCCGGCCATTTAAGCTTGGTATAGCCCTATGCTTTGTCAGGCCACCAACCATTTTTCATTGAGACTCTCTAATTATTGAAGTCTTAATTCTTGAAGGTGCCACCGCTTCACAGCTATATGCTAAGGAATACAGTGTGGTCTTGGGGGGCCACACACAGTAGTCCGATAGGCCCACAATGCTTTGGGTAACTTTGTAGCCCATGATTTTTTGCTGCCTAAGATCATTTTCTTTAGTATTTTGCAAATCATCTTATTGAAGGCTTTCGCCAAGCTGTTTATTACAGGGTTATAGGATGTGGATGAACAACATTGAATCCCGTATTTGTCACAGAACTTATAAAAATTTTCATTATTTAACTGTGGTCTATTGTCATGGTATAACCGTTTTGATACTTTGAACCTATAGATAATATTTGTTTTTATAAAATTGATAACTATGTCACTTTGACTTCGGTTAAGGGTGTAGCTTCAACCCACTGAAAGAAG
Source organism: Sextonia rubra (assembly GCA_037013555.1). Taxonomy (NCBI): domain Eukaryota; kingdom Viridiplantae; phylum Streptophyta; class Magnoliopsida; order Laurales; family Lauraceae; genus Sextonia; species Sextonia rubra. The sequence goes on from JASUAD010000023.1 coordinate 14,673,924, forward strand.
TAATCTGTAGAAGATGAAATGAAATGATGTCCTTGATTTGATGGCGGGTTGATTTTTCTAAAAATATCCATTCATCTCGCTTTAAATGGCCAAGAAATGGAAGTTAGGTGCAAGTTTTTCGGACGCACATGAATATAGTCCCCACGGACTTGGCAATCCGTGCATTTGTTTGCAAATTTCATAGCATCAAAGACCATTGTCAGCCAATAGTAGTCTAGTCTCCGAAGTTCCTCATGTAGTTTTGGCCTTGGCAAATGTGCCCCACATAGGCCTGCATGTGCCTCTTTTAGGGTTTCTTCTACTTCCTTTTGAGATAGGCAATGAAAAAGTGCTCCATCATAAAATTTTCAGTACAGCATATTTGATATTATATCAAAATGGAATTTAAGAGCTCGCGTTTGAATGCTTGCCTTATCTTTTGAATTTTTGGGTAGGACTCCATACAATATGTAGTCAATGAAGAGTGCTCGCCAGTCTTGAAAGGAATTCTCAAAATAGGAGATTCGACTTTTACCTAAAGCATTTTGTTGGAGTTGAGAGGGTTTCTAAAGGAGGTAGAAACCATCGTTTGATGATTGTGATTTTGACTTGATCGCCTTCCAATACAGTTAATGGTGCTGCCAAGCTGGCTAATGAATCTGTTTTGGCATTTCAATATCATAGAGCATGACTGAATTCCACCATAGTGAATCATTTCCTCAGCTGTTGAGCTCTTTCATGGTACAACAATAGACTTGGTGTCTTCACTTCATATTCTGAATTCATTTGTTTAATAACCGGTTAAGAATCCCCGTAAACTTTGAGGACATCGATGCCAAATTCCAAAGCAAGTTCTATCCTGATGATAAGGGCTGTATACTCTACCTCATTGTTGGAACACCCTTTGGTTATTGAGAAGGAGTGTGGTATATATGTTTTATTCAGATTGTAGAAGACTATCCCGGCTCTTGCTACTTGTTAATGATGCTCATTATTTCTTGAAGTTTCGTCAAAGTACATGGTCCAGTGGATATCTAGATCTACTTCCATCATGGATTCTTTTATGAGAAGTGCAGTTTCATCAGTCAGCTCCTCTTTGAATTCAAGACAATCTAATAATGGATGTTCAGCGAGGAAACCTAGTAGGGCTTGCCTTTTGACAACTTTTACTAAGATGTATCTGAGAATGTACTGTGTTAACAAAATGAACCATTTTGTCAATCGATCACTTAAATCTCCTACTTTTGAGATCAATAGTTTTATTAGATTTACCTCAGAGATTAGGTATATCGTATTAGATAGCAGATAATGCCATAACTTTTGGATGGCAAACATGAGTTCTAAACATTCCTTTTTGATTGGTGACTATTTATGTTATGCTCCTATCATCATTTGAGTGAGGTAGTAGAGAGCTACTTTTTCTTTCCTTTTTTGTTTTCTTAAGTGAGTTATGTCCCCCAGTGAATGTTCTAAGGCCTTTGTGTATAGGATAAATGATTTCCCGGGCATAGGTGCTACGAGAATAGGTGGGATGGTGAGATACCTTTTGATATTTTGGAAGGCATTGTCACATTCTTTGTCCCATATGAACTTGACTATTTTCTTTACTAGTTTGGAGAATGGTTGACATTTCCGTGATAGATTTGAGATGAGCCTTTCGATGTATGCTAACCTTCCTTACAACCCTTAGAGCTATTTTATTATTTGAGGTAAAGGCATTTCTAGTATAGTGTTGACTTTGATAGGGTCAAGATCAATTCCATCCTTTCGAATGATGAAACCTAGGAACTTTTCGAAGTAAACTCCAAAAAAACATTTTAGTGAATTCATACGAAGTTTGAGTTTCCATAATCACTCGAAGACGTTGTGAAGGTTTGTTAAATGTTCAACTGTTTTCTTACTCTTGACAGCCAAATCGTCGACATAGCATTCGACAGTCTTATGTTACATGTTTTTAAAGATTTTCATCATAGCCCTTTGATAGATGGTTCAAGTATTTTTGAGTCCAAAGGGCAAGACAATGTAGCAGTAGACTCCAAATGGTATTCAGAAGGAAATGTGCTTTTCATCCATGAGATGTATCTTTATCTGATTGTGTCTCGAGAAGCCACACATGAATGACATCCTTTCACATCCAGAGGTGTTGTCTATTATAAAACTCAGACCCAAGCTTAGCTTGATTAGCGAGTAATTAATTGTATTACCACCTAATTAACATGGTTTTATATTAAATAAGTCTATTTTAGTCTTATGGAGTCTAGTGGGCCAAGTTTAAGTCATGTATAGATAATTTGGGTTAGGTTTGACCTTAACTAGGTGGATGAAAGCCCTTTTTTATAATTTTAGAATTCATGGTTTCACGTCATACACACATCATATTGGCTCCATCACGTATGTCTTGTTGAACTCGTCAACTTTCATACTTGACTTGAACGCATTAGACTTCATTTGACTTAGTTGGACCCTCAAATGATTTAAAATTTTATAACCTCTTATGATAGGACCTTCTTATAAAACCTCAAGTTATATATATATGCCTTGAATGGGCTTCAATACCCATTTCATTCGTCCCTTCCTCTTTTGTAACTGTTGTAGCTCTTTGTTCCTCTTCACTTCATTTCTTCCTCACCATTTCTGTCAACAATCAAAGGTTTTACAACCTGCATGTGTAGAATGGAGCTCTCCTCTCCCATTCCCATTATCTTCTAGCTCTCCTCACTCTATGAAGTAAAGGGTTTAAGTACTACTTCTTTCTAATCGATTACTAAGGTAAGATCACTCGTTAATATATAGAATTCTTAAGTTCAGGGAATCAAGAAGCCTCCTTTCTCAAGCATGCACTCATCTTCTTCGTCATTTCTTACATGCATATCATTTTAGGCCAAGAACAGTGGGTTTTTCTTCTCAACTAAATCAAGAGAAGGTGTTAGGAGTGGAACTCAAAATCAAAGGCAAGTATAAGTTAATTTTGGTTGAATGCATGTTGGTATTTTGCAATTCTTGTAAATCTATTGAATCTTTAACGTAAAAGTTCAGCCCTTATAATGATTTAACATGCATGAGTAGATTGTTTAAGTGAGCCACATAGTGAAACTATAGATGTTCAATGGTTAATAAAAAGTAGAACTGAATGCCCTCAATAAGTAGTAGACATGCAATCAGAACTCCAGCATTATGGGTTGAAGAGGAGCATTCTGTAACTAAGTTAGCTCTAGAAAATATGAAGTTTAAGGCTAAGCCACAAGTATGTTACTGGAATCCAGAGAGCTGAAAATTGAAGAATTCTTCTACAGTTAAGCCATAGCCACTCCGTGCCTCAGCTGTAAGTCAAGTACGGCTAAGCTATAGACCATTTTACGATTAAATCGTAAATGCAGAGGAGTAGTTGTATAACCACGGCTAAGCTGTAAGTCACTCACTATTAAGTTGTAGGACCATTGAAACTATGATTTCTTAGGCATTGCTTTAAGACCTTATAGGGCCTTAGTGTCTGAACTCCTTTGCCCTACTCACTGGCCCAATGGAGTAATCAAAGACCATCGAAAGTCTTAAGGGCTGAGACTCATTCATGTGTTATTGTCCATTTACTACAACAAATTGCACAATCCCCAACACTTTTTAGCAACGTCATTTGAAAGGCGTTGCTAAATGTTACTTTTTGCCAACGTAAATGACAATGCGTTTGCAAAAGCGTCAAAATTATAAACAAAAACTCTTCCTGAAAATAGTAAAGATTTTGGCAATGAAATGTTACCCTTTGGCGATGTAAACATTATGTTGGCAATGGTTTGACTTATTTGCAATGTATATAGATGCGTTGGGAAAGGCACCCTCAACATTGCCAACACACTATGTGCGTTGGTGAAGATCAATCTTAATTGCCAACGCACAATGTGCGTTGGCAAAGACCCATCTTAATTGCCAACGCATTATGTGCGTTGGTGAAGACCCATCCTAATTATCTAAAGTCATATTCTTATTTTATAATTTTTTGTGGTTCAAATTATCATATAATTCAATGGCGTTAAATTTTAATGATTCTTTTATAATAAAATTTTTTTAGATTTAAATCAATATATAATAAGTAGTAAGTGATGATTTGATAATTGTAAAATTAGGCCCCTTGCCAATTTGAACTTTATCAATGAGCTATCGCCAAAAGGTTTGATCTCCTTCCTTTTCTTTTTTGTCTTTTAATGTGACTGTTCACCTCACTTTGAGAATAATTCCTATAGGGGCTAGGGACTAATTTTGAGTCTTAGGACTGATTTCCAATATAGATAGTTGAACAAGTCAGATCTAGGCTTAAAGGTCCATGCACTAAATATAAACTTGGAAAATAGGCGCTAATAACTAAACAAGTTAAGGTTGGACAACTGTTGCAGACCCGTCTGAATATTTTAATTTTGTAGTGCTTGTTAGGAGGAAGTGAAAATTTGGAAAACTATATTTGATTAAAACGCGCTGTTTATTTTATTAAACTAGACTTTTCTATATATACAAGAAAAAAAAAAGAATAATTCAACCCAAATGTCTCAGGGTTCAAGCACACTACTACCATACTAGTGCCATTAGGAATATTACCCTATTTTTCTTGGGCACAAGGGGATTAATCCAGCCCAAATAGTTGGACCACCCTCTTCTATATATATATATAAAGAATAATAGACCCACTTAGTTTTTCTATATATATAGTATAATATTTCTTAGAATCCAATGACCTCTCCCTTTATTTTTAGCCTTAAAATCTAGCACCCTAAACCTAGCAAGCTTTTAAGGTAAGAAGAAGACACGTTGATACAAGAGAAGAGGAAGAGCAGCCATCTCTTCTCGTGCAACATAACCAAAGGAGAAGGTGCAACATACAGTAGCAAAGAAGAAAGGGCGTGCAACAGTAGTAAAGGAGGAGAACACATACAGGTTGTTTCCACTATTTGCCTCCACCTTCCTTTGTTAACATCATTGCAAGCACACACCTTCCACCGTCTTGTGCATCTCTGTTCATTCCAAGTGCAGCGTTTTTTTATTTTTATTTTTATTTTTATAGATACATGTTGTGAGATCACTTGATGGAAGATCTAATCCTATCATCCACTAAACCACACATGGATGACCCTAAACATGATGGACTCGTATGTGATTAGGGTCCCTATGGCCCACTATCCAACTGTCCTAAATCTACCCATATTAAGGAAAAAATTGATTAGGTGTTAGAAACCTCAAATCGGGAAGTTGGGTTTGATAAATTCCCTTTTTAAGAGATCAACAGTCTTTATGCATAGATCCCCACACTACCAATCTGTAAATTGGGGAAGAGAACCAGATTAAACCTTAGCTTTTCACAAATTAAATTGGTAATGGTTGCCAAGTCTTGTGGGCCCACTTGTCCCACTTGATCATAGCTCCAAGACACTTATCTAGGAAAGGGTTACTGGGTGACCATGGGGATCTAGTTCGCTTGTGGACCGGCTCCACCGGGACCTACAATCCATGTGTCTCATACAAAGAAGCAAAGAGGAAGAGACATTCCTCTGCAACATTTCCAAACAGTGTCGTCTCCTGTTTTGCCAACTTATGTTTTGAGTTGTTTAATGAAATTACAAGGAAGCCCTACTACTTTATGCAAACTAGTTCTAGGCCCCCACAATTAAGTATTTAAAGCCTTTCAAAGGAACCTAAAAATGTGATATTTATCCAATCTTTAATGGATAGAGAAAAATTCATTTGTTATCATGGGTTTATTTATTTATTTATTTTTAGTTAGATTGGTTGTTTAGTATTCATCTTGATGGCTTCTCATGGATTTGTGGGCATTTTATTTATATTTAGATTCAATATTTTTATCCTAAAGTACTAAGTGCTCATGGTTTTGATTGGTTATTAATTGCTTTTATTATTAGATTGACTATGGATATAATTTCTTTTGTTTTCATCATGTGTTTACTAGCAAAATGGCCCAGCTTAGAAAAGTTTTTAATAGAATTTATATATATATTTCTTTACAATATTAATGAAAAGAGAATAAATATAAAATACATAAATCTAGTACTTATATAAATAAAATTATATTGTATTTAGCATTAAAAAAATTCCATACCTAAAAACTTATATAAAAAGTAAGTAGTGATGTAACATTATAAAAGCTACGATTATTTTTGAATTAATGTTAAGATTGAAAAATTGAGAAAACATGTTAAGTTAAATTAATGTTCATCTCATCTCTTAAAAAGTTACTAAATCTAAAGTCATAAAACCAATTTTCAAAGATGTACATAATTTTTTTATATAATTTAAATTTTATACATTCCGATCTGCATTGCCATTATTAAAAAGAGATAGATCTATTTAAATGTAAAATGAATGAAAATTTTAAATTGAAGAAAAATATGAATCCAGTAATGTCATATTTAATTGTAGGAAATATAAATATAAATATATATATAACGTAATGTGAATTTTGAAAAATTAATATCTTAAGTTTTACTCATTTTTTAAATTATACATATTAAAATCTATTTAAAAGGGGAAAATTTTAAAGAGTCAGGATCCTTTGTAAGTTGGACGTGCAATAAGAAAGTTTTTGTGGTGACAATTTTAATTATAGATGTTAAGTTTTATTCATTAGATGGCCATTTCATGCATCACCTAGTTATAAAAAAGCATCCAAGTAGAACCCACTGCCTGGAGCTCATAGTTACTATATATTTTTCTCATCTTACTTGAAAATCGACTCACATGAAATATGTTTAGAATTAATTTTAATAGAATTTGTATTATCATGATATTGATCACATGACAAACACATAATTAAAAAAAATTGCACAAGGATGCCGGGGAATTCACCCTAAAGCCCATCTTTGTTGATCTAACCAAAGTAGATGTTAGATGGGCTTGATAATTTGATTTCCTATGTGGATGGGTGGATCTAGTAAAGTAGGTAGATCTCCACAATGGGTAGATAAATTGAATCGATTCATCAAAATGATTCCCACGAGATGGGGTGAGGCACATACTTTTTTAGGAAAATATAGATTAGAGGTAGTCTTTTCTTATTAAATTTATAAGTTTATCAATAAGAAGAAATTAGGATTATGAAAGCTAGCCAGAGGAGAGATTAGTCTACCAAAATAAGACTTCTTTTCACAAGGAAACCAAAATAAATCATGAGAGATTTTAGGAAAAAGGAGAAATATTTTAGATTTTAGAAAATTTAGGTGTGCCACGCGTCACTTCCTCCTTCGCTCTCACAAAGGGGATGAATGCTTTTAATATATATAACTAGTACTATAGAGCCCACGTTGGGAATTGGCCTTGTTTAATAATTGCATTATTTGTAACTAAAAATATTTATAAATATAAAAATGAATTGTACATTAATATTAATAGAAAACTCATTATACAAACATAATTTTAAATATTTTCGCACACTCTCAAAAAAATAAATATCATATTAGAAAACTAAAAAAAATAATGTACCCATAGAATTTTATTAGAATAAGAATAGAAAAAATTTGAATAATTTCTTATTTAATCCGTAAACCCAATAAAGAAAAAAAACTACCTAGAAAAAAATTAGATGGAATAATCCAATGTACAAAATCTCATAAGGTCAACCAACTCTCTCACTTGAATAATTTTTAAAGAGGGTTGTTTTTAGACCTAGAAGAATAGTTGCATTAATGGTCATTTGCTTATGAGCTATAAAGAGGATTACGGCGGCACATGGGTTAGACCTTCTACAAAATATTCGTGATCATTATAAAAAAATGTATATATATATATTTTATATAACTCCGCCAGTTTTGCTTCCGGTCCCAAGCCCGAGTAAAAGAGGAGGGTTGCGTTAGGTAGGTGACAGCCAACGTAAAACTTTGTCACAACCCAAACATGAATTCTGAACAAATGATATTTCACGATAAAGCTAGGGCGTTCCCTGCTTTAAGCGACGCATTGCAGTATCTCCCGACTACAGTGAAAAGTGTGCAAGGGCTACCGCATGACTTTGGGCTAATGCGGTTAAAGAAGTTAGTCCATGAGAAGAAGAGGAGGAATAGGAAAATTAGACTTACTACTTAGAATATAGGAACCTTGACAGGCAAGAGCATGGAGTTGGTTGAGATAATGAAAAGAAGAAGAATTAGTGTGGCTTGTATACAGGAGACAAGGTGGAAAGGGAATAAAGCTAAGGAGCTCATGGATGGATATAAGCTTTTCTATGCAGGAAAGAGTAATACAAGAAATGGAGTGGGTATAATTATAGATAAGGATTTAAAAGAGAAAATTGTGGGGGTAAAGAGGTTTGGTGATAGAATTATAGCAATTAAACTAGTACTAGAGAAAGACATAATTCATATCATTAGTGCATATGCTCCCCAAGTAGGACTAGAAAAAAGTGTGAAAAGACAATTTTGGGAGGAGTTGGATGATTTAATGAGAGAAATCCCAAATAGTGATAAAATTTTCTTTGGAGGGGATTTAAATGGGCATATAGGAAGAAATAATAGAGGATATAAGAGAGTGCATGGAGGGCATGGATTTGGAGAAAAGAATGAATTCGGAAACACTATATTGGACTTTACAGTGGCATTTGATCTTATAGTAGCAAATACTTACTTTAAAAAGAGAGATGAGTATTTAATTACATATAAAAGTGAAAGTAATGGGAGTCAGATAGACTTTTTTCTAGTTAGAAAACAGGACCGATTGGCTTGTAAAGATTGTAAGATTATCCTAGGAGAGAGTTTGACTACGCAACATAGGCTTAGAGTTTTAGATATTTGCATTAGAAGTAAAAAGAGAGTAGTAGTAAACAAAATGGACCCTAAAACAAGGTGGAGAGATTTGAAGGGGGAAAGAGCAAATATATTTAAGGACAAAATGATTAAGAAAGGAAAATGGAATATTGAAGGAGAAACTACAGTAATGTGGAATTAAATGGTTAAGTGCATTAGGAATGTTGCAAAGGAGGTACTTGGAGAATCAAAAGGGAAGAGACATACTAATAAAGAAATATGGTAGTGGAGTATGGAGGTTTAGGAAGTTATTCGACAAAAAAAAAAACATTGCTACAAAGTTTGGCAGGGGACTAAGAGTATAGAAAATTTTGAGTTGTATAAGAAGGCAAAGAAAGAAGCTAAGAAAATAGTAAGTAGTGCAAAGTTCAAAGCATACGGTGATCTCTATAATAGGTTGGGAACAAGAGAAGGAGAAAAGGATATTTTTAAGCTTGCAAAAATAAGAGAAAAGAAAAGTAGGGACTTAGATCATGTTAAATGTATCAAGGACAATGAAGAAAATATTTTGGTGAAGGACAACGATATTATAGAAAGGTGGAAAGAATATTTTAGTAAACTTTTAAATGAAGAATATTTGGGGGATACAAGAGTGGAGGAGGATACTTCATTACAAGAGTATACTTTTCTCCGTAGAATTAGAGGGGTGGAAGTGAAGGAAGCATTGAAGCGAATGAAGACAGGAAAGGCAGCAGGCTCAGATGATATTCCGATAGAGGTATGGAAATGCTTAGGAGAGGTTGGAGTAAGTTGGTTATTTAGACTATTCAATAAGATACTTGTGACAAAGAAAATGCCGGATGAATGGACAAGAAGCATTGTAGTACCTATATATAAGAATAAAGGAGATATACAAAATTGTACCAACTATTGAAGGATTAAACTCATGAGTCATACTATGAAGTTATGGGAGAGAATAATAGAGCAAAAACTGAGAAAAAAGACTAAGATTTCGGAAAATCAATTTGGTTTTATGCCAGGGAGATCAACTATGGAAGCTATCTTTTCACTTAGGCAATTAATGGAAAAATACCGAGCATAGAGGAAAAATCTACATATGGTCTTTATCGATTTGGAAAAAGCCTATGATAGGGTACCGATGAATTTAATTTGGTGGGTCTTAAAGAAAAGGAATGTCCCAAGAGGCTACATTGAAATTTTAAAGGATATGTACGAAGGTGCAATAACAAATGTGAAAACCACATGTGGAGAAATGAGCGGATTTCCCGTGATTATAGGCTTACATCAGGGATCATCCTTAAGCCCTTATCTCTTTGCATTAATTATGGATGAGTTAACTGTGCATATTCAAGAAGAAGTACCATGGTGTATGTTGTTCGCAGATGATATAGTATTGGTGGATGAATCAAGAGATGGTGTAAATGCAAAGCTTGAGAGATGGCGGAGGGCATTAGAATCTAGAGGCTTTAAAATAAATCGTACAAAGACAGAATATATGGATTGCAATTTCAGTGGATATATACAAAGTGTTGAAACCACTGTCAAAATTGAAACCCATGAGATACCACGTAAAGATTCTTTTCGGTACCTAGGCTCGATGATTAGTAAGGATGGGGAGATTGACGAAGATGTGGAGCATAGGATAAGAGCTGGATGGCTGAAGTGGAGACTAGCTTCGGGAGTACTTTGTGATAGACAAATGCCAACAAAATTGAAGGGAAAATTTTACAAGACAGTGGTTAGACTAGCTATGACATATGGAGCAGAATGTTAGCCAATTAAGAAGACACATATTCATAAGATGGATGTAGCGGAAATGAGAATGCTTAGGTAGATGTGTGGTAAAACTAGGAACGATAAAATTAGAAATGAGCGCTTTTAAGAACATTTAGGGGTAGCACCAATAGGAGATAAGATTAGAGAAACTCGTTTAAGATAGTTTGGGCATGTTGAGTGTAGGCCAGTAATGGCACCGGTGAGAAAAAGTTTGGATATACAGGTGGAGGGTCCATCAAGAGGTAGGGGTAGGCCGAAGAAAACATGGATGGAAGTCATTAATTCAGATTTGAAGAAGTTGCATTTATCAAAAGATTTAGCTCAAAATAGAACGGAATGGAGAAATAGAATTCATGTAGCCGACCCCAATATGGTTGGGATAAGGCTTTGATGCTGATGATGATGATGATGATGATGATATTTTTTATATATTACTGGGCCCTGCACATCTCAAACTCAAATTATATATTTGTCAAGTGGATGGACCTAGCCCGCATGCTTTACAATTTGGCTCTGATATAGGGTTTTACATAGGCCATTGCAAGTCTAGGTCCTAAACTAATTAGGCTCCACCCAACATTGCACTATCAATGGCTAGGTTATGTTAGGCTAGGGTGCATCAAAGTCTAGGTCAATATCTAAGATAAAACTATTTAAATCAATTCTAAAAGGTAAAAATAGATTTTTCTCTCACAAAGGGCTATTCTTATTATATATATACCGTTGTAGGGCTTGTGGCCAATGCAAAGGCCTGTGCTGACTTAACTTAATTACCACAGTAATGGAATAAATTAAGGCATCATTTTGAAAGATTAAAGTCGTTTGTTAAATATAGATTACTTGATCTAAGAAACAAGAAAAACAATCCACTATCTTTGCAACAAAATCATCACCTAAATTATTTTTCTCAAGCTTAATTATGTTATGTCTTCTCTTTGTAGGAGAATGTTAAAAATAATTTGCAAATTCATATTTCATGTATAGTCTCATATAATGTTTATGGGCTGTGTTAGTTTTTTGTTTTAAAGACATTAAAATTTCAGTATTGTTCATTTTATTCTTTTTTTTTACCAAATAGATTATGATCAGATTTTGTAAACTTCATTGGGGTTTTAATGCCTTAAGATCCATATCGCTTTTTCCAAATTTATTTATCAATCAGTTGCTTAGAACTAAAATCTTAGCCTTTGTTTCTTTGAGGCTTAATATATAACACTTGTAATCTAATATGATCACATTCTTTCTAATATGATCTTATATGTAATCAGCTATGGACAAGAGTTGGATAACCTTAATTGGGTTTAGACAAAGATTAAGTGAGCAGTATCGTGAAGGGGTTAGGTCATTTGTTGAGTTTGCAATGGAGAATGCAGGTCAGGATGGTAAGATTCGGTGCCCGTGTAACAAGTGTTTGAACGTTGATTGGTATACCAGTGAAGTTGTGAAAAATCATTTGACCCTTTATGGGATGGTGCTATCTTACAAGCATTGGGTCTACCATGGTGAACCCGTTCCTGATATCGACCCCTATGTATTGGATGATGGTGACGATGATGATGGTAATAATGAAATAGCAAATAATGAAGATGATGTTGAGGATGAACTCCTTGAATTAATGGAAGACTATTACAGGGGGACTTACATGGACTGTGATTGGGGAGAATCCGGATCTGCACAAGTTGCTAATACCATCTAGAGAGAAGAGGTAAAAAATATTGAAAAACTGATGGAAGCTGCCCAGCGTGAGATGTATCCAGGTTGCAAAAAGTATACTCTTTTGAAGTTTGTGATTACAATGCTTCATGTAAAGGTATTGAGCAAGCGGAGCAATAATTCATTTGACATGTTGATGGGGGTATTGATAGATCTTTTACCAGAAGGTAATTTAGTTCCAAGTTCAATCTATAAAGCCAAGAAGTTCCTACGTGAGTTAGGCGTGGGATACGAGGTCATCCATGATTGTCAGCATGATTGTGCACTATTTTGGAAAGAAAATGCAAATCTAGAAAAATGTCCGACATGTGGAGAGTCTAGATATAAAGTCAATGATGGTAATGGTAAGAAGATCTCTAATAAAGTCTTACGTTACTTCCAATTGACTCCAAGGTTACAGAGATTGTACATGTCTAGGAAGACAGCTATGGATATGAGATGGCATAGTGAAAAGAACGTTGATGATGGGATATTGAGACATCCTGCTAATTGTCAGGAGTGGAAAGACTTTGATATAAAATATCCCGAGTTCGCATCTGAGCCTCGTAATGTAAAACTAAGGCTTGCCACAGATGGATTCACTCCTTTTGGAAACATGAGCAACTCCTATAGTATGTGGCCTATAATACTTATGCCCTACAACCTTCCATCCTGGAAGTGCATGAAGGAGCCATTTTTCATGATTTCCTTACTTATTCCAGGACCGCAAGCAGCTAGAAGAGAGATCGATGTTTACATGCGACCGCTAATTGATGAGTTGAATGAATTGTGGGAAAATGGTATATTGACTTATGATGCCTTCAGCAAACAGACTTTTTGAATGCATGCAGCTATAATGTGGACCATAAACGACTTTCCTGCATATGGTAACTTGTCTGGCTGGAGTACAAAAGGTTATTTAGCATGTCCAAATTGTAATGATAATCCATTGTCACAAGGTTTGAGAAGTAAGCTTGGGTACATGGGCCATCGATGTTACTTGCCTGAGGACCACCATTGGCGAAAGAGTATGGCCTTTAATGGAAAGGTTGAGCTCCAAATAAAATCCTTGGAGTTACCAATGGAGAAGACACTAGAGCAGCTAGATCGCTTATCAACTGTCAAGTTTGGGAAGCATAAAAGCAACAAGAAGAGACCTCGTAGCATTGAAGAACTGAATTGGACAAAAAAAGTATCTTTTATGAGCTTCAGTGCTGGAAGAAACTAAAACTCCGACACAACCTAGACATCATGCACATCGAAAAAAATATATGTGATTAGTTCCTTGGAACATTATTGAATATAGATAGGAAGAACAAAGACACAGAAAAAGCTCGTCGAGATTTGGAGGACATGGGCATTAAAAAAGAATTGCACATACAGAAGCATGCCGATGGTGAATATGTGATGCCTGATCGTGAGTTCCAAGTGCAGATACGCGATGTAGTAATAAAATTGGTGAGACCAGGTCGATCCTCAGGGAGCAATGTATTTAAGGTATTTTTTTTTTCAACTTGACTTGCCTTAAAATAAAAATCTAAAACTAACCTAATTAAAATCTAACAAATACAAGTGTCGTACTTACCAAAATTAAATTAGTTACAAACCAATGAAAGAAACTTTCCTAAATCTAAAAATTCCTAAAATAAAACTAAAATTGCTGCAAAACTAAAACACAAGTTAGAACTTCCAAAAATAAAAACTAAAATTAGAAACTAACTAAACTAAACAATGTTAAAAACAAAATAAAAAAAAGTTAGAAACTTTCCTAGGTTAGAATTTCCAAAACTAGTAAACTTTCCAATTTAAAACCTTCAATTAAAACAAGTTTAGAAAGATATTTAATTCTGAAAATTAACTAAAACAATCAAAAACATAAAACTAGAAACAAATTTAAAATTAGAAAGTTAGTAAAATTAATAATGCAATGCATGACATGAGATGCTGAAAAATTCTAAGTATGAAAAACTAGTATGTTGATGCAAATTTTATGCATGATTTGAATTATTCTAATGCATCCTAAATTTAAATTTAATGGCTGGAATTTATGCTCTACTGATGCAAGAAACTAACAAAAAAACGGAATTAAAAAAGGATCTAAAACGAAAAAGTTATGAATGCATGAATATGACAACTTTGCAAAATTCTGTGCAGGAATTCTGATTCGGGTTGACTGATTGGCAAAGTTTAAGCCTCTGGTTCACAAACCTTCCGAAATTATTTTGATCTGAAATTTTGAGGAATGAAAGACCACATCCTAAACTTTAATTTTCCCAAGTTTCAAAGAAAAATATTGTGATTTGACTGGTCTACCCACTTCAAACTTTTTGTCAAAAACTGTTTTTTTGCAGTTTGCTGAAATTATTAAGTTATGCTGTTTATATATTAAATCCGAATTTAATCATTAGATTCAGATCTGAAGGCTTAATTTTCATCAACTTAAATATGCACAAAATCTTATGATAAGAAAATAGATGCAATGATTCCTAATCCAACCATCAAACTATGCAAAAACAAAACTTAAAATCCATGTGAATGTAACAAGAAAAATAACAAAAGTGCAGAAAATAAAATAGAAGTGCAGGAAAATAAAATTGTAGAAATTTAAAATTAAAAGTGCAATGAAAGAAAAAAAAAATTGCAGGAAGTCAAAGGCGATATAACTGAAGTTAAAGGCGGTAATAACAAGAAGTCAAAGGCGGTATATTCACTCAAATTCTCCCTTAGTCTAGGCCTAATAATTTCTTAAAGTATGCTCTTTATTTAGGTCGTCAATCCAAATAAGAAACAACACAAATCAAGCAATCATACAACCATAAGAATAAGAAGAATAAGAAGATGAATATTATTGAACCAGTATGACAATCCTTTACATAAGATGAAAAAAAAAAATTAAACCAAAAGATTATACATACTAGAATGGAAAAGAATTCCTCCTTCTAGTTGATCTTCAAGGTTGGTGGTGTGGCTTTAGGGCTAAGCCTCCTTGATGACTTGAGATGGAGAGACAAGAGAGGGAGAGATGGAGTGTAGAAATCTAGAGGTGGGAAGTGGGTAATTCTTCCATGAAGAATATGGGAGAAGGGTGCCCTATTTATACTTTTTTCAATTCCTACTCCTTCTCAAACTTTAAAATATTAAAAATAATTAAAAAAATGAAAGAAAAAGGGCTCCAAACAATGCTTTGGACGTGCAATATCCTTGGGGATTTTTTTCTTTTTATTTTTCTCTTTTTTCCTTGCTTGCTTTGTCTAGAAGTCCCTCTTGGATGCTTCTTTCCTTCTTTGTCATTGCCACCTTGCATTAAGATCTTTTGAGAGATGAAATAGGGATAAGAATCCTCTCTTAGAATCAAAATTGGCCCACATAAGGTGTAGAACTTCCCCTTTTATCTCTTTGCATCGTTAACTTTCCTTTTTTGGAAAGTTCTCCTTGTTGGCTTCTAACTTGAAGAGATCTTTGAAGATAACCCTCTTGATTTTTTTCCTTTACTTTTTTAATCAAAATCTGATCCAAAATCCTCTTTTGGACGTGGAATAGCTTGCTTGGATATTTTTTGCATTTTTTTTTTCAATTAAATCTTCTCCTTCTCCAAAAAGAACTCCTATGTGGCTTTCCTTGTCCATCTTTAATGATATATTCTTCAAATTCCCTTTAAAATCTCTTGAAAATGTGCAACAAATAAATGGACCCCATCTTGGATGTTTTACAAGTGTGCCCCACACATGTGCATGTGTGTGTAGGACCATGAAGCCGACTTTTTGCAATTTTCTTCCAATTTCCTTTTCTCTTCAATTCTGCTCTCCTTTCTCTTAAAAATCATTTCCTTGCCTCAATTCTTTACAAATGGGACCCATATAACCAATTTCCTACAAAACAGATGTGAATTCATGTGAAAAGACCATTTTACCCCTAAAACCACAAATGCATAACTGTGGGCCCATTTCTCACGAAGTCATAATAAAAATATACATCATTCTTCATGATTTTATATGAATGACCTAATGATGAAGAGAATTCAATTTATTTCATGAGAAAAATTATTTTCACAAAACTTTCCAAAAATAGACTTTCCAAAAATAGCAGGTTTCATGAATTTATGCAAAAAGTATGATTTTTAAGCAATTTATGCAAAAAAAATATAAAAATGAATTTAAAATGAATTAAACCATGATAACACACTAAATCAGGCTCTTTCAAGTTAATAAGTCTTTAAAATGGGTCAAAATATGTATGAAAATATGCATTTTTAAAGACTCATCAATGCCCCCGGCAATATACACATTGTCCCCGAAGGAGAGAGAGGGTTTTTGTGAATTTTTGAAATCTATTAAGTTTCCAGATGGCTATGCAGCAAATATCTCGAGATGTGTGACCACAGTAAATAGTAGATTATCAGGTTTGAAAAGCCATGATTGTCATGTCCTTCTACAACGACTTATGCCGATTGGGATGCGAGGGTACCTCAGCAAGGATATTTGTACTACATTGTTCGAGTTGGGTAATTTTTTTTGAGGAGTTGTGCTTCAAGACATTGAGGAAAAATAATTTGGAGAAATTAGAGGAGCACATAGTTCTTATACTTTGCAAGTTGGAAAAGATTTTTCCTCCAGCATTCTTTTATGTGATGCTCCCTTTAGCGGTCCACTTGCCACGTGAGGCCATGCTTGCAGGACTAGTGCAGTATCGTTGGATGTACCAAATTGAAAGGTAATTGTTACTACTCTAGTGTGATTTTAAAATTATATTTTTGTCTAATTATGTGGCGTTTGTAATTTAATTCTAGCTGGTGATTGTTTGAAGATTTTTAGGGACTTTGAAAGGGTATGTCACCAATAGAGCTCGGCCTGAAGGTTCAATTGCTGAGGCTTATATTGTCAAAGAATGTCTAACTTTTTGCTCAATGTACCTTAATGAAGTCGAAATTGTATTTAATCGAGATGAACGGAATGCTGATGATGGTCATCATGGTCTAGGATTGACAGTCTTCAAACAAAATGTTCGTCCTTTTGGACAATTGACAAGGGCTCCCGAGGTGTCCGAGAAGGAACTTAATATGGCGCAGTGGTTTGTGTTATATAATAGCATCGAAGTAGAGAAGTACCTAGAGTATGTGGTTATCTAATCAAGTTTATGCATCACTTGTAAAATTTTTTGAGTTTTCAAGTTTTTTACTTATGATTCAAATTTTTATAATTAGGGAACACAAAAATCTACTACAGAATTCAAGCGGACGTGATATCACTCAGTTACAACGGCAAGATTTTCGAACTGGTTTAAATTACGTGTAAGATATATAAGATATTTTTTCATATGCTTGACTTAACAGTAACTTAATACATCTACTATATGTTGTTGATGCAGATGAATCAAATGTTGTCGCAAGGGTTACTAGAAGCAATCGATGACCTTTGGTCATTAGCAAATGGTCCTGATGCAATAGTCAATCTTTATTGGGGTTGCATTTGTAATGGAATCCGATTCCATACTAGAGATCGAGACAACCGTCATAAAACCCAAAATAGTAGGTTGGTTGTACAAGGCAACCATAAGGGACGAACGATTGACTTCTATGGGTACCTATGCAAAGTTTGGGAACTGAAATACTTGTATGGGCACGAAGTTGTTTCGTTCCAATCTGAATGGTTCAAGACTGATAGTAGGAGAACAATACAAATAGATGCCCATTGCACAAGTATTGATGTCAGAAATCGGTGGTGTCAAAGTGATCCCTTTGTTTTGCCAAGTCAAGTGCAGCAAGTCTTCTATGTTAAAGATACAAAATTAGGTAAAAATTGGCAAGTCGCACAACGAGTTCGACATCGAGGATTTTGGGATGTACCAGAGTTGGATGGTGATGAACATAGCTTAGAAGAAGTATCTGAACATAATGATGCATACCAACAAGAAGAAACAACCGGAGCTATCCAAATTTTCATTAAAGATACTCATATTCAATGTCGTAGGGATGGTATTGATCCTGAGATTATTCCAAGAAATAGGGTTTTGCATTCAAGCAACAAAGTACATATTGGTGATGCACAAATGATAGACTATAATGATAACAAGGATGAAATAATGACAGAAAATACAGATGATGATGAAGATGTCCAACAAAGGCATTCTGATTCAGATATAGATCCCGATTTAGAATGCAATATGTAGTATTTTTTTTTCCTTTACATATGGATAAATGTTTTTAATAAATTTGTCATTTGCATATGGATAAATGTTTTATTCAGCTTTACTTCTAGAAATTTGCTATTTACCATCTTCAGTTTTTTGCTATATATTTGTTACAAATATATTAATGCCGATGTTTTCTCATTGGCAAGCTATGTAGATAGTTAAATAGATGCCAACATTTTATTCTTAATGAGATTTTGATGTTAGTTGATATTCATACATGTTTTCATCATTTTTCAATAACTAGTATTTGCTAAACTGCCTAAGAATGAAAAATTGTGGGTCAAACCTAGGTCTCTGAGGCAGAAGATGTTAGATATTGAAAAAGAAAGAATGGCTACCATTGCGGAAAATCAAATGAGACTTAAAGCTTTGGGGTTGCACAAGGCGGCAAATTCTTGGAGGGCGTCGATTGAGAAGATCACTCATATGAATTCAGTTAAAAAGAGAAAAAGAAACATGGTTGAGGAAGATAATGAGAAGTACAGTCCACCGGAGAGTGAGGAAGGCTCGAGTTACTCCAATGAGGATGATGAAGAGTATGGTAATGATGGTGATGATAAGTGTTCTGGATCTCAAATGAAAAAGGTAATGTGCCTGAGTGTGCATCTAAAATTGATTTTATATTTACCAACAATTAACTAGTGTGGTATACACTTCTTTGTATTATTGATAATTAGTGATATTGTACCCATAATATGTTGATTATTGGTAATTAGTGATAAATGTACACGTAATCTATTATTTTCTTTTCTTTCAGGTCACATCGATGATTGCCAAACGTCAATCGGCTCGTCATCTACCAGTTTCCATACCCACACAGTCCCTAATTCCGGAGGTACAATCCCAACCTGCACAGACCCCACATCTTCCTTTAGCACAGTCCCAACTTGCACAGACCCAACATGTGCCTGTAGAAAATACACCAACCACCCAGGTCAGCAGTGTAGGTAAGAATCTAATGTTCTTCGCTTATAATTTTTATCTTACTCTAATATATTCTGCATACAAGCATAAACAACATTTTTGTCTTTACAGCCTTAAGCTCGACCAAAAGGTCTGTACGAGGCCGGACAAAAGGTAGGAGGACTGAGAGGCTTGTAGCGCGATCAGGTAAAAAACTCCCAGTGGAGTTCTCGGATGATTGCAATGTGCCAGTGGGGCTTAATGCCCCTTCTTTTGCAATGGAGCTTGGCAAAGAGATTAGAGGGGTAGCACCGCTACAGGGCATTAATACATGGACTAATATTGATAGTTCACTTAGAGCGGCCATCATACAATGAGCTTTGGTAATTGAAATTTATTAATTAACGAATAACATTAATTTGTATTATTTAATAGGTATCAATACACTAATATTATGTTTGCAGGAGAAGTTTGAGATCAAAGATTATACAACTGATCCTAAAGTACAAGCGGCAGTTGATAAAAAATGTCAAACATTATATAGGGGCTGGAAGTGTAGCTTGCACCTTAAGTATAAGAATGTGTTGGAAAAAGGTGTCGACCCCAAAACTCAACTGCCTAATAACGTTAAGCCAGAGCATTGGAACTACATGATCGACCATGTATGGATTGATGAGAAGTGGAAGGTAACATCTAAGCATTATATATGTCACTGAGTTATTTGTCATAAATGTCTATTGGTTAAATTTAACATGATTGAGATTTACTAACTTTTTTTTTTATTTTCTCCTTAATTTTGGTAGGCTAAGTCAGAGAAAGCCAAAGCATCTCGTGCACTTCTGCCCTACAATCATGCATGCGGGTCGAGGTCCTTTCCATCAATGTTGTATATCATGCTGATGTTAATTCTTGATAATTTCAAGAAATAATGTTAATTAGATTATAGTACTTACATATAACATTTCTCATGAAACTAATTAATGAAATCAGGCGGCAGAGAATGGAGGCCAAAAGCCCCACTTTATGGACTTTTATAAAGACTCTCATTGGAGTAAATCAAAGAACGATTGGGTGAATCCAAAATGCAAGGAAAATCATGTATGTATATAATGAGTGTGTGTGTGTATGTGTACATGTATTACTAGAATTCTGTGATACTAGCTATAATGCAGTGGATAGACTACTTTTTTTATAGCGTGCTTATAGCATATTACATATGTAATATTGGTTATTACTTTTTTACTTTGGTTTTTAATCTATTTAGATAGTAATAATATTATTTCTCAATTTAATTAATTGTTAATTCCTTGTAAAAATAACAGGATAAATTAGTAAAGTTGCGAGATAGGTGTTCACAGCCCGATGTAGCCCCAATGAGTGAGGAGGAGATGTCGATTGAGGTGCTTGGGCCGAGACCAGGGGTACTTGGAGGGATTTGGGGTTAGACCGAAGCCTTCATCTTCAAGGAGTGTCATTGACACTCGAGCACGTGATTATGAGGTGCAGAGCTTCAAAGAGCAGATTGAAGTTGCAAATAAAAGAATTGAAGAATTCTCGGCTTTTCAGGCTATGGCAATGGAAGCCCTACAGAGGGCAGGATTATTTTCGACATCATCACTAGTGGGGCAAGCGTGTCGGAAGCTAATCGTGTGGAGCTTGAGCCTTCTTGGTTAGTGAATTATGTTTATTATATGAATTTTAATACATCAATTTTAGAATTTCTGTTTTAGTTCAGAATAAAACATACATTTATATTTATTGAGTTGCTTGACTAAAAACCGCAGTGGCTTCTTTAATTTTAGTCTAAATTTTCTACTCGTATATTATACTCGAAATGTGCTTGAAAACATGTTTGATGCATTCTTTCTTCTTTTTTCACAGATAGATGAGCGACATTATGGAATGCATTGCAGCTTTGATGAAACATGAAAGAGAGAAAGAGAGAATCTGCTTGAATTTAATACATTGTCTAAATATTATTTGAATATTTTTATTTTATCTTTTTTTTATTTTGATATTTGGGGGAGGTTTATTTTGGAATTGAATTCGATATAATTTTATAATAAATGCAAATGTTTGAGGTTTGAATGAATTTTATTATGAATGCACATTGAGGTTGGTTTTTTATTTTTATATTTGAGATTGAGAAATTATTTTCAATTGCAATGAGTTTATAGGAATATAGGTTGTGCATAAAATTTAGAAAATATTAGGTGTGATGTTATACCTTTGGTAATACTAATAATGGCGTTGGCAAAAGAAAATTTTGAACATGCTTACATGATATGTAATAATGTTTCCAACGCACTTATTTGTGTTGTGAAGGAAAAAGATTATTTGCCAACATAGATATTGCGTTGCTAAAAGTGGACTTTTAACAACACGCCAAGTGCGTTGCAGAAAGTGGACTTTTGCCAACGAGTCACATGCGATGGGAAAAGTAAACTTTTGCCAACGCACTGCGTGTGCTGCGAAAAGTAATTTTTTTGCCAACGCACCGCATGCGTTGTGAAAAGTGAATATTTGCGAACGCAATAAGTGTGTTGTGGAAAGTAAACTTTTGCCAACGCGCCACGTGCTTTGTGGAAAGTGGACTTTTACCAACGCGCCACATGCGTTGGCAAAGGTTCAAAACGCGTCGGCGTATGTCAACTAATTTCTACGTCAAATCACCTTTTAGCAATGTTTAAAATGATTCAGCAACGTATTTTCGCAACGAATATTACATTGTTGAAAATTTAACTTTTTCCAACGCGGTCAAATTGCGTCGCAGAATACTTTTATTGACGAGGCTTTGGCAACATGCTGGCAACACAATCAATTACGTTGCATAATGTGTTTAGCAACATAAATACTAACCTTTGCCAATGCATAAATGCGTTGACAATGAGGTTTTTTCTTGTAGCCTACTCACTGGCCCAATGGAGTAATCAAAGACCATGGAAAGTCTTAAGGGCTGAGACTCATTCATGTGTTATTATCCATTTGTTTAGCACCTACCCATGGGTGTTGGTTTAAGGGACTTCGATATACATCTCATACATAATATGATATCAAAAGAGAGACAACTGTGTATCAGATAACTTAAAACCACATCATCATGCACGGTTAAAAACAATGGATAACTAGGTTAGGGTTGGTTTGTAAATTACCTTGATTCTATTAATTTGAATTGTATAGCATATTGAATTATCATTATTCGCCTCTATTATTGGAATGACTTTGAATTGAAATGATCATAGTATGAATTGATTCTATTTGAAATGTTATTGATATACGCTTCCCTATTATCGGTATTGAATTGAGTAAGAACGAATTGAACGTATAATATATGCTTCTCAATGAATGTATGTATGGTTCTCAATGAACAAATGATATGACTTACTCTAATTCAATCATATGAATTGAAATGATTTAGTTCTCCTCAGCTTTAGCCTTATGTTACCTGGTGGCGTTGATTTTGGTGTAGTATATGAGTGGTGCCATTGCAGTGTACCTTTGGAGCTTCCAGACTCCATGTAAGAAGAGACCTATTCGTACCTTGGCCCAATCATTGGTATTCTCAACGTAAAGATCCTTAGAGGGAGGATATAGCAAATGTAGTAGCCAAATAGTATGCATTCTCACTTAGTGATCCTTATATTATGCTTTGCTCAATGCACAACAAGCTTAGTATGCGAAATTGACCTCCATTGATCACTTGTCATTAATACTTTTAGATACAATACGTATTACCTTAATTATGCTTATACTTTGCTAAATATTCTTATTCATAGTTGTCTAATGGTGTTATGGCCCAGATCCTAATCTTGTTCTGGCAGAGACCCAAGAGTTAGAGAAGGAGACAGCAGTAGTTCCTTTAGGCTGTAATGAATGGATACTAGAAGCTTATTTACTAATCCATATGATGAGAGCGACACACTACTGTCTTAGTGATGAGTATTTTGTGTATTTTAGGACTTCTAGCATATACATATATTTGCATCCATATAGATTGTTACTTGCATAATCTAACCTTTCTACCAATGTCCTTTGGTTCCTTGTACTTCATTGTTCTACTTTCTTTACATAGAATGTTTATCCTTGGCACAGTTGCATACATGTACATATCATGTTTGGGTTGTACATATGATATGTAGAATTGCTATAATAATCTTATGCTCTTTAAAAATTAAGATTTGGACTGTTTCATTGTTATAATGATATTTTTGAATTGTTCAATGAAAAGTGAAAAATTATAGGCGATATTGATAGGCTTCTGCCTATTGAATCTTGGACAGATGTCTATTTAAGCACCTCACACGTGCAAATATGTGAATATCCCTAGTGTAATTCCATTTTGATTCCAGTTCAGGTGTGAATTACACTGGAATACGTGTTTTATGCCTCTGGGCTAATCCTATACCCATGATTCTTGGGCTCGGGTCGTGACATCTACCGTTAGTTCTCAATAGGTAGTGGGAAGTCATGTTTCAAACATGCTTTATTCAAGTCTCTGAAGTCGATGCATAGTCTCTGAAGTTGATGTAGAGTCTCTGAAGTTGATACATATTCTAATCTGACCATTTTTCTTTATAACTAGGACTATGCTTGCCAACCATTCTAGATGTTGTTCTTCACGAATGAAGCTAATATCCTTAAGCTTTTGGACTTCTTTTTTTATTTTGTCCATCTTGTCGGGTGTGGTTCGCCTCTAACATTGCTTTACAGGCTCCATATCTTGATTGATGTTTAGCCTGTGACTTGCAATTTTTAGGTCAAGTCTAGGCATTTTTGCATAGGTCCATGCAAAAAACTCCATAAACTCATGCAAGAAGCTAATACACTTTGCAAGCTCTTTGCCTTTTATTTTCAAACTTACAAAGGTGGGATGAAAGATTTTCCAGGGTCCCCAGATTGATCTCCCAAACTTGGTCCTTAGTCGGAGGTTAGGAAGAGGTTCTTCCACATTGTTTTCAGAAGCTTCCAACTTTTTAAATCCCTCTGGGATGTAAGTTTCAAGCTTGAGCTAGGGCTCTATCCATTTCTAAGGATTTAATTTTTATTGGCCCTTCAACTTTTACATTTAGCACAAAATGAACCCATCCCCCTTGACCTTTGTTGTCTATTTCTTCGTTTGTGGGCCATGTTGCTTGCTGAGAAGTGCCATCATCATCGATACTTTATTCGTCATGTTAGATGGAAGCCCAGTCATCTAGCTCATGAGCGAAGACTATTTCTTCTGAAGTGTATCATTTAAGGACATAAAGACCTCTTCTTCAAGAAAGATCTTTACAAAAATGTTGATGTCAGGAACGTAACCTAGGCCATACTTATGAGTGTCGATGTGGCCTTTACATATGTATTCATCGTACTGTTTAGCCA
Source organism: Sextonia rubra (assembly GCA_037013555.1). Lineage (NCBI taxonomy): Eukaryota > Viridiplantae > Streptophyta > Magnoliopsida > Laurales > Lauraceae > Sextonia > Sextonia rubra. Next base: position 14,698,580 of record JASUAD010000023.1, read on the forward strand.
TCGTGCCATCATAGGGGACTAGGAGACCCTTTTGGTTTCTCCTAGCCTGGTTGGTTTTCTTAAATCATATCCCATCTTTTTCATTTTTTGATGAGATTTCCAACTATACAGGTCAAACATTACCCATCCTCGGTTTGTAATTTCTTTGAAGTGGTGTGCAATAGCATGATCATCTACTTAGGAGAAAATAATCGGGTGTGGATTGTATTGGGCTGGCTCAACCATGAAAAGTAACCCGTAAGCATTGTACATGGGGACTAGAACTGTACATGGATGTGGAGGTGAAAACTATCCTTTTCCTATAGACTCATTTGTGTCTTGTTCTAATTCAGTGTCAGAATCATATATAGCAGACACAGCAAACATTTAGTAGCACCTTTTCTTCCTTCTAATTGGATGGAAAACACTTCTTTCATGTTTGTAGCTATTGAGGATAGATCTTCATATGACTAAAAATCTATACCCCTCATGGCCTTTCGAATGTGAATATGGAGCCCCTGTTGGCACAAAGCCATGAGATTTTTTTTAAAGGTATTTCTTACATTGATCAACTAAGTTTTTCCACTTGTTAACGAATCTTTGAGATGATTCTCCTTGTTCTCATCTCACTTGGAGTAGCATCCCTAGGTTGACTATTTAACCAAGTCTTACTTTGCTTACTTCATAATCGATGTGATAATTCGGTAAACTTGGTTGTAGCAAGTTTCTTTCAAACCTCGTAGTGATTTTAGCTAACTGTTCAAGGGTTTTAATCTTCATTCCAAATGTCATGGAATGAATGTGGCTTTGGAGTCCATACCAGCACGACCAAGTATGACCGACTTACTTTGACAAGGGATCTTCACATATTTCAACTATCTCTACCCATCTGTTGATGAAGTTAAGTATTGGCTCATTGTCTTCTTGCTTGGCTCTGGCTAGTTGGGTGATGGAGACTGGTTTTTGTGATGTCACCACCATGACCTGCTTGCTGTGCCTTTTGGTTTGAATCATTATGGTTTGATTTCGAAAGGGCTTTACTGGGATGACCGATGGGCTATCCTTTTCTTTGATCATAGTTAGTTGTTTCGTAAATCTAACCTTTCGGGGTTCGTTTTCCAACTTCTTTTAAGGAATGTCTATCGATTCTTTTGTTAGAGGTGCTTTGCCTCTGTTTTCCTTAGAATTTGAATCTTCAGACTCTTCCTTGTACATGGTTGCATTAGTGAAGTATACCTTTTTTCCTTTGAAAGGTTGCTTGTTTACAAAGACGCGATGTACATTATCATTGTCATCAATGTACTTGAGGCATTGATGTAGTATGGAGGGAATGATAGCTTAATCATGTAGCCATCGTATCCCTAATGGGATGTTGTAGTAGGCTCTTGTCTTTATGACATGAAGCTTTGCTTTGGATTTTAGATCCCCTATTTGGAACTTGATGTGAATCTTCCCAATCGGGTTTTGTACCTCCGTATTGTATCCTTGTATTGATGTGTTTGTGAAAGACAACTTACTGGTTAGGATGCCCAACTCTTGTAGGGCTGTTATAATGATGAGGTTAAGTGTTGACCTTGGATCAATTTGCACTGTTGGCATTAGCATGTCCTTTACATTTGTTGTAAGTAAAGGGCTCGAGTGTGTTTGGTTTCTCCCAGCAGCAAGTCTTCTTTTGAGAAAAAGACCATTGCCTTGGCCTTATTTTGGATGGAAAGGCATTCCCAGCATCACTACAACTTTTTGGTCTTTTAACTTTGATATTCCTTCTCAATCCGGTGGACTTGCTCGACATGAGCTTGATTCTCTTGATTGAGTGCATGTAATTCTCGTATTAAGTTGCCACGGGTTTCCTTTGACATTTGTAATAAGTCAAGGATGTGCAGGCATGCGAGAATGTGCTTCAAATATTCTACATCATACTTAAATGTACCTAATGGCTTTTCATTATTGTTCTTAGGTACATTTATACATTGGTATCCCCTCTATGTGGGATTTACATAAGAAGCGGAAGGTTGACTATAGGTAGCCTTATAATTTCTTCTTGACCGGGTTCCCTCCTCCTGGACTGGGCTTTTTTCTGCTCTTGGAGTCTTTCGAGTGGTGAAGACTTATTCTGCTTTTGGCAGACTTGAGTTAGCTCTCTTAATTCCCATGTGTTCGGAGTTTGAGGATAAGTAAGGTTTGTCTACCATCAAGCTTGGTGCTAGTGGCACTTCTTCTTAGGTGTTCGAGTCCTGCCATTCACCTTCCAGAGTTTAAAGCTCATTATTGAGGTGAACTTGGCTGAATTATTGATTAAGGCAAGTGATTAGGCGGGGATCAACATTCCTTTTTGGTGAAGCTTTCATCCTTATCCTTTGCTCAACAGGCCTATTGCTATCTGTAGGTGCATTAGGGTCATAGAAGGAGACGATCATTTATGGAATTTCGAGGTAGAAGATGTCGTCTTCGTTTAAGACCTCATCGTATTCTTAATCCTCCATTCATTCCATGAAGTAGACTTTTTCTATCTTCATTTTTGGAGTTTGATGGATAATTAGCCCAAGATATCAATTGAAGATCTGTGGGTCCTCCTTATCACTGCCATGAATTGGAACCATAAAAGTTGCAAATGTGAAGGGTTTCCAGGCATTTGTAGAAGAACCCTCTTCTTCTGGGGCTGTTTTAACCCTTTTGATTGTTGGAGATGTTTGGAACATACAGGTTGCCTTTTTGGTCTTTCTTTTGCCTTTCCTTTTTTACTTTTGAAGATGATTTAGTGACCAGTGCCCAATCTTCATCATTGACAAGATTAGGATAAACCCATAATTCCTCTCCAGTGTTGGTCATGATGGGTATCAAGCCATTTTCATGCTTGACTTGGTTTATGACATGAAACTCTAATGTTTTCAGTTTTAAAGGTGAGGAAACTGCTACTATTTCAAATTGCCCGAAGGATATCAAGTTGACGGGAGCCGGGTAATATTTTTGGTCAAGGGTGATGATCCCATTCTTCCACATTTTGTTGATCTTTTCCTTGAGGATGAAATAGTCCTTCATGGAGTGTGAGACCAACCTATAATATGCACGGTAGTTGGGATCATCAACTTTCCCCTTTTGATTTGGCCTTTTTGAGGGAGGAAGTTCAATCTTCTCATTTTCAACTGAGGATCGAAAGATGACTTCAATTTCCTAGTCGAAAAGGAATTTCGCATTCTTCCTTTTTTTTTTTTTCATAATCCTCCTTGTAAGCCTACTCATTTGTTGGGCTCTGAGTGTTGCATGGTGGTCTGGAGGTGTGAATATTGAACACCTCTTCTTTTTTTTTTCTCACTTTTGGGTGTCTTTGAAGCATAGGTATTATCACTCTTCCCTTCTTTCTTGTCCAGCTCTTTATGGTCATTTTCGGCCATGACAGCTGCTTTGATGAGCCTAGAGAGTAATTTGGTTTTCTGGCCCACCATCACGGCGTGGATTTCATGTTTGAGGTTATCATGCATAGATCCACCGCTGATTTTTGTAAAGGTGGTTCGATGCAACGTGGGAAAGTGCTCTTCACTTGCTGATGAATGTCTAAGCAGACATGTTATCTTCCTACTTGGTATTACTGAGGAAGCTTAGGTCACTGCTTGATCCTCTTTATGGAAGTGTAGTAGGAATTTTTCTTCCAACACTGCTTATGAGCTGAGAAAGTACTTAGGTAGTTGCCTATACTAGTCAAAAGTGATCACTTTGATAGTGCCGATGAATAGGTGGATCGTCAAGGCACTTATGTTTGGTAGACTTTCGAATAAGGACTTAAAGTGTACCAAATGTTGATGAGTAGACCCTTTCCCTACATAGGCCTAGAATGTAGGTTGTTTTGGGGTAACATTCCCTTCTTCTTTAGCCGGTTTTTTCCCTCTCACTTGTTCACCATTTATGCGATGTCTTTGTAGGTCATTGGCTTGTTAAGGTTGATTTTCTAGCTACTATTGGAAGAGTGAATCCCAAAGGTCCCCTATTCCAGTGTTTTTCCAATTAGGGCCTTGACTTCGGCCATGATCTCGCCTATTGGTTCTGTGTCCTTACGGGTCATGCTTTTGGGTGACTTGCGATGAGGACTAGAATCATCAGACATCATTGTCCTTTCTACTGGGACTTGCAGTTGAGCAGCGACCTGATCGTGCTCAAAACGTGATGTGAAATATAATGGATTTGAGTCCAACATTCACACAGTTCAAGTATCAAGAAGAATGGGAAATAACTATAGTTCATCATTATTTTTCCTTTGTTTACATGGGTTCAAACGCTTTGACCGTAGGGATGTAGGTTGCTTACAAATTTTAAAAAACTATAACCCCTCCCTCTAGTCTCGGATGTGATCCAAACTTAAAAATTATAAGAAAATACAAGAAAAGTGACCAAAAATGCAAAAAAAAAAAAAAAAAAAGAATTGTAGAGAGAGTGACCGTGGCCCATAGTCACTGGCAGACAGTGTTCGAAAAGGCTACTATTTGCCCTGTTTCTTCTCTATTTCACCTCTGTAATACTTTTAGAGTGTTGAAGCTTGTGTTCTTTGACTTTTGGAGTGTTAAATGACCACCAAGAGTGCTTAATTTGGCCGTGGAATTGACTAAAACCTTTGATAATCATCACCTTTTGGTTATGGACTATTTTTGTATAGATTCAAAAAGGGTGTTTTATACAAGCAAAATGGAGCCAAAGTTGCATCATGATGAACCTATAATTTTCAAGGAAAAGAATGAAGTCTAAAGAGGCTTGTTCACAACTTCCGAGATGGCCTAAAACCCCTCCCAAGTGAGAAAATCAAAGGAAATAGGCGTCGTCCTCATGGCCCATGCATTCATTTCCTTTGAGTGAGATGCATGCCTTTTCTCCTTCTTTGAACTATTTCTCACATGAAGGTGGTGAGGAAAGTGGAGAAGTTGACTCGGAGTGCTTGAAGTGCCTTGGGAGCCTTGTGAATGCTTGGAACTATGCTTGTTAATGCCTTTTAACTTGTTATACTAGTGTGTATTTGCTTGGAACTTACTTTGAACCCTCTTCCAAGTGCCAAACCTTCATTTTACAGACTCTAGAGGTGGTTTAGGAAGTTATGGGAGGTTGGAGGTCAAAATTAAGTGGAGAAAACTGTAGGGAACCGCTTCACAGGTATCAGTGACCACAACCACGGCCAATAATAGACCTAATTTCGGGTTTTTTGTATATGAGACCCGCTTTCACCTGTTTGGGGCTCAAACGATGCTCGATCTTCATGAAACTTCGAGGGATGCTTTTTAGCACTATTTTGGGTGTCATAGAAATTTCAACCTATTGTGATGTTCTGAAGTTGGTCAACCCCTCGTTTACTTTCCATGAAAATAGGCCATTGTTTCAGCTACTTGATCCCTAAATGACCTCAGTTTAATTTGACACTGGGAGGGACTGATGTTAGGGGCATCTTGATATCTCCATAAGGATTTCAAACAATTTTGGTTTGTGAAAGTAGGGTTTCGAACAATAACCCGCTTGTTGTATGTTCTGAGTTAATGTTCTCTTGTGTTGTCGGCAGTTAGCTTGTTTTCTACCCAAATAATGTTCAACTGATTTGAAACTTTGGGAGATTGACTTTGAACATATTTTTACTCTTTGATCCAAATTTCATCAGCTTTGGCCTCCAAGAAGGGGGATTTTTTAATCAGTGATCCCCATGACTTAGGGGTTACGGACTCCTAGTTGACATATAGTTGAAATAGTGCCAAACAAAGTTCTCTTAGCATGAAAATTTGTAGTTGCTTTTGAGCATGACTAAAGCTTTGTGTCCAAATTTCCTTAACTTTGGTTACATAGAAATAGGACTTTGGTTAATGACGCCATGCCTTAGGGGTCATTGACCTAAAGTTGACATCTCTATTGACTTTAGGTCAAATGACATCTAATTGACCTAAAGTTCTGCAGAGTCCCTCTTGAATGTAATTTAAGCTTGCTTGAGGAGTTCCAACTGATTTTGACATGTAGAAATGTCTGTTGCCATGATGACCCTAAGGCGCTAAAAAACAGTCACCGAAGCTTGCCTTTGAACTAAATGAAGTCCAAATGCTTTGAAATTTTAAAGCATCATTCCTAAGCATAATTTGGAGATGCCATTTGATTTTCAGCGACTTTGGTAACCCAGAAGTTTGAGTGTAGTCAATGACTCCTATACTTTGAGCCAATGAACATTGAATTTGAAGTTTAGTGAGTCAAATGATGAAAAGGAGTTCACACACTTTGAAAATTGAACCACTGCACTCTGAGCTCATCTAAAGTCTTTTGAGTGGATTGCATCAGTTCTGAACATCTAGATACAGTACTTGACTTAGCATTTTATAATCCCAAGGTTTATGTGCCCTTGGTTTGGAATTTGCTTGTCATGTCTTCACTTCAACATTTGTAATTTTTTAGGAGTCAATAAGTGCCCCCTCAAGGTGCAATGATTACAGTATGACAATCATTGTGCCTCAAAATAGCCAATCTATAGGACTGATGAATGGCTTGATGAAATGTAGTTTTGTCAAAGTAAATTGTAGGCCTAAACTTGGGATTTTTGAAATTTTGGATAAAGAAATCATGATGGGTTTGGAATTTCGTAAAAACATAAGGAATTCAAATTCCTTTGCCTTGTTTTCAAAAATATCAAAAGTAGCATCTCTGTGGGAATTGTAGGGAACACCCACAAAAAGAAATCTCTGAGGTTTTGAAAATTTAGAAATTTATGAATTTGGTTTTGCATTTTTTATTTTGGATTTTGGAGATGGATTTGATTTTCTTATGACCTATTTGTCATAGATATCCAGAGTGGCATCTATGTGGGGATTGTGGGGAACACCCACAAAAAAAAAAATCCCTAAGGTTTTAAGAAAATCAACGTTCTTGTTTAAAATGGATTTAGATTTGGATTTTCATGAGTTTTTGGTTCATTTGCAAAAAGTCAAAGTTTAGGTTTTGACTTGACTTGACATGAGTTAGGGTGAGGTGGAATTTTGAAAACGGATGGCTTTTATGGGTTTTTGATTCAAATAATTTGAGATGATGGCTCAAAATCAAGTATAACCCAAGATAAATTGAAACTTGGGTTGGTTTTGGAAGGAAAACGCCTTTTTCTTTTAAATAATCACCCCAAAGTAGGTTCGCTATGCTGCGGGAAAACTCCTTTTTTTTTTTTTGGGCAAAATACCTAAAGTGGGTTCACCATGCTGTGGGAAACTCATTTCATTTTCTTTTTTGGTAAAGTACCCAAAGTGAGCCCACCAATTGTTGTGGGAATTTTGAACAATCACATTTGAAGAAGTGGACCACTAATAGTGGTTCCACTATTCAAAATCATAGTGACCGTGGGTAAGGAAGGCAGAACCCATCTGAACTTGGTCAAAGCTTAGACCCCATGGATTTTAACCAAGTTGTGTTTGTGGGAAGGAAGGAGAAGTAGCAGTGGCTATGGTCTTGGATGATTAGAAGGAGAGGACGGGCCATTAAGTGGTGTCTGTGAGCCAAAAGGGAGGAACAACAGTGACCGTGGACTCCACTCCTCTTAATCACTCAATATCTATGAGGAAGTTGTGATTTGGTGGGAGTTCTAGTTCTAGATTGGCCACCAAAATGTGGACCCTAGTGTTTTAAACACACAGGGTTTGTGGGAAGAGGGAAGCAGTGATGGTCGTGGAGATGGGACATGGTTTATAAGGCCATGTCTGTCCTTTTTTTTTCTTTTCACCGTTTTAAACATTCAAATGCAACAAGAGTCAAAGCATATTTGAGCACCTTTCTTTTTTGAATTGCAAGTGGATCTTGAGTTCCTTTCTTCTTCCCAATGCTTCATCAATGGCAAGTAACTATGGTTTAAAATATCGGCTGATACCGGTTCGTATTGGCCGATACGAACCGGTATCGGTCCATACTGGTACGATAATCTGAAGTTATCAGTTTTTCATATCGTCCTGTCAAAATATCCCCAAAATATCGGATAATATCGGCCGATATTTCAAATTATCAATCCTAACTGATATATTGGCTGATATTTTATAAATATCGGTCAATATCGGTCAAAATATTGGCCCACTATATTTAAATTTTTTTTTTCTTTTGTCCTATTTTCCTTCTTTCTTCCTCCTTCCAAATATATCATATGCTACATTTTTTCTTCTTTAACACCTATTTCACTTGCAAGGTATCAAAAATACTTTATTTTTTTTTATCAATATAGTCTTGAAAATCATATACAACTCTACTTAAGTGAGCATTTTGTATTTTTTTTAAAATTATTTAGATATATCTTAGAAATAATGATTTTTTTATTGTGAGTACCTTTTATTATTTTAAATAAACACATATTGAGGTTAGATCAGCTATTTAAGGTTTTAAAAATCAAAGTTTTTATTAAAATCTTGTTGATCTTAGTAAAATAATTACTCAAATTTATCATTATTTTAAGTAAATTCTAAATATCCAGTTGCTTTGTTTTTTTACCATACTATCAGAATAAAATATGTTATCTTAAAAGCGCAAGACAGAACTTACTTAATGATTGAGTGATGAGTACAAGCTTTATTTTCTTAAATCTCATACTAATAGATAGTCATAAGCCATAATTATGTTTCATTTTATAAAATTTATGATATTTTAACTTGTTTAGTATATGTATCTAATTAATTTAATTATAAATAAAATTTATATAGCTTTAGATTAGATAGCAATACATGATCATAACTTAAGGGGTCCAATAATTTGATTTATGATTTATTTTACTGTCATTATGTCATATGTTATGTTAATATTCATGTTCTTGAATTTTACAACTTGCTTGATAATTGAGTGATGAATTGATAGTTGATGAATAATGAATGATGACTGATAAATAATGATAGGGGTATAGTTATATATTATATAAGATATAAGTACAAGTGTACAACCACTATATATAAATTATAAATAATTTGTATTCTCTAAAATTTCACACTAATTGATAGTTCATATTTCATAAATCATAATTATGGTTCTTATAAAAAAATCATAATTTCAGATAAGACAGTGATACAGGATATCATAACTTAGGGGGACCGATATTTTGATTTATATGTATTACTAATGGAAAAAAAACATTGTTTTCCAGCATTTCTAATATTTTGGATTTTTTGGATATTTTTTCAAATTTTTTTGGATAAAAAAAAATCACATGGCGACGACCGCGACGGACAACAAATCGCGACCGATATCGGTACCGTATCGGGTTTTTGGACCGACCGATATTGCGACCGATACTGTGATTTTCATCCATAGTAAGAGTTCCAACTTCACCCTTCTTTGTGTTTGCTCAAAGCCGAATTAGCTGAATCCATGCTCTAAGTTCATGAATGTTTTCTGGTTGATTGTTTTGGGTGATTTCTTGTTTCATGTGATTAGATCACCTTCCACATGCCTACACTTCAACCCTTTTCCTTTTTCCCTTTTTTTTATTTGATTTGCACCAAGTCCTGTAGCTTCAAAAGCCACTCACGGTTTAGGTCATGGGTGGTGAGTTGGGAAGGCTTGGCCCTTCTTATTTTGGATTTCCTTTTCTTGCTTCTAAGTTTTCCTCAATGTGAGAGTTTTGCTTGAACTCTGCTCTTGGCAGGTTGCTCGATCTTGGCCATCACTGTCCATGGGAAGTCCACGGTCACCACCTGTTTGAGGAAATATCCCTTCCTTTTTTTATGTTTTTTTTTCTTTCATTACTTGATTCATTTAGCTCATTTTGATGCATGAAAGTGCTTTAAGCTCCACATTTATGTAGAACGTGGTGAGGTCTTTGGCATATCCAAGAAGTGAGCAAGTTCATAGCCACAACCACAGCCACACCAATACTGCCCATGGGAGGCCCCTAGTCACTGCCAATCTATGACCTTCTCTTCTCTTTTTATACTACTAGCTTGCCATTGATGTACAAGCTCTATTCGACTCCATTCATGGTGTTTGGACAACTGAAGCACTACCATGGCAATCCATGACCATGGCCAATATTATCCTTGGAAATCCCATAGTGAAGTGTTTGCCCCTCTTTTTTTTCATTTTTTTCTCATATTGCTTGGCTGAGTCAAAAAAAAAAATTAATGGTTTGAAGTTTAGTCTTGTGCAGATTGTGATGAGTTTCTACTATATCCAAGTAGTGCCTGGGCAGTAACCCACAGTCAGCAACTTGTGTGAAGGAAATCAATTTTTCCTTTTGCTTTGCCTATGTGCTTTCCTGTTTTGATTGATAGTAGTCTTTCTCACACACTGCACTTCACCTGTTTCACGATTTCATGCTGAAACATACCATAAATTCTCAATGGAGGCCCATGGTTTTGAGGGTTGTTTATGTGATGAACTAAATTTTGGGTAAATCCTCTCCATTTTTATTGTCATCCATAGTTCACCCTTGCCTTTGACATGAAAACTCTGTTTGAACTTTCTCAATGGTAGCTTGAGATTGAAATTTCCAAGTTGAGCAAATCCACAGTCACAGATGTCTTTGGGGTAACCCATTAGACTTTGAACTTCAAAGGGTTTGTAAAGAAGTCATCTTTTAACAAATTTTTAGTGAACAATCTTTATTTGGGGGAATGTAAAGCTTTGATTGAACATTAGGTTTCACCTTCCCTTTGTTGGACCTAGTGGAGGTACACCTACCCACTTTATTTGAATACCGACATAGTATGAGCACACACATGGACTTTATGGACTATGGGAAGTGCAAATGGTTGAGAAATGATAGTCGGCTTGACTCCTAGCATAGTGTAAGGTTCGACTTTCTGGACTGTGGGAAGTGCAAAGGGTTGAGAAATGATAGTCGACTTGACTCCTAGCATAGTGTAAGGTTCAAGTTAAGTCACCACAGCCTTTGTGGGAATTACAAGGGTTGATTTATAGTAGTTTGCCTGTTCACTAACATGAGGTGAACACAAATTTGACCACCATAACTTCTGTTGGGATTCTTTCATGATCAGCAAACTAAGTATGCCCATGATGCATTTCTTTTTTGCTTTTGATGAGAAGGTTACTCCCTTTAAATCTCAATAAACATGAGAAGTATGAATCACCAGAATATGAGCAGCCAATGTAAAAAACCGATGAACATAAGATGAACTTTCGGTTGAGTGGTTAGATGTAGCTTTGAATGAGCTGTTTTACATTGTCTTTCTCAACTTCGACTTCTAAGACTAATTCACCATTCCTTGTCTTTTCCAATGTCGAACCAAGGTGTACTCTCCAAGTCAATTTGAGTGATCCTGATCATCCTTATGGGAAGCTAATGGATACCATATCACCTTTTGATCATTGCTGACAGTTGATGATCTTTGTTTTGAAATTAACTTTCAAGAGTAATATTTCCTTTATTAGCTCTATATACACTGAGAATAGTGCATTTTCGAAATCCTAGAAAAATGTCTAATGGTCCCATCATAGCAAATCACCACACGGAACTTTGTTTGCTGGAATTTGTTAGAGATGCCATCTTAGGAATGTTAAAATCCTTTAGTGGGCTTTAGATTTAAGTGTGGAGAGTAAAATAGTCTCCAATAGTTGCAGGTAAGTCTAATGAAACCACAAGGAGTGATGGAAAGTGGTTGCCAATGGACCGATAGCATTTACCTTTGTTTTCAATGCTTTAAAATTGATAATGCTCTTTGTTGAGAACATGCCATATCCTTTCACATGCTATACTTTCATCCATGTTTGAGTTTGTTTATGCTTTGTGTTGTATATAGTTACTGTCATGCTTTGCTTGTATTATTCATTTCTTGCATTGGACACTATAACTTTTATGTTCAAACACAAATCAAATTGCCCCCTAAAAGGTCTTAAGGTGCTCGAACACCTGTTTGGATTGGGAGCCTTAATTTTGGGACTTAAGTGTGCCTTGATGCCAATTCCTGGCCTCAAAACTGAGTATTATTTTCTCCTTTTGGCCTTTTACTAAAGGGAGATACTGCTAATGATTCAATAAAATTTCATGCTTTAGCCATTTTTGCTGCTACTGATGTCTTTCCTTTTTTTTTTTTTTTTTTTTTTTTGATCTTTTCAGATAGAAAAAGCAAAGCTCCCACGACCTCAACTTCCGACGAATCAAAGAGCCTCTTCAAGGGCACAGCTGCAAGTAACCCTAATGCAAGGGACCCGAATGAACTATTTGTTGCTACTTTGAAGAACTAAAAAACTAGAACCTTGGCTGTGGGGAACATTGCAACAATAGATTACCACATTGTAGTAGTAGCTTTCATCCTCAAAAGATGTCACTCTGAAACTTCAAAGCACCATAGATGGTTAGAGAAGTCTATTTCAGAGTACCAGGCCTGTGAAGAGTGCATTCTCGCCAAAGTAAAAGCAAAGTAGACAACCTTGAATGACTTTGTCAATCCCTCGAGAGTGAAATGAGGATCAAACTAGATGAAATTGACATTGATGCTATTGTCCAGTTTATGTAAGCTATAAAGGGCATGTCATGAAGGAAGAGATTTTGAACATGAGGAGGCGACTTGAGAAGTTCTTGGGCTAGGTCTCATTGCTGCAGCTTCTTATCTGACTCTTTTATCTTAATTAGCTTGGGTGGCTATGTATACATTAACTTCATTCTTTGTACTTAAACTTCAAAAGTATATCAATAGAAAAAATTTTCTTCCACTCCATTTTGTCATTGGTATGGATGCTTGGTTTGATTTTGTGTGGGTGTTTGATGTGGTTTGTATGGCTTATTTGGTTTGGTTTTCTCAGACTTGTATGAGGATGCAACTTGTGATCTTTTTTATTTACAAATCGATAGTAAAGGAGTCATATAGGTGGACATTATTCGGTGCTCATGTGTGAGGCTTTATGCAGGGTCCATGACTTGATCCTTTTGGTGTTGAAAAAGGTCAAACAAGGTAGATGTTATCCAATGCCTATGTGTGAAACTTCCTCTGGGATCCTTGACTTATTCCTTAGGACAAAATTTTGGTTTTGGCTTTTGTTTAGATTTTGGTTCTACGAGGCCTACAAAAAGGCTTATTCCATACAACCGAAGGTAGTCATATAGGGTTTGCAAAAAGACTTATTCTATACAACTAAGGGTTAGCTACATGGGGTCTATTAAAAAACTTATTCTATAGTGCTAAGTTTTACCATATAGGGCTCGCAAAAGGACTTGCTCTATATAGTAGGATGTTACAATGGGTCTTATAAGGACATTATCCAAGTAATGAGAGCTGACTAGAAAGGTACAAAGGACTTGATCGTCATAGTCATTATATATAAGCCTGAGGGATTTTGGTTAAGAGTCATAGGTTATGAGGCTCAAAACCAGAGGATTTTAGGAGTGAGAATGCACATTGTACATGGTTTGGGTATACCAAGGACATCTAGTATAGTATTTCTTAAGAAGTTTTCCATTGATAGGCATTATGCATCTGTCTCCTTCAAGTGTGAGGAGTGCATAAGCACTGTTGGAGTAGACCTTATTGACCACGAAAGGTCCTTCTTATTTGGATTCAAATTTGTCTATTGGCCTTTTGACTGCAAAGACTAAGTTTCCTTTCTTGTAAGCTCTATATTTGACCTTCTTATTAAAAGATCCAGCCATATGAGCTTGATAGAGCTCGATGCTTATCCGAGCAAGAAGCCTCTTCTCATTAAGGTTTTCTAACTCTTGAAGTTTGAGCTTGGTATTCTTTTCTTCAATGTATTTGTTTATCACAACTATTCAAAGAGAAGGGAGTTGAATTACTAAGGGTATCACAACTTTAAAGCCATAGACCAAGGAATATGGCATTGATTTTGTTGGACCTCAAACTGTAGTACTAAAAGCCTATAAAGCCTTAGGAAGTTTGGTACTCCGACTCTTTTTATCATCAGAGACCATTTTGTTTAGAATTTTGTAAATAATCTTGTTGAAAGCTTGTCACGCCCTAATCTCGGGAATTGGGGATTTGAGTGGGCTCCTAGGGTGTGAATACGCAATCCTATAGTAATATGTGCTATATGAAGATACGCACGAATCACTACAATGGAGATTCCACAGGAACGTGTGAGGTAAGACCAACAACAAGTAGATTAAATTCAACATAAAGCGGACACCCGTAAAAAACATTTGCAATGATTGCAAGCAAAACATAGAAGAGTGTATCATACCATCATATGTAATAACTTAAATCTTTTAGTTAAACATTTCCAATCACCAACATAAATAAAAAATTCTTAACAAGTCTCATCATACAATATCCAGTTCAAGCGTCTCTATACATTAGACCAACATAGCTAGCCCAACATAAATACTTGGCGCACTCCAGAAGACGACTAGTCGAATACTTCATCATTTATCCACTCTTCTATACCCCTAGGTACTGTTGGGGCACCCTCTGGGAACTCGTCAACCTTCGTGTCGGGGTTTCGTACCTATAAAACTAAGGGTAGCACTGTTAACACGATTGTTAAGGAAAATACAGAGATATATGAAACTATCATAATGTATCAAGTGAATTAAGTCGTAAACATTAGTTAAAGAAGGTAGTAATCATATACTAAGCATGTTGTGCATGAATAAATATGTGTAATGAATCATAAACAGGGTATTATGCATACTAATTGGTAATCACAAGGCTATATTCTCCTAAAAGAGAGCATATCATCTAGAGGGAGCATACATATGGGTCATTAAGGGATCAAACCAGCTTCCCGAGGAGCGCCGACAACTCCTCCATGAACTACTACAGTAGCGACATAAGGATACCCAACTGAACGTATCAAGACCGACTGGAATTCATATCTTTCATACCTTTCAGTCATACTTATCATATTACATATAAGAAAATATTGGTCTTGAAATCATATTCAATCATGAAAATCAGAGTTAACAAGGTAATTGATAATTAACAATGCATAATTATATGAGCTAAAAGAGCTCAAACCCTATCAACCGTGGTCACACCCATTTGACTAATAGGCATGCACTCAGTAAAAGCTCAAGCCTGACAGACAAGCACTCAATAGAAGCTCATGTCTGATTAGTCTCTAGGTTTGCCAGGAAGAGTGGGCACATGACTAAATCATGCTAAGGGCTATGAATAAATTTAGATTTTAATAGGTGTCAAGGTTGTTTACTAGCCAACCCTAAGCCAGATAATCCATGCTCCTAAGGTCATTCAACACGATGTATTCACAAAACGTCCCGTGTTGTTGTGTTACATATTTTGGTATTATATTGTGTATGCAAATAACACCTCTTCTTATGCCAACACCCATGACGTGACATCGGGAATTCATTCGGAAAATCGAAGGGGATAAGTGACAGATCTACACTCGTCCTCCTCATCATTTGATCACCATTGAGCTAATTTAGTTGGAGAGAATGTGCCATCATTAAGGCCCTACAAGGTCATTGGAAATCCTTAATCTCCTAAGTTACAGTGTTCTTATGACTTAGTTGAATACATATTAAGGCATAGCTGAGTGGCTTAGGTTTCCTCCTAATTTCATACGTATTTATGGCTCAACCATATGTTGGCCTATGGCTTAGCTGTGCTAAGCCTATGGCTAGGTTACAGCCGAGATACGGCTTTATTGTAGTGTAATTCATGGCGTAGCCGTGATTGAGCCATAGAAGGAAGTTGGATTTTTACGCTCTCGGGAAAGCTCACCGTAAAATGACTTACGGCTTGGTCACAGGATGGTTATGGCTTAGGCATAATTCATTCCACGGTGCAGCTGTGGGTTAGCCGTAGTACAAGAATAGGTTTTAGTGCTCTCGGAACTTTGAGCCGTACACACTTACGGCTTAGCCGTAGCTTCGCCGTAAGCTTCAGAAATTCTGAAGCTGATTCTGAAGCTTGAGTTTAATACAAAACTCTGAGGTGTGAAGGTTAAAGGAGCTTCCTATGACTTTCAAAATGTCACTAAGAGTTGTTCATGGCTCACACAACACCCACATTACCTACTCATTCTCTAATTCATTCAATTAACACATATATATGCTTAAATAAAAAAAGAAAGAACTGTAGCTTAAGATTTGGAATAATCAATCCAAGAGCCAACAAATAAACATACATGCAGTACCATAAATACTCCAATACTTGCCTTTTTCATAGTGCTTAGCCTCTCTAGCTCTTCCTTGGTGTGTGGTTGAGGAAACCCTTAACAAGAGAATGGGTTCTCCACATGAAATATATGCAAAAGAATAAATCTAATGTGGAATGCATGCATGATGTATGATTGAGTCTCCTTGACTCTATTAAATCCAAAGAAGTGAAATAAAGGTAGAGTTTCACCTTAAGGAGGTTAAAGCTTGAGAAAGAAGATGCTCCCAAAAAGAAAGATGCATAAGGAAAGAAGAAGATGAAGAATGGAGTCTCCCACTAATGCATACAACGCTTCATTCCTTGTTTATAGCTTCACAACTAAAGGGGGATGAAAAAGAAGAGTAGGGAAGAGAAGTGGTTTCAACCTACAAAAGGAAAATGAGAAGGAACGTTGAGTTTCATTCTTTTAAAAATGAAATTTCTTCCAATTACATGCAAGTCCAAGGTTTTTGGGTAATTACAATTTAGGTCAAATAAACCTCACTTGGACCAAGATGAGTTCGGATCAAGTCGAGTCCAACATAAAAGATGATCTGCTCGAAGAATTACACGAGATGCAATAATGAGGTGTCAATATGCTGCATGAACAAAGTACAAAAAGGTCCTTCTACCTAAGTGAAGTCCAAACCTGATTTGACTACTTGTCCATGACCCAAGCCCTAAAAGTTTGAGTTAAATTAGCCTAAACACATTTTAATTAATATAAAACAAGATTAATTAATATAACTCAAGATTAGTTGGGATCAGGACCTTACAAAGCTTCAGCAAGTCCATTAGCTGTAGGATTGTATGCCGTGGAAGGACAGTACTGGATTTCGTACTTATCACAAAATTTGTAGAATTTATTATTGTTGAACTGAGGACCATTGTCATGATGCAGACGTTAAGGTAGCCCAAAACAACAAATGATGAGTCTTCAAGTAGCTAAGGACTATATCAGTTTTGACTTTTGTAAGGGGTAATACTTCTACCCATTTAGAGAAGCAATCCATTGTGGCCAAAATGAATTAATAACCATATTCTAATGGTGGATTGATTTTTCCCACTATATCCATTCCCCAAGACTCAAATGGTCAAGAAATGAATGTAGGATGTAGATATTCAGGTAGTTGATCAATGTAATCACTGTGAATTTGACATCCATTGCATCTTTTGGCAAAATTGATAGCATCTGACACCATAGTAGGCCAGAAGTAACCTAATATTTGAATTTGACCCATAGTGCTTGTGCTCACACAAGCAATCGAGAAGAACTCCATCATATGATTTGCGATAAAAAGTCTTTGAAGGCCAATCAAAGTGAAACTTTAGAGCTCGCTTTGGTTACTAGTTTTGTCCTTAGCATTTTTTGGTAAGACTCTATAAAGAATGTAATCAATAAAAGGGTCTCTCCAATCTCTGAATGAATTTTGGAAAGACGAAATCCGATTCTTCATCACATTGAAGCAATTTGTTATTGCTTTATGGGTATCGAGTGGAGGTAGAAGCCTTCTTTCAAATACTTCTAATGCCATTTTGTCATTTGTAAGGATTGACATTGAGGCTGCTAATCCTGCCAGTGCATCTGCTTTGACATTTTGATGTCTTGGAATGTAGTGGAACTCAATTAGCATAAACCTCTCCTTAAGTCTACAAGCTTTGTTGAAGAAAGGAAACAAAATTGGTTTCTTCACTTCATACTCAAGATTCTTTTGTTTGATCACAAGTTGTCAATCTCCATAGACTCCAAGCATATTGAGGCCTGATTCCAAAGCTAGTTCGAGACCACATGGCTTGATCAATGAGAAGGAGTGAGGGACATAGAGTCTTTTTAGGCTACAGAAAATGATTCCAACTCCTGAAACTGGTTTTCCTAGCTCATTAGTTCTGGAAGCTCCATCAAAATGCATGATCCAATGTAAGTCTAGATCAATGGTGGGTTTCCATATTTATTCAATGAAGAATACCAGCTTATCAGGGAGATTGTCTTTGAATTCAGAACTTCCAAAAGTGGATGTTTTGCCAGAAAATCACTGAGAGCCTATCCTTTCACTGCCCTTGCAGGAGTGTATTTGATGTCATATTGAGAGAGAAGAATAGACCATTTAGCTAGACGATCACTCAATGCACCAATTATTGTCACAATTGTCTTCAATGGGTTGATGTTGGAAACCAAGTACACCATATTGGAGAGGATGCAGTGACGTAGTTTCTATACTGCAACCATCAATGCAAGACATTCTTTCCATTGGATGATAATTTTGTTCAACACCAGCTAGCATCCATGACAAATAATAAATAGCCACCTCTTTACCCTCATCATTTTTTTAAGCTAATAATATCCCTAGAGAGTGTTGAAGAGCTCGGATATAGAGGATAAAAGGTTTGCTTGGAATCAAAGTGGAAAGCACCGGTGGGTTTGTGAGATACCATCTGATATTTTGAAAAGCATCTTGGCAAGCTTTATCCTACACAAATTCAACTCCTTTCTTCATGAGTCTAGAGAGTGCTCTGCATTTCCTAAACAAGTGTGAGATGTACCAGCGAATATAGGCAAGTCTGCCTTGTAATCCTTTGAGTTCTTTGAGAGTTCTTAGAGAAGGTATCTCCAATATAGCTTTAACTTTGACTAATCTCTTTGAGGGTCAGTTTTACATTAGTGGCAACCTCAACCAATCGGGCCAAAGACTTAGTTTTGTGACTAAGTATGATAGTCTTGATTTCTGATCACAAATTAATCTTGCACATTTCAATGGTTACCCTTTGAGATAGTTATTCGAAGCATCTATAGGATAATGTTCTCCATTTATTGATAAAGGACTATGCAGTTTCATTGTCTCCTTGCCTTGTACTATTAAGCATGGCAAAGGTGACTGTTTGATCTTATCCTTAGAAGTGGCGTAAGAACTTCTCTTCCGAGATAGGCTATGTTGTGAAAATGAGTTCTGGTAACTGCTTGTACTAATCAAAGGCAACCCTGTTCAATG
Source organism: Sextonia rubra (assembly GCA_037013555.1). Taxonomy (NCBI): domain Eukaryota; kingdom Viridiplantae; phylum Streptophyta; class Magnoliopsida; order Laurales; family Lauraceae; genus Sextonia; species Sextonia rubra. The sequence continues at coordinate 14,717,586 of JASUAD010000023.1, forward strand.
TGCCGATAAACAACCTTATCTTTAGTGTATCCAATTCTAGTAAGCTTTCGAGAAGTGATTTAAAATGCATAATATGCTGATATGCTAACCCCTTCCTAAGGTATGGCTGGAAAGTCGAAAGATTATAATCTGGTGGAAATGGAACCGGATTGAATTTCGAAGGATACTAGGGTGTGTTACCCTTCTTTTTCATACTGGTCTCCACTTTTGATTTTGTTAGTATCTCTTCAACTTCCTTGAAGGTTACATGTTTTTCAGAATCTATGTGAAGACCTAGGATCGACGAATGATTGCCAAAGGAACCTACAGTTATCACCTTGTCCGTCAGGGTTTTGATTTGGGCCATGAGCAGGTCAATTTTAGTTACATTCCTCCTGATCATTTCCAATTCCCTTTCGTCAGCAAACGGAGGATTGACTTGAGCTTCAGTAGGACCACCTAACTTATTTGCCAAGATTTTCAACTGGGCAGTCAAGTGGTCGATTTTAGCTCCTTGTTGCTTGACAAATCACTGATGTCGTCCTCTTGATTTTCACCAGCATGTTCTTCACCGGAATCTTTGTTTCCATTAGCATCATCATTCCCATCCTTGCTAATCCCACTCCCTTTAGCCATAAACATGGTGTACTGACGGGGGTAGGAGGATATTAATATTTGAGGTGTGGACTGACTATCTGTTGTGTCTAAGATAGTGATAGGATCCTTGTTAGAGTCTATCTTAACATAACCTTCGGAAGTCCTACTTAAATGGGAGTTTGAGCCATACTCTGAGTAATTCTTCAAGCTGAACCTAGTCCAACCTTACATGACGAGGTCAAGTCTAGATCATCTTTTTTAATCACCCATTTTTTAGTGATTTTATGCTATGATAGCTTTTGGGTTTGATCCCTGTAGTGAGTCAAAGCTTTCTTCTTTATTTGATTAACCAATCTGATTGCCAATGTTTGATCTTTGAACTTGGCAACCATTGGCCTAGAAGTGCTAGCAACTCATTCCCAATCCATTGGATTGGAAGTGGGAAGCGAGAGGATGTCGATAGTACCTTGTTTTTTCTTTTTCTTTTACTCCTTCTTTTGTTGGAGCAAGTCTTTGAAGTGAGCGAGATCAATCAAATCACTGAAGACCAATCGCTTAGCTTTTTTTTGGTGTTCCCGCCATGTGATAGATGCTGAGGTGAACATGGTAGGGTTGGTGCTACAATGACAGAGGGTAGACGTCCATACCAAACCTTCATCCTTTTTTCCGAGTTAGAGGATATAAGGTATTTTATTCAAGTGAGGCTAAGAGTTTGTTCTCAGCCTTATTGGATTTTGAAATGCATGGTTGCGGTGACCATGTACTGCATCCGGTAATGGACACATGCTTCTGGGCCTTCTTGTGAGTTAAGAGTTGCCGAAGGTCCCCTAGTACTTGATTATTAATGACCCATTGCTTGGACCAAGTAGATGATGATTTTGAGCCTTGAGTAGCCACTGAATGCGGCTTGCCAAATACTATTAGCTTGTGATCCATGAACAGGACCTGTCTTGCCCCCAGACGAGGCTTAATGATGTGAAGGCTGCTGCCCCCTGACTACATCTTACATTTAGGTTCCTCCTGAACCTTGTTGAAAATCCTAAACGGATTCTGGGCATATTTGGAAACCCATGGTTTAGGAGTCTTGGTCTTCTTGCTAGACTTAGGGGTCATTAATGACCTATTCAGATCAGAAAAAGTCAGGGAGCCCACAGGAGTAGAAAGTTTCTAGAAGACTGAGACTCTTGAGGCAAGCGTATTTGGGTCAGTTCGAGCTTTCTTTGAAGTTATTACAAATTGGTTATTCTAAGTAATGGAGATTTTGAAAAGCGTCTCCTTGGCTTCATCGAATGTGATGATTAAAGAACCCATGGTTTTCTACAAAACAGTAAGCCCAAAGGACTGCATTAGTTTCGTAACCAACATGGCTGCCTCTTAGGCTAGCCAGAATGGTTTATGAATGCCTTCTAAACCAATATGGTTTCCTTATTGGATGAACTGAAATGGTTAGAAAATAGGCATGAACCCAGTCTCATTATGCTATGTTGACTAGACTTGGCTACCAAAATTTTGGCAATATTTTAAGGCTATCTATGTCAGACTTATAGGCAAGAGAGGGTTTAATCCGATCACAAGGATAAAGCTCACAGGATCAGGCCTGCACCACTACCACAATGATCACATGGGATCCATCAATGCAAGATGCCGGACAATGCATGACTGCAATGTTGTTGCTCTTATGACTGTTTGATATAAACATTTGTTTAGGTTTTATAAACGAACTGGTGATCATAGAGTCATTAACATAAAGCCTTTTGGATTGATTCGACACTCTTCAATTTCATAAAAGGGTGTTAATTTCGTTCGTGCAGTTCAAGGTGCGAGGTTCCTTCATTTAAGTGGTAAAGGATGCACTTCAAGGTGCAATATTCCTTTATTTAAGTGACAAAAGAATGCACTTCGAGGTACAAAATTCCTCTGTGAAAGCTCTCAAACCCATCATAGACATCAAGGTCTTGAATAGGGTGTCTTCAAAGTCAAACAGGCCCATCTGGAGTCAAAACAGGTCAGTGACCGCAAGCCCACAGTCAATACCCATTTTGCACAACACTCTGCAGTGACAACACTTGTTACATAGCATCCTGCTGTCACAGCACTTTTTACACAGCACTCTGCGGTCACAGGCTATTTTGCATAGCATCATAGCATCTTGGGCCTATAGCAACACTTTTCAGCACTTTTTCATATATTTTGACACTTTTTCATGTCTTTTGGTCAAGTTTGATCACAAATTAGAGTACAAATTCCCACATACGGTGCCAATCTTCTGATCGTGCTCGAAATGTGATGTGAATTGCAACAGATTCGAGTCCAACATTCACACATTTCAAGCGTTAAGAAGAATGAGAAATAATTGCAGTTCATCATTATTTTCCCTTTATTTACATAGGTTCAAACACTTTGACTGCGGAGTTGCAGGTTGTTTACAAGTTTTAAAAAATTACAACCCCTCCCTTTAGTCTCGATGTGATCCAAAGTTAAAAATTATAAGAAAATACGAAAAAAAAGTGACTAAAAATAAAAAAAAAAAAAAAGAATTGTAAAGATGAGTGACCGTCGCTGACAGTCACTGGCCCCCTGCCAATGACCGTGGCCTACGGTCACTGGCAGACTGTGGAGAAAAAGGCCACTGTTTGCCCCGTTTCTTTTCTGTTTCACCTCTATAATGCCTTTAGAGTGCTGGAGCTTATGTTCTTTGACTTTTAGAGTGTTAAATGACCACTAAGAGTGATTAATTTGGCTGTGGAATCGACTAAAACCTTTGATAATTATCATCTTTTGGTTACGGATTGTTTTTGTACAAATCCAAAAATGGTGTTTTATACAAGTAAAATGGAGCCAAAGTTGTGTCATTTTGAACCTATAATTTTCAAAGAGCAGAATGAAGCCTAAAGATGCCTGTTTACAACTTTCAAGATGGCCCAAAACCTCTCCCAGGTGAGAAAATCAAAGGAAATAGACGTCAGCCTCATGACCCTTGCATTTGTCTCCTCTAAGTCAGATGCATGCTTCTTCTCCTTCTTTGAACAATTTCTCACCTTAAGGTAGTGAGAACAGAGGAGAAAAAGAAGACTCAGAGTGCTTGGAGTGCTTTGGGAGCCTTGTGAATGCTTGGAACTATGCTCGTTAGTGCCTTTTAACTTATTGAACTAGTGTGTATTTGCTTGGAACTTACTTCGAACCCTCTCTTAAGTGCCAAACTTTCCTTTTACAGACTCTAGGTGTGGTTTAGAAATTTATGGGAGGTTGGAGTTCAAAATTAAGTGGAGAAAGCCACTAAAACTGCAGGAAACCGCTTCACAGGTGTTAGTGACAGCAGCCACGGCCACTAACGAACCCAATTTCAGGTTTTTTGTATATGCTACCCATTTTTGCCTATTTGGAGCCCGAATGATGTTCGATTTTCATGAAACTTAGAGGGATGCTTTTTAATACTATTTTGGGTGTCATAGAAATTTCAGCCTATTGTGATGTTCTAAAGTTGGTTAACCTCCTGTTGACTTTTCATGAAAATGGGCTCTTGTTTTAACTGTTTGAGGGCCAAATGACCTCGGTTTGATTTGAAACTTAGAGGGATTGATGTCATGGGTATCTTAACATGTCCTTCGGAATTTCATGTAGGTTGGACTTGTGGAAGTAGGGGTTTCAAACAGTGACCCACTTGTTGCATATTCTAAGTCAATGTTCTCTTGTGTTACAGGCAGTTAGTTTGTTTTCTACCCAAATGATGTTCAACTGATTTGAAACTTTAGGGAATTGACTTTGAACACATTGTCAATCTTTGATCCCAATTTCATTAGCTTTGGCCTCCTCAAAGTGGGATTTTTAGTTAGTGACCCCCATGACTCGGGTCATGTACTCCTAGCTGACATGTAGCTGAAGTAGGGTCAAACGTAGTCCTCTTAGCTTCAAAATTTGTAGTCACTTCTAAGCATGATTGAAGCTTTGTGTCCAAATTTCATCAACTACGGTCATCTGCAAGCAGGATTTTGGTCAATGACCCCATGCCTTCGGGGTCACTAACCCAAAGTTGACATTTTTGTTGACATTGGGTCAAATGACACCAACCTGAAGTTTTCAGAGCCCCTCCTCAGTATAAGTTAATCTTCCTTAAGGAGTTTCAGCTAATTCTGACAAGTAGAAATATCTATTGTCACAGGGACCCCAAAGAGCTGGAAGATAGTCATTGAAGCTTGACTTTGAATTGAAATGAAGTCCAAATGCTTTAAAATTTTGAAGCATCATTCCTAAGCATAATTTGGAGCTGCCATGTGATTTTTAGCTACTTCGCTAACCCAGAAGCTTAAGTGTGTTCAATGACCCTTAGATATTGAGCCAATGAACCTTGAATTTGAAGTTTAGTGAGTCAAATGACCAAATGAAGTTCACCAACTCTGAAATTTGAATTGCTGTACTCTGACCTTATTTGAAGTCTTTTGAGCAAATTGCATCAGCTTTGAACATCTGGATGCTGGACTTGACTTAGTATTCCACAATCCCAGGGTTTATGTGCCTTGGTTTGGAATTTGTTTATAATGTCTTCACAGCAACACAATCTAGTCAATCTACTTCCCTTATTACTTAACAAAATGATTAAGGCTAATCTCCTCATCTTCATCATTGATGGAGGCCATTAGTTTTCTTCCATGTTTCCTAGATTTGTCCTAGTTCCTTCTGCCATGAAGATCGAATAATGGTGGGGTTCAGTCAAGGAAAAGGTATGGGCATTCATGTTTTCATTTCTATCAGTATCATTCTCTGAGTTGTAGTTTGTCTCGACATGGCCCTCCAAAGTCTCTTCTAAGTTAGTGGGTGGTTGGGAGGTCTATCTTTGAGCCATGCTTCTGGTCACTCGCGTGTGAATCCTAGTTGGACCATATTAACTGGTGCAACTATTTGATTGGTTTCTTTCACAATCCATTTTTGACTACTTTGAGAGGTGGAGAAGGGCTTATCAACTTCGGTCTTCCATCTCCAGATTGGAACTTCCCCTTGTGGCAGTGATAGAATTTCAGCAGTTGTATCTTTGTTCTGCTAGTTCCTTTTACATTACACTTGACTCTTGTGCTGAGTGCCTGGGTTAGTCCTCTAGGACCCTAGCAGTGTCCCATGGACTCTTGTCGGGTTCTCTTTTGTGCCCATGTTTTCTTTGGGGTGAACTCGGTTGTTCTAGTCATGTGTGCCTCTTTGAAGATGCGGAGGCTAGTGGGGTAACTGCTTTGTAGTGTGGTTGTCCATCTTCTGTCAAACTGCTTCTTGGGCTAGAAGTGGACTCTAAAAGGGTTTTAGGCAAACATGGAAGCCCAGGGTGTAGTTGTCAAGCACACGCTCTTTGGAACATGGGGTCTTGATGGTGCCATGCTGGCTACAGATGGTATAGGTCCTCTAGAAATTTGGACCTTGGTTGAGTTAATGTCTTGCAACCAAGTTGCATCGTGTACAACCTGAGCCCAATAATTTGGGTATTAAGATTAAACCCAAATAGTGACATGCGTAGTCCCGTGTGAGGTGCTTTTAAATGGCCATTTGTCCAAGCATTGAATATGTGGAAGCTTGTCAATATCATTATAATATATTTTATTTTTCTAGAGTTCTTTATTTCCAATATATCATTTCATAAAACAAGATACCATAACACCAAACTAATACACATCTATATGATATATCATGTATAAGAGTTGTAATGAGACATATCTTTACAAAAAGGAAGGAAAGTTTATGAACAGTAAGAAAGATTTACACAATTTCAAAATACAAGGGATTATGAGTTATATATGACAAAAGAAAACGAATGCAAGTCATGAAACCCTAATCATCTATAAAAACCAAAATAGAAGAACTCTAGGTAGATTGTGTCAGATACCATAGGTGGATTAGCCAGAGAGTATCCGTTGTCCACTCATCTAGGCCTGAGGGGATCCCAAAGGTCCCCTTTGGAGTCTTCTTAATCTTCACAAGATCAAGACTAGGATCTGAGCCTATAATACCATAGACAAGTAGTGAATAAAATTATTCAGCAAAATATAGACATAATTAAAGTAATACATGTTGTATATAAAAGAATTAATGACAAATGATCAATAAAAGTCAATTCATTACATTAGTCATGTTGTGCATTGAATAAATCATGCTATAAGAATCAATAAGATGAAATACTTTGGTGATTAGCTACTACATTTACCATATCCTCCTTCTAGGGATCTTTACGTTGAGAATACATCAACTGGGCTAGGGTACAAATGGGTCTCTTCATACATGGAGTCTGGAAGCTTCAAAGGCACATTGTAACTGCACCGTTCGTATACTACGCTAAAGTCAACCCCACCGGGTATCATAAGGCCGAGGCTGAGTTGAGCCAGACCATTTTGATTCATATAATTGAACTTGAGTAATTTGCGCAGTTCATTCATTGAGAACAGTACAATACAGTATACGTTCAATTCGTTCTAACTCGGTTCAATATCAATCTCAATATAAATGTATATCAAGAAACAATTCAATTAGAATCAATTTATCCATGATCATTTCAGTTCAAGATCATTATTGGAATAATAGAAGGCAATTACGGTAATCCAATATGCTATACAATTTAAATTAATAGAATCAAAGTAGTTTTACAAACCAATCCTAATCTAGTCATCTACTGTTTTTAATCGTGCATGATGATATAGTTTTAAGTTATCCGATATATGGTTGTCTTTCTTTTGGTGTCACATTATATAAAGGATGTGTATCGAAGTCCCTTAAACCAACACCTATAGGAAGGTGCTTAACAAATGGACAACATCACATGAATAAATCTCAACTCTAAAGACTTTTCATGGTATTTAATCCATTGGGCCAATTAATAGTGTAGAGGGATCCAGGAGGTAAGGCCCTACCTACATGGTCTTTTAACAATCCCTAGTTAATTCTAGTTTTCAATGGTCCTACAGCTTAGCCATGTGTGACCTACGACTTAGCCGTGAGCTGTCTACGGCTTAGCCGTGATTGCACAACTATTCCTCTACACTTACGGTTTTATCATAAAATGGTCTACAACCTAGCTGTGATCTACGGCTGAGCTACAGTGTGACTACGGCTTAGCCGTAGCACATTTTACTGCTTAGCCATGGCTTAGTCATCGAACAATATATAGAATTTGGCTCTCTAGATTTTGCGCCATAAAATACTTACCACTTAGTCGTAAGTTCCAAAATTCTTGAATCTCCTTCGGTTATAGAATTTTGTGTTTGTCCCATAACACTGGGTAGTCTTCAACTGGATCCATTGTAGATTTCTCTACTATGAACCATCAATTTCCAGTTTAAGTTCACACTTCATCATTATTAAAGAAAGCTCATCATACAGTAGAACTTTGACAAAAATGAAGATATAGGCGCTAATATTTCACATTAAAACTTTGATAGATTTAGATGGATCATAACATACCAACATGCATCCAACCAAAATTAACTTATACTTGCCTCAACTCACTAGTCGTTCTCATGGCTCAATAAAGTAGAAACACCCAATTTTTAAACCTAAATGCCATGCATGTAAGGAATGAGGAAGGAGATGAGTGTATGCTTGATCAAGGATTCTCCTTGATTTTACTAAATCAAGAAATCTAGGAAAGAGAAGATTTCACCTTAGACCATAGTTGGGGAGTTGTCGCGAGAGATGTAAATCACTATCTTCAATTCTAGAAGAGAAGGAAGGTAGAGAAGAGATGGAGTGATGGAATGGGTGCTTACAATCCTACATGCAAGATCTGTCTTGCTCCTTTTGACGTAGAAAAAGAAAAACAGAAAAAGAAGAAGTTGCTGTAATTGAATAAGAAAAAGGATTAACTGAAAGGTTCTTGCCTCTTTTAAACATGAGCATTTTCTAAAGTTTACAAGAAGACCCATCCTTCTAATGTATTTTTAGTTTAAGTCAAATAAGGGTTCAACTAACATAGACAAAGTCAAATGTGTTTAAGTCAAGTACGGAAGTTGACGAGCTCAACAAGACAAACACGATAATATTAATATGATGTATGCATGACGTAAAGCCATGTAATAAAAAATTATGAAAAAAGGGCTTTCATCTACCTAATTAAGGTTACACTCGACCCAACTACCTATCCGTGACCTAAACGTGACCCATTATGATAGAACAAGTTAAATCCATCCTAATGACACGTTAAACATCATTATTTAAGCTAATTCTATATTAATTAGCTATTAAATTATTTAATTAGCCGCTAAACATAGTTAATTGGGTCGGAGTGTTACACCTTTCCCCACTTAAGAATCATTATGTCCTTTGAATGAAACATACCTGTGTGAAGAGGTCGGGATATTGTTGAGCCATTTGTTCTTTAAGTTTCCATGTTGCCTCATCAGAACTATGATGCTCCCAAAGGACTTTGACCCATCACATGGTCCTTGTATGCAGTATTTGTTCTCTCGTACACACGATACGGAGTGGATGCTCAAAGTACGACGAATCCGGTTGAATCTAGACATCATCGTACCGAATGACGTGAGTATAGCCTCTAACATACTTACGAAGCATCAATACATAAAACACCTCATGAACTCCAGAGAACTTAACAAGAAGTGCTAACCTATAGGCCAAATCCCCAATTTTGCTCTTGATTTCGAATGGCCCTACATACCATAGAGCCAACTTTCCCTTTTGACCAAAATGAATCGTACCCTTCATAGGAGAGACCTTTAGAAAAACTCAATCACTAATATGAAACTCAAAGTCTCTTCTATCAGTATCAGCATAGCTCTTCAATCTTGAATAAGCAATTTTCAAATTTTGAATCACTTTCTACACCTTTCAGTAGTTTTAGCGATAATAGTCAGTCCATGGAAACTTCTAGTTTCGACTTCTTCCAACAAATTGGACTCCGACCTTTACATCCATATAATGCTTCAAATAGAGCCATACCAATGCTTTCATGGAAGCTATTGTTATATGTAAATTCACACACTGATAAGTGCTTATCCCATTCTTATTAAAATTGAGAACGCTAGCATGCAACATGTCTTCCAATGTCTGAATAGTGTGTTCGGATTGTCCATTAGTCTGCGGATGGTATACAGTACTAAAACTAATTTTGGTACCCATAGCTTCTTGAAAAGCCCTCCAAAAGGATGACACAAATCTATTGTCGTGATCTGAAACTATCAACACTGGCGTGCCATGCAATCTTACAATTTCATCCACAAACTTCTTGGCCATTTCAGAGAAAGTCATATCCTTCTTGAATGGAATGAAATAAGCTTATTTTGTTAGTCTATCTACAATCATCTAAATTGCATTATTTTTCTTACTCGTTGAGGACAAACAGGAGATGAAATCTATCGTGACATGCTCCCATTTTCATTAGGGAATATACAACGGTTGTAAGGAACCAAGAGGTCTCTGATCATTAGCTTTTACCTTATGACATGTAAAGCACCTAGCCATAAAAACCTGTGATTTCCCTTCTCATGTTATTCCACCAAAACAGATCCTTTAGATTCCAATACATCTTCATGCTACCAGGGTGTATTGCATACCTAGCATAATGTGCATCTGTCATTAAGCTTTCTTTCTTACCATCGTGAGCCAGTGCACACAATCTGTTCCTTAAATACAAAACACAACCTTTTAGATGGAAACTTGGTCTATCTACTATATGATCTTTAATCTTTACCAGATTAGGGTTTTCAAACTATCTATCTTTGATTGCTTGAATTATTTCAGACTACATGGCAACAGTACTTGTAAATATCACTAAATCATCTACTAATTTTACTTCTACGAGCATGTCCTTAAATTCATCTTGTATAAGTAATGTTAAGCTCAACAAAACACTAAGACTCACTGTCTTCTTGCAAAGAAAATTGGCTACCACGTTCCCTTTTCCTAGATGATACTTAATAGGGAAGTTGTAGTTCTTTATGAACTCAAGCCATCCACGTTGTCTCATATTCAAGTCATGCTGCTCAAACAAATATTGCAAACTGTGGTGATTTAAGTGAACCTCAAACTTTCCCTCATATAGGTAATGTCGCCAAAGTTTCAATGCGAACACAATAGCTGCTAGCTCCAGATCATGCATGAAAAAATTCTTTTCGTGCTCCTTTAACTGTTTAGAGCCGTACGCAATCACCTTGCCATTTTGCATCAGAACACACCTCAGCCCAATTCTAAAAGCATCTGAATAAATCACAAATCTTTCAGTCCTTTCATGTTCATACTGGAGTGGTGGTTAACTCTCTTTCAGAGTTTTGAAACTTGTCTCACATTCTTCATTCGAAATAAATGGTACATTCTTTCAAGTTAACATTGTCAAAGGGGCAGGTATCTTCGGAAAATCTTGAACAAATCTTTTCTAATAAACTGCTAGTTCAAGAAAACTTCTGATCTCTGTGGCAGTTTTTTGATTTGGCCGACTTACAATTGCCTTAACTTTTGCTGGATCAACTACCAAATCATCTCGTGAAATGATATGACCTAGAAAAGTTACCTACTCAAGCTAGAAATCACATTTCTCCAACTTCACACATTATCGATGTTCTCTCAACAGTTACAATGATCTCCTCAAATGATCCGTATGCTCCTCTGCTATCTTTGAATATACTAAAATATCATCGATGAAAAGCATAATGAATTGATCCAAGAGAAGAGCGAAGACCCTATTCATCAAAGCCATAAATACAATAGGTGCATTAGCTAAACCAAAAGGCATCACAAGAAACTCATAATGGCCATACCTTGTTTTAAAAGCTGTTTTAGCAATATCATCTTCCTTAACTCTTAATTGATGATAACCCTATCATAGATCGATCTTCGAAAAATACGCGGCACCTTGGAGTTGATCAAATAATTCATCAATGTGAGGTAATGGATACTTATTTTTTATCGTGACCTTATTCAACTATCAGTAATCGATACACATTCAAAGCGTGCCCTCCTTCTTTTTAACAAACAACACTGGGGCTCTCCACGATGACACACTAAGGCATATGAAACCCTTGGTAGGCAAATCCTACAATTGCTTCTTTAATTCCTGTAATTCTGCAGGAGCCATCCAATACAGAGCTTTACTAATCGGTGCTGTACCTGGTATGAGTTCTATAGAGAAATCATATAAGGTCCAAACCCGAGCTAATCTGGATTTATAATAATTAATCTTATTTTATGCTAATTAATATCGTTTAGACTAATTCAACTCAAATCCCCTTAGATTTGGGTCATGGATAGGTAGTTGAGACGGGTTCCAACCTTAGGTAGTTAAGGACCTTCTTGTAATTTGAGTTACATGGTTGCATCATTTTAACACCATATTAGTTATATCATATGTATTTCATCTTATGGATTATCTTTCATATTTAGCCCAAATTAATTCGGATCCATCTTAGCCCAATTGAATATCATTTGACTCAAATTGTAATTTCCTCAAAGATAATGGACTTGCATGCAAAACTCCAGAAAATTTGAGTTAAAAGAGATAACCATCGTTCCAGCTTCCTTACCCTCAAGCCTCTCTTCATTGGAGCTCCACCTTCACTCCTTTATCATCTCCTCTTCAAGCTAGAGCTGGAAATCAGGTCTTGGGATTATGCATGTGAGGCTCAAAGCTTCCATCTTCCCTCTTTTGCTTCCTTGTTCAATTTTTTTCTTTAAAACTCACAAATTCGTCTTCTTCATCTCATTCTATAGCTCTTTAAGGTAAGAGACAACTCTCATTCCATTCCTTTGAATTCAAACGAGTCAAGGAGATTCAAATGAACAACATGCATGTAACTTACACTCGATTCACTCATAACATGTCTTTACATGTAATAAGATTTCCTTCTATTAAGACTTTCTCCATCTCAAACCAAAGGAGCGGCTAGTTTTGGGTTAAGCACTAATATAAGGCAAGTATAAGAGTATATATTACTACATGCATGTCTTTTATGTTGATTCTTGAAGAATTTCCCATACATGTTAACTTACAGCTCTTCCGTCTCTTTTAATCTAAGAATATGTGATGGAATAAGTGACAAGGAACATGGTTTTGAATTATGGATGAGATGTGGGCATTGTAAGATCTATGATGATAATTTGGAGCAAAGAAATCACGCTGGAACCAATTCAAGAGTTCTATATCAGGTAAGAGTTCTGTATCGAACTAAACTCTGTACTAGAACAGTTTCAGAAAATTTGAAACTTACAGCTAAGTCGTAAATAAAGTATGGCTAGGATTCTAAAGACTAAAAACTCTTCATTTGTTCTATGGCCAACCCACGGCCAGGTCATGAAATGAACTACGGCTAAACCATAACCACCCCATGACCAAGTCGTAAGCTATTTTACAGCTAACTTTCCAGAGAACCCAAATATAGTATTCCTCTACGGCTGACCCACGACTAAGTTGTGGATTATACTACAGCTAAACTGTAACTCACCCGTGGGCTTCATATGGCTAAGCCGTAGACCAATATATGGTTAAGCCGTAATTATGAGTGAAATTAAGAAAAACTTATGCCGCACGGCTAAGCCGTAAAAACCCAGTGAACTTACGAATTAGGAACTTCCAAGACTTTACAGGGCTTTAGATATAGCACCTTTACCCCAATTAAATTAGTCCAATGGTAATCAAATAATAAGGAGGATGAGTGTAGAGCTGGTACTCATCTCCTTTGATTTTTCAGATGCTTTCCTGATGTCACGTTATGGGTATTGGCATAAGAAGAGGTATCCTTTACTTACACAATGTAACATTGAGATTTTTGGTAACACAATGATACCGGACATTTTATGAATACTTCGTATTGAATGACCTTGGAAATACGGATTATTTAGCATAGGGTTGCCTAGCAAATATCCTTGATAATTACTCAATCTAAATGCATTCGTATTATTAAGTCAACCTTGCTGTCAACATGATTAAATCATTTACCCATTCTTCTTGGCGAACCTTGAGGAAAAATTAGAGACGAAGCTTCTACTGAGTTTAAGCCTGTGAGTTAAAATAGAAGTAGCTAAGGTTGAGAGGATTCAAACTCTATTAGCTCATCGAATTATGCATTGTCTGATTATCAGATACTTTGTTTAATTCTACTTTTTTTTAATGATTGAATACGATTTCAAGACCAATACTCCCTTTATGTATGAATATGAGATGATCACTACGATTGATGATAAGTATGTATGATATAAATTCGAGTCGATTTTGATACGTTGAGTTGGCACCACTTAGCTTGCACCTTTATTAGGTTTGACGGGACCAATTCAGGTACTCTTTATGTCACTACTGCAGTAGTTTACGGAGGGTTGGTCGACGCTCTTTGAGTAGCTAGACTGATCCCCTAGCGATATTCCCCTCTATTTGTTATACGCTTTCCTTAAAGAGAAAATAGCCTTGTGGATGATAGCTAGTATGTTATGATATTTTTGTTTGTGATTCGTTACTGATGCTTACTTTATGCACAATATACCTATCTTCCGCTATTACCTTCTTTTAATTAATACGTTCTCTAATTCAATTGATGCATCATGATGTCTTATATATATTTTTATATTTGCTTAACCATCATGTTAACAGTGCTACCCTTAGTGTTATAAGTACAAAGCCCAACACCAATTCAACAATTGACGCACCCCTGAAAGGAACCCCAACAGTACCTCGGGGTGTAGATGAGTGGAATAAGGATGACATATTCTACTAGTCATCTAGCATAGTGCGTTACAAGGTTGTTTGGGTTATCTAGGCTATACCATGGTTGGTCTTTAGATGAGTCATGCCATCTCCCTCATTGTTATTTGGAGTCAGGGATTGATGGACATGTTATTTAAATTATTAATATATTTAAGTATTTTGTTGTCATGTGTATGTGGATAGTTAAGCACAGACTTTAGGTATCATTATGAATGGCTGATGTTTTTATTATTACTTATGATAAATTATAAGCGTATTTGATAGGCTTTGGCTTTATTGTTTGAAATATAATATAAGTGTTTGTGAAATTCCTCACACCTACTGTTGAATCTCCATTGTAGCAGTTCGTGCATGTTTTCACATGGCAAGGATTGCTATGGGATTATGTATGCTGTGCCCCGAAATCCAAATTAATCCCCATTTCTTGGGCTCAGGGCGTGATAAATCAACTTCTCTAATAGGAGGTAACCCTAGGACTTCATTAAAAAATATATTCGAAAAGTCATGTACAATGGAAATAAAGGCAATAAAGCCTTCACAACCTTTGTGGATCATTATATCTACTTTGAATGCGGAGATGACTTGGTTAAGCAACTTTTTCTTACTTTCCTTAAAAAATGGAACCCATTACCTAAATCAAAGTGAATCGTCCTATTATAACAATTCACACAGGCATGATCTCGCTAACTAATCCATTCCAAGGATAACATCAAAATCTAACATCGATAACGAAATTAAGTCAACGGAGAGTTGACGACCCTCAATCCTACATCGCATTAGGGGTAGTATAGACTACACTCCACTCTTTTACCTACAAGAGCTGACACCACTAATACATACGGTAGTGGCTTAGGCTGCTTTCGTAGCTTTGCAGCAAAATGAGGTGCTTTGTACGAACGCGTAGACGCCAAATCAAACAATGTTTGTGCTTCTTCATTAACAATGGAAAGAATACCTTCTACCACATCAGTATCCTCCGCACTTTCATGAGTAATAGCATAAGTATAGGCATTCTGGTTGTTTTGCTTCTGGGCTTAATGTGATTGCTACTGTTTGCTTAGAGAAGTGGGTGCGGCAAGTTGCAATTGCTAGTTGGGCTTGTACTTGGGGCATTGAGCAATTCGATGTTCCATTGAACCACAAATCAAACAAGCTCCTGTATTTCTCCAGCATGCCTCTGTTCAATGTGGCTCGCCACAAAGGCTACATTTCATAATTACTTTATTCGGACTACCCTGACCACCTTTAATCTTTTTCTGTGCTTGTCCTTTGCTACTAAAAGATGTGTCCCTTTTGGCATCCGTTGCTCTTTTCTCGCTGGCATTGGCCTCCATTGAGTAAGCTCTGTCTACAACATCATCAAAAGTAGCTAGCCTCTGGAAGGCTGTAACATAATCCTTGTACATGGGGTTTAGGACAATGATAAACCAATTGACCTTTTTCTCCTCCGTATTAATCATATCTTCTGCATATTGTGATAACTGAGTAAAGGTATGTACATATGATGCTATGGACACTTGGTGTGCTACAATGCCATGAATTCAACTTCCTTCTCCCTCTACACGTGTAGGGAGGAAGTTCCTTTTAAACTATTTTCTAAAAGTCTCCCACATGGTAGCACTAGGCATATCCTTATAAGAATCTCTCAGACTTTTCCACCAAGTTTTAGCTACACCACAAAACATAGAGGCAGTGAGTAAAACCTTCTGCCTGTTGGTACAAACAACTGTATCAAACATATCATCAATATGCTCTAACCATTCATCTACTTGTATAGCATCTTCCTTGTCGTGGAATTTCATTGCACCTCTCTTCTTGAACATCTCATATAGAGCATTAGGATCATTTTCTTTAGGCCAAAATACCACTTGTTGCTCTACATGTGGTTGGACTGATGGCTAACTCTGTCGTTCAGATATAAAAGCCATCGTGCTTGTAAAGATTACATAGCTTACATCTGTGCTTGCATTGCTTAAGACTACGCTTGAGTTACTTACATTACCGTCATAAAACGATCTTCTGTATTAAGAGGTGTCAATTGAGGAGAGGATCCACTAGTCTCTAAGAGTGGATTTATGTTAACCTCATTTTTGTTATTAGTACCAAATCTTGATGCCATTTCCTGCAACAAAGAAAATTATCCTACTTAAAAATACCCATCTATTAACATATTCAGACTATAGAGTCAAATAGTTGATATATGCTTAATTTTATCCTATCCTCACCACGCTCTTACATGCCTAAGAACTTTGAAATGACTGTTTCATGCTCTAATATCATACTTACGTATGTTACAACCCGAGCACAAGAATTCGGGTATTAGGATTAAACCAAAATAATGACATATGTACTCCCATGTAATACACATTTGGACCCGAGTCTAAGCGAAATTACACAAGAGATATTCACTTGCTTAAACGTGTGAGGTGCTTTTAAACGGACATCTGTCCAAGCATTTAATGCATGGAATCCTGTCAATATCATTATAACATTTTTTTTCTTTCTAGGGTTCTTTAGTTCCAATATATCATTTTATGAAACAAGATACCATAACACCAAACTAATACATATCTATATGATATGTCATGTACAAGAGTTGTAATGAGACAAGTCTTTGCAAAAAGGAAGGAAAGTTTATGAATAGTAAAAAAGATTTACACAATTTCAAAATACAAGGGATCATGAGTCATCTATAATAAAAGAAAACGAATGTAAGTCATGAAACCCTAATCATCCATAAAAACCAAAATAGAACAGCTATAGGTAGATCTTGTCATACTCCCTAGGTGGATTAGTCAGAGAGTATCTGCTGTCCACTCATTTAGGCCTGAGGGGATCCCGAAAGCCTCCTTTGGAGTCTCCTCAAACTTCGCAAGATCGGAACTGGGATCTGAGCCTTTAACACCATAGACAACGAGTGAATCAGTAAAGTACAAACATAATTAAGGTAATACGCGTTGTATTTAAAAGAATTAATGACAAATGATCAATAGAGTCAATTTAGTACACTAGGCATATTGTACATTGAATAAATCATGCTATAAGAATCAATAAGATGAAGCACTTTTCTAATTGGCTACTACATTTGCCATATTCTCCCTCTAAGGATCTTTACATTGAGAACACCATCAACCGGATCAGGGTACGAATGGGTCTCTTCATACATGGAATCCAAAAGCTCCAAATGCTCACTGTAGCAGCACCGTTCATATACTACACCAAAGTTGACCCCATCAGGTATCATAAGGTTGAATTTGAGTAGAGTTAAATTATTTTGATTCATACAATTGAACTTGAGTAATTTGTGCAGTTCATTCATTAAGAACAATACATACAATATACGTTTAATTCGTACTAACTCAGTTTAATGCCAATGTTAATATAAAATGTATATCAAGATGCAATTCAATTAGAATCAATTTATCCATGATCATTTCAATTCAAAATCATTATTGGAATAATAGAAGGCAATAATAGTAATCCAATATGCCATGCAATTCAAATTAATAGAAACAAGATAGTTTTACAAACTAACCCTAATCTAGTTATCCATTGTTTCCATCAGTGCATAATGATGTAGTTTTAAGTTATCCGATACACAGTTATCTTTTTTTTTTTTGTCACATTATATAAAGGATGTGTATCGAAGTCCTTTAAACCAATACCCATAGGGAGATGCTTAACAAATGGACAACACTATATAAATAAAACGCAACCCTCAAGACTTTCATGGTATTTAATTATTCCATTGGGCCAGTTAATAGGGTAAAGGGATCCAGGAGCTAAGGCCCCACAAGGTCTTGTAACAATCCCTAGTTAATTATAGTTTTCAATGGTCCGACGACTTAGACATGTGTGACCTACGACTTAGCCATGAGCAACCTACGTGTTAGTCATGGTTACACAACTATTCCTCCACATTTATAGTTTAACCATAAAATGGTCTATGGCTTAGCTGTGCTTGACCTACAGCTGAGCCATGACATGGGTATGGCTTAGTCTAGCACATTTTATCCCTTAGCCATGGCTGAGCCGTAGAACAATGTATCAAATTTGGCTCTCTGGAATTTAAGCCGTAAAATACTTACGGCTTAGCCGTGAGCTCCAAAATTCTTGAAGCTCCTTTGATTACAAAATTTTGTATCCTTCCCATAGCGCTAGGTAGTCTTCAATTGGATCCACTGCAGATTTCTCTGCTTTGAACCATCAATTTCTAGTTTAAATTCACACTTTATCATTATTGAAGAAAACTCATCATGCAGTAGAAGTTTGACAAAATTGAATATATAGGGGCTGATATTTAACATTAAAACTTTGATAGATTTAGATGTATTATAATATACCAAGATGCATTGAACCTAAATGCCATGCATGTAAAGAATGAGGAAGGAAATGAGTGCATGCTTGATCAAGGATTCTCCTTGACTTAATTAAATTAAGAAATCTAGGAAAGAGAGAAGATCTCACCTTAGACCATAGTTGTAGGGAGAGAGGGACAGATGTAAATCACTATTTTCAATTTCAGAAGAGGAGGAAAGGAGTGCAGAGATGGAATGATGGAATAGGTGCTTTCAATCCTACATGCAAGATCTATCTTGCTCCCTTTGATATAGAAAAAGAAAAATGGAAGAAAAAGAAGTGGCTATAACTAAATAAGAGAAAGGATCGACTGAAGGTTTCTTGCCTCTTTTAAACATGAGCATTTTCTAAAGTTTACAAAACGACCCATCCCTCTAATGTATTTTTAATTTAAGTCAAATGAGGGTTCAACTAACATAGATAAAGTCAAATGCATTCAAGTCAAGTACAGAAATTGACGAGCTCAACAAGACAAACACGATGATATCAATATGATGTATATATGATGTAAAGCCATGTAATCGAAAATTACAAAAAAAGGAATCTACCTAGTTAAGGTTACACTCGACCTAACTACCTATCCATGACCTAAATATAACCCACTAAGACAGAACAAGTTAAATCCATCCTAATGACGCATTAAACATCATTATTTAAGCTAATTTTATATTAATTAGCTAATAACTTATTTAATTAGTCGCTAAACATGCTTAATTGGGTTCAGAGTATTACACAGCAGTAGCCAATATCCTAGTCGTGCTGTTGCCAGCTTGCATGGATTTGCTCAGTGTAAATTGGGTACAGGTGAGGGAAAGTTGGAACGAACATTCGTTTGCCTCGTCAAAGATGATAATGAAGGTACCATTAGTCTTGTAAAGCAAGTTGACCAAGTGAGTATTTCAACACTTCCCCCTTCTCTTTGTTTCCACCCATTCACATTTTAACGTGAAAAGAGTGGTCCCATCGTGGGTAAAGAAAGGGTTGGGTCTGACTTAGTTCGATTGAAGTGTAATAGCTTAATACAACTAGCCCGAACTAGTCAAATGGGCTCTATCTATTTCAAAGACTATAGTGAATCAATGTCCACCACGCCATTTGGATAGACTAATTGTATTACTCATTTCTTTCTCTTTTCTGAACCTTCTTCACATAGTTTGGATGTTAAAGGATTGGTCCCAAAATGGGAGAGAAAGATCAAATCCAGCATAGTCAAACTAAAGCGCAACCAATTTCAACTAGTCCCCTAGACCTTGTCTTTTCCAAGGACTACAAAGAATCAATATTCACCACGCCACTTTCTCATGCTTTAAGGTGGTTCATAGCCACATTTTTTGGTTGCATTGAAATTAACAAACCCATGGAAATAACCCTTTTTGTTTTTTTTTAGAGGGTAGCCGATCCATGCATGGGTCGGCTATTTTCCATGCATTTTTTCTTTCGACTGTTGATCAAACTAGAACTCTTAATTGGCTTATTATTATTATTATTATTATTTTATGAAAATTCCCCACAAATGGAGCTAATATTCTCTGTTTGTCCCCTTTTTGGAGAGTGAGGAAAAGACACGAAAGAGAAAAAAAAGCAAGAAATGTCGAACTTTTTGGCTTTTTTCAATTCTGAGTTTTTTTTTTTTTTTTTTTTGGCGTTCTGACCTCCTAAGTGCAAACTGTTTACATGTAATCTTTTATCACAGTCTCCCCACTTGGTCTTAGATGATCAACACTTTACAAGAAGGGAATAAAATAATACTTTATACAAAACTAATCCAGAGATGTGAGCTGCCTTTTTGTATTTCACGTTGATCGAGCAAACTGATCTGGAGATGTGAGCTGCCTTTTTGTATTTCAAGTTGATTGAGCAATCTTCGTAGCCTATCACTTGTTTTACTTAGATGTAAAATTCAAGGGGAGTTTGGAACGAAGGTTCTATGGTCATGGTTGCCCCATGGATTGCTTATCATGTTATACCAATAGGTTGACCATAGTTTTACCTGTATCACCTTCAACTCCTAAGTGAAGGGAACGGAGAAAGTCTTAAAAGACTTATCTTCTTTGAAGATCGTTTCAAATCAAGGCACTATCCTTTTGATTATTTTTAAAAGATCAAGTACATTGTTATGAGAGTTGAAGCTTAAACTTTGGAGAAGTTGAAGATCGGAGTCTTCTTGAAGGGAATCTGAAGAATTTTGCAGTGTTTTCTGTCTTATCTTCATTATGTCTTGGAATAGGCACCCAAGGAGGGTATTTATACCTCTAAGAGTCTTCTCTAGTCATTTGTGGTAGAGAAAAGATTAAGCAAAATTTATTTCGCAGGTGGGTAGTCGACCATACATTTGTGCGGTTGGCTATGCTTCTATAGTTAACTTTGCGAGGTGGCAGCCAGGTCTTCATCATTGGATCATGCCAATTAGCTTGAAATCAGCTTTGAATGTCTTTTACTAGATCTCAATCGGCTGCACAATAAGCTATTAGAATTTTAACTATTGGCCAGTCACTTTCATTTGTTAGCCAAATTACACTCGGTTGTTGATTTGTTCAATTGACCAGTGTAGGTTTGGCCACTGATTTGTTCAGTCAGTCAGTGTACATTCAGCCACTGATTTGTTCAATTGGCCAATGTACACTCATCCATTGATTTATTCAATCGGCCAGTGTAGACCTTTTTCACTTTTTGGAGTGTTTTGACTTGTTTTCTTCTTCAAACTTGAAGGTGTTTGCTTAGGCTTGGTCCTTGAGCTATTTCTGCTTAGTTTTGCTATGTTTAAGCTAGGCTTGAGTTTTGACTCTGACTTTGGATTGCTAAGATGAGCTAGGCCTGAGTTTTGACTCTAACTTTGGATTGCTAACATGCTTGTGAATTTATTCTGAACTTTTTGCATGCCAACACAGCAATATATCTCTAATGAATTTTATATAGAAGAAAGGTATCTCCAATGGTTATTCTCAATCTCATAATAGGAGATGCGTGTCTTAAGGTTGAGAGATACACCCTTTAAACAACCTGTAAGTTATTCCTCAGGGTTAGATTCCATGTAAAATAGAAACTAACAGTTCTGGCACTAATAGGAAACAATTCCGCATCAAGAAACTGGCTTCCTTTGTCATTTGCTTGAGTGTATGAATAGGCACTTGAGTGGGCAAATGCTATATCTGGTGAAATCTCATTAAGTTCGCTCAAGCAAGCATCTAGGCGCTCTAGCGGGCAGAGCTTCTGCCCCAATTTTATTTTATTCTGAATTTCCTCTTTTTCTTCGTATCTTCACTTCAACACTTCTAGCAACATGTCAACAATCCATTCTAAAATAAATAGAAAATTATAACTTATTGGACCCAGAGTTTTGTCCAACCATGAATTAACTAATATATAAAATTCTAACAACCGCCACTAACTTAACCCATTTTTCAGTATGAGATTTCTTCTGAAGCAACCTCCAAGCAAAAAATATCATGCCTCAAGCATAAAAATATTTGATTAGGGTAATCCCAATGCGCGGCACATACTTCTGTGGAAATTCATGCCATGCCCTCCACAAGGGAATGCCCACAGGATTCAAGTGTGAAGTTCTTACATAAGCACCTGTATATATATCAAAATAGTTTGTAGAAGCTTGTGTATTTCACTTGTATATTTAACAATAATACTGTAAAATTTGATTTCATATCTTGGGATATGGTATAAGCATAATCAAGTCCACATTTTTAAAGTTAAAGTGTAAGCAAAGAATTAAAGCTTACAATTAATAGTTTAGACAAACCATAAACGCATGCATATATAACATGTCCAAAATATGAGTGTCTACATGCATAAGTCCAAATATAAACAAGTCAATAATGGAGTACATGTCCATCATATCCAAATGACATAACCAATAGGATACACAACAAATCCGGTAAAGATGGCATGATGCAATTGTTGCCAATCCGATGGCAACCCTAGACACAATCCCTAAAATATCAGGTGGTGCTCACTGAAGCAAGATGACTAGAAGATGTCATTTCCAATCCACTCCTCTAGGCCCTGAGGATTCTCTTGGATCTCCTTGGTGGCTATGTGGGCGGGTGGTATGGTGTTTATATCTGTGACACCAAGGGCAGCACTGTAAATATGACAATTAACAAAGATAAACAAATATAAAACATAGCATGTTGTATCAAATCTAAATAAAATAGACATGCTAATCACATGAGGTCAATGTGAGGAAGCTAGGCAATGAGCATATAAATGAATATGCATGTTAGAAGGAATCATAAATAACATGTGCATATCATACTAGTTGGCAAACCACGAGCTACATTCTCCCGACTGGTTACAACGTCATGACCTATTAAAAGAGAGAATTCTTACCGATGCAGTACTACGAGGAGGCCCAATAAAAGGCACAACGAGTAGTCATAGGCATACCGCTTAACTCCGCAAATACCTAAGTGTAGTTGGTCCATATACTATACCCATACTCAACATCATCAGGCCTCATAGGGATGATGCTAAATGGTTTCGACCATACGAATCATGAGGGAAGAATCAGTATCGAATGAACGTATGTACCAAGGACCTACTAAGCCAATGGATAGATTGGAGACCAATGCATAATTTGTATGGAACATGATCATATCCTGTTGAGGTCATGGTGTTGACTTACGCAATATGTTTGCAATGAGATCCACTATAAGGAAAAGGGGTTTTTCGGACGCACCAAACGTGAAACGTGTCGACCATTTGGAAAACTATGTTGGTAAAAGTTTTCCAAACGTATTACAATGGATCGGCACCCCGTCGGCTACCAAATGCCAGCAAATAAATCCTCGACATAATAATGTTTAGCGTTAGGTATAAGAAGGGCTTTGACCAACACAATAGTGCATTGTTCCCAACGTCAGCCTTGCCAATAGGGTCGACACAAAAGCGAAAATATTAGGCGACCTCACCTCATTGCCAACGCAGTAAAGCATCGGCTATTCATTTCCCGACAGAAGTACTAGCGTTGGGGAAACTATTTAATGACGCATTAACTGAGTCCGGTATTTATAAGTAATTTTTTTTATAAATTGTTACGTTTCATTTTGGCGATGCATAAAGTGCGTAAGTAATAGATTTACTAACATGCAAAAGTGTTGGGGAATGTCTTTACCAAAGCAAGCATGCATGCTGGGCATTTGTAAATAAAATTTTACCTCCTCTTTTGGCGACGCAGAGAATGCATCAAGAAATAGGTTTTCTTATTAATTAGAAAAATTAATTGAAAAAATCCAAATTTTTTTCTTTTTTAGAACTACATTTTACATTGCACAACCATAAACATTGATAAACTACAAAAAACTCCACATTCATCATGCAACAATAAAAAAATTAGTCCTCAACTAGTTAAAACCAACCATAAACAAATCCATATCATATAGAAAATAACATCCTATATCAAAAGAAATAATGTAAAGTCAAATATCTTGATAACATAAATCCTAAATAAAATCTTATCATCATCAACATCCAAAATACAACATGAAACACGGCCACTCAACAGCAAAACAACTTGGTTAAAGGGAAGACCCATGCCAATCTGTAAAACTACAAATCTCTAGTTTCTGGAAGAGCCTGAACTGTCCATACCAACCCAAAAAAGCAACATCTTTATTTGACTCTACATCTGAACTTGTGTAGCCACCTAATCTTACAATTGCTTCTGCAACTCTTCATGTTGTCGCTATAACTCTTCTTGTGCTTTCAACGAATCGGCTAATTACTGTCGTAGGTTGATCATCTCAGATGCATCGGAGAAGGTGATGATGGGCCCCTTGAGCGGTACCCTTGACTCCTTGCGACCCTCTTCCCTAGCAGATCCTCGATCACTTGTTGCTCAGCTACTGGAGAGTTAATTTCAGACTACGACGGTGCCACCTCCATTCTGCGCTACATTCTCAAAGCATTCATACATATCATGTAATATATGTTAGGTAATTAAAAGAAACAATGATATACAATATTGAATATTCAACAACTTACATATGTCTCCTCAGCATGATCTGTGATCCACTTGTTCTTCTTCGTGTTGCAGTGTCACTACCGATATAAATCAAGTCCAAAGGGAGGAACCTGCTGTTCATCTGCTTGTATGAGCAGGAACTAGGTTGCAAATGATCGAGAGCTAGATGTATGAGTGGTTTTCAATTTGCTTCTGCTCTTTTAATTCTTTTGTGACTTACGCTGAAAATTATAAATAATAGACAATGTAGTTGGCTTCTTTAAAATTACAAGTAATAGATTAAAAAAAATACATTTTTGAAGAAAGCATACTAAGTAGATGTATAACTTTCTTATACATCTCATTTCTAAAAGCCATCATTACAAGACAATCGTAATGGCTGAAACTGTTTTCTAGACCTTTTATAGGCCCTGCAGAGTGTAAGGTAATATTTAAAAAGATAATTCCTCTGTGTTAACATATTAGACTAGGAAAAAGAGAAAAAATGAATGGTTCCTTGTCTATATTGTACCAATTACTAATTGTGTTTTGTATCGTAGATGTGTACCAAATGGGAAATATAGCATGTTTAGCTCACCTATCTGTAAGTGGTTACAAGGATTTGAACTCAAGTATGTTGAGGAATGGAGTAGAGGGAACTTTACAGGTAGGTTTGTGAGGAGTAAACAATTATAATGTGAGAAGAACGGGACTGGTAGTTGGAAAGGAGATGGATTTTTAAAAATGGAGAGGATTAAAGTGCCTAATTTTGCTGATTCTTTGCATGGTGGAAGTTTGGAGTGTGAGGGGAAGTGCTAGAAGAACTACTCTTGTGTAGCTTATTCTTATGATAGTATGATTGAGTGCATCATCTGGAAAGGAGATTTGATGGACATTCAACAATTCTCTTGAGGTGGTGTGAACTTGTATATCCGTCTTCCAGCTTCAAAACTAGGTATGTAATTAAATATTAACTACTAGCTAGGACTAGAGACTAATTGTTTTTTTTAAACCATCCCCACCCCCAATCACTTCAATTCAATGAATCCAAGAGGCAGCAAAGAGATGGTATCTACTGAAAACTATATGGGATCCAACAACAAAAGGTGGTACAACGGCACAAGTGAGTGAGACCATGAAGAGTTTTCTAGATTTAGCCATATTCTGCATTAATAAAATAGCATCTTAGTTTTGAACTCAAAGGAACCTCACTACAACTCTAATGTTGGGACAACTCTCGTACACTGTTACTACATTCTTCCTTTGCCAAGAAGGGTGGACAAACTTCCAAAATCTTCACACACAAACCACATTGTCATCAATAATAAATAATTGGTCCATTTTGTCTAAAATAACTCTTCGGAAAGAAAGTTACTTTCCAATCATCTTTTATTGAGATAAATATTAGAATAGTTCTATAATTGAGCAAACTAGTTTTAAAGTTAAATAAAGTTTAAACAACAAAGCAACCACTAGCACAACCTTGTGAGCTAAGAAGCATGGACACTTCTCCAGAGCCGGCATGTCAGTATCCGACACATCTAGGACATGGACATGCTGGGGCACATGTCAACATGCTAAAAGTGTCCCTTTTTTTCTATTCATTTTTTAACTGCGGACATGGCTCAGACATGGTGGGGACACAGCATGGACATAGCTTAGACTCGGCATTTGTAAAACTGTGCTCTTCTTTGCATTAAAATTAGAAAAAAAATCCTGAGGGGGGTAAATGAAAATTTCAACTCAACTTAAAATACCAAGTCAAAACCCATCCCTTTCCTAGCATTTCATGGAGTGAAGAAAAAAAAAAGGCCATCGAAACCCCTTGCCCCTTTCCACCAAAACCTTAGTTGAAACCCCTTTTTTTCAAAACCCGTCAAAACCCCATGCCCTTCTTTTCTGTTGGTGTTTGTGGGAGTCGAAAGAAGCTGAAGATGGCTCTCAAACACATTTCATCATCAACCTCATCTACATCTCTCTCCACCCTCGTCCACAGATCCCACCCATTCTCCCCCTCTGCCGCTGATGACTCCACCGTCACCCTCACCATCGAAACCAGCATTCCCTTCACTGCCCACCAATGCAACCCTTTGCCTTGCTCTGTCTCCACCACCCCCAAGGACCTCATAACCTTCTTCCACGACATATCGCTGATGTGCCGGATGGAGATCTCCATTGACTTCCTCTATAAGGCCAAGCTCATCTACAGCATTTACTACCTTCTGGCCATCGCCATCGGCCATGGGTCCCATCAAAACCCCATGCCCTTTCTCTTCACTCCATGCCCTTCCTAGAACCAATTGAAACCCAGAGGGGGAAAGGAAAAAATGAAAAAGAGCAGTTCAGGAGGAAGAAGAAAAAGAAGAGAACTCCCTGCACTGCCTCCTGCTCCACCGTCTACTACACTATCTAATCTCCACACCAAGGTACTACTCCTGCCTTTGTGATGTGCTGCTGCTTTTTTGTTTTTCCACACCATCTCTTCTCCATTTTTTTTTCAAAGGAATAAGAAGAAGAAGATTTTTATGATGTGTGATAGTTGATATGCTGCTGCATTTTAGTTTTTCCACACTGTCCCTTTCTGCAGTTGCTTTGATGGACACAATTTGTGTTTTTTTTATGTGTGCACTATTTTTATGTGATTAATGTGTTCACGATTATTATGTCTTTGTTTTTCAATCCCTTTAATACTTGCCTTCATTTTTTTTTTATTTTGTTGTTGTGCACATTTGTATGTTTGACTTTGTCTCCTTATTTTTTCTTCCTTTTGTATGCTAGTTGAAACCTTTTGATTTATTGTTCGCCTTTGGGTTTTTTGATGAAGTGATGTGCGGGGGCATGTTTGTTGTGCAATATCTCAATACATTCCCTTTTGTTTGCCTTTGCCTTTGCCTTTCAACATCTATATGCTGTGCAATGTGCTTTTTTTATTAATGTTGGAAGCTTTTTATAGTTATATATATTTTTAGTATATGGTTATATATATAAATAAATATATATTATTAACGTGTTCCCGACGCGTCCGTATTCAACTTTTTTGAGAAATGCTGTGTTGGTGTATCCATGTCATGTCGTATCCGTGTCTCATGTCTGTGTCCGTGCTTCTTAGCTTATGAGAAGCAACAACGCCATCTACCCATTCAGGTTCAAAACATTTTACTTCAGACTTATCCAAAGTCTTCAAGGCTAAAAGAACAATAAAGAATAGTGAGAAGCATGTGCTTATAAAATATTAAAACCCCACTTAGTTACTTCTTCCACAGTTACTTCTTCCACAACCTTGTTAGAAATGACTAATTAGAACTATGATCAAAAGAAAGGCTGCAACTGGGAAAGGCTGTCTCAACCTCGCATATTCATATCTAATTATGACAAAAGTTAGAGGAAAATAACATCCACTACAGCACAACTAAACCATCTACTAATTGTTTTGATACAGCAAATTAATTGACAACTTCCTATAGACGCCAATTGAACATACAGCAGTCAAACACAACTTGAACATAAGAAATAAAGAAATAAAGAATCATGAAACATAGGAAATAGAGAATTCAGGTCTTTATGAATGTGAATCTAGCAATTGATACAAACACTAACACTAAAACATAAGAAACAGAGAATCATAAAATTAGCAAAATGCAATCCAAAAACAGCTCCACAAACAAACACCAACACCCCCCCCAACCCCCAAACAACACACACACATTTTATATAATTTAGTTACCTTCTACTCTGGTGTCTCCCATTTGTTCTCTATAAGTTATATCCACTAGGCCGCCCTATGTGTATCATATGGGCACTACTTTGGATTATGCCCATTTCAAACAACTTCTTATATGCCTTGTGTAGCTCAACTCTTCATTCTCTATCAATATGCATCACTAGTTTCCTTACGGCAATTGCTACATGTGCATTGGTATTCCAATCGCTAAAGTCATACTTTTGCTATCATTTCAAACCCATAAATAGGACAAGTAAACAATAAAGCCTATGAATATAGACTATGAAGTAAAACATTGTTTTATTACAGCGCTGTAATTATGATTGCCTCCTTCCACCCATCACCAATAGCTCTCCATGTTTCTTTGTGCAAAGTTGTAAGCCTGCGAATATGACTCCCTAGCTCAACTGTAAGTGTAAAGTCATTTACACCCTTGAATGCCCTCAATCGTGCACCTAGTGGAACATACATCCTGCTACTGAGAATTCTCATCCTCCTCTCTAACTCATGGTCCACCACCCTACCCCGCACACATTGAAAGGATGATGCTACAACCAACACAAATAAATATGAGTTGTTAAACCTATAAAAAATGAAATATATGATATCAATATTACTTACCAACATTACTGCCCATAGTCGGCAAGCTAGACATATCGGGTTGGCTGCCACCGATCTCGGGCTGACTGGCAACACAATTTGGGATAGTGGCATGAGTGTCTGCATTTCGTTAGCTGTGTCTGCCCAGGCCCATGTGTGCGAGCTAAATAACACAATAAATGAGTATAAAATCAAGAAATATGAAAATAACACAATAAGTGAATATAAAATCAAGAAATATCATAAGTGTCTAATATTTGATGTTAGATATAATCACTTCATCTTCTAACTCTTCTTCACCCGAGGAACTCAACTCTTCCTCACGCCTGGATGCTCTATACTCCACGTCGACATCATCATCTTCATCTTCAAGTGAGAGTTTATGCCAAGATGGAATATGAAGCACTCATTCCCCCTCACTCACTCGGGTTATGTTCCTTTCAATATTCTTTTTTCTAGCCGACTCATAAGTATACTTCTTCTAGGTCAATGCTCCTGGTTTGACATAAACTTTTCTTTTGTTTAGCATTTTTGGACTTTATGATCAATAAATTGACATAAAATCACCACATTAAAAAAAAAAAAACCACACAGTAGTTAGCCATTTAAAGTTGAATTAATGATTTCATTGCATTAGAATACTTGTCCATAAACATGAAAAATAAAAGTTCACATATCATAATTCCATATCAGAATCAATATCAAGGTCGGAGTGATCAGTTTACTCTTCATCTATGTACTAAGCCAATGCTTCATCCTTGTCATCGCCATCGTCAACAATTGGTTCATCACCATCGGCCGCTAGTTCATCATCCTCAGTGATGATCTCTAGTTCAATGTCATCCCTAGTGTAACAAAAGGAAAAATCCTCTTGAACAGGGACTAAAACAGTTTCAATGGCTTCTTCCTGTTAATACGGCTCGTTTATCAAATTTTGCGTTCTTTCTTCATCTCGCTCTTACACATCCCAAAATCCCCAATGCTTGACCTGTTCCACGACTTTCCAATTCAAGCCTAATTTGGTTTCATTGAAGTAGAACACTTGATTTAATTGATTTGGCAAGACAAAGGGATCATCTTCATACCACCAATCCCTAATGTAAATGCTTATGACATGTGCAACGATATGTATTTTAGATTTATGCCAGCATTATACCATTCACGTTTGAACAAAACCACTTCAGAACCATTAATGTATGACAATGCAAAAATGTTGATTGCATAACCAAAAAAGTCAATTTTTTTCCTCATTGTGGTCCCCCTCGAGGACCAACCCACTATTCTTGCTCTTATAATGGTTGTCACGGTCTCTGGTGACGAACCAAATACCATTAACCCTACAACCCAAATATTGATGCACCAAACAATTAGGACCATTTGCCAATGCCCACAATTCCCCCGGTTGCTTCTAGAGGCCCTTGAGATCTTAGTTGATTCATTTGTATTAACATAAAAATTAGACATGTGAGTGCTTAATGTTTTGGGTTGATGACATTTAATGTGCATCTATTTTACATATATGATCTTTGAACCATCCAGAAAACTCTTCCCTTTGTATATTGGTGATGTTGCATCCCCCGGGCTCATTCACTTAACTCTTGTGCTCCCAACTTAGGGAATTAGTGACACATAATCAGTGTGACACATAGGAAGATCAAAAAGTTTACATGTAATGCATAGAATTAGTTAAATCGAACCACTTATTCATAATAAGGTATGACCTCAAGAGTATTTAACAACACAAACTAGTGGGCCATGTTGCATTCCCTATCGGACACATTGAGAGCCCTCGTGATAAGTGCAAAGGGACAAATGTGTTATGTGAAGACCTCTAACCCTGGGCCTCATTTGCCCTCGTCGTCATTCCATTCTTCAAGAACTTCTCCCTTTAGGTACATCTTGATAAAATTAACACTCTCTTTGGAAATGTTGCCTTGGCGATCAAACCTTTTAGCCGAGTTCAATTGGTGGCGTAGCCCTTCAGGGTCACCAGAAACCTTTGAACACAAAAAACAACAAGATAAAAAAAATTATAGTATGACACTAATCAACAATATAAAGATGGTAAACGCAATCACCTTTCGATTAGATATATTCATCGATATTGCACCGGTCCAACAAGCATAGCCTCACATGATAAATGAACTGCCAAATGGACCATCACGTCAAAGAATGCTGGAGAAAAATCTTCTCCAACTACACAGTATGAGGACTATCTTCTTCTCCAGCTTTTCCAAATGGATCCATTTCAATGTCTTCAAGCAAATGTCCTCGAAAAAGCTACCTAGCTCAATTAGTGTTGTGCATATCTCTTTGTTCACATGCTCAAGCATATGAATCGAAAGAAGACACTGTAGAAGAACATGACAATATGGATTTCAGGCCCACTAATCTCCCATTCTTTGAGGTCACACACCTCGAGAGGTTCGCAACATAGCCATCTGGGTACTTGATTGATTTTAGATATTGATAAAAATCAGCTTTCTCCTTTAGGCCTAATGTTTAGGATGCACAGGGCTTCTCAAGGGTTTCACTGCATCTCTTGTATAGATGCAATTCAGCCTAATATTCATATCCTCTAAATCTTGACGGGCATGCTCTGTGTCTTTGTTCCTCTTTCCTATACTCACTAATGTGCAAAGGTGACTTTCACATATATTCATCTCTATGTGCCTAACATCAATGTTATGTTGGGGGTTTAGTTTCTTAAAATACAGTAGCTTATAAAAAATGCTTTTCTTCATCCAATTAAGTCTATAGGGTCACAAGGTCTTTTCATGTCGCAAAAGTGCCTCCCAAACCTTGTATCTAGCAGTTGCTCTAATTGTGCTTATACCTTTTCTACTAGCAACAACTCCAACAACTTCACCCGATTCTCATACTTACCCTTGAAGTCCTTACTATGTTGCCAAATATGCTGCTTAGGCAAGTAAGCTCTATGGCTCATGTAAGCAACCTCCCTTGTCAACCTGATGGATAAGGAATCTTCATTACAAGTGGGACAAGCCTTATAACCTTTGGTAGTCCACCTAAATAAGTTACCATATGTAGAGAAGTCATTTATGGTCCACAACACAGCTGCACATATTTTGAAGCTTTGCTTGTTGGAGGCATTGTAAGTTTTGACACCATTCTCCCACAACTCCTTTAACTCATCAATCAAGGGTTGCAGATAAACGTAAATAGCATTCCCAGGTTGATGCAATCCTAGAATAAGCAATGACATCATGAAGTATGGCTCATTCATGCACACCCAGAATGATAAGTTGTACGGTATAAATATGACAGACCACATACTGTATGATGTGCTCATATCCCCGAAAGGGTTGAACTCATCAAGGGCTAGCCCTAGCCTTATATTATGGGTCTCCCCCATAAAATCCGGATATTCCTTATCAAAATCCTTCCATTCCTCACACTTGGTCGAATGCTTACCTATCCTATCATCTTTGCATTTATCATTGTGCCATCAAATTTGTGTGGCAGTCTTTCAAGACATGTAAAGTCTTCGTAAGCTTGGTATCAACGAAAGTAACGTAAAACCTTACGAGGGATCTTCTTGCCCTTCCCATCATTTAGCTTGTATTTAGACTCCCCCCATATAAGGCATTTATCTAAATCTGCGTTCTCCT
This sequence comes from Sextonia rubra, assembly GCA_037013555.1. Lineage (NCBI taxonomy): Eukaryota > Viridiplantae > Streptophyta > Magnoliopsida > Laurales > Lauraceae > Sextonia > Sextonia rubra. The sequence continues at coordinate 14,750,102 of JASUAD010000023.1, forward strand.
TCCAAAACAAGGCGCAATCATTCTAACAAGCATCAATGTGCTCATATCCTAGTCCCAAGTCATGTAGTATCTTCTTCACTATGTAAATTGAATCAAGAACCAAACTACCGTTTGGCAGGAGTGCCCTATGTATCTATATCACATTATTGAACGACTTGTTGTTCTACTTCCCTCCACCCGTTGCTCTATCATCTTAATGACAAAATCTAATACAGTTTTAGCTAGAGAGCAACCCGGGTAAAAAGGGCAATGAGAAGCATCCAACATCCTTTCAAAGTCACACATTGTGCTACTCTGGACGGCCTCAGTGTCGGTGTAAGTTCCCATGTAATGGTCTTCCATCATTTCTGAATATTCATCCCAATCCTCACAATCACTCTCACCCTCATATTTCAATTCAACAACTTCATCCACAGGAGGTGCTGTTTCTCCATGGTAAGTCCAGGTCTTATAGGATGCTTGCATTCGCCAACGACAAATATGAAAGTTCACAGCTTCGAAGTCATACGTATGATTGTTCTTGCAAACCCTACAAGGGCACCAAATCTCAGTAGCATCGCCTACATTCGCCTTTGCAAAGTCAAGAAATGACTGACCCCGTCACGATACTCTTGACCAATTTTCACCGTGGGATCTTGACTATCTAGTGTCATCCAAGTCTTGTCCATATTTGTTCTTGTGCAAGTTCAAGGTAAACTCAAATATGTCATGTGTTATCATATGCCTTGTACCCCCATCGCCATCCTATTTTGGTAATAGGGACTCGTACATATGAGGAAAACAAAAAAGTACACCCCATAAAGAAAAAAATGAAAACTTGAGACTCTAGGCTTATTTGGGAAACAAAAAATATACAAACATAGCCACATTAGAACAAAAATTCCTCTAATTAACTGTATTCAAAAGATGATTAAATAGTAAGAAATGTTATAAAAAAAACAAAGTAAAAAGTGAGAAATTGTAATCTAGACATTCATGAGTGTGCAACCCAAATGTCGAAACTCAAAGAAACAGTTAATTGATCAGGTTGTGTGTGTGCATGGCTACAATAAAAAATCAGTGCCCATGCCCCAAATCTCATTCCTTCTTTCATTTCTTTCTCTCCTTTTTCTCTCTCTCTCTCTCTCTCTCTCTCTCTCTCTCTCTCATAAAACAAGGAGAGATTGGGAACTCACAAACCTAAAAGCCTAAGGTTAGTTTTGTCCCATCATCCATTACAAAGTCTAGTAGAAGAAGAATAGGAAGAGTATTGTGGTTGGTTTGCGGGCAAAGATTAGAGAGAGAAGAAGATAGAGAGAGCAGAAGGTTTTTTTTCACTAAAGTTGTTGGGCTCAAATTACATATTGTGTGAATAAAAAAAATTAAACCAAATGAACTTACCCCAACAAAATAGAAAACTATAATAGGTACTAAGTTGTGAACGGCATACTTGAGTATGAATTAGAGAACTAACAACCAGGGAACTAACCCATGCCCTGCATTAAAACATGGCTCTTTAAGACACCACAGCAACTGCTAAGTCTTTTTGCAAGAGGAAACTTAACAAATTGAGACATCTATCCTACACTTATACATACGACGAATTACATGAAACAACCCAGACTACTGAATCTGTAGATATGAAAATACCACCAAATCTTCAAGATCCGGGCCATCAAACAAGATCTCTTTAGAACAAGATCAAGCGCAATGACCACAACAAGATCAAGCAGCCATATGGAACAAGGGCCAGGATATGCACAGTTTCCTACATTTGTGTTTTTGAGTTCTGTGATGATTTCAACAAGGCACCTCGCTCTAAGTCCTATTTATTTTATATTCAATTTTTTTGTTCCCGCCCTGTTTGATTTATTAAACACGGTTTTGCAAAATAAAACTTTTTGATTCACAAAAACCCCTGAAGTTTCAATCTTGCAAGAAATAAAAGACCAGAAAGTGAAACTCCCAATAAAAAAAAATTTCTTCCCAAACTTTTCAACTGACCACCCTGAGCACTCATTTGTCCAATGGGTACTAGAGATTTTAAGCCAGCAATTTCTATTAAAGGTTTTACAAGTAAAAGATTAACAAAAAAAAAGATATGAACACTTAACGGTCACCTTAATAAATTAAGCCCCAGAAAAGTGATGATACTATCTTCCTCTCCACATTAGCGTTCCCTTGGCGAAAAAAGTCACTTTCAACTGAAAAAGGAGAAGAATAGAAAAGGCAAGACATTCAAAAATCAGTAAGACAAAAGTTTGTTGTAGAGCTCTCAGCATGACGGTGATCATGCTGTACTGGTCTGCTGCTGCAGCAAACTACCAAACACCCCACAATCCACCCCATTTCAAGCTGTGAAACAGAAAGAGAGAGTTTACCTAGTAAGAGGTCGACCAAAGCCTCGTCAAAGAGACAGCGGGTGAACAGCAAAGGGGCTTAGGTGCTCAAGGGTCAGCTACGGTAATATTGGTTAGAGAATCCGGCGACTTCTTCCCTGGCCACGGCAGCACGCAGCCCCAAATGCGTCAATCGCGAGGCTCCGTCGACGGCGACTCTTCCGCGGACGTCTTCTCCTTTGTAATCCTTTGATTTGGGAGAGCCCTAGATCGTGACAGATGGATTTAGGGGTTGGGATATTGATGTCACTTGTTAACATAAGATGAGAAGAGCCAGCCCCCCATGGTGAGAGGTTATAGGACCGCTGCCCCACCAACAGACGAATTTGTTTCAAGTAGAGACTTGCGATGATGCTAGGAACCACTTGGTCCATTGCACTACTATAAACCTAACCATCTGATCTATACCATTATCTCAATTGATGCAAACTTTTATTTCATTGGAGACAAACAAATTGTGAGTGAACTGGAAAGTTAAAGTAAGCACTATTATCATTTATCAAAATTAATTATTAATTTAAACACATTTTTTTCTTAATTCAAGATGGAATGTCACCCACCATCCTATAAATGATTTATATTTTTAAAGATCAACCTAGATCAACATACATGCTTTGATGCAACTTAAACTTACTTGACCTTATTGATATATAAAATTTGTTTATTACTTTGGTCACATCCACGAGTCATTAGATGATAAAGTCCAAAATTTACATAATGTATTTGGGGCCAACAAAATTGCATGACTGTCACATTGCTGGTAATTCCTAGAGAAAATAGTGTATGATTTGGTTTAGCGGCAGTTCCCACAAACGAAGTTGGTCTGAGGGTTTAATATTGATCATTTGAAAGGTGAGAATTGTCCAGCAGGTGGGTCACACATGCTAAACTATTCCTTCAATACCAACGATTAGATTGTCCGTAGAAAGTTCTAAATCGTGAAAGTAAAAAAATTAGAAAACATGGAAGAAAAGTAAGAGGCGAATGAGAGTGGGATTTAGGGGCTTGTTTGAGTATAGTATTTTTAATCCCCCAACGCATTTAATGTGTTGGCTTTAATTAAATTATTTCTCGACGGTGTACTACGTCGGTAAGATGGCATTCCATGTGGGGAAAAATTCTCCTTCAAAACCTAGATAGTGCCATTGTGTCTACCGATGAAAGTTTTTTGACGCTTACAAGTTAGTGTCAACTAATCTTTTTACCAACGCTATGGTGCATTGGCTAAATACATTTTTTATAATGTGTTAAGACTGCATTGGCAAATCTAATCAGCAAATGGACAATTTGGTGTGGTAATCATTAGAAAATCAAAGATGTTTACTAACCAACGCTAAGCCTAAGTTGACCCGTTGCTCATAGCCATCCTACACAATGTAATCTTAAGATCTTCAATGTCTATGTGCCACCATAACCTTGATGTTTCCTGTGTATGAAATGGACATTGAACCCCTGAGGCCAACAACTATGGTTTGGCTCACGATAACTCAAGTAAACAGCATGGGTGAACGTCAGCTCAACACTTCCCATGTGGGTTTCTATTACCATTGGACCATGTTATATGGGGTAGTGGGGTTCCATTACTAAAGCCCCTACATAGGGATCCTAAACCACCTAAAATGCAGTGTCCACAGTTGCTCCCTAGTTGACCCTGAGTCTTTTGTGAGAAGGTCTAGTCGATACCTCAGTCGACCTTGGTCAACTGTGGTCAATGAGGTTGATCCCAGACCACCTCTCTATTAAACAGTGCTGGAGAATACCCTGGATGATACCATTGTGGACCCATGGTTGACCATGGTAGCATGGATAGTTTCTGGATGGACATCCCAGTTGGTATAGGTGTCGAGGTTGATACCTGGTCAAACCCTTATCGACCGGGATAACTACAGAGCTGAAAATCTAGCTCTTAGTTTTCCCTTCTTTTTTTCTTTTTTTTTTTTTTTTTTTGTGTAATAGTGAAGACACGGTGGACCGCGGTGGGACGAGGTCGACCATGACAACTACGGAGCTGGGATTTCCAGCTCCCAATTATTTTGCTTGATAGTGTGTACACGTTTGACTGGGGTGAGCCACAGTCGATCGAGGTGTCATAGATGGCCGAATACAAAACACCACCTGTTATGTGGCTGGAGTGGTTCTAGTTGGGATATGTTCCTATTCCTTCACCTGTGTCGTAGTGACATATAGGCATACTAAAACACTTGTTGCACCTATCAATTGATTTGATTCCTTCAAGTAACACCACTATAACATAGTTTTGAAGAAATGAGTTGAATTTATGTAACACGCTTGAATTCAAAGCATGAATTATTAGATTTACCATAATCACAGGATCAACTTTAACAGATCAAATTTGAATAATACAATATATAAATTACACGAATACCTGGCTCCATCGTATGTTGAGTGTGTGAAGAAGAATAAGTTATCTAAGCACGCGGTTTACAACTTACTTCTACTTCTCCTTAATGTGTACAAGTGATGAAAGAGCCAAATAGTAGTTTCTTAAAGTGAAGGAAGTTACCCTATATCCATATATGTATAAATCTCTATGATAGTTCCATTCTCATCATGAAACTCTTAAGTTGATTAAGATTATCCCTCTTATTAGTAATTTGAGTAAGAAGTAACTATTAGTTTCCAAATCCAATAAGATTTCCAAATACCAAATAGAAGAGGAGTTTTAAATTGTTTTGGACTCCAGAAGTGGGACTCATGCATGGGCATGCGATCAAGTGGACCACACGTTCAATGCTAACATTCTCCCACTTGGGGCAGTTGACCTCAAACCATATCCTCAATTTATTTATTTATTTTTGTAGAATAATTTATTTTGAAAAATGACTCCATTTAGACTTAGAAGTTTGGAAAACTGACTTTGATTGGTACACCTATAAAACACCTCCCACTAAAACGTCGATCTAAATCTTTAATCTGTGATTAAATAAATTTGCCAATGCTAAGCACAACAGTTACACATCCGTAATGATGCATTCCCTTCCATGATCACTACAAGGACATCTTTGCCTAACCAAGTCTTTAACGAAGGTAAAATTAGGATTCTAGACATGACAGTCCTAATTTTGATGGGTACTTTTATGTCATAAATTTACATTCTTACTCTTTTTTACAATAATCACATGTACAAATAATATAAGAGATAAGAATTACGAAATGTAAAGTTTGCAACTTTAATGATCTCTTAAATAGTGTCAATATAACATAAAATAATCTTAGTTAGGCAAATCATGTAGGCCCATATTTACAACATGTTCCTTATAGGCCTTGGGTGCTAATGCATTCGCTAATGGATCAGCTATCATAAGACTCGTCGGAACTCCAACAATTGACACTAAATCATTTTGTACTTGTTCTTTAAGTACAAGGTATTTAACTTCCAAATACTTTAAATTACTGGAACACTTGTTATTATGGGCAAAATGCATTGCTGCATAACTGTCACAGTAAATTATCAGTAGCTTCGAGATATAATCCATAATTCGAAGTCCTAAGAGGAAATTATGCAACCACAACGCATGACCCATGGCTTCAAAGCAGGCCACGTACTCTGTATGAAACGTAGATGGAGTGATCAAAATTTCCTTTGCACTCCTCTATGCAACTACTCCGCCTACTAGTAGAAAAACATATGCCGATGTAGATTTCTCAGTATTGGAACATCCTACAAAGTCTGAAACGGAATACCCAATCACCTCCAAATAATCGGGTCTTTATATGTGAGCATGTATCTCTGAGTACCGCTTAAGTAATAGAATACTTTCTTTTCTGCTTGCGAGTAAAACATACTCAGATTACTTTGGTATCTACTAAGCATTCTTACTGTAAAACTTATGTTTGGCCTTGTACATGTCTGAGCATACATCAAACTTCCGACAACTGCTGCATAATGATACTTTTCCATTTGCTTCTTTTCTATTTCATTGTTTGGACATTGGTCTTTACTAAATGTGTCTCCCTTGATCATAGGGGCATCTTTTGGTTTACAGCCTTCCATATTAAACCTCTTAAGCATTGTTTTAATGTAGACTTCCTGTGACAACCCAAGTAATCCTCAAGATTGGTTTCGATATATCGCAATTCCTATTACAAAAGTTGTTTTGCCTAAATCTTTCATATCAAATTTTGCCTCCAAAGAATCCTTGGTTTTACGGATCATACCAAGATGGTTACTAGCTAATAAGATGTCGTCAACATATCGGACTAATATCATAAACCTGCTCCCACCGATTTTAAGATATATACAATGTTTAACAATATTTTTGGTAAAACCAAAAGATGTGATAATTTGATTGAACTTTAAATACCACTGTCTGGAAGCTTGTTTAAGTCCATATATTGACCTCTTTAATTTGCATACTAAACTTTCTTTCCTTGTTCAATGAACCCTTTAGGTTGGACCATGTAAACTTCCTCTTCTAGATTCCCATTTAGCAATGCCGTTTGATCGCGCTTGAAAATTGGTGAAATGTGTAATGGATTCGATTCCTACATTTACGCATTTCAAGTGTCAAGAAGAATGGAAATTAACTACAATTCATCATTAATTTCCCTTTTGTTTACATCGGCTCAAATACTTTGACCATAGGGATGTAGGTTGTTTACATGTTTTTGAAAAGTTTACAACGCCTCCCTTAAGTTTCAGATGTGATTTAAATTTGGAAAATACAAGAAAATATATTACAAGTGTGAGAAAAATAGAAAAAAGGAAGAAACTAGGGGAGTGACCATGGGTCACGGTCACTGGCAGACAGTGGCTTTTAGGCCACTGTTTTGCCTTCTGTATTGCACCATATCATCTCTGTAACTTCTCTAAAGTACTGAAACTTGATTTTATGATTTTTAGGGTATTGAATGACCATCGAGAGGATTAACTTCAACCGTGGAATCGATCGAAACCTTTGTTAATCATCATTATTGTTTGCAGAGCATTTTTTGTCCAAGTCCGAAAAGGGTATTGTATGAAGCCAAAGTTGTATCATTCTAAACTTATGATTTTCAAGGGACAGAACGAAGCCTAAAGAGGCTTGTTCATGACTTTCACAATAGCTAGAAAAACCCCCAAGTGAGAAAAACAAAGGAATTGACTTCATCCCTTTCACACTTGACAACATTTGAACACCATCTTTTCTAATGAATACACATGCTTTCCTCCCTTCTTTGAACCATTTCTCACCTTAATTAAGTCAGAGGGAGAAGAAGAAGTGTACTAGGATTACTTGAAGTGCTTTGTGAATGGCTTCAAATCTGTGGAAGTTGCTCCTAAAACTTAGAAAATTATTTTCTCTGGCTCTCTCCCCTTCTCTATATGTTAAACCTCCCATTTTATAGGCTTTAACAGTAGTTTGGGGAGTTATGGGGACTTAAAAGGAGTTACGGGAAGTTAAGTTTGAGATAAAGTGGAGGGAACCACTGAAACTGCAAGAACTGCTCCACAGGTGTTAGTAATCACAGCCACGGTCACTCCCAAGGCCCATTCTTGGACTTTTGCATATGTGACCCATTTTTGTCTGTTTGAAGTCCGAACGATGTCCAATCTTTACGAAACTTGAAGAGATACTTTTTGACACTATTTTGAGTATGTTGTAGAAATTTAAACTTGTTTTGACCTTTGGAAGTTGGTCAACTCCCCGTTGAAGGTGGGACGTAGTCACTCCCAAAGCCCATTTTTGGACTTTTGCATATGTAAACTGTTTTCTCCTGTTTGGGGTCCAAATGATGTCCGATCTTCACGAAACTTGGAGGGATTCTTTATGACAATATTTTGATGTGTCAAGAAATTTCAGCCCATTTTGACCTTCTAAGGTTGGTCAACTCTCCCATTGACTTTTCATGAAAATGGGCCCTTGTTTCAGCTGTTTGAGGCCCAAATGACCTCAGTTTGATTTGAAACTTGAAAGGACTGATGTTAAGAGTATCTTGGTGTGTCAGTCCAAATTTGATACAGTTTAGATTTATGAAAGTAGGATTTCGAACAGTGACCCATTTGTTGCATGTTCTAATTCACTATTCACCTTCCACTGTAAGTAGTTAACTTGTTTTCTATCCAAACAACAATAAATTGATTTGAAACTTTGGAAAGTTCATTTTGAACATATTTTGAATCTACATTCCAAGTTATATCAAGTTTGGCCCCCTGGAAATAGGATTTTGGCTGGTGACCTCAATGGCTCGGGGGTCATGACTTCTAAGCTGACATGCAGTAGAAGTAGAACCAAATGAAGTCCTCTTGACTTGAAAATTTGTAAAATCTTCTTTAAGCATGACTAAAGCTTTGTGCCCAAATTTCATCAGTTTTGGATGTCATGAAGCAGGACTTTGGTTAGTGACCCCATGACTTGGGGGTCACTAACCCAAAGTTGACATGTTTATAGACTTTGGGTCAAATGATGCCCATTTGACCTAAAATTTTGTAGAGCCTCCCTTGAGTAGAATTTGAACTTCCTCTAGGAGTTTGAGCTAATTTGATCTTCACGAAGTGTCACTTTGCACAGTGACCCCACGAAGCTTAATAGACGACAGTCCGAACTGAGTTTGGGTCCAAATGATGTCTAAATGCTCTAAAACTTTGAAAGATAGTCTTTAAATGTATTTGAAGGCATTCACCTGAGTTTGAGCTTGCTTTGACATGTATAAGTGTCAATTTCCACAGTGACGCCCAAGGAGGTGGCAAACAATCACTGAAGCTTGGTTTTGAGTTGAGATGAAATCTAAATACTTTGAAACACCATTCTTAAGTATCCGTTAAAGTTTTCATGTAGTTTTCATCCACTTTGGTAATCCAGAACCTTGAGTATATTCAATGACCCCTAGGTTTTGAGCCAATGAACGTTGAATTTGGTATTTGTGAGTTTAGTAGCTGACTGAAGTCCAGTAACTCTGAAATTTGAGTTACTACAACCTGAGCTCATTTGAAGTCTTCTAATTGGATTGCGCCAGTTCTAAATATCTGGATGTAGTACATGACTTTCCATTCCACAATCCAAGGTTTATATATCTTTGGTTTGGAGTTTTCTTATAATGTCTTCGCTGCAATATTTATAATTTTTTTTATAGGCCAACAAGTGCCCCCTCGAGGTGCAATAATTATAGTGTAATAATCATTGTGCCTCGAAATAGCCGATCTGTGAGAATGATGAATGGCTTGATGAAAATACAGTTTGTCAAGATAGGTTATAAACCTAAACTTGGGATTTTGAAATTTTTGATAACAACTAAGAAGGGTTTGATGATGGAATTTGGTAAAAACATAAGAAATCCAAATTTCTTTACCCTATTTTCATAGATATCAAAAAAAGTATCTCTGTGGGGACTGTGGGGAACACCCAAGAAAGAATCTCTTAGGTATTTAGAAAATTCAGAAGTTTATGAATTTTTGTTTGGATTTTGGAAATGGATTTGATTTTTTTTTTACCTATTTGTCACAGATATCCAAAGTAGCATCTTTATGGGGATGTAGGGAACACCCATAAAAGAAATCTCTGAGGTTTTAAGAGAAATCAGAAATTTATGAATTTGGTTTTGGATTTTGGATTTTGGAGATAGATTTGATTTTCTTTTGACCTATTTGTCACGGATATCCAGAGTGGCATCTCTGTGGGAATGTGGGGAACACCGACAAAAAAGAATCCCTGAGGTTTTAAGAAAATCAAAGGCTTGGTTTAAAAGGGATTTGGGTTTGGATTTTCATAGATTTTTGGTTCATTTTCAAAAATCAAAGTTTAGGTTTTGACTTGGCTTGATATGAGTCAAAATGAGATGCGATTTTGAAGAAGATTGGCTTTTGTGGATTTTGATCCATAGCAATTTGAGATGACACATTTAGCTTAAATTTGGGTTTGTCCCAAGATGAACTTAAATTTAGATTAGGTTGGCTTTCAAGAAAACACACGTTTTTGTTTGAAGCAAAATGCCAAAAATGGGTTCACCATGTTGTGTCTTGAAATAAAACCAAAACTTTGGCTGTGAGGAACATTGGAACCATAGATCATCACATTACAGCAATAGCTTTCATCCTTAAAAGATGATGCTCTGAAGCTTCAAGGCACCATAGATGGCTTGCAGAAGTCTAGTTCAAAAAGCCAAACCCACGAAGAGTGCATTCTCGCTAAAGTAAAAGCAAAGCAGACAACCTTGAATGACTTTATTCAATCTCTTAAAAGTAAATTGAGTATCAAACCGGATGAAATTGACATTGATGCTATTGTCCAAGCTTATCCAAGCTATAAAGGGTGCGTCCTAAGGGAAGAAATTTTGAATGAGAAGAGGCGACTTAAGAAGTTCTTAGAGTAGGTCTCATTACCGCAGCTTCTTGGTTGACTCTTTTATCTTGATCAGCTTGGGTGGCCATGTATACGTTGATTCCTTCTTTGTACTTAAACTTCAAATGAATATCAATAGAAAAACTTTTCTTTTCCTCCATTTTGTCATTGGTATGGGTGTTTGGTTTGATTTTTTGTGGATGTTTAATGTGGTTTGTATGAATGGTTTGTTTGGTTTGGTTTTCTCAGACTTGTATGAGGGTGTGATTTACTATCTTTTGGATCCACAAATTGGAAATAAGAGAGTCATATAGGTGGATGTTATCTGGTGCCCACGTGTGAGGCTTTATCTGGAGTCCATGCCTTGATCCTTTTGGTGTCAAAAGGGGTCAAACAAAGTAGATGTTATCCAGTGCCCATGTGTGAGGCTTTGTTCGGAATCCTTGAATTATTCCCTAAGACAAAGATTTAGTTTTGGTTTTTGTTTAGATTTCAGTTATATAGAGTCTGCAAAAAGACTTGTTCTATATAACCAAAAGTAGTCATATAGGGTCTGCAAAAAAAATTGTTCTATACAACTAAAGATTAGTTAGATGGGGTCTGTAAAAAGACTTATTCTACACAGCTGAGTTTTGCTATACAAGGTCTATATAAAAACTTAATCTATATATTAGGATGTTACAAGAGGTCTTATAAGGACATTATCCAAGTAACGAAAGTTTGACTAGAAGGGTTGAAGGACTTAATCTTCACAGTCATTTTATACAAATCTAAGGGATTTTGGTTAGGAGTCACAGGTTGTGAGGCTTAAAACCAAAGGATTTTGATTTTGGTTAGGAATCATAGGTTATGAGGCTCGAAATCAAAGGATTTTAGGAGTAAAAATGTACACTGTACATGGTTTGGGTATACCAATGACATTCAAGTATAGTATTCCTTAAAAAGTTTTTCATTGATAGGAATCATGCATCTGTCTCGTTCGAGTGTGAGGAGTGCATAGGCGCCGTTGGAGTGGACCTTGACAACGATGAAAGGTCCTTCCCACTTGGATTCAAACTTGCCTTTTGACAAATGTGTGGAGAACATAGGCTTTTTAACTGCAAAGACTGAATCTCCTTTATTATAAACTCTGTATTTGACCTTCTTGTTGAAAGATCCAGTCATACAAACTTGATAAAGCTCGATGCTTTGTCGAGCAGCAAGCCTCTTTTCATCAAGGTTTTCCAACTCTTGAAATCTGAGCATGGCATTATTTTTTTCAGTGTATTTGTTCATCACAGTTACCTGAAGAGAAGGAAGTTGAATTTCACAGCCATAAACCAAGGAATATGGTGTTGACTTAGTTGGACCACGAATTGTAATTCGGTAAGCCCACAATGCTTCAGGAAGTTTAGTACTCCAACTCTTTTTGTTGTTAGAGACCATTTTCTTTAGAATTTTGCAAATGGTCTTTTTGAAAGCTTCAGCAAGTCCATTAGCTACAGGGTTATTATCATTATTGAATTGAGGACCATTGTTATGATGCAGATGTTTAGGCACCCCAAACTGGCAAATGACATGAATCTTCAATATGTTGAGGACTATATTTGTTTTGACTTCTGCAAGAGGCACCGCTTCTGCCCATTTAGAAAAGTAATCCATCGCATCCAAAATGAATTAATGACCACATTCTGATGGCGAATTGATTTGCCAACTGTATCCATTCCCCAAGATTCAACTGGCCAAAGGGTAGGCATAGGATGTAGATATTCAGGGGGTTGATGAATGTAATTGCCATGGCTTTGGCATTCATCGCATCTTTTGGCAAAGTTGATGGCATCCAGCAAGAGCTTGTCTTTTCATTACCTTTGTAGGAATATATCTAATATCATATTGAGAGAGAATAATATACCATTTGGCTAGACAATCACCCAGTGCACCAGCCTTTATCACAAGTGCCTTCGGTGGGTTGGTGTTCGAAACCAAGTACACTATATTTGAAAGAACATAGTGACATAGTTTTCTCTTTGTTTTTTTGAGCTGACAATGCCCTCAGAAAGCAATCAAGAGCTCGAATGTAGAGGATGAAAGGTTTGCTTGAAATTGGAATTGAAAGGACTAGTGGGTTTGTGAGACACCATTTGATATCTTAAAAGGCATCTTCATAAGCTTTATCCCACAGAAATTCAATTCCTTTTTTGATGTATCTGGATAATGCTCTACATTTCCCAAATAAGCTTGAGATGAACCAACGAATGTAGGCAAATCTGCCCTACAATCCCTTGAGTTCTTTAAGAGTTCTCGGAAAAGGCATCCCCAATATAGCTTTGACTTTGACTGATCTCTTTAAGGGTCAATCCTGCATCAGTGGCAACTTCAACTAATTGGGCTAGAGACTTAGTTGTGTAACTAAGTATGATAGCCTTGATTTCTGGTCACAAATTGGTTTTGTACATTTTGATCATTGCCCTCCAAGATGGTTGTTCTAAGCATTTGTAGGATAATGTTCTCCATCTATTGATAAAGGACTGTGTAGTTTCATTGTCTCCCTGCCTTGTACTGTTGAGCATAACAAAGGTGACTATCTGGTCATCCTGCTGGAAATGGAGTAAGAACTTTTTTTATATGATTGGCCATGTCATGAAGAAAAGTTCTGGTAACTGCTTGTACCAATCAAAGGCAACTCCTTTCAATGTGCTGACGAATAACCTTATTTTTAGTGCATCTAACTCTGGTAGGCTTCCAAGGAGTGATTTGAAATGCACAATATGCAGATATACTGACCCCTTCCCAACGTATAGTTGGAAAGTTGGAAGTTTATAATCTGGTAAAAATTGAACCAGATCAAATTCTAAAGGATACTTGGGTGTAATACCCTTCTTTTTCATCTTGGTCTCCACTTTTGATTTTATCAGTATTTCTTCAACTTCTTTGAAGGTTACATATTTTTCAGGATCTGTATGAAAACCAAGGATTAATGAATGATCACCACTAGTAGAACCTGCAGCTATCACTTTGTCTGTCAGAGACATAAATTGAGCTGTAAGCAGGTCAATTGTAGTGGCATTCTTTCTAATCATTGTTTGTTCTCTTTTGTTGGAAAACAAAGGATTTATTTGAACTTCAACCAGACCACCTAGCTTATCTATTAAGATTTTCAATTGGACAGTCAAGTGGTCGATCATAGCTCCTTGTTGTTTAACAACATCATTGACATTGTCATCTTCATTTTTACCAGCATCTTCTTTGTTGGCGTCTTTACTTCCACTAGCATCATCATTTCCATCTTTACTAGTCCCTCTCCCTTCAGTCATAAATACAGTATACTGACGGGGATAGGATGATTTTAATGTTTAAGGAGTGGATTGACTATCTTTTGCATTCAAGATAGTGATAGGATCATCATCAGAATCAATTTCGACATGACCTTCAGAAGTGCTATTTGAATAGGAGTTTGAATTAGACCCTTGTGATTGAGTCCAAGCCATACTCCGAGCAACTCTTCCAGCTGAGCCTGGCCCGCCCATGCAAGACGAGGTCAAGTCTGGATCATCTTCTTTAATCACCATTTTTTAGTGATCTTGCATTGTACAGTTTTTGAGTTTGGTCCTTGTAGTGGGCCAATGCTTTATCTTGATTTGGTTGGCCAGCTTGGCTACCAAGGCTTGATCTTTGAATTTGGCGACCAGTGGCCTGGAAATACTGGCAACTCGTTCCCAATCCATGGAATCAGAAGTGGGAAGTGAAAGGATGTCAATAGCACTTCTTTTGTTTTCCTTCTTCTGCTCCTTTTGTTAGAGCGAATCCTTGAATCGAGCAAGATCTGTTGAATTACTGATGACCAATTGCTCAGTTTTCTTTTTGTCTTTAGCACCATGTGATAGGCACTCGGGTGAAGATAGCGGGGATGGTGCCACGATGATGGAGGATAGACACCTCCTGGCAAACCTCCATCCCTCTTTTTGAGTCAGAGGGTAAAAGGTATTCTCTTCAAGTAAGCCCAAGGGTTTGTCCTTAGCCTTACTATATTTTGGAGTGCGTGGTTGAGGTGACCACATGCTTTATCCTGGGATGGATGCACTCTTTTGGGCTTTTTTACTACTCAGGAACTGCCAGAGGTCCTCTGGTGCTTGCTTGATAAGACCCACTATTTGGGCCGACTAGGTCATGATTTTAAGCTTTGAGTAGTCATTGAATGTGACTTGCCAAGTGTCACTGATTTATGATCTGTGAACCAGATTTGCCTTGCCCCCAAAACGAAGCTTGGTGATATGAAGATTGCTGCCTTCTGACTTCAGGTTGTGATTTGGTTTCTCCTGAACTATGTTGAAAACTCCAAATGAATTCTGGGCGTATTTGGAAACTCAGGATTTGGGATTCTCAGTCTTCTTGATAGATTTAAAGGTCACTGATGACCCGTTTTGATCAGCCGGTGTCATGGAATCTGTTGGAGTAAAGAGTCTTTGAAAGAATGAGACTCTCGACGTAGGGGCAATAGAGTCCGCTCGAGCCTTTTTTGGTGTTCTTGCAGATGATTTGTTTTGAGTCATGAAGATTTTAAAGAGCCTCTCCTTGGCCTCATCGAAAGTAATGATCAAAGAACCCATGATATCTCTACAAAAAAGTAAGCCCAATGGACTACATTAGTGTCATAACCAGCATGGTTGCCTCTTGAGCTAGTCGAAATGGTTTTCGAATGCCAATTAAACCAACATGGTTTTAAACCGGAGTGGTCAAATATAGGTATAAATCTCATCTCATTGTGCTATGCTAACTGTCCTAACTATCAGAATTTCTGTAACATTTCAAGACTATATATCAGGCTTGCAAGCATACTAAGCTTACTAGACTTGGCTACCAAAAACATTCGGTAGCATTTCAGGGCTATTTGTGTCAGACTTATGAGCAAAAGAGGGTAAGAACTAATCAAAGGGATGGGGCCTACAGGATCATGCCTGCACCACTACCACAATGATCATATAGGATTCCTTAGTGCATGACGCCGGACAATGCATGACCGCAATGTCGTCGGTCTTATCACTGATTTAATAAAAAATTTATTTGGGTCGAAGTCCCTTGGACTAAATCACCACTCTTCTAGAGCATGAAAGGGTGTAATTTGGTCCGTGCACATCAAGGTGCAAATTTCTTCAATTAAATCCTCCAATTGAATGGCAAAAATATGTACTTTGAGGTGCGTAATGCCTTCACTTGAATGGTGGAAGGATGTCCTTCAAGGTGCAATGTTCTTTCCTTAATATTCTCAAGCCCATCGTAGACATCAAGGTCTTACATGGGTGTCTTTAAAATAACACTCGAATAAGACAAAACAGCCTTCATCGTGACTTAAATAATACTTATCTCAATTATCTGGGTTAACACTAGTTTGATTAGCTATTAATCACACTTCATAAGTTGTTAACCTCAATTAGTTCAAGTCAAAGTGATACATCCTCCCCTGCATAGGGAAGATTCAGTTCTTTGAATAAAACACAAACTTGCGTAAAAAGCTCTAGATAGTTCCGAGCTAGCTGTTCCTTGAGCTCCCATGTGGCCTCATCTAGTCCATGGTTTTTCCAAAAGACCTTGACCCACCATATAGTTCTCATACGCAAAACTTGCTCCTTTGCCCTGACAATACGGAGTGGATGTTTAACGTATGTCGCATTCGGTTGAACCTGAATGTGATCATTCCAAATTACATGTGTATGATCTTTGAGATACTTACGGAGCATTGAAACATGGAATATATCATTCACTCCTGTGAATTCTAAAGGAAGGGCCAATCTGTAGGCTAAATCTTCAATTCTACCTTTGATCTCAAATGGTTCGATGTACCTTGGAGATATATTACCTTTCTATCCAAATCTAATTATTTCTTTCATTGGAGAGACCTTCAAGAATACCTAATCTCCAATCTGAAACTCAAAATCTCTTTTAGGGTTGTCGGCGTAACTCTTCTTTTAAAACAAGCAATCTTTAAATTGTCCACTGCTTTCTGTACCTTTTAAGCGGTTTCTGTTATAATTGTTAGTCCATGGAAATTTTCTAGTTCTCATTTCTTCCCAACATACCAGAGTACGACACTTGCATCCATACAATACTCCAAATGGAGCCATACCAATGCTCTCATGATAACTGTTGTTGTACACAAATTCGAATAATGATAATTGTTTGTCTTATTCCTTATCGAAGTTGAGGACACTAGCACATAACATGTCCTCTAATGTCTATATGGTGAGCTCAGATTGTCTATCAGTCAGTGGATGATAGGCAGTATTGAAACTAAACTTAGTACCCATTGCTTCTTGGAACACCTTCCAGAAAGATAACACGGGTCCAGTGTCACGATCTAAGACAATAGCTACTAGAGTACCATGCAACCTTGTTATTTACATCTGTAAAGTTATTGGCCATTTCTGTAAAAGTCATACCTTTTCTGAACGGAAAGAAATGCGCTGACTTTGTCAATCTATTCATAATGACCCAAATATAATTATTCCTTTTACTAGTGAGGCGTAGATAATGGATGCAATGAACTAGGTGGTTTCTAATGATTAGCCTTTATCTTTTGGCAAGAAAGGCATCGTGAGATAAATCCTGCAATCTCTACTTTCATATTGTTCCACTAAAATCTGTCTTCAAAAGTTTCTATACATTTTCATACTACCTAGATGCATTGCATATCTTGCATAATGTGCTTCTGACATAAGACTCTGCTTCAATTCATCTTTAGGTAGAGCACACAAACTATTCCTGAAATAAAGCACACCATCCTCGATACGGAAGTCCGGTCTATCAGTTATATGATCTCTAATTTTAGTCAAGTCTGGGTCCTCAAACTGCTTATCCTTTATCTTCTAAATGATTTCAGGCTGATGAACAAAGGTATTAGTAACTATTATCCTTTCACCAATCAAGCTGATTTCAACCGGTTTATTCTTAACTTCTTCTTCGCTAGGAAATATACCTTGCAAGGCATTTAGATAAGCGGTCTTTCTACTTAAGGCATCTGCTACCACATTTCCTTTTCCGAGATTGATTACATTCGAAATATGATGTGAAATGCAATGGATTCAAGTCCAACATTCACACACTTTAATTGGTAAGAAGAATGGGAAATATAATTACAATTCATCATTAATCTCCCTTTAATTACATGAGTTCAAACACTCTGACCGAGGGGATGCAGGTTGTTTACTAGTTTTAAAAATTCACAACCCTCCCTCTAGTCTTAGATGTGGTCTAAACTTGGAAAATACAAGAAAGTACATGCAAAGGGGCTTAAAATGAAAAAAAAAAAGAGTGCAGGAAAAGGGTGACTATGGCCTATGGTCATTGGCAGACGGTAGCCAAAAAGCCACTGGTTACCTCCGTTTTTGTTTTGTTTTACTTCTGTGATGCCTTCAGAGTATTGGAGCTTGTTTTCTTTGACTTTTGGAGCATTGAATGACCACCAAGAACGTATAATTAGGCAGTGCAATCGACTAAAACCTTTGGTAATCATCACTTATTAGTTACGGATCGTTTTTGTACAAATCCAAAAAGTGTGCTTTATACAAGCAAAATGGAGCCAAAGTAGTGTCATTCTGAACCTATAATTTTTAAAAAACAAAATGAAGCCTAAAGAGGCTTGTTCACAACTTCTGAGATCACCCAAAACCCTCCCAAGTGAGAAAACCAAAGGAAATAGACTTCATCCTTTTTATGTTTCATGGCCCTTGCACACATCTTCTCTAAGTGATATGAATGCTTCTTCTCCTTCTCTAAACCATTTCTTACCTTCAATTAGTGAGAAGGAGAAGATGAAGTAGACTTGGAGTGCTTGAAGTACCTTAAATGCCTTGTGAATTCTTGGAAACTTTCTTGTTAATGTGCTTTGAACTTATTGAACTTCTTTGAATTTGATTAGAACTTGTGTCGAACCTTTATAGAGCCTTCTCCCAAGCGCCAAGCCTTCTTTTTACAGAATCCAAAGTTGGTTTAGGTGGTTTTAGGAGGTCGGAGTTTGAAATATAGTGAAGAAAACCACTGAAAACTGCCAAGAACCACTTCACAAGTGTCAATGACTATGGCTGCGACGACTGACAAACCCAATTTTGGGTCTTTTACATATGTGATCTATTTTTGCATGTTTGGGGCCCGAACAATATCTGATCATGACGGAAACTTGGAGGAATACTTTTTAACACTAATTTGAGTGGGTCATAGAATTTCAGGCCATTTTGACGTTCTGAAGTTGGTCAACTCTCCTATTGACTTTTTATGAAAATGGGCCCTTGTTTAAGTTGTTTGAGACCCAAAAGACCTCGGATTGATTCGAAACTTGGAAGGACTGACATCAAGGGAATCTTGAAGTATCTATCCAAATATCATTTGGTTTGGACTTGTGAAGGCAAGATTTCGAGCAGTGACCCACTTGTTGCATGTTCTAAGTCAATATTCTCTTATTTGCAGACAGTCAGCTTCTTTTCTACTCGAATAATGTTCAATTGATTTAAAACTTTGAAGATTTGACTTTGAACATATTTTTAGTCTCTGATCCGAATTTCATCAACTTCGGCCTCCCAGAAGTAAGATTTTTAATCAGTAAACCCCATGACTTGGAGGTCATGGACTCCTACCTAACATATAGTTGAAGTAAGGTCTGTAAGGTCCCGAATCCTACTAATCTTAATCTATGTTAATTAAGCTCGTTCTATATTGTCTAAACCTTATTAAGGCTAATTTAATTCAGAATTATGGGGTTTGGGTCTTGGCTAGGGAGTTGGGCGGAGTTTGGACCGCACTTTAGTAGTTAAGGGCCTTTTTGTAATTTGTCCTTGCACCTCTTGGACACTTCGTCCATTTCCTTTCGTGGAATCTTTCGCGTAGATCATCCTTCGTGTTGGGCCCGACTTGATCTGGACTTATCTTGGTTCAATTGAGGTGCATTTGGCCTAAACTAAAATTTCTTAAAACGTATGGCCTTGCATGTAACTTCCAGAGAAATTCATGTTTAAATGGGAGCTCAATGTATCTTCCTCTCTTCTTTTCGTTTGACTGTTGGAGCTCTCCCTTCTCTTCAGATTCTCTTCATTTCTCTTCCACTTGAGGTGCTACCACGACTGGAAAGGGGTGGATGTGTTAGGGATAGTTTGCGCCCATCCCCTTCTTCCTCCTTTGGGCATTTTCTCTAGAAATCACAATCTCCTGAGACCTAAGGTAAGAATTGTATCTCCAATTCATCTCTGTAAGCTTGTTAGAGTCTAGGAGACTCAATCACATGACATGCATGTGAATCTAAATCTCCATCCTTGTTGCGTGCTCTGTTGGTAGAGAACCCATCTCAGTTTGGAGGTCTTCCCCCTAACCACACAGCAAGAGACAGTTGGAGAAGGTTAGCACTGTTAGAAAAGGCAAGTATTAAGTTGTATGTACTGAATGCATGAGTAAGTATGGATTATTGAGCTAGCTACTTGCATTTTCCCAATTTAAGCCATTTTTATTGTTTAATTGATGTAAATGTGATATGGAATGAATTACAAGGTAAACATGCATAAGAAGGGTGTGTGGGTATTAAACACCTTCAAAGACAATGTCACTGAGCCATAGGAATGTTCCACTTATCCATGTTCTGTGTTGAATTGCATTAGAACCGAGCTACAGAACTGTATTCGGATTTCTAAAGCTTACGGCGAAGCTACGGCTAAGCCGTGAGCATTTGCGGCTCAAAGTCCAAAGAGCAGCAGAATGGGATTTTGTACTACGGCTCACTTACGGCTAAGCCGTGGATTTCACTACAGTTAAGCCGCATCCAGCCCGTACCCAAGCCATAGGTCTTCCTACGGTAAGCTTTCCAGAGAGCTTATGGAACCCAGTTTCTTCTACGGTTTGCACACGGCTGCACCGTGGAATACACTACAGCTACACCGTAACCTCCCCGTACCCTAGCCGTAGGCTTAGCTCGGCTAAGCCGTAGGCCAACTTACAGTTGGGCCGTAAATGCGCCTGAAAATCCGGATGGATTCTGACCCACTAGGCTAAGCCGTAAGGACCCGGTGAATGTAAGATGTTAGGAACCTCCAATGATCTTGTAGGGCCTTAGTACTGGTACCTTCTACACCTCCACATTGGTTACCGGTAATTACATGTTGGAATGAATGAATGACTTATGAATGAGCTCCCAATAGCAAGTCATGGATGTTGGCATAAGAAGGTGTCCCGTATGCCTATAAAGTAATACCAAGACGCGGTAACAAAACGACACCGGATTTCTTATGAGTATGTCGTGTTGAATGTTCTTGGGAATCATGGGCCAATTAATATAGGATGAGTAGTAATATCTCAATTCGAATGCATGCATCTTGCTACAATACCCCACCTTCAACATGAACTACTTCCTTTAGCAAATCCCTGAGGCAATTCAGATCTGAGCTTTTAATGAGTGCGTGTTTGGCAAGCCAAAGCTTCTAATGAGTGCGAGCTTGTTAGCCAAGGGTATGATATGACTGATACGATTGGATATGAGTCGGCACCACTCAACTTACGCCCTTTTGGGCATATGTATGACACCACTGCAGTAGGTTTACGAAGGAGTAGTTGGCGCTCCTCGGGAAGCTAGCTTGATCCCCTAGCGACCCATATAATATGTATGCTCCCTTTTGGGAGAATAGAGCATCGTGGTTACCAATCAGTATGTATGACATTTAAGTTGTAATTCCTCACTCATGCATTATGTTCAGTGATTATACTTGTTGATATACTATGTTGTATTAGTTTCATATGCCTTAGTACTTGCTTAACCGTCGTGTTAACAGTGTTACCCTTGGTATTGCAGGTCCAGAACCTGGTCCCAACGCGGACACTGATGCGCCCCCGGAGGGTACCCCAATGGTACCTCGGGGTGTAGGCGAGTGGACGGATGGCAACGTCTATTAATAGCCATCCTACGGAGCGCGTGGATTTTTGGGATGTTATGCTTGGACCTTTTGTATCAAACTCTTAAGTAGTATTCTTGGAATATACTTAAAGGACTTCAACACTATCATATGTATATATATATATGCTTACTTTTGAAAGTTAACAGACTACGAACTTTATGTGCTCTTAATAATTACTGAGTATTTCACAGGATTTCGTTTATGATCAGTTATGTTTGTACGTGTGCCAGCATACCTCACACGTTCCTGTGGAATCTCCCTGGTAGGAATTCGTGCATAATTCTTCAGGGCACGGATTTCTACGGGATTACGTATCCACGCCCTGGGGGCCCACTCAAATCCCCAAATTCCCGGGATCGGGGCGTGACATACGTAAGTAATGGTATCAGAGCCGCACCAAGAAGTCACTTAAAAGACTTAGCAACATTAGAAAGCGTGGTGAGGTTCCGATAGGTCCGTTTGGGTGGATTCTATTATAATGATAACTTATGGTATGACTGTAGTATGTAAGCATGTATATGTAGTATGTGTGTATGTATATATATAGATATATATGATTAATCACCATTATGATTACAGAGCCATGGCGTCTGGATCCGGCACGAACAACAGCTCAAGTCATAATGACCGTAATAATATTGAGTTGGAAGGCGCGGATCCTCCACCACCTCCTCCTCATCCCACCTACACTACGGAGGAACGGTTTATGATGCTGATGCATCAACTGGCTGCTAGCAACGCCAATCAAGCTGCCATGCAGTTACAGTTGGCCGCCTTGTTAAACCGACAAGATCAGCCAGGAGACCCCAACTCCTTGTATGAGAAGTTCCGTAAGAGGGGAGCAACAGAGTTTACCGGACATGACGATCCATTACAAGTAAATGAATGGATTGTCCACACGGAGAACGTCTTCGATACATTGACTTGCACACCCAGGCAGCAAGTGGTCCTCGCTGCATCCATGTTCAGGGATATCGCGGATACATGGTGGAAGAGTATCCGAGACCACATGAGGGCTATGCCGGATGCTACTGTCTGGGAAGCCTTTAAGAGGCAATTCAGGATGAAGTTCATTCCCGACCACGTGACTCTCAAGAAGAAGGCAAAGTTCCTTTCCCTGCAGCAGAACCTCATGACAGTTGCAGAATATGTGCATGTATTCAGCCAGCTCTCTCGGTTTGCTCTAAACCTAATTGACACTGAGGAGAAGAGAGTGGAAAGATTTCTGGAAAGGTTAAGGCCTGCTATCAAGGGACATGCCACTGCCTTTCAACGTCCCGTTCAATATGATGATGCAGTAGCCAGGGCTTATGTAGCGGAAGAAATTGAGAAGAGCCTATTCTTGGGGGAGTCTAAGAAGAGTGTTCTGCCTTCTGGGAAAGGTCAGCAATATTTTAAAAAACAGAAGGGAGTTGCTAGTGGCACATCATGACTAGTCTGCGGTGCATGCGGGAAGGGTCACGAGACTAGTAAATGTTGGAGGTCCATGGGAGCCTGTTTTGGCTATGGCTCCATGGACCATCTCTTGTCCGAGTGCCCGAGAAGGAAGGAATTTAGTCGAGACTCGCAGCAGCAGCAGCAATATCAGCAGCCTTCTAAGGCGACACCTCCTGTGCCTAATCGCCAGCAACAGCAAGTGAGGCAAGGCCAAGGGCAGACTCGGCAAGGTCAGGGACAGCAGAGACAAGGACAGCAACACCGACCCCAAAGACAAGGCCACGCTTATGCATTGACACAAAAAGAAGCTGAAGCAGCGGAACATGTGGTTGTAGGTAAGGTTTCTATTTGTGGCATTGAAGCTAAAGTGTTGTTTGATTCAGGATCTTCACACTCCTTCATCTCACCTCAATTCTCTAGTAGGATACGGGAATCGCTAGCATAGTTACAGTATGTGTTGAGCGTTATCACTCCGGTTGGTAAGAGGGTAACTTGTGACGATTATTACCCTAGTTGTTGAGTTCTCATCGGAGAAGTTCTTCTCCCATCTGAACTTATCGTGTTACCCATGCACGATTTCGATGTAATCCTAGGCATGGATTGCTTGACCAAATAATGGCCTGTCTAGACTGTTTCTGTAAGACTGCCACCGTAAAGGTGATTGAAGATGGCCCAAGTGCTGTATTCCAAGGTGACAAGAAGAGTTCGAACACTAAATTGATTTCAGCACTTCGAGCGGAAAGACTAATCCATAGTGGTTACGAAGGGTATATTGCTTTCATTGTGGAGAAGAAAGCCCCTAAGAAACTAGAAGAAATACCCGTGGTTTGTAAATTCCCTGATTTATTTCCGGATGAAGTGCCTGGCCTTCCTCCAATTAGAGATGTGGATTTTACTATAGAACTAGTACCTGGTATTGCTCCCATCTCTAAGGCTCCGTATAGGATGGCCCCGGCAGAGCTACGTGAACTAAAAGTACAGTTACAGGACCTATTGGATAAGGGGTTCATTCGTCCTAGCACATCACCATGGGGAACCCCGGTCTTATTTGTGAAGAAGAAGGATGGCACCCTTAGGATGTGTATTGATTACCAGCAGTTAAATCAGGTGACAATTAAAAACAAATATCCACTGCCTAGAATTGATGAATTGTTTGATCAATTACAGGGTGCGACACATTTCTCGAAGATTGATCTTAAGTCTGGATATCATCAGCTGCGAGTGAGGGACCAAGATATATCAAAAACAGCTTTCAGGACAAGATATGGGCATTATGAATTCTTGGTTATGCCTTTTGGGTTAACAAATGCCCCCGCAGTGTTTACGGCTTTGATGAACAAGATCTTCTCACCCTACCTTGATTGGTTTGTGGTAATTTTCATTGATGATGTTTTGGTATACTCCAAGACCAAAGACGAGCATGTAGAACATTTGAAGACTTCTCTGCAATTGCTAAGGGACCACCAACTGTATGCTGAATTGGACAAGTGTGAATTCTGGTTGGAGCAAGTTGCCTTTTTAGGGCATATAATCTCAAAGGATGGGCTTGCAGTAGATCCAGCTAAAATTGAAGCTATAACTGCTTGGCAGAGTCTCAAAACCATTGCAGAAGTTAGAAGTTTTATTGGCCTGGCCGGTTACTATAGAAGGTTTGTGAAGGACTTTTCCAAAATAGTTGCACCTTTGACAAAGCTGATGCGGAAGAATGAGCCATTTGTTTGGTCTGCTGAGTGTGAGTCGAGTTTCCAACTCCTTAAGGAGAAATTAACCTCAGCCCCGATCTTATCCCTACCAGAAGGGAGTGGCGGATTTGTTATCTATACAGATGCTTCGGGGATTGGGTTAGGATGTGTACTCATGCAGAATGGAAAGGTAATAGCATATGGATCTCGACAATTGAAGGAACATGAGAAGAGTTATGCCACACATGATTTAGAATTGGCTGTAGTAGTCTTCGCACTAAAGATGTGGAGACATTATTTATATAGAGAGAAATTTGAAGTCCATAGCGACCATCGCAGTCTCCAGTATCTGTTTTCGCAGCATGATCTTAACATAAGACAGCGCAGGTGGTTGCAATTCATAAAAGATTATGATTTCCCGATTAAATACTTCCCCGAAAAAGGAAATGTAGTGGCCGATGCTTTAAGCAGGAAATCCACCACCGAGTTGGCAGCCTTGTGTGGTGAATGTTCTCTAGTAGAGGAATTCCGAGATTTGGATGTGGAAGTTCAATTCGTAGATAATAAGGTCATGTTAGTTGCTATGTCAGTCTTCGAACCCACCTTAATTCAACAAATCAAGGAGAGGCATTTTAAAAATCCATAGTTTGTTAAGATTTGTGACCACATATCTGAAAGACCTGATTTCAGGATGGTAGACGATGTATTGTACTTTATAGATCGGCTTTGTGTTCCAGCAGTTCAAAATCATAACTTGAAAAGGGGAATTATGACTGAAGCACACCATGCTCGATATTCCATGCACCCCGGGAGTACAAAAATGTACCGGAATTTACATGGCAGGTTTTGGTGGAATAACATGAAGAGGGATATAGCGAGCTTTGTGGCAAAATGCCTTACCTGCCAACGCGTAAAGGCTAAACACCGAAAGCTTCCCGGCTTGTCACATCCCCTACAGATTCCTAAGTGGAAATGGGAGAATCTCACGATGAATTTTGTTTCAGGGCTGCCCCAAACAAGTTGGCATCATGATGTTGTGTGGGTGATTGTCGATCGACTAACGAAATCAGCCCAATTTATTCCCATCAGGAAAGGGATGAAATTTCAGGATATGGCCAAGATCTTCAATGATGAGATTGTGCGGCTACATGGTACTCCAGTCTCAATTGTGTCCGATCGAGACAGTAGGTTCGTGTCTTTCTTCTGGCAGTCTTTTCAAACGTCCTTAGGCACCAAACTCAGTTTCAGCATGAATTACCATCCTCAAACAGATGGGCAATCGGAGCGAGCGATGCAGACCCTGGAAGAAATGCTACGAGCTAGCGTATTGGATTTCAGAAAGAAGTGGGATGAACACCTCTCTTTATGTGAGTTTGCATACAATAACAGCTTTCACGCGAGCATCGGAATGGCTCCATTTGAAGCCTTGTATGGACGTAAGTGTCACGCCCCGAGATCTAAGATCCTTGGGACCCTCAAATCCCTAGGCATGACGGGACCACAAAAGATAAATTGAATCATCATCATCATCATCATCATCATCATCATCATCAAAGCCTTATCCCAACCATGTTGGGGTCGGCTACATGAATTCTATTTCAAAAGATAAATTGAATAATTTCTAAATTTTATTAACGTAATTCAAATGATCTCACATAATCAATATCCTAAATCAAACCTCCGAAAAGTTCAAAATAAGAGTAATTCTCTAAATCATAAAAATAAACATTCCATAATTATAAATCGTTAATTAAATCTGCTGGAATCTAATATAATTCCGTAACTCTTCTCACAACCCCGATTCCCGCAAAGCAAGCTAATTTTCCTCAGGTTCTGGCTCAACCCCAAGACCTGTGGGGGTAAAAACATGTATGAGTAAAACTCAACAAGTAATGCAAACCATAAAACCTAGCAAAACAGGTAACAGTCAAAGAAATCAAATCTAGAGCCATGGTTTCGAATAAATTAACAAAAGCGGAATATAGCAACCTCAAGGGTGACAAAGTAGGCTAATGAGAGCAGAACAAATACAAATTGACACAAAATCGAATTTCACAAAATGAGGAAATAATCAAGATAATCCAATCAAAATATCAAATTCAGAGCAACATCTTAAAACCAAACTAAGATAAGGCATATCCACAGTAAACAAAATAACAAAGTGTACTCGCCAGAGTTCAGCCTGAGCCAAGCACAAGGTACCCGCTAGGTACAAACCATTTCATATCCAAAGTGGCATGAAGCCTGAGATTCCGGAAATCTCCAAAACAAAGTGGGCTAGCTGCAGACTAGAAATATCGCAGAAAGGGGTCCCAATCCCAATGTCATACCCAAAAGGGGCTAAAATCCGCGTATAAGCATCCCCACGGTGCGTTGCCCATACTTTAGAGAATGCCTTGAGGTCAAAGATGTACGAGCAACAAATTCCAATAATCCACGAATTTTCAGTTTACAAGCAAGGTCAGGTTGGAAACACAAATCAAGTCATACATCATCAAATCTTTGAACAAATCCAACCTTCTCAATCAAGTATCAATAATTTACTAAGAAATTTTATTCATGACAAAATAGTGTCCAAAGATCAATATCAAATCTAACAATAAGTAAATCTGAAACAAATCAAATGACAGCACGAAAATATCAAATCTGATGATCAATAAATCATAGGTAACAAAATATCCTAAGAATCTAGGATTATTTCAATAGCTCACAATCTCACGGAATTAAATCAAAAAGAGACAAGGCTTGAAAACTCTATGGCTAAGGAATCATGGTAAGACTACTTGCCTGGATCGACGGTGATCAACGGATCCGACCTCGATCTGGATGTCTAAGTGTCTCCAAGTGGGTTCCTGATAATTATATTTCACAATTGAATTAGCAATGAGGTCCAAAGGTTCGGGTTTATGCACCAATTAGTTGACCTGGGTCAAGCTTGGGTATGGGTCAAATATGACACATGTTAGCTTGGGCCGGGCCAAATCCAAGCAAGTGGGCCCCGATTGAAATAAAGGAGTATGGATCATGAATGCATATAGGCTAAATGGGTTGGGCCTGGGGCCAATGAACGGTTGTTTCAATTTGGATCAATAAATGGGCCATGACTCGGGTTCATGTGTGAATAAATGGGCCAGATTGTGGGTACGGTTCAAGTGAGATAGGATAAGCAAGCCATGGACAGTGGGCTTAGAAAATCACTAAGTGGGGTTGAGTGGGATAAGAAACTTGTATTTAAACAATTACATCAGATGGCCACGGGGTACAGTGGACCACACATTCAACTGGGCTTGTTTTGGTTTGCAGAAGAGAATGAGAAGAAGGAAAGAAAGAAGAGAAACAGAAAGAAGAAGATGCAGGGAAGAAATGGTGGGACGGCAGTAGAGAAATGCAGAGGGAAGAAAGGAAGAAGAAACACAAGAAGAAGAAAGAAAAAGGAAAGAAAATGATGAAGAAGGGAAGAAACAGAGAAGAAACGAGGAAGAGGATATGAGAAAAAGAAGAGACAGAGGACGAAAAAGAGAGTAAGAGAAAGAAATTCAGGTGAAGGGGAAGCAGAAGGAGGAGATGGAAACGAAGAGAAAAGAAGGAAAGAAAAGCGATGAAGAAACAGGAAGATGAATGAAGGAGAAGAGATGAACTGACCGGCTGATGGGTTGACTTGAGTGTGATAACTTGAGAGGCACGATGGAAGATGATGAAAAACAACATGATGTACTGTCCATGATGATGATGATGGCTGATGAAGATGATGAATTTTACCCCAATAAAGAGCCATGCCTCACGTGCAAGGTAACAAGGGAATTAACTATGATAGTAACATGAAAAAAAAGAAAGATAAAGAAGAGAGGAGACTTACCAAAATAGAGCAATTCTAAAAGAGAGGAGAGAGTATTCGAATGCATCTAGAGGGGAGAGGGATTGTATCCTTTTATAGGAAAAGAAGGGAGAGTCTCCAAGGAAATAAGAGTCCTATACTAAGTTAGCCAAAGAGAATAATTTTTGAGTGGAACTCTAAAATACAAGATAGAATTGAACACTAATTTCAAGATGGAGTTGAGATGGGATTGACATTAAGAAGCCTAATCAAATTGAATATCTTGGTTGAGCCAGACTCCTAAATATGCCAAATTCTAACAAAACATAGTCTCACAGATAATTCCAAATTTTGAATAATACAAATGCATGTGGGGCCCAACACAGATCAAATCAAAGGTTGGGATTAATTTTAATTAAAAATAAAAATTCGGGTCATCACAGTAAGTGCCGTACGGCTGTCTGTTGGGAAGAAGTTGGGGTTAGGAGTTTCCATCGACCCACCCTAGTGGCGGATACGACGGAAAAGGTGAAAAAAGTGCAAGATAGATTGAAAACTACACGATCACGCCAGAAAAGTTATGCAGAAAACTGCCGCCGGCCCTTGGAATTCCAAGTGGGGGACAAAGTTTTCTTGAAAGTTTCCCCAATGAATGGGACCACTAGGAATCTGCACCATCGAGGTATTGTCCACTTTTGGACTTCCCAGGAGGTCACCCATCCTAAAATTGTTCTAACTCGAGCACGCTTAACTTTATAGTTTTTATGGAAGTCCTCACGGTTTTGTCTCCAAAAGTCGCCTCGATAGATTAGAACAGATTATTACTTATATTCTTTCATTCAAATGTACTTTGGGACTGGGTTGTTACAAGGTCAAACAAAGTCCTTTAGGCTTGAAAATTTACATAACCATTTCTAAGTATGACTTAAGTTTTGTGTCCAAATTTCGTCAACTTCGGTTATCTTAAAGCAGGATTGTAGTCAGTGACCCCCATTCACTGACCCAAATTTGACATGTGACTTTAGCAAATGACATCTACTTAACCTGAAATTTTGCAAAGTTCCTCCTGAATATAATTCAAGCTTCTTCTAGGAGTTTCAACTGATTCGACATGTCACAACCCAAGCCCAAGAAATCGGGAATTAGGAGAAAACCTAATCAATGACACACGTACTCCCGTATATGTACCCCTAAACCTGGTCTAAGTGCACATGCACAAGGAAACTATCACACGTGCAATCATTGTACGCAAAAGCTATAGATAGTATCAGTGCACAAAAGGGTATAAAAAGATACAATAAACATAATCACTAGGGAAATAGAGGTCGCAAGAAATACATGAGAGAATATTCAATGAATACATATACAATAGATAAAACACTAGCATGCAGTAAATGGGAATGGAAGGAATGCAAAGCGCTCTCTGGAGCGGATCCATCAAACTCACTCCCCATCCCACTGGGGTCTCTATGATCTCCTCCGAAGTTAGGTTGATCTTCGAGGGATTGGAAACTGACTTTGATCCTAGAACACCAAGAACAACGAGTGAGTACGACGACTCAGCAAAGGATAAACAACATAAAGGTAATATGTGTTGTGTCTAAAAGAATCAGTAACAAGTAATCATATAAGATGTCAATTCCATATACTAGGCAAATCGTACAATGAGTAAAGCATGCCATACGAGTCAATAAAAAAAATACTATACTAGGTGGCTACTACGTATGCCATATTCTCCCAAAAAGGGATCTTACAAACATACTAAGAACACCACCGACCGGGCCAGGGTATGAATGGGTCTCGGGTTCCTAGGGACCAGAATCCCAGGACAGGAGCACTCTACAAAGGCAACAAACAGTCTACGCCAAAGTCAACTCCATTGGGTATCCTGAGGCTGAAGCTAAGTAGAGCCAAACCATATTAATCATGTCAAACAATACACAATACACGTCAAATCAAGTCGCATTCAATCAAGTAGTACAAGTAAGTAGGGCAGTACGTGTATCATGTCATAACCAGACGTGTAGACAACATACCCCACATGTCAAGCGAGTCATATATGAGTAACGTTTAACATATATGCAATTCAACGGGTAAACAGATAATGCATTGTCTATGTCAAGTCCATGTCAAGATTAAGATATCTGAAGTACCATAAAACATGTCAAGGCTTATTAACTCACATAAATCAAACGAGTAGCATCGAACATGGAAGTCAGCTGTTTCTACCAGGGATTAACCATGGACAGAGCCCTCAGGGAATATCCAATCGTTGCCCCAGCGCAGAATGCATACCATGTGAATAGGAGGGCAAAACCGAAGTCAATATGCAATGCAAATTGGATTATTTTGCAGGAATCACAATCTTTTACTAGCCAACCCTAACTTAGTTATCCATTGTTACTAACCATGCATGATGATATAGTTTTAAGTTATCCGATACTTGATTATTCTTCTTTTGGTGTCTCATTGTATAAGTAAGAGTATCAGAGTCCCTTAAACCAATACCCACGGGGAGGTGCTTGACAAATGGATAACATTCATGAATGTATCTCAGCTCTCAAGACCATTCATGATATTCATATGTTCGGTCATTAGTGTAGTTCATCTATAGATCTCCAAGTAGTATAGAACGGGTCAGGAATTTATATACATTTGATTTCCTACAAGTCTACAAGTGACTTAATCGATCGATCGGGTAAGTGTCCAACCGGTCGGACCCCACCCAAAACCAAAATCCGACCGATCGGGGTTCAAGACCGACTGATTGGCCCTGAAACTCCCTGATAGGCACAGAGTCAGTTTACAATGGACTGAAGGCTAAGATAAAGGTAAGAAAGCTATGTCTTAAAGGCCTATTAAGTATGGTATGGTCTTTAACACACACTTGTGAGGTCTTTGCCCGATCTTCCGGCTTTGTCGTATCAAATCCTAAGGTGTAACTATATAAGGTCTAAGACGAAGTCATGGTGCTCCTATAACAGGATCGTAAGGGATTCTTAATCCATTATATAGCCTAACAATTAGGCCACTAGGCGGTTTATGAAAGGCCTCTGGTTAGACTTGAAACCATTTATATGAAGAACCTACATTGCTGAGATGTGCACGACCCGATCGATTGGGTACAAGTTCGACCGATCGGACCTGCTCCCAGAACCTCAATTCGACCGATGTCCTATCAGGACCGATCGGTCGGCCCTGATACGTCCAGCCATGGACAGAACTAGTTACCCACTGTTCTAAAGCTTACAAAACCTTCTATTTCTCTTCCTAATAATGAAAGAAGAGCCAAGAGGGCTGTAGAAAATGCATAGACTAAGATATTTGAAGTAAATCATAATCATCACAAGTTACCAACATGTATTCAACCAATCGTTGTTTATACTTGCCTTTACTGATGAAGAATCAAGCTTCACTCATTTCTAGACTCAAATTGAGGAAACCCGGCGCGCGAAATCGGAGCTTGAAATCGGCCATTAGCGAAGATGGAAGACAAAAAACGAAAAAGAAGAAAGCAAAGAAGAAGCAAATGAGAAACGAAGAAGAAGAGGGTGACCAACTTAAAAGAAAAAGGATAAGAACGAAAGAGGCAGTGGTTATATATAAATTTTAACCATTTGCAACTAAGTCCAAAAGTTATACAAATTACAATTCGAGTGAAATGAGTACTTAAACATTCTAAACAACTACAGATGATTTCGAGTCAGTTATGGAAAGTAACAAGCATTACGAAAGACACATGATGACATCAAGATGACACTGAAATGACAAACTCAATTAAAATAAAAAATTACGAGAAAGGGCCCAAAGCTACCTAATCCAAGTAAAACTCAACCTAACTACCTAACCAAGACTCCAAACCTAACCCAACAAGAATAAAACATAATAACCGAAAAAAATCCTCCAACAATACACTAACAACAAGAGTAATTGACTACTAAACCAGCTAATTGGGGTCAGGGTGTTACATGACATATAGCAGTGTCTTTTGTCATGTGACCCCAAGGAGCTGGAAGACAGTCACTGAAGCTTGAATCTAAAATGAAGTCCAAACACTTTAAAATTTTGGAGCATCATTCCTAAGCATAATTTGGAGCAATCATGTAATTTTCAGCCACTTTAGTAACTTAGAAGCTTGAGTGTGCTCAATGACCCCTAAACTTTGATCCAATGAACCTTGAATTTAAAGTTCAGTGAGTCAAGTGACCAAATGAAGTCTGCTAACTCTAAATTTTGAACTATTGTATTTTGAGCTCAACTGAAATCCTCTAAATGGATTGCATCAACTCTGAACATCTAGATGCAGTATTTGACCCGGCACTCCACAATCCTAAGGTTTATGTGCCCATGGATTGAAACTTATTTGTAATGTCTTCACTGCCACGTTTGTAATTTTTATAAGTTAACAAGTGCCCCATTGAGATGCAATGATTAAAGTATGACAATCATTGTACCTCAAAATAGCCAATCTATGGGAATGATAAATGGCTTGATGAAAAATGAGTGATTTTGTCAAGGTAGGTTATAGGCTTTAACTTGAAATTTTTTTGAAATTTTGACCAAAAACCAAAAAAAAAAAATTTCCAGCATGATGGGCTTATCTTGGAAATCCAAATTGTACTTCAAATTTGAATTTTTAAACTCCCAAATCAGTTCTGAAACCTTCTTGAGTTAGCACTTTAAACTTATTAAAAACTCCAACACAACTAATGCATGCGATGAGTCACAATTTCAGCCATAAAACTAACACATAAAACAAGAATAAAAAAATTGAAAAGTGCTGAAATTTAAATGTTGGTAATGTGTGGAAAAGTAAAGTTTGGTATTAACAATAAACGTAAAGGTTCGTAATTGCAAGAAAAGTAAAAGTTGGTAGTGAGAAAAAATAAAGGTCGGTAAGATCACAATTCTCAGTTCCTCTCTCTAATTGAGCTCAAGATTACTAGAAATACATTCATAGGGTCTTGTTCTTCAAACTGGGCCATCAATCCAAATGAGAACACTAAACCGCATGCAAAGAGCATGTGATTTTAGGGTAGGGCTCGTATCTTCCTATGGATAAAAAAAAAACTCTTCAACTCTAGCTTGCATTGTCTCTCGTTCACACAAAGGACACATGCATGTTGGACAATACTAAACTAGGTTGTTAGTATTGAGATTGCATCCATCTACTAAGCTTACCAAGTTGCATGCAATTAACCCTCTTGGAGAGGCCATTAGAGCTAGCACCAAAAGCAGCAAGAAGAAGAATGAGGAAGAAAAAGTTGCAAACATTTACTAATATGAATCTTTATTTTTACATGAGATGAAGAACTAAAAACAAAACAAAAGAACACATGTTCGCAAGCCCCATGTGTAGAGTCTTGATTGTAGTATTAAGCCTAATAAGTATGGGGGTCAATCCTTAGGGAGAAAATTAAATCAGATACTTTCCAACTTGTAAATAAAAATAAAAATATGAAACTAGAAAATTTAAACTAATCAAATAACTAAAACTAAGTTACCTAATAATTAGAACACTACTCTATGCTAGAAAACCAAACTAAATTAGAACTCTCAAATTCTAGGAACTTCTCAAGTGTTCAAGATTTCCAATACAATTCAAATTTGGGAAATAATCCAAATTCCTAAAGTAAGAAAATTTTAAAATTCTATCTAAGTTGAAACTCTCGAAGTTACCCAAAATTTTAATACTACCGAAGGATTAACTTTTATCTTGAAACATTACTTAGAAAGAGCCCAAGATGGAAAGCTATCCTAAAATCAATGCGAATCCTAATAAAAAATACTTTATATGCAAGTTACCTAATACATTAGAACAATGCAAAGTTAATTTCATAATATAAACATGCTTCTAATCTAATCATCTAATGCAATTAAAATTCCTAAAATCTCATTCAGTTTTCAGTCCTAACTTATTAAATCCTAATATGATACTAATTATATGAATAATGCAATAACTAAACAATTCTGCAGTGTATAAATTTTGCATAAAACGAAAAAATTATGAAATGCGTAAACGTGGGTTTTTCGACAATTCTGCAGTGTAGAAATTATGCACGCAGGTGGACTGATTGGGCACTTTTGGACTGCTGGAACTCCTCTTTTCTGAAAACTTCTGAGTCCAAAATTTTTATGGTAAAGAGAGTTCCCAGCGAGGTTAAAAATCCACCGAATTTCAAGTAAAAATAAGGTGATATGCCTAGGTTTCTAAGCATGCAAAGTTGCCTCTAAACCACACTGAAATTTCTGCAATGCGTCGTAGAATTTCAGATTTTCAGAACTTCTGTCAAATCCGAATTTAAACTTTACAAAACAGTTATGAAACTTGATTTTTCAACACCTTACACATGTAAGAAACCAAACATGACACTAATGCGTGCAATGATTAACTTTCCATCGACAAAACTATGCATAATAAAATAACAAGAACACAAGGAAAATTTAATAAAAGTAAATGTAGCAAGTGCGATAAAAGCAAATGTAGTATTGCAAGAAA
Organism: Sextonia rubra; assembly: GCA_037013555.1. Taxonomy (NCBI): domain Eukaryota; kingdom Viridiplantae; phylum Streptophyta; class Magnoliopsida; order Laurales; family Lauraceae; genus Sextonia; species Sextonia rubra. Next base: position 14,785,092 of record JASUAD010000023.1, read on the forward strand.
ATTGAATGCAGTTAATAGGCAAATTAAATGCAGTAGGCACGAAAAATAAATGTTGTATGCAAGAAAAATAAATGTAGTAAAGTTATTTCAACAAAGTTCCTTTTCTACAGGCTCCAAGACAGCTAGAATAAGTTCCAACGGTCTTGTTCTGCTCCTCGAGTTGTCAATCCAAGGGCGAACAACAAACTAACATGCGAAAATGCACAGAGTTTTAATGTAGGGCTCTAAACGTTACTAGGCTGAAAATTTCACTTTGACACTAATTTGCATTGCCTCCCATTCCCACAAAGGCTCTATTTACGTTGGAGGTTACTAAACTAGGGCATTCGTGGTGAGATGGCATCCCTCTACTAACCTTTCAATCACACATATAGTTAACCCTTTAACAAGAACATAAAACTACAAATCAAGAAAACCCAAATGGAATACAAGAAAATTGAAAAAGATACAACTTGAATGTTACTAATATGAATGTCTTTACAAAAGATAGAAATTAAATACATATGTAAAGCATACACATTAGGATGGATGGAGCCTTTTTCTCCTACTTCTAGATGGTGGACCTAGTTGGTGGTGTAGCCAAAACTGAACCTTCTTGATGGACTTATTGTGGAGAGATCGTGGAGTGGAGAAATTGAAGTGGAGAGAGAACTAGAAGAGAGAGAGCGAGAGGGAACCTACCATTGGTTGGATGTTCCCCACTAGGCCATTTTTAGAGTTTTGATACTCCTTGTTGCTCTCTCTTTGGACTCTTTCAAAGATTGAGATTATCTCAAGTGAGGGATAATTCTATCTTAACCTCTAACTTTTGATAAGATTTTATTGATATACTAGCAACAAAGGCCCGTACTAGGCCCGTTGTAAGCCCGAGCGCAAAAGTTACAATATATTAAATTTTTATGCATATTATTGAGTAGGATAATGTAAAAATGAAAATGACTATGTTATTAATCATTTTTAAATTTTATTTAACAAAATCTAAAGAAGACAAAAAATGAAACTTAAACAATCTATAAATAAAATTCTAATTTATAATTCTCATTTTTTAATTTATAGTTTAAGGAAAAAGATAATTTTTAAATCTATAAATTAAAATAGAAATAAATGTAAAAATCAAATGAGTTTTAAATAAGTTACTTATGATAAATATCATAATTAACTCATGCATGAGATCCCTACTGAAAAGAAAATCATACCTCTACTATATCCCCTCTTGGATCTACAACAATTGGTGTATTGACTACAAAAAAAAACTATAGTACAAAAGAAAAAAGTAAAATAAAAAAACAATATAATAAAGTGCAAAATAAAATAAAATCATACCTCCTAGTAAATAAAATCTCTAACTCCTCAATATGGAAAAGTATCTAAGTCTCCTTACAATAACCAACTTACACTTTGGAATGAGATGAAGTCTTCTTATATTCCAATATCTCATAATATATCTATGCAACAAACACTGGAGCAATTCCAAGTAAAAAAGAAACCTGAAAAGCAAAAAAGAAACCTAAAATAGACAAAAAAAAGAAAAACAAAATCACAACAGATTCAAAGCCTCTTCTAACTTGAAATTCACACCAAATTGAAAACGAAGCCGAGCTACAATGGCAACCATTCATCCAAATTTCCCAAGAAAGCCCAAAATCCAAATCTAGTTAAATCTAAAGAAGGTGAAAAGGCACCAAACGTAACTTGGCGTCACCGGTCCTTAGGCCACCATTTATTCTCTGAAATCAAAGAAAAGAAGAAGAAACAAATGGAAAAGGAACTCGTACACAAGGAAAAAAAGATCACATGAGAGAGGAGGTGGCATTCCTAAAGCCCTAGGCGTTAAGGTAAGAACATCACGCCTCTTACCATTAGGGTAAGAGGTCATTCTTAATAGAGAGCTGGCTGCCTGTTATTGTTAAGAGAGTAAATGTTAATGTACAAAAGTAAAAAATCAAGATGCGTTTTTGTAAATATTAAGAAAGACATAAATGGTTATACATAAATTTTCCAATTTAAAACACTCCAGAAAGGCTAGCCATTATGGCCCACTCCATAAGCTAATACGTAATTTTCTTTAGTAGATTCAGTGTCAGCTTTTTTTGAATTATAAAAATCATATGTAATTTCTTCTCTCTCTCTCTCTCTCTCTTCTTTAAAAAGTTGTCTTAATATGAAAATGACTTTTGAGGTAACCTTACCTTCAAAAACCTAAGTTGATTTCCCTGCATATCATTTGATGCTTGTTACAATTATTACTCCATTATTTACTAATGTGGCTTCTAGCTTAGTCGTTTTTATAGTTCTCAATCTCGCCTTCACTCTTGTAAAATGGGTCAAGCGTGCTCTAGCTCTATTTATTGGGCACTTTTTTTCCACTTCATCTATCAAAAACTCAAACTTTCTTCAGTAATTAGTTATCTAATCGCAATACTTCACTTTGCCTAGTTATCCTAGTGAAGTTCACCTCACTTGGCCGGTATCATATCGAAATGACTGACATTATTCTTATCAGAAAAAACTTTCTTCTGCAGAAATAGTGTCGTGGGAGGATTCACACTAAAGAGTAAATCCTGGACAGTTGGGTATTTATCTCTTTCAAGCCCATCTTGTGAGGCCCAGCTGATGAATGGTCACAGATCCCCACCCCCACCCACCCCCAACAATACCTTTCTGGAAAACGTTTCAGAGTGCGGCTATACCAACCTTCATGGCAACAGTGGTTTCTTCTTCTTCAGATCCGTGTCTGAGTCAAGTCTGTGAGGATCGCCGGTCACCAGTGCTAATGGTGCTATTTTTGGCAGCGAGTGGCAACCGATTCTTCTTCCTCAGATCTGATCTGAGATTGCCGATCGGTTCTTCTTATTCAGATCCGGTAGTGGGTTCTTCTTCCTCAAATCTAGCAACTAGTTCTTCTTCCTCAGATCTGATATGAGATTGACGGTCAGTTCTTCTTCTTTAAATCCGGCAGTGGGTTCTTCTTCTTCAAATTTGGCAGTAGGTTCTTCTTCTTTAGATCCCGCGTCGGTTCTTCTTCTTTAGATCCGGCAACTGGTTCTTCTTCTTCAGATCTGATTTGAGATTGCCGATCGGTTCTCTTTCTTCAGATCCACCGTAGAGTCTCTATCTTGGTGACAACCGGTTCTTTTTCAGATCCGCTCTAGAGTGCGAGTCAAGGCCACAACCAGCAGCTTGGACGAGAGTTGGGAAGGTGCCGTTGTTGATGATGACGCCGTAGGAAGAGATGTGAATGGAGATTGGATGTAGAAGAAGATTGTGCTTGTGTGGCTCTGGAAGATACGTAGGATATGTGATGGAGATGGAGATTGGATCAAAAGATTCGTAGAACATGTGACAAGAAAAGAGATCCAAAAAGATGAAAAGTTGGTTTCAACGTAGAGACCTCATATGCCTACGTGGCGCTCTAGAAAAAAAAGAAAAATAAGGGGTGCTGAAGTGGCACCCCTCACAGGCTTCGGTTCTTGTCACGCCCCGATCCCAGGAATTGGGGATTTGAGTAGACCCCCAGGATGTGGATACGTAATCCCGTAGTAATCCGTGCCCTGAAGAATTGTGCACAAATTCCTACAAGGGAGATTCTACAGGAACGTGTGAGAAATGCCAACACACGTAGAAATATAACTCATCATAATGAACTCCTGCAAAATACTCTGTAATGATCAAAAGCAAAACAAGGGAAGCATATCCTCAAACATTCACAGATAGATATATATCAGTAGTTAGGTCTTTAATTACATTCCTGCAATTCAACTACTACTTAACAAAGTTAGGTACAAAAGGTCTAATTGCACATTCCCAAGGGTAGACCAAAATTTCGACTCTAACACCTCTAGAGCCGGCGCACTCCGTAGGATGACTAATAAAATACATCGCCATCCTTCCATTCATCTATACCCTGAGGTACCGTTGGAGTACTCTCCAGAGGCGCGTCAGCAATCGGGTTGGAATTGGGTTCCGTACCTGCAATTCTAAGGGTAACACTGTTAACACGGCGGTTAAGCAAGTAATGAGCATATGAAACTAGCATAATATGTCAAATGAACTTATTAATATACACTAGATAGGAGAGCAATAATAGTCTACCAGACATAATGTGCATGAGTAACAATAAATGAGGAATCAAAATCAAGACATAGTGCACACTAATTGGCATCCATGAGGCTCTATTCTCCCAAAAGGGAGCATGCATACATATGGGTCGCTAGGAGATCAAGCTAGCTTTCCGATGAGTGCCGACAACTCCTCAGTAAACTGCTGCAGTAGTGACATCATAATACCCCAAAAGGGCACAAGCTAAGTGGTGCCGACTCGGAGGGTCGGATTCACCCCTCTCATATTTTCAATCATACTCGTCATAACATACATAAGGAATATCAATCTGAAGGTATAATCAGTCATGAATACAGACGGACAATTAAACGAAGCATATTTATATGAGCTACAAAGGCTCGAATCTCGGCTATACCCCCTTTTGGCTAGCAAGCATGCACTCGGTAGGAACTCTGGCTTGTTAGACATGTACTCACTAGAAGCTCAGGTCTGAATTGCCTCGGGGTTTGGCTAGAGGGAGTGGAACATAAACAATCATGTTAAGGACAAGACATCTTAACAATAGAAATGCATTCGGGCTGAGTAAGTATCCAAGAAATCACTATTCACCCTATATTAGGTAACCTATGATCCCTAAGGTCATTCAACACGATGTACTCATGTACGTCCAGTGTTATTGTGTTACCACATCTTGGTATTACCTTATATACATAAAGGACACCCCTTCTTATGCCAACATCCATGACTTGACATTGGGAGATCATCCAGAAATCGTTCATTCTCTTAACGTGTAATTACCGTTGGGCCAGTGTGGTGGTATGGAATGTGCCAATACTAAGGCCCTACCAGGTCATTGAGAATTCGTAATATCCTAAATTCACTGGGTTCTTATGGCTTAGCTGTATATAATGTTACGGCTTAGCAGAGTGGTTCAGGTTTCCTCCAATAATTCAAGCGCATTTACGGCTTAGCCATATATTAGCCTATGGCTTAGCCGTGCTAAGCCTACGACTAAGTTACGGTTGGGTTACGGCTGAGCCGTAAGGCATTACACGGTGTAGCCGTGTGCAAGCTGTAGAAGAAAACAGGTTTTTCAAGCTCTCGGGAAAGTTCGCCGTAAGAAGGCTTATGGCTTGGGCACGGGCTGGGTACGGCTTAGCCGTAGTTCATTTCACGGTGCAGCCGTAGGTAAGCCGCAGTAGAAAAACCAATTTTGTTGCTCTCGGAACTTTGAGCTGTAACTACTTACGGCTTAGCCGTAGCGTCACCGTGTGCATCAGAATTCTGGAGTTACTTCTGTAACTCGCTTTCAATATAGAAATCTGAATTGTGGGGAGTTTATGTGACTTAATCAAAACGTTTTTGAAGGTATATAGTACTCACACACCCTCCTATTACATATTTACCTTATAACTCAATCCATACCACATAAGTGCAAAAATTAAAATAAGGAAAATGGCTGAATTTGAGAATTAAAGAACCAACCCAAGAATCAACAACTTAACCACACATGCAGCAAATATGAACTCTAATACTTGCCTTTTACCAGTGCTAGCCTTCTCTAACTCTTTCTTGTTATGGACTTAGGGAAAACCTCCAAATGAGAGTGGGTTCTCTACAAGTAGAACATACAATTGATGAATGGGATATGGAATTGCATGCATGTTAGGTAATTGGGTCCTTAACTCTCTAATAAACCTAAATGAATAAAATGGAGGTAAGTTTTCACCTTGTGCAGCTAACTGACTTGGAGAAGGAAATACTTTAATGGGAGAAATGCACAGGGAAGGAGAAGAGGAAGAAGAAGAAAAGTTCCCACCACTACATGCAAGACTAGTAGCTCGCTAATCTGGAAGTAAAGATGGAGATTGAGGAGGAGAGAACCACTACAGTAGCCAACGTGAGAAGGAAAGAAGAGAAAGGAGAAGGGACGTTGAGTTCCATCCTTTAAAAAAGAAATTTCCTATCTTTGCATGCAAACCCACTTCCTTGAAGTATTTCAAATTTAAGTCACGTGGCCGGAGTTAGCTTGAGATGAATCCAAATCAAGTTGGGTCCAACACGGAAGATAATCTACACGAAAAATTACACAATGAGTGATTGACAAGGTGCCCATAAGATGCAAGAACAATTTACAAAAAGGTCCTCAACTACTAAAGTAAAGTTCAAACTCCGCTCAACTCCCTGTCCAAGATCCAAACCCAATCATTTTTAAACTAGATTAACCTTAACAAGGTTTAATTAACATAGAATGTGATTAATTAATGTAGATTAGGATTAGTGGGATTCAGAACCTTACAGTTCTTAAAGCTTTAATATATATATATATATATAAAGAGAGCTTTCTTGGATCTCCAATTTTGATAAATTTCTTTGCACACCCACTTGCCTTCAAATTTGAGCTAAAAACACAAAAGGTTGGGCCCACTTTAGTTGAAAATCATTGCACATAATGGGGCCTGACTTCTCTTCAAAAATTCTTCACAAATGGAGAGGTGGTACCCTGGGGACATTGCTGGCCGTGCAACTCAAGTGGAGGGCTGCCTTTGGATGTCCAAGAATCCTAGTGACTCTAGGATTTCATCTCTTGCTTCCTTCATGACATACAACTCCTTCTCTACTTTGATTTTTTTCTTTTTTAAAATTTTTTGAAGGATAGTAGAGAGTAGATTTCTTCAAATGGTGGAACAAGATTTAAACCAAATCCAAGATGAGGATGGACATCTAACCTTAAGTTCGATTCCCCTTTGTTTGTCTTTTATGCACTCTTTATCTCTGTCTTAGTTTATCTCTTCCAAAAGTACTCTTTGGTTAGGACTCTTAGAAATAATGAGAGAGAGATAATTATCTTTAATTCAAAAGGTTATAATGGAACGAAAGGGAGCAAGGGACATCCCCCAATGTGTGGGGCCTTCTTCATGGTTTGCAAGTCTCCGTTTTATGTAAAAACTTTTCATTTTTTTTAATCTTCTTCTTTGGAAATTTCTTAAGAATTCTTGAACGTTTTCTTTTCTTCACTTTCCTTAGCTTCAATTATTCACTGCGTGCTCCCGATAGGACTCCTAATCCAGTTAGGACTCTTTTTCTTATTGAAATTTGCAAGTCCCAATTTTCACGTTTTCTTCAAAAAAAAAAAAAATACTTGAAGTTTAAATGTTAGTAGAATTTTAATGCAACTGGGATTCCTCATAAAAAGTCCTGCTTGAAATAGGATTCCTTGAAATTTTTAGAAATGCAATAATATCTGCAAAAATTTAGTGAATGATGAATTTCGTGATTTCATGGAGAAAATTTTTGAAATTTTATATAAAAAGTCATTTTTACCCCTTAAGTCACAAATGCATGAATATGGGCTTGTCTCACATAAAATAACAATATAAAATGGCATCATTGTAAATGGTTTGACATAAATAAACTAATAATGTTGAGAATTCATATAATTTTTGTGTGAAAAAAAGATTTTGGGAAGAGTTTCAAAAAATGAAGTTCCTAAAATGCAAGTTTCATGATTTTTGCAAAAAAATGTGATTTTTTAGAAAATTAAATAGTAAAACACTACAATGGATTTCAAATGCATAAATCATGATTTTAACCTAAACGAGGCTCTTTAAATTGGATAAGTCCATAAAATTAACCAAATTATTCATGTAAAAGTGCATTTTTAAGGACTTATCACACCTCCCCCCACCAACCAACGTTTTGGTAGTCCCAATAAAAACTGTGAATGAAATGATGCTCCCGTCATACCTCCTCTAACTTAAAAACTAATGCAATGAAATAAATGTTTGTAGGCCCCAAGCATAAAGCCTTGATGTAGTAATAATCCTGGTGAGTGTGGGGTCGATCCTCAAGGAGCAAATGAAATTTAGATTACTTTCTAACTTGTAACAAAATTATAAAGCTAAAAAAAATACACACCAACTAATCACTAAGTTAGAATTCTAATGAAGTTAGGACTCTTCAATTCTAGAATCTTCTCAAGTTCAAAGATGTTCGAACCAATTCAAAATGAGTAAGAGTCCAACCTTTACAAAAGTTATCAAATTTAAAAACTCTATCCTATATGCAAGTTAACAAAATTTCTAAGACTATGCATGTTATTTTCCTAATTCAATTAGGGTTTTATCTAATTACACTAAAATTACAATTAATAATTTCTAAATCTAGAATTAATCCTGAACGTAATTTTTAAGTATGTTGTAATGAAAGAATGCAAAATATGACGAAACAATGCATGAACAATGCAATTCTAAGAATTCACAACTTTAAGATGCATGCTGAAAATTTTCTAAGCTCTGAAAAACTAGTGTACATCCCAACTTTTTGGTTCTATACGACGACCTAATATGACCTAAATCTAAATCTAATGGCTGGGATTCAAACTCTTACAATGTATAAATCAAACAAAAAAAAAGAAGCTAAAAAGGTTTTAAAACGATGAAGTTATGCTTCAGTTGATGGTTTGAAAATGTTACTGTCAGATTTCTACATGCGAATTGACTGAGTCACCAAACTTAGGCCTCTAGAAACCCAACTTCTCGAAATCTTTTTGGGATAAAATTTTGGGGTTTGAAAGACTATTTGGCAAGGTTTAATTCCCTCAGTTTCAAGGAAAAATAATAAATTTAACCTGGGTTTCAAATCACGAATTTTGGCCAAGAACTTTCTGATATCTGAGTTGACTCAGTGCTGAATTCGTTGCTGGGTGCAGAATTATGAAAAGTTCAGATCTGACACTAGAATTTCAGATCTGAAACCTTAATGTATCAGAAACAAACACGTGAAACAATGATTCCTAATGAATGAAAACTATCCTAACACATCCCACCATAAGATCATGCATAAAACACATATAAGAATTACATAAATATAACTAGTGCATAAATTTAAATATGTGGTTGCATAAAAATAAATGTGTAGAGTGCCAAAAAGTAAGTGTACGGAAAACAACTTGAAATTAAATGTGTGGAATACAATAAAAGTAAGTGTGTGGAAAGACAAAATATTAAATGTGTGGATTAACAAGGAAAAGTAAATGTGTGGATTTAGTTATTTTTGAAATTCTTTTTCTACTTAGGTTCCAAAATTACTAAAAAAAAGGGGTTCCTATGGTCTTGTTCTATTCCTTGGGTCGTCAATCCAAGGGTGAACACTAAATCAAAGTGCAAAAGTGCGCGGGGTTCTAGGTTAAAACTCTTAAACAATATTAAGCACAAATCTTCGCTTTGACTCTAAATTGCATTGCCTCCCATACATGCAAGAGAACATGGATTTAAGCATACATTGGAGGGTACTAACTTAGGCCACTCGTAGTGAGATAATATCCTCTACTAACCTTACCAATCACAAAAAATAATTAACCTTAATTGTGAAAACCATAAACTAGAAACATGAAAACTCAAAAATAGAAAGAAAAGAATTTAAAGAAAGACAACTTGAATAATACTAAAGTGATGTTTCTTTACAAAAGATGAAGATGAAGTACGATAAAAAAAATTACACATTAGGATGGAGAGAGCCTTCTTCTTCCTCTAGATGGTGAGCCAAGTTAGTGGTGTGGCAAATACTGAACCTTCTTGATGGAGAGCACTTGAGCTGTAGAAGATGGAGTGGAGAGACGATTAGAAGAGAAAGAGGAGGAGCTATCCATTGGACTGGACGTCCAAGGGGGGTCCTATTATGGTTTTTGGACTTCCTTAATACATTGAACCTAGACTTCTTTGTATAGATACAATCTAATCCCAATTTGAGTGAGACTTGGCTTAGCTTCTTAACTAAAATGGGATTAGGATAAGAAAGGATGAGATGAGGGAGTCTTGTTTCTAAATTTCTTTACACACCATCTCCTTTGGATTTGAATTTGTGCCAAAACCACAAAGATTGAGCCCACCTTTGATGAGAAACTTTCAATCCTAAGTAAAAAATTTACAGCTAACTTCCTAGGGCTATAACATTGTCATTTCAGCTCCGAATTTTGTAATTTGGGCTCCATAATATCTACTCTAAAAAGGCTTTCCAACAGTACCTAGATTGCCCTGATCCAACTTACTATTTGAGAGTTACGCCTGTTTTAATCCATATTGTCCTAAGAAAAATAGGATTGACTTTCTTTCTTGCAATAGGACTCCTTCTTCACTTTGTCTTTGACATGATCTTTGCTTTTTAGACATCAAGATTGATTAGGATAAGATGAGAGAGACTTTCTTTCTTTTTTTTTTTTTTTTGTTTTGCTAATTATCTCCTTGAATTTGAGTCAAAAGCAATCACAATAAGGCCCACTTAAAATAGCAACATTTGCATAAGAAAGGACCCGCAAAGTTCTGGAAAAACTCTTCAATACATGAGGAATAAGGCCCATATGAAGTGCGGGTCATGTGGCTCATGGGAGACATATTCTTTGGATATCCAACATACTTCTTGGACCATTAGAAGACTATCTCTTTGGAGGCTTATCTATCCTGCATTCCAAGTTTTCTTCTAGTTGATTTATCCTCTCTTCTTTTGAACACAAAGGAGATTACGGACAAAGATAAATTTCAAGAGTTTAAATGTGATTCAAACTCACAAAAGCGAAGGAGGATGTCAATGTCCATCACTTGGTGGACCCTTGTGGCTTCAAGCTTCCTTGTTTGGATAAAACTCTTTAATTTAGCAATTTTCTAGCAATTTCTTCGAATTTTCTTGAAATTGTCTATTAGGACAACTTTGGCAAGGTGAGTGGAAACCCTCCCTTTTTGTCATGCCACTGATCGCGCTTAAAAAGTGTAGGCGTGGAAATGAATTACGGAATCAAGGTCTGACATTCAGCACTTTAAGCGTTAAGAAGAATGGAAAATAATTACAGTTCATCATTAATTTCCCTTTTATTTACATGGGTTCAAGTGCCCTGACCACGGGGATGCAGATTGTTTACATACATTTTGAAAGTTTACAACCCCTCCCTCAAGTCTTAGATGTGATCTCAATTTGGAAAATACAAGAAAATATACATAAGGTGGAAGAAAATGTGAAAAAGGGGAAGAAAATGGGGGGTGACCGTGACCCGCGGTCACTGCCCCATTCCAGTGACCGTGACTCACCCGCGGTCACTGGGGCCTTCCAGTGACCGTGACTCACCCACGGTCACTGGAACTTGCCAGTGACCGTGGGTCACGATCACTGACAGATAATGGCCATGACGCCATTGTTTGCCTCCGTTTTTTGTGCTGTTCGCGCTGGTTCTTTCTTGGAACTTCTTTTAAGTGTTGGAACTCCATTTTCATGACTTTGGAGCGGTGGACGACCATCAAGAAGATCACATTTTACCATAGAATCAATTGAAACCGCTGTAACTCATCATTCGTGCTTACGGACTGCGTTTTTGTTTCAAGTCCGAAATGGGCAAATTTGAAGCCGGAGTTGTGTCATTTTGAACCTGTCATTTTCAAGGAACAAAATGAGGCCTAGAGAGACTTCTTTCACAACTCTTGTAATGGCTAAGAAGCCCTACGAATAAGAGAAACAGAGGTGACAATGTCATCCTCTCAAAAATTGGCGTTGTACGAACATAGTATGGACTTTGGCCATTCCACTTCCTTCTCTCCTTCTGAATTTTCTTGCTCACCTTCAAAACTAAGAAAAGAAGGTGGGAATGGTCGTGGAAGTGCTGCTGGAGTTTGCTTCTTGTTGCCTTAGGTGGTGACTTTCTTCAATTTCTTCACTTTTCTTCCTTATGTGTGTTCCCTCCCTTGTTTCTTCAAAATTTTCTCTTTTTATAGACTCCCAATCAGTTTTGTGCAGTTTTGGGGAGTTAATAGCAGTTGTGGGGAGTTGGATTTCGAAGAGGAGTGGAGGGAAACCACCCAAAATCGTGGGAAACATCCTTTGAAGGTCCGTGACCGCAGGCTGGGCCACGGATGAGGCCCAATTTCGGGTTTTCGTGTATGTGGCCCATTTTCATCTGTTTTGGGCTCAAACGAAGTCCGATTGTCACCAAACTTGGAGGGCTGCTTCTTAACACTATTTTATACATTTCATAAAAATCTCAGCCCGTTTTGACTTCAGGAAGTTGGTCAACTTTTTCATTAATTGGGCCCCAGTCACGGATAAGGCCCACTTTTGGAACATTGCATATGCGGTCTATTTTCCATTGTTTGAGGCACGAATGATGTCCAATCATCACGAAACTTGGAGAGATGTTGCTTGACACCATTTTAAGTGTTTCATAGATGTTTCAGCTCTGTTTGACCACCTGAACGTGGTCAACCCCTTTTGTTTGTGGGCCTCGGTCACTCCCAAGGCCCATTCTTGGATTTTTGCATATGTGGCTTGTTTCTGCCTGTTCGGGGCCCAAACGGTGTCCAATCGCCACGAAACTTGGAGGGATGCTTCTTGACACTATTTTGAGTGTGTCACAGAAGTTTCAGCTCTGTTTGACCACCTGAACATGGTCAACTCCTTTTGTTTTTGGGCCCCGGTCACTCCCAAGGCCCATTATTGGATTTTTGCATATGTGGATTGTTTCTACCTGTTCGGGGCCAAACAGTGTCCAATCGCCACGAAACTTGGAGGGATGCTTCTTGACACTATTTTGAGTGTGTCACAGAAGTTTCAGCTCTGTTTGACCACCTGAACTTGGTCAATTCCTTTTGTTTGTGGGCCCCGGTCACTCCCAAGGCCCATTATTGGATTTTTGCATATGTGGCTTGTTTCCGCCTGTTCGGGGTCCAAACGACGTCCAATCGCCACGAAAGTTGGAGGAACACTTCTTGACACTATTTTGAGTGTGTCACAAAAGTTTCATTTCTGTTTGACCACCTGAACTTGGTCAACTCCTTTTGTTTGTGGGCCCCAGTCACTCTCAAGGCCCATTCTTGAACTTTTGCATATGTGGCTTTTTTCTGCCTGTTTGGGGTCCAAACGACGTCCAATCGCCACGAAACTTAGAGGAACACTTCTTGACACTATTTTGAGTGTGTCACAGAAGTTTTAGCTCTGTTTGACCACCTGAACTTGGTCAACTCCTTTTGTTTGTGGGCCCCGGTCACTCTCAAGGCCCATTCTTGAACTTTTGCATATGTGGCTTGTTTCCGCCTGTTCGGGGTCCAAACGACGTCGAATCGCCACGAAACTTGGAGGAACACTTCTTGACACTATTTTGAGTGTGTCACAGAAGTTTCAGCTTTGTTTGACCATCTGAACTTGGTCAACTCTCCAGTTGACTTTTTTATGACAGTGGGCCCTTGTTTCAGCTGTTTGAAGCCCAAATGACCCCGGTTTGATTTGAAACTTGGAGGGACTGACGTCAAGAACATCTTGGAGTATTCATCCAAATTTCATGTAGTTTGGATTTGAGGAAGTAGGATTTCAAACAGTAACCTATTTATTGCATGCGTTAGGTCACTATTCACTCCACATTGAGATAGTTAGCCTGTTTTCTATCCGAACAGCCTCCCCTTGACTTGAAACTTTGGGAGAATAACTTGGGGCATTCTTTGAGCATTTGTTCCAAATTTTATCTGCTTTGGCCTTCTGGAAGTAAGATCTTAGCCGATGACCCCCAAATTCGAGATTACTGTCCTCTAAGCTGACATGTAATGAAATTTAGGCCAAACAGAGTCTTTTCATCTTGAAAATTTGCAAAGTATATTCTGAGCATGACTGAAGCTTCGCGTCTAAATTTCATTAATTTTGGACATCGGGAAGCAGGACTTTGGTCAGTGACCCCCTGGCTTGGGGGGAACTGACCTCAGGCTGACATGCTTGTGGCTTTTGAGTTCGATGATGTCTGTTCAACCCGAAATTTTAACTTCCTCTGAGAGTTCCAGCTACCTTGATCTTCATGGAATGCCGGTTCTCACAGTGATTCCCCAGGATCTGCAAATAACCTCTGTAGCCTAAATTAAGCTGAGATGAGGTGTCTTCGCTGCAGTATTTGCAATTTTTATTGGTCAACAAGTGCCCCCTCGAGGTGCAATGATTATAGTATAATAATCATTGTGCCTCGAAATAGCCAATCTGTGGGAATGATGGATGGCTTGATGAAAAGACAGTTTGTCAAGGTAGGTTGTAGGCCTAAACTTGGGATTTGAAATTTTTGATAAAAACCATGAAGGGTTTGATGACGAAATTTTTAAAAGACATAAGAAATCTGAATTTCTTTGCCCTATTTTTACGGATATCAAAAGTAGCATCTCCGTGGGGACTGTGGGGAACACCCACAAAGGAATCCCTTAGGTATTTAGAAAATTCAGAAGTTTATGAATTTTGTTTGGATTTTGGAAATGAATTTGATTTTCTTTTGACCTATTTTTCACAGATATCCAGAGTGGCGTCTCTGTGGGGATATGGGGAACACCCACAAAAAGAATCCCTGAGGTTTTAAGAAATTCAAAAGTTTTAGAGAAAATGGATTTGGGTTTGGATCTTCATGGATTTTTGGTTCATTTTCAAAAATCAAATTTTGGGTTTTGACTTGGCTTGACATGATTTAAAATGAGATGCAATTTTGAAAGAGATTAGCTTTTATGAGTTTTGATGAAAAATAATTTGGGACATTGGTTTGAAATCAAAGTTTGACCCAAAGTTGATTTGGAAAGAGACTCCACATCTTCTTTTTTTTTTGTATAATTTCCCTCGAAATACCCTAAAAATAGGATTATTTCTTTGGTAAATTACTCCAAGTGGACCCCTCATAGGACTTGCAAAAGATCACAGAGATCGTGGTGAAGAAGGAGGAATCCATCAAGACTTGATCTTAGACTCCACTGATTTTAACCAAATTGTATTTGTGGGAAGGAGGCCAAACAGTAATTGAGGGGGAATTCCCAATTTTGGACCATTAATTGATTTTGGACTTCCCTGCTCCATGTGCTGGCATCAAATAGCGAGCTCCGCTTAGGAAAAACAGGGAAGAGACTGTGGGCATTTAAAACCCAACATCTCTGTCCTTTTTTTTTTTGTTTGTTCAAACCAACAAAGAGAAAGAGAGACCGAGAGAGAGAGAGACCGGTTTTTTTTTTTTTTTTTTGCTGTTCAAACCAACAAAGAGAACGGGAGACCGAGAGAGAAAGAGACCGGTTTTTTTTTTTTGTTTTTTCTCTTTTTTTTCTTTTTTTTTTTTTTTTGCTGTTCAAACCAACAAAGAGAAAGGGAGACCGAGAGAGAGAGAGACCGGTTTTTTTTTCTGTTTTTTTTTTTTTTGTTCAAACCAACAAAGAGAAAGGGAGACCGAGAGAGAAAGAGAAATTGGGAGAGAGAAGAAAAAGAGAAAGAGGGAGAGAGACCGAGAGAAAAAAAAAAACTGAGAGAGAGGGAGGGAAAACCGAGAAAAAGAGACCGGAGGAGAGAGAAAAAACTGAGAGAAAGGGAGAGAAAAACCGAGAAAGAGAGAGACCGGAAGAGAGAGAAATTGGGAGAGAGGAAGAAAGATCGAGAGAGAGAACTGACTGGGAGAGAGAGAAATAAATTAGGAGAAAGGGAGAAAGACCGAGAGGGAGAAAAATCAGGAGAGAGGGAGAAAGAAATCGGGAGAGAGAAAAAAACAGACAGGGAGAGAGAGAAAAGAAAGAGAGATTGGGAGAGAGAGAGAGAAATTGGGAGAGAGAAGAAAAAGAGAAAGAGGGAGAGAGACCGAGAGAGAAAAAAACTGAGAGAGAGGGAGAGAGACCGTGAGAGAGAGAGAAAAGAGAGACCGGGAGAGAGAGAGACCGAGAGAGAGAAATTGGGAGAAAAAAGAAAGAAACCGAGAGAGAGGGAGAGAGACCAAGAGAGAGAAATTGGGAAAGAGAGAAATTGGGAGAGAGAGAAGAAAAAGAGAAAGAGGGAGAGAGACCGAGAGAAAAACAGAGAGACTGGGAGAGAGAGAGAGAGAAAGAGAAATTGAGAGAGAGGGAAAACTGAGAAAGAGGGAGAGTGACCGGGAGAAAGAAGAAAGAGAGAGAAAAGAGAGAGAACGGGAGAGAAAAGAGAGAGAACGGGAGAGACAGAGAGCGGGAGCGACAGAGAAACCGGGAGGGAGAGAGAAAAGAGAGAGAGAAAAGAGAGACCGGGAGAGAGAGAGACCGAGAGAGAGAAAATTGAGAGAGAACGGGAGAGACAGAGAACGGGAGAGACAGAGAAACCGGGAGGGAGAGAGAAAAGAGAGACCGGGAGAGAGAGAGATCGAGAGAGAGAAAATTGAGAGAGAGAAAAGAGAGAGACCGGGAGAGAGAGAAAAGAGAGAAAAGAGACCGAGTGAGACAGAGAGTGGGAGAGAGAGAAAAGAGAGAGAAAACTGAGAGAGAAATAAATTGGGAGAGAGACCGAGAGAAACAGAGACCGAGAGAGAGAAACCGAGAGACCGAGAGAGAGAGAAAAAGAAAGAGTCAGAAATCGGAAAGAGGGAGAAAGACCGAGAGAAAGGGTGGAAGCAGAGAGGTGCTGGGTGCATCTTCCTCTCAATTACCAAGTAGGACTCGGGTTTCTTTCATCATCTCAAGCACAGACTATGGCTGGTAAGAATTTCCTTTTCATCTTCTCTTGTGTTTGTTCATGACTGAATCCAAGCCTGGATTTCTGGATGCATCCCTTTTTTTTTTACAGCCATATCCGGTTGAGAAGAACCCTTGTGTCTTAAACTCTATCAGAACTTCTTCATAATCACGGTCAATCCTGAGTGTCTAATACTTGTTGCTGTTGTCACAGTGAACATCCACCTGTTTTTGAGTAGTAACATGCACACCACTGAACACGCATCTAACTTTCTGTGATCAGAGCCTCTGTGGGAATTATAGAATGCCATTTTCGTGCTTGAACACGAACCTGCTGCTCCCTAAAAAGGTCTAAAGGTGCTTGAACATCTGTTTGGACCGGGAGCCTCGGTTCTGAGACTTAAGTGTGCCTTTGATGCCAATTCTTGGTCTCAGAAATGAGTATTGCCTTCTGCTTTTGGTCTTATACTAAGGGGAGATGCTGCCGAAATTTTTTTTTTTTTTTTGAGAAGTTCCATATCATTGTTATTAATATCCATCTTTTCTTTCTTTTGATCTGTTTTGCAGATAAAAGAGGTAAAGCACCTGCAACTGCAACTGCTGGGGCACCTAAAAGTAAGACCATAAGAGGGCCTGATCCGAAAGACCCAAATGAAGCATTTGATGTTAAATTGTGGCTCCATAGGGCTAAAGCTTTGTCATTGAGAAACTGGTATTTGTATTGGTGTAAGCTGGATGAGATTGACATTAGTACTGCTATCCTAGCTTATGCAAGCTACAAAGGGCGCATCCTCATGGCAGAAGTACTGAATGCTAAGGGGAAACGGGAGAAGTTCCTGGACTGAGATTCTCTGCTGCACCTTCCATTTGATGGTTTTGCTTTTTTTGATTAGCCCTGGAGGCCATGTGTACATTGACTTCACTGCTTGTATTCGAACTTTAAAATGGATATCAATGGAAAATGTTTTTCTTTCTATTTTTGTCATTGGTATAAGTGTTTGGTTTGATTTTCTGTGGATGTTTGATGTGGTTTATGTGGATGGTTTGTTTGGTTTAGTTTTCTCAGACTTGTATGAGGGTGTGATTTGCGATCTTTTGGATCCACAAATAAAAAATAAGGGAGTCATATAAGTGGACGTTATCCGGTGCCCTTGTGTGAGGCTTTCTCCAGGGTCCATGACTTGATCCTTTTGGGGTCGAAAGGGGTCAAACAAAGTAGATGTTATCCGGTACCCATGTGTGAGGCTATCCCGGGATCTTTGACTTATTCCTTAGGACAAAGATTTGGTTTTGTTTTTTGTTTTGATTTTGGTTATACAGGGTCTGCAAAAAGACTTGTTCTATATAACCGAAGGTAGTCATATAGGGTCTATAAAAGACTTGTTCTATACAACTAAGGATTAGCTATATGGGGTCTAAAAAAAGACTTATTCCACACAACTGAATTTTGCTATACAGGGTCTGCAAAAAGACTTAATCTATAAAGCTGGATGTTACAAAGGGTCTTGTAAGGACGTTATCCAAGTAACAAAAGTTTGACTAGAGGGGTCGTGGGACTTGATCCTCGTAGTCATTTTATACAAGTTTAAGAGATTTTGGTTAGGAGTCATAGGTTGTGAGGCTCGAAACCAAAGAATTTTGGTTTTGGAATGAAAATGTACACTGTGCATGGTTTGGGTACATGGCATGGGTGTACCAATGACATTTAGGTATAGTATTTCTTGAGAAGTTTTCCATTGATAGGCATCATGCATTTGTCCCCTTCAAGTGTGAGGAGCGCATATGCGCTATTGGAGTAAACCTTATCGACAACAAAAGGTCCTTCCCATTTAGTTCAAACTTGCCTCTCGACAATTGCGTGGAAAACATAGGTCTTCTAACTGCAAGGACTAGATCTCCCTTCTTGTAAGCTCTATACTTGACTTTTTTGTTGAAAGATGCAGCCATACGAGCTTGATACAACTCAATACTTTGTCGAGCGGCAAGTCTTTTCTCATCAAGGCTTTCTAGCTCTTGTAATCTGAGTTTAGCATTCTTTTCTTCAGTGTATTTGTTTATCACAGCCACCCGAAAAGAGGGAAGTTGAATTTCCAAAGGTATTACAGCTTCACAACCATAGACCAAGGAGTACGGTGTTGATTTGGTAGGACCACGAACTGTAGTTCTGTAAGCCCATAATGCTTCAGGAAGCCTGGTACTCCAACTCTTTTTGTTGTCAGAAACCATTTTCTTCAAAATCTTGTAAATGGTTTTGTTAAAAGCCTCAGCAAGTCCATTGGCCGTGGGGTTATACGCTGTAGATGGATAACACTGGATTCCGTATTTGTCACAGAATCTGTAAAATTTATTATTATTGAATTGCGGGCCATTGTCATGAAACAGACGTTTGGGCACCCTAAAACGGCAAATGACATGAGTTTTCAAGAAGCTAAGGACTGTATCAGTTTTAACTTCTGTGAGAGGTACCGCTTCTGCCCATTTGGAGAAGTAATCGGTTGCAGCCAAAATGAATTGATGTCCACGTTCTGAGGGTGAACTGATCTTCCCCACTATATCCATTCCCCAAGATTCAAACGGCCAAGAAGTGGTCGTAGGGTGCAAATGTTCAGGAGGCTGGTGAATGTAATCACCATGAATTTAGCACTCATTGCATCTTTTAGCAAAATTAATAGCGTCGGACACCATGGTAGGCCAATAGTAGCCTAATCTTCGAATTTGATCATGAAGTTTTGGTCCAGCTTGGTGAGCACCACATAGGCCCGCATGAACTTCTCTAAGAACTTGTTCAGCTTCTTTCGGGGACAAACATCGAAGTAGAACTTCATCGTATGATTTGCGATAAAGAGTTTTTGAGGGCAAATCAAAATGGAATTTGAGAGCTCGCCTTTGAATACTGGTTCTATCTTTAGGATTCTCTGGTAATACTCCATGCAGAATATAATCAATAAAAGGATCTCTCCAATCCCTGAATGAGTTTTGAAAATATGAAATTCGATTTTTGATTACAGTGAAGCTATCTTCTACTACCTTGTAAGTATCGAGTGGGGGTAGAAGTCTTCTCTCAACAACTTTCAGTATCATCTTGTCATTCTCAGGGATTGCCATTGAAGCTGCCAAGCTTACTAAGGCGTCTGCTTTGACATTCTGGCATCTCAGAACATGATGAAACGCAATCAATTTAAACCTTTGTTTGAGTTCGTATGTCCTATTGAAAAGGGGAATTAGGTCTGGCTTCTTTACTTCATACTCGTGATTCATTTGCTTAATCACAAGTTGTGAATCTCCATAGACCCCTAGTATGTTAACGCCAGCATCTAAAGCTAACTCAAGCCCCATAATTAATGCCGTGTATTCTGCCACACTGTTCGAGGACGGCTTGATCAATGAAAAGGAGTGAGGAACATAAAATCTTCCTGGACTGCAGAAAATAATTCCAACCCCTGATACTGGCTTTCCTCATTCATTAGTCCTGGAAGCTCCATCAAAATGCATGGTCCAATGTAGATCTGAATCAATGGTGGATTTCCGTGTTTGTTCAGTGAAGAAGACTGACTCATCAGGGAGATTGTCTGTGAACTCAGAATCTTCTGACAGTGGATGTTCTGCTAGAAAATCTGCAAGAGCTTGTCCTTTTACTGCTTTCGCAGGAGTGTATCTGATGTCATATTGAGAAAGAAGGATGGACCATTTGGCCAGACATTCGCTCAACGCCCCGGCTTTTGTCACTAATACCTTTAATGGATTAATATTGGAAACCAGATACACCACATTAGAGAGGATGTAATGCCGCAACTTTTGTATTGCAAACATAAGCGCTAGACATTCTTTTTCTATTGGGTGATAATTGTGCTCAGCACCAACTAGCATCCTTGACAGGTAATAGAGTGCCACCTCCTTTCCTTCATCATTCTTTTGAGCTAACAATGCTCCCAAGGAATGATCAAGAGCCCTTGTATAAAGAATGAAAGGCTTGCCCGGAATTGAAGCTGAAAGAATTGGAGGGTTTGTAAGATATTGTTTGATATCCTGAAAAGCATTTTCACAAGCTTTGTCCCATACAAAGTCTACTCCTTTCTTCATCAATTTGGAGAATGGTCTGCACTTTCCGGACAAGTTGGAAATAAACCGTCGGATGTAGGCGAGTCTTCCTTGCAATCCTTTCAATTCTCTCAAATTCCTCGGCGAAGGCATTTCCAATTGGCTTTGATTTTGACGGGATCTATTTCAATGCCCCCTTTTCGCACCACAAATCCTAGAAACTTTCCGGAAGAAACTCCGAAAAAACATTTCAGGGGATTCATTCGAAGATTGAATTTCCGTAATCTCTCAAAGACAGTACGAAGATCGGCGAGATGGTCTGATTTATGCTTGCTCTTGACTGCCAAATCATCAACATAACATTCAACAGATTTATGTTGTAAGTCCTTGAATATTTTCATCATTGCTCTTTGGTTGGCTCCAGCATTTTTTAGACCAAATGGCATGACAGTATAGCAGTATATGCCGAATGGAGTTCTAAAGGAAGTGTGTTTCTCATCCTCTTTGAACATTTTGATCTGATTATACCCTGAAAAGCCATCCATGAATGACATTCTTTCGAACCCAAAAGTATTGTCAATCATTATTTCTGGTATAGGTAATGGAAAATCATCTTTGGGGCAGGCTTTATTCAGATGTCTGAAGTCAATACAGATTCTGATTTGTCCATTCTTTTTAGTAACTGGGACTATATTAGCCAACCAGTCTGGATGTTGTTCTTCACGGATGAAATTAACGCCCTTGAGTTTCTGAACTTTTGCTTCTATCTTCTCCATGATTTCAGGCTTAGTCCTCCTTTGGTCCTGTTTTACAGGTTTAGCATTATCTGCTATATTTAATTTGTGTACGGAGATTTCTGGATCTAGGCCCGGCATTTCTGCATAAGTCCATGTAAAGCAATCTATGAACTCTCGCAAGAATCCCACATACAGATCAAGTTCACTTCCTTTAATTTGAGAGCTTACAAAGGTAGGTCAGGGATTTTCTGGGGTTCCCAAGTTTATTTCTTGTACTTGGTCCTCAGTTGGAGGATTAGGAGGAAGTGCTTCTACATTGTTATTGGAAGTTTCTAACTCTGTGAAACCCTCTGGGGTTTCAGTTGGGGGTTTTAGCCAAGGCCTGATCCCTTTCCAAGGATTTGGTTTTTTAGGCTCTTTGGCTTTTACATCAAGGGCTAAGCATTCCCAGCGGACATGTTGGGACGGGCTTATTTCCTCGTTGAGTTCAGGTGGCCAATAGTTAGTGATTTGTGATGCAGCATCATCTTCATCACTTGCCCCCTCAGGATGCTGAAAAATGGCCCAATCAACGGGATCTTGAAGCACAGGAATTTCATGAGAGTCATCCGAGTCATATTCTTCAGTGAAGACTACCGATCTGGCTTTAACGCTTCGTTTAAATTTAGGAATGTTACTGTAAGGAACATATCCTATGCAATGACGCAGCTGCTCAATTCTGTCCTCTGTCTGGAAATCTTCTTTCATCTCTGGAGTAAAGACATCCAAAGGAGCCCGTATGCCATTTGCAGTTAATCCAAGACCCATAGGTTTCTTGAGATTGTACCCCATATTTTTCATCATGTTACAGACCACAGGATTATAAATATCAAGCCGGATTTTTCCCTCATTACTGATTTTGTCAATGATATCTGGTGGAGAAGTATCTTCAGCCCGATGAAAAATAATCGAATGATTATACTGCTTAGATGAAGGTACCAAAAAGCAAGAACCTTCGAATTCATAAATGTGAGAGGGAGTAGGCCATGGCATAAGCGGAAGATTGCAGTCTACCATAGAATGCACGAAGGTGCTCATTTCTTTAGCGTCTTCAGAGTCCAACTCAGAATCTGTATCTCTGATCATTGAAATGACATGTATTGGACGCATTCTTTTAGACCTCCTGCGCAGCCGGTGGAGTGCCACTTCGAGAGATGATACAATTCGAGACATCTCATCAAAGGTTTGAAATTCCATCGCCATGGTTAAGCTGCGGAGAGCTGGCCGAAAACCTACCCAGCACAAGTGAATCCATACGGAGTAGTGTGGGGGATTTTCACATCTTTTAGCCAAACGGAGCCATCTATCAATGTACCTGTCGGCTAATTCTCCCCTCTGCTGTGATGTCAATATCAATTGACTAAAAGTGATAGGAGAATTAGGCTTTATAGGCGATATTCCCCTAGTAGGGGGAGGTATATCATTGCTTTCTTGATTAGAGCTCGAGGATACCATGTTGGCCGAAAATGAAAACTTCTGATGTTCAGCATCTTTTACTTTTGATAGCTTTGTGGATATGATTAAAGGTGGATCTGGCTTTTTGATTTCAGATTTCACCTTAATTATCAAAGGAGATTTTCCTGCACATTCCAACTTTATGGGGAGATTAGATTTTTGACCAACTTTCTTTGTTGAAATAGTGAAAGGTTCTGCAGGATTATCATTCACAGGAGCATTCTTTGTATTTGAGTTGGATTTTGTAGGCTTTTCTTGATACATTGCTGCGTCTGTGAAATAAACCTCCTTTCCTTTGAATGGCTTTTCCTCTGCAAAGACTCGATGTACCTTCCCCTCATTGTCGATGTATTTAAGGCATTGATGAAGAGTAGAAGGTACTATGGCATAATCATGAAGCCATCATCTCCCCAAGAGGATGTTATAGCAAGCACGAGTTTTTACTACATGCAGAGTGGCCTCTGAGACTAAATCTCCCAACTGGAATTGAATTCGGATTTTACCAATCGGATCCTGGACTTCCCCATCGTAACCTTGAATAGAAGTCTTTGTAGCAGATAGCTTGCTCACTGGAATACCGAGCTCTTGAAGGGCCGTGATTGTGATAAGATTTAGAGCTGACCCTGGGTCAACTTGAACTCTTGGGACAGGCATATCTTTGATGTAGGCCGTGAAATAAAGTGGCCTCATATGCTTCATATTTCCTAAGAGGAGATCCTCTTTGGTGAAAGAGATAGTAGCTTTAGAAGCATTGTGAGTTAAAAGACACTCCTTGCATTGCTTTTGAGGCCTCTTGGATTTCGCCTTCAAATAGTTCTTTTCTATTTGATGCACTTGTGCTATATGAGTATGATTCTCAATATTCAAGGCCTGTAGTGCTCGTATGAAGTTGTCACGAGTCTCCTTAGACATCTGTAAAAGATCAAAAATGTGGAGTCGTGCAGGTATGTGCTTAAGGTGTTCAACAACATCATACGTGAATGGCTCTGGTGGCCTTGCATTATCATTTACTTCTGGAGAAGTTACATTTACATTGGTATTGCCTCCCGAAAGGTTTGCATAAGAAGAGGAAGGAACAAAGGATTTATCATAGTTGACCCTGTAGTTACGACCAGAGCGAGTGCCATCATTAAGCATGTTGCTTCGGTCAATTTCTGGTCGTGCGTCTCTTCTTATGGCATTGACTTCTTCTGGTTCGATGAAAAACTGATTGACCTCTTCCAGGCCTATTTCTTAGTTTACACCATTAGGAATAGCCTGCGATGTTTGGGGTTCTATGGCAGCATTCAAAACCACCAGGGAAGGAGCCGTTGACAGTTCCTCTTCAAAGTCAGAGATATTCTCGACAATATTACTAATACTGGGGTTATTATGTCTCCTTGGTAACCCAAGTTCCCTGACTGAGTTAAAGTCAACAAACTGATTACTTAATTCAGAATTTTCATTTAAAAAGATCGACTCTGAATTAGGTGTGCAAGAAGCATCTGGCGTGGAAGGAGGACAAACCGTCTGCTGATCCTGAACTTCATCGTGCCCGACTAATCGTAGTGGTTCTCAATGAACTTCTAGAGGTAGTGGAAAAAGAGGAGGATCATTCGACCAGCCACTTGAACTTGGCCTGTGTATGTCATACAAGGTCACCGACAGTGTATTTAGACCATGCTTGATATTAAGCATTCCTGTCTCGGGGTCAAAGGCTTGTTCGAAATCCTCATCCTCATCAGAAGGGTATTCATCAGCAAAATAATCATCGATCCATTGATCGTCTTCAAGATCAGAGTAATCCGACCATTGATTTTCATCATCGGAGTTAGGGGGTGTACCATCCCATGATATCCGATTGCAGCTGGATATTGCTGGTTCTTCCTCATCTTTTGGAATTGGAATGATGTAGTCGGCTAGAGTAAAATAACCTTTGGCTGATCTGGGAGGATTTTCTAAGACTGGGGCCTCGACCGCCTTGTCGTTCTTCTGCTTAAACTATTGTTCTTGTTTCTTTTGAGCAGTTTTCTGGAGACCTTTAATTTGCCTTTTGATCTGTTTCTTTTGAGCAGTTTTCTGGAGACCTTTAATTTGCCTTTTGATCTTTCTTCTTTCCACAGGTGTGGGTTTAGTTTTCACTTTTTCCCATCCTTCATCATTTATTAAGTCTGGGTGAACCCACATTTCCTGCCCTGAAGAATCTTTGATAAGTATCAACCCCTGTTCATTATGTAGTGCATTGATGACCCGGAATTCGATCATTGGTGGCCTTGATGGAGCGGGTATTGCCACAGGTGCAAATTGCCCGAAGGAAATCATATTAACTGAGGCCGTATCATATTTTCGATCAAATGTTATTACTCCATTTTTCCACATCTCATTGACCTTTTCTTTTAGGATAAAGTAATCTTTCAAAGGATGAGATACCATCCGTTGGTATGCACAATAGTTTGGATCATTAACACGACCCGCTTGCTCTGGCTTTTTCATGGGTGGAAGCTCGAGCTTGTTGTTCTCTATCAATGCTTGGAAGATGACTTCAATGTCCCCGTCAAAAGGGTACTTAGTTTGCTTCCTCTTTTCATATTCTTCCTTTTTGTTTTGCTCCGTCTTACCATTCTGTGGTTTTTGAGGAACTGGTTTGGAGGTTTGTATATTGAATACCTCCTGCTTCTTTTGGGGTTTCGGCACAGTTGGTTTTGGAGCAGAAGATGATGATGATTCCATTTTTCGGGAACTTGCTTTCTTCTGGCTAATTTTTTTTAGGGTTAACTCCGCATCAGTGGCTACTTCAACCAATCTGGCCAAAGACTTAGTTTTATGACTAAGTATGATAGCCTTAATTTCTGGCCGTAAATTGGTTTTGCACATTTCAATTGTCGCCTTTGGAGATGGTTGTTCTAGGCATCTGTAAGACAATGCTCTCCATCTATTGATAAAGGCTTGTGCAGTTTCATTATCCCCTTGCTTTGTACTACTGAGCATAGCGAAGGTGACCATTTAATCTTCTTCCTGAAAGTGAAGTAGAAACTTTTCTTCTGTAACTGGCCATGTAGTGAAAGCGAGTTCTGGCAATTGTTTGTACCAATCGAAAGCAACTCCCTTCAATGTACCAACAAACAGCCTTATTTTTAGTGCATCCAATAGTGTAAACTGCCAAGGAGCGACTTAAAATGCATTATATGCTGATAGGCTGACCCTTTTCCAAGGTAAGGCTAGAAAGTCGGAAGTTTGTAATCTGGCGGAAATGGAACCAAATCAAACTCCGGAGGGTATTTAGATGTAATACCCTTTTTCTTCATCCTGGTTTCCACTTTTGATTTGTTTAAAATTTCCTCCACTTCTTTAAAAGTTACAGGTTTTTCAGGATCTGCGTGGAAACCAAGGATTGAGGAGTGATCACCTCGAGTTGAACCTGAGGCGATTACTTTATCTGTTAGTGCCTTGATTTGTGCTGTAAGTAGGTCAATTTTGGTGGCATTCCTCCTGATCATTACCTGTTCTCTTCTATCAGCAAATAAGGGGTTAACAGGAGCTTCAACTGGACTACCCAGTTTGTCTGATAAGATTTTCAATTGAGCCGTCAGGTGGTCAATTTTAGCTCCTTGTTGCTTGACAACATCACTGACGTCATTCTCTTGATTTTCGTCAGCATTTTCTTCGCTAACATCTTTGCCTCCACCGGCATCCTCTTCCTTAACGGTCCCACTCCCTTCGCCATAAATACGGTGCAGTGACGGGGGTAAGAGGATGTAGGAAGAGTGGATTGACTATCTTCGGTGTCCAGGAGAGTTATTAAGTCCTTATCAGAACCATGATCGTCAGAGGTCCTATCTGAATGAGAGATCGAATCAGAATCTTAGGACTGAGTTCGAACCATACTCCGAGTAACTCTCCTGGTTGAGCCAGGTCCGACCATACATAAGGAGGTTAGATTTGGCTCATCTTCTTTGATCACCCATTTTTGAGTGATTCTATGCTGTGACTGCTTCCGAGCATGTCTCTTGGAGCGAGCCAAAGCCCTCTTCTTTATTTGCTGGGCCAATCTGGCTACTAGAGTTTGATCTCTGAATCTAGCAACTAATGTCCTAGAAGTGCTAGCAACTTGCTCCCAATCTATAGGGTCGGAAGTGGGAAGTGAAAGGATGTTAATAACATTTCTTTCAATTTTCTTCTTCTGCTCTTTCTTTTGTTGAAGCAAATTTTTAAATTGAACGAGATCGGTCGAATTTTTGATGACCAATCGTTCAGCATATTTCTTGTTTTTAGTGCCATATGACGGGCGCTGGGTTGAAAGTGATGGTGATGGTGCCACAATAACAGAAGGTAAGCGCCTCCTGCCGAACCTCCGTCCCTCCTTCTTGGTCAAAGGGTAAAAGACATTCTTTTCAAGTGGGGCCAAAGGTTTCTCCTCAGCTTTTCTAGACTTCTGCATACGTGGCTGTGGTGACCACATACGGCAATTTGGAATAACAACATCCTTCTGACCCTTTTCATGGGCTAGGGCTTGCTTGCGAGTGGTTTGCTTTTTGAGATGTACCCTTTGTTTAGGATGCATAAATGAGGACTTAGTAGTCTGCAAAGCCTCCTGCTGTGAACCAACGGGTATCTCTGTTTTGTTGTTAATAAACCGAAACTGCCTTGCCCCCAGTCGAGGCTTGGTGATATGAAAATTACTGCCTTCCGACCTCACTTTGTGTTTTAAGTCATAGTGACCTTTGTGAAAGACTCCAAAGGGGTTTTGGGCATATTTGGAGACCCAAGTTTGAGGAGTCTTTGCCTTCTTGATGGGCTTCAGGGTTTCTGATGACCCATTTAGGTTGAGGTCATGTAGCTTGGAGGAGTAGAAAGCCTTTGAAAGACCGAGACCCTTGATGTAGGAGCATTGGTGTTCATTCGGCCCCTTTTGGGGCCCTTGTGATCTGAGCCATGGAGATTTTGAACAATCTCTCTTTAGCTTCATCGAAAGTGATGATCAAAGAACCCATGCTGTTTCCTGCAAAAAGTTAGCCGATGGGACTATATTAGTAGTATAACCAACATGGCTGCCTCTTAGGCTAGCCGGAATGGTTTATAGATGCCATCTAGACCAACATGGTTTTGAACCAAAATGGTTAGATATAGGCATAAATCCCACCTCATTATGCTATGCTGACTATCCCTGCTGTCAGAATTTCTGTAGCATTTTGGGTTTATCGAGTCAGGCTTAAAAGCATGCTATGCTGACTAGACCTGGCTACCAAAATTTCAGCAGCATTTCAAGACTATCTGTGTCAGACTTATAAGCAAGAGAGGGTTGGATCAATCAAAGGGATAGGGCCCACAGGATCAAGCCTGCACCACTATCACAATGACCACACAAGATCCACCAATAGTTGACGCCGGACAATGCATAATTACAATGTTGTTGGTCTTATCACTGATTTAATAAACATTTTATATAGGTCAGAAGCCCTTTGAACTGAATCATCACTCTTTTAAAGTGAAAAGGGTGATGATTTGGTCCATGCACATCAAGGTGCGAATTCATTCAATCAAGTTATGCACATCAAAGTGCAAATTCTTCCAATTAAATGGCAAGTGTATGCACATCAAGGTGCCTAATGCCTTCATTTGTATGAACAATATGCACTTCAAGTTGCAAAAGTCCTTTAATGATATTTTCAAACCCATTGCAGACATCAAAGGTCTTGTATGGGTGTAATTTGAGGTTAAATAAGCCTTTGTCATCATAAAAATAGGTAAGTGACCGTGTGCCCCGGTCACAGGCTTTTAGCAGCAGTTTTCAGTGAAACAGCAGCAGTTTCCAGCACAACAGCGGCAGTTTTCAGTGCAATAGCAGCAGTTACAGTACAATAGCAGCAGTTTCAGTAAAACAGCAGCACTCTTAGTGCAACAGTAGCAGTTTCGGTGAAACAGCAGCACTCTTTAACACAACAGCAGCACTTTCAGTGCAATAGCAGCAGTTACAGTGCAACAGCGGCACTCTTCAACACAACAGCAGCACTTTCAGTGCAATAGCAGCAGTTACAGTGCAACAGCGGCACTTTCAGTGCAACAGCAGCAGTTACAGTGCAACAGCGGCAATTTTCAGGGCAATAGCAGCACTTTTAGTGCAACAGCAGCAGTCACAGTGCAACAGCGGCACTTTCAGTGCAACAGCAGCAGTTACAGTGCAACAGCGGTAGTTTTCAAGGCAACAGCAGCACTTTCAGTGTAACAGCAGCAGTCACAGTGCAACAGCAGCACTTTCAGTGCAACAGCAGCAGTTACAATGCAACTGTGGCACTTTTCAGGGCAACAGCAGCAATTTTCAGCAATTTTCAGCGCTTTCATGCATTTTTCATCAAATTTGATCACAAATTAGGGCATATAAAATCCCCACAGATAGCGCCAATCTTCTGATTGCGCTTAAAAAGTGTAGGCGTGGAAATGAATTACGGAATCAAGGTCCGACATTCACGCACTTTAAGTGTTAAGAAGAATGGGAAATAATTACAGTTCATCATTAATTTCCCTTTTGTTTACATGGGTTCAAGTGCCCTGACCGCGGGGATGCAGATTGTTTACATACATTTTGAAAGTTTACAACCCCTCCCTCAAGTCTTAGATGTGATCTCAATTTGGAAAATACAAGAAAATATACATAAGGTGGAAGAAAATGTGAAAACGGGGAAAAAATGGGGGGTGACCGTGACCCACGGTCACTGCCCCATTCCAGTGACCGTGACTCACCCGCGGTCACTGGGGCCTTCCAGTGACCGTGACTCACCCGCAGTCACTAGGGCCTTCCAATGACTGTGACTCACCCACGGTCACTGGAACTTGCCAGTGACCGTGGGTCACGGTCACTGACAAACAATGGCCGTGACGCCACTGTTTGCCTCCGTTTTTTGTGCTGTTCACGCTGGTTCTTTCTTAAAACTTTTTTCAAGTGTTGGAACTCCATTTTCATGACTTTGGAGCGGTGGACGACCATCAAGAAGATCACATTTTACCATAGAATCAATTGAAACCGCTGTAACTCATCATTCGTGCTTACGGACTGCGTTTTTGTTTCAAGTCCGAAATGGGCAATTTGAAGCCGGAGTTGTGTCATTTTGAACCTGTCAGTTTCAAGGAACAAAATGAGGCCTAGAGAGACTTCTTTCACAACTCTTGTAATGGCTAAGAAGCCCTACGAATAAGAGAAACAGAGGTGACAATGTCATCCTCTCAAAAATTGGCGTCGTACGAACATAGTATGGACTTTGGCCATTCCACTTCCTTCTCTCCTTCTAAATTTTCTTGCTCACCTTCAAAACTAAGAAAAGAAGGTGGGAATGGTCGTGGAAGTGCTGCTGGAGTTTGCTTTTTGTTGCCTTAGGTGGTGACTTTCTTCAATTTCTTCACTTTTCTTCCTTATGTGTGTTCCCTCCCTTGTTTCTTCAAAATTTTCTCTTTTTATAGACTCCCAATCAGTTTTGTGCAGTTTTGGGGAGTTAATAGTAGTTGTGGGGAGTTGGATTTCGAAGAGGAGTGGAGGGAAACCACCCAAAATCGTGGGAAACATCCTTTGAAGGTCCGTGACCGTAGGCTGGGCCATGGACGAGGCCCAATTTCGGGTTTTCGCATATGTAGCCCATTTTCATCTGTTTTGGGCTCAAACGAAGTCCGATTGCCACCAAACTTGGAGGGATGCTTCTTAACACTATTTTCTACATGTCATAAAAATTTCAGCCCGTTTTGACTTCAGGAAGTTGGTCAACTTTTTCATTAATTGGGCCCCGGTCAAGGACAAGGCCCACTTTTGGAACATTGCATATGCTGTCTATTTTCCATTGTTTGAGGCCCGAATGATGTCCAATCATCACGAAACTTGGAGAGATGTTGCTTGACACCATTTTAAGTGTTTCATAGATGTTTCAGCTCTGTTTGACCACCTGAACATGGTCAACTCCTTTTGTTTGTGGGCCTCGGTCACTCCCAAGGCCCATTCTTGGATTTTTGCATATGTGGCTTGTTTCTGCCTGTTTGGGGTCCAAACGATGTCCAATCGCCACGAAACTTGGTGGAACACTTCTTGACACTATTTTAAGTGTATCACAGAATTTTTAGCTCTGTTTGACCACCTGAACTTGGTCAACTCCTTTTGTTTGTGGGCCCCAGTCACTCTCAAGGCCCATTCTTGAACTTTTGCATATGTGGCTTGTTTCTGCCTGTTCGGGGTCTAAACAACGTCCAATCACCACGAAACGTGGAGGAACACTTCTTGACACTATTTTGAGTGTGTCACAGAAGTTTCAGCTTTGTTTGACCATCTGAACTTCGTCAACTCTCCAGTTGACTTTTTTATGATAGTGGGCCCTTGTTTCAGCTGTTTGAAGCCCAAATGACCCCGGTTTGATTTGAAACTTGGAGGGACTGACGTCAAGAACATCTTGGAGTATTCATCCAAATTTCATGCAGTTTGGATTTGAGGAAGTAGGATTTCGAATAGTAACTTATCCATTGCATGCGTTAGGTCACTATTCACTCCACATTGAGATAGTTAGCCTGTTTTCTATCCGAACAACCTCCCCTTGACTTGAAACTTTGGGAGAATAACTTGGGGCATTCTTTGAGTATTTGTTCCAAATTTTATCTGCTTTGGCCTTCTGGAAGTAAGATCTTAGCCGATGACCCCCAAATTCGAGATTACTGTCCTCTAAGCTGACATGTAATGAAATTTAGGCCAAACAGAGTCTTTTCATCTTGAAAATTTGCAAAGTATCTTCTGAGCATGACTGAAGCTTCGCGTCTAAATTTCATTAATTTTGGACATCGGGAAGCAGGACTTTGGTCAGTGACCCCCTGGCTTGGGGGGAACTGACCTCAGGCTGACATGCTTGTGGCTTTTGAGTTCGATGATGTCTGTTCAACCCGAAATTTTAACTTCCACTGAGAGTTCCAGCTACCTTGATCTTCATGGAATGCCGGTTCTCACAGTGATTTCCCAGGATCTGCAAATAACCTCTGTAGCCTAAATTAAGCTGAGATGAGGTGTCTTCGCTGCAGTATTTGCAATTTTTATAGGTCAACAGCCACCTGTGTGAGATGCCACATGTGAGAATTGATGGATATAGATGAGGAGACTTCAACACGCAGCCGGAGATCTATGTACGTTCTGGTGATTGGGAAGTTCCATGGATGACTTCGCCTCTTATCTTTCTTACGGGAATGGAGTGTATCTAGCCCTAAGGCTCTCTTATCCCTATATAGACAAGTTCCAAAGAGTCACACTTATTGGACACTTCTTTACCAAAAACCAACATCTACAAATCCTATTAGGAGTCTTACTATGGGGCTAAATCAAGTCTAACACTAAGTGGGATTGTATTTACTGTTGGGACCTATGGCATGTGGGCCACATGATTTCTTACAATCTCCCACTTGACAGAATGCCACATACATTAACTATTCTTCCTCTGTCCCCATACACATCACATGCCTGACTATCTAAGTAATAACTTAGTATAAACAAATAATCAATTTCACAAGTGGTACACCCAAGATGAAAATCTCATTATTTCTAGCCCACATTATAAAAATTTTGGGATTTGGCGATGAAATGTTTCATCACTGAAAAATATACTTTCGTCACAAATTACTTATCGAGACGAAATTCTTTCATCGGCCGTTTCATTGCCGTTGTCCCGTCTCTAAAGAAATTTTGCAACAAAATACGGTTTCGATGCCGTAACATCGCAATTCACAATGTCTTATTTCATAGCCAAATATACCAAAATTTCATCACTATATATTATATTTCGTTGTAAAAAGCATATAAAAAGATAATAAAAAACTGATTAGTGATGAAATTATTTCTTCAGCAAAGACTTTAACCGTTGGCAAAAAAATTTTATAGTAGACAAAAGTATTTTTAAAAATTAAAAAAATATTTTAGCGACAAAATAAAAGAAATTTTTTTAAAAAAAAAAATTTATTTTTGAATTTGCTCCTACATCTCTCTCTTTCATCTCTCTTTTTCTCTTCCACCCTCCCGTTCTTTGTTTTTTCTCCCCTCCCCTCCCCTCTCTCCCTCTATTTCTTTCTCTTCCTCCCTCCCCCCTCTTTGTTCTCTCTCTCCCCCCATCTCTATTCTCTCTCTCTTTCCGTCTCCCTCTTTCCCTCCGGATCTCTATTCTCTCTCTATCTCCTTCCCTTTCCCTACCTCTCTCTCTCTCTTTCCCTCTCCCTTCCTCCCTCCCCATCTCTATTCTTTCTCTCCTTCCCTCTCCCTACCTCTCTCTCCTTCCCTCCCTTGCCAAATCTATTCTCTCTTTATCTCCTACCCTCTCCTTACCTCTCTCTCTCTCCCTCCCCATCTCTATAATCTCTCTCTTTCCTTCCATCTCCCTACCTTTGTCTCTCCTTCCATCCCTCCCCATATCTATTCTCTCTCTATGTCCTACCCTCTCCCTACCTCCCTCTCTCTCCCCCTTTCCTTCCATCTCCCTCTCCTTTCCTCCCCTTTCCTTCCATCTCCCTCCCCCTTTCTATTCTCTCTCCCCTCTCTCCCTCCCCATCTCTTCCAAGGCTTCCTTTTATAAATTTTACTCTTTTTTTTCAATGAAATAAATTTCGTAGCAAATTCCATCAGTTTTTGCAGGAATAATGGTACCTTTTTGTTTGTAATTATTAGTTAGGGGTGTGATGAGTCTTTAAAAATGCATATTTTTGTATACATTTTGGACCATTTTAAGAACTTATTGACTTAACAGAGCCTCATTTAGTATGATCTAGTGGTGTAAGGTCTTTTAAATTCATTTTATTATTTTTTTGCATAATTTGCTTAAAAATCACACTTTTGTATATATTCATGAAGCCTACCATTTTTTGAAAGTTTATTTTTGGAAGGTTTTGTGAAAATTTGTATTCTCATGGAATAAATCTAGTTTTCATCATCATTAGTTCATTCACATATAATCATAAAAATTGGTGTGCATTTTCATTGGTATTTCATGAGAGATGGACCAACAATCATGCATTTGTGATCTTAGGGTTAAAATTATCTTTTCATATGAATTCAAATTTGTTTTCTAGGAAATTAATGATATGGGTCATATTTGTAAAAAAATTGAGGCAAAGAAATGATTTTCAAAAGAAATGAGAGAAGAATTGAAGAGAAAAAGAAGAAAGAAGAAAATTTACAAAGTTGGCTCCAGGGTCTCGCACACATATTCACATGTGTAGGAACACACTTCGAGAAAGGGTCCCACTCTCCAATTGTTGCAAGAATTCAAAATTAATATAAGGAAAAAAAGCCAATGTAGAGAGAATTCAAGGAAAGAAAAGTTAAAGAAGGAGAATTCAAAATTAGAAAGTCAATCCCGTTTTTCTTTAAATAATATACATTAAAATAGTCATAACTCTCAAACCGAGCATCGAATTTAGACAATCTACCTACCGTTGGAAAGCTCTTTTCGAGTAGATATCTGTAAGATCCAAGATTTCTTAATCAGAGTTAAAACAACAAAGATATGATCTCAGGAAGTTTACTATACATTTTTTGACGAAATTGAGATTGTCTCATCAAAGGTGGGCCCCATCCTTTGGTAAGTGTTAGCTAAAAAAGCTGGATACACTTAAAATTCCCACAAGAGAAGACATCTTATCTCATCTCCAACTTGAAAGACTTGTTGGCCAAGAAAAGGACTTATCTAAAAAAGGAAAGCCATATATGATACCTTCTTTGAAAAGGAGTAGAATAAAAAAAAAGTATAAATAGGGTACCCCTCTAGCATTCCAAGGCATGAAAGAAAAGACCTCCTCTCTCTAACTCTCTCCCTCCACCCTCTCCATATCTTTCTCTCCATAATTTCTCTATTCAAGAATGCTCCCTCCAACTTAAAGCGTCCACTAGAAAAGGATCTTTCATCCTAGATCATGTAATATTTTTTTTCTTTATTCTCTATCTTTATGTAAAAACATTCATATCAAGTAAAAGTGTGTGTTTTCGTTTTTCTTATTTACTTCTTTTTATTTCTTTGATAATGAATGCTTGATATTTGTTTTAACCTCGTTGCTCTTAGATTGACAACCCAAAGAAGCCTACGAACATGATTTGAGCAAATATAATCTAGGATAAAAAAAGAGTTTAGGAAAAGAAAAAAAATCATACACTTCCACACATTTATTTTCTTGCACTTCCATACATTTAAATTCTTGTTATTCCACACATTTAAATTCATGCACTTCCACACATTTAAATTCATGCACTTCCACACATTTAAATTCCTTGTTATTCCATACATTTAATTTTTTTATCTCACCATACATTTAAATTCTAGTAATTTATTTATTTCCTGCACTTTTCTTTTATTTTCTGCACTTTTGTTATTTTTCTTGTTATATTCATGTTGATTTTAAGTTTTGTCTTTGCATAGTTTGATGGTTGGATTAGAATTCATTACATGTATTTTCACATTATAAGATTATGTGCATATTTAAGTTACTAAAAATTAAGCTTTCAAGATCTAAATTGAATGATAAAATTCAGCTCAACATACAAATAGCATACTTAACAGTTTTAGCATATACAAAAAATTTTTAGCAAAAAGTTCAGAGTGGGTAGACCAGTCAAATCATAATATTTTTTTTTTTGAAACTTGGGAAAATTAAAGTTTAGGATGTGGTCTTTCATTCCCCAAAATTTCAGATCAAAATAATTTCGGAAGGTCTATGAACCAAAGGCTTAAACTTTGCCAATTATTCAACTCAGATCAGAATTTCTGCATAGAATTTTGAAAGTTGTCATGTTCATGCATTCATAACTTTTTCATTTTAGATCCTTTTTCACTTCTGTTTTTTTTTTTTTTTTGGTTAGTTTCTTGCATCAATAGAGCATGATTTTTAACCATTAAACATAGATTTAGAATGCATTAGAATAGTTCAAATCATGTATAAAATTTGTATCGGCATACTAGTTTTCTAAAGTTAGAATTTTCAGCATTTCATGGCATGCATTGCATTACTAACTTTACTAACTTTCTAATTTTAATTTTGTTTCTTGTTTTATGTTTTTTTATTGTCTTAGATAATTTCCAATTAAAATATTTATCTAAACTTGTTTTAATTGAATATTTTAAATTGAAAAGTTTTCTAGTTTTCGAAATTCTGACATAGGAAAGTTTTAACTTTAAGGTTTTAATTTTAGAAAATAGGTTTATTTTCTAGCTTTGATTATTTGTTACTAACTTTGTTTGATTGGTTTTTCCAAATTTTGGTTTTTTTCTAATTTAGTTTTGTTTAATTTCTACTTTAGTTGTTAATTTTATTTTTAGTAACTTTCTACTTTTGGAAGTTTTAACTTGTGTTTTAGTTTTGTAGTAATTTTAGTTTTATTTTAGGAGATTCTAGATTTAGATTTTTAATTTAGGAAGTTTTATTTACTTGGATTGTATTTGTTTAATTTTTATTTTTACAAAGTAGGAATGGTTGTATTTGTTAGTTTTTAAATTAGGCTAGTTTTAGATTTTTATTTAGAGCAGGTACAAGTTGAAAAAGGAACTTTAAAAATCATTGCTTTCTGAGGATCGACCTACTCTTACTAGTTTATTACGACATCGCGGCTCTGCACTTGAAGCTTATAATCACTAATCATATTGGGAGTCTTATTATAGGGCTAATCAAGTCTTATACTAAGTGGGAATGTATACTCTATTGGAATCTTCGCTGCTTATTTTAAAGTGGAACCCGTGGCATGTTGGCCACATGATTTCTTACCGTCTTTGTGGTCCACATGGTTCATTGCCTCTTCTTTCTTCTTCCTTTCTTCACTGTTTCATCTACAATTTTCACTGCAGGAGATAACTTTCCAAGATGCTGTGGGTCCCGAGCAAGAATCTTGATGCAACTGACAGTTTTACCCCTAAAGTCAAGAATGCATGATTGCGGCTCCATTTCACATGAAAAGATAACATAAAATGATGTCATTGGATGTGATTTGACTTAAATAAACTAATGATGAAGAAAAATCATAGCACTTTCTGGAACTCTCCCAAGATTATGGTCTCTAAAAAAATGAGATTTCATGATTTTATGCTAAATTGATATTTTTTATGAAATTATCGTTGAAGCACCACAATTGGATTTTGGATACACAAATCATGATTTTACTGCAACTGATGTAATTTAGGATGATTGAGCCCTTAAAATGTGTCAAATTATGCATAAAAAATGCAGTTTTTAGGACTTATCAATAAACAAAACAAATGAAAAACAACTCCACTTTCACTGACACTGTTGACTGTATTAGTATATGTAGCAAGCTCTTAAATCCCTAAGTTCCTCCTAATGGACAAGTTGTGCCTTGTAAGAGTCTGCAATAAATATACCCATAAAATTCATTTACCCTAAAAAAATGTAGGTAAAAGAAATTCTTTGAAGGAAAAATGAATCAAATCAGATATTTTCAACCTCTGGAAAAATCAAAATCTCAAACTTTTTGAAACAAGTTTCGTAAATTTTGTAACTTCAGCATTATTCTAAAACATATGTAGTGGTTATGCAAAGGAATTCATGATTTGTAGCCCTAAAATGAAATTGCAGAGCCATAATAAATGACTTGTGGGTTCAAAGCACACCACGTACTCGACATCAAATGTATACGAAGTAATGAGTATTTGCACCCTGGGGCTTAGAAGTGAAGATGAGAATCAGTAGTTGTGTCGGATGCTTGGTGAGATTCATAAGCGAAATGAGATGATACAAAGAAGAAAAGGAGCAGAGATGACATCAATGAAGCGAAGAAGACGACACAATGGAGAAATGCAACGGATGAGAAGACCTAGAGCAAGGGAAGATAGTGAAACAGCAATTTTCTTCTCTTTGTTTATTCATTTCATTTTTACTTCTTTGATTGGATTTGGGTTTATGGGAATACAAGGTGGAGGCAGGGAAGAGGAGATTAAAACTTGGAGATCTATGAAGATAAAGGACAGCGGAGATAGAGATTGACTTTCCCTTATATTTTTTTTCACCTCTACTCTTTTTTCTTTTTCACTTTCGTCTGGTAGAGTTTTAGGGTTTTTCTAACATCATTGAAACATGGGCAAAACAGAAAAGATAAAGTGGGATTTAAGCTAGAGGTACTCCGCTAATATTATAAAAATTTGGGGTCCTCAATTGCGGTTCCTATGTTTAGTGGGAGTTTTCTAGTAAATGTCCCTATATATAGACTAGGCGAGGTTTTATCTTAGCTCGGCCCTCAAACAATGTTGTATGCTTGCATAATTGAGTCTACACTAGTCTCAAGATTTAAAAAAAGGAAAAGGCCCCTTTTGCAGTTTTCAAGACAAGTCAAGTCTAGCTAAAAACCCAGCAAGATGGCAAAAAGGCAGGCTTAATGATGAACCATTTGGTATGCATTACTCCATTGTCTTATGATTTCCATCTAGCCCCCTTTTTATTGCAAAGTGCATCAAGAACAAATGAAAAAGAAAGATCTTTAGACAGCATGTGGTTGTTCACTTGGTTGGCTACTTCGCATGTCACTCAGTTAGGTATGTCACTTTTCATAGGTGAGTGGGCTTCCGCTTCCCACTTGTGTGGGGTCTCCTTCCCATAGTGTGGGCTTCCTAATCTTCCCACTTACCTAGGCTCTCTTAGGTCCCAAACCATACACTAGGGTACCAAAATAACAACATAAAAGGAAGTTCTATAAATGAGGGCAAAGACCACTATCCCTCTTTTATGAGCAGACTCCATTAACTTATATACAGTCTAACTCATGGGGCCCACCTTGATGCAAGTTTATCAATGGGAAGAGGGTAGACAAAAAGATGTCATTATCGTCAAAGGAATCCAAATATGTGGACAACCTCAAAACATTGTATATACGTGAAACATATCTTGAATTAGGTCGGGCCTGGCCCGAGTCAATTTGGCATGTTACCTTTTGCCAAGGCCCACTTCATTCAAGGTTTCAAACAATAAATAAAGATCATAGTCCGGCCCATTGGCCCAAATGCTTAAGGACCCAACAAGCGCCTTAGCAGCATTACTTTAAATGTGACCCACACAGGGCTGAGGGAGGTTGGGTCAAGTGGTGGAGGCAAATGCCCCACTCAACTCTAGGATACTCATTTGTCGTCAAGGGAGTAGTTTTAAACATTTTATAGTCCATTACGATTTTCCCCTCACTCATCTACTTTTTCTTCAACAAAATGAGAGACCTTAAAAGGGGCTTGATGATACTTTTGTCTATTTACTTGGTTGCAAAAAGAACAAGTACATTATTCTCCAAATTTTAAAGAGTAGTTACAACTTGTAATCAATCAACTAAATATTTTCCCTTTCTTTCTCTCCCAAACAATTTTCCTTCATGATAAGTTTGGAGAAATCTATTATTGCAAATAGATTTGGCTATTGTGGCTTCTTCTTTGGTTTTGAATTTCAAACCCTTATCTACGATTAAATCACAAAGAAGTCTATCATTAAACGACCAATAAATTGTATGGTTATTAAATCAATGGTTAGCGAGGGAATCTCAATAGAAATCCAAGCCGTTAAAAATTTGGTCACTTCTCTTCGTTTGGTTGTTCCCAAATATTACTCAAATAAGAGTTGGTCCTACATTATTGAACATATGATTAAAAATATTATGTGCTCAATCTTATGGTAGACGGAGGCTAAGTCTTATTGAGGAAAATTTGGAGATGCCACTTAAGGGGATGGAATTTATTCTAAGTAGTATGGATATTACACCTTGATTATTAATCTTTTTTCATAACATAAGTAAATGACCATCAATGCTATGCTTTCAATCATCTATACTATTGCAAGCATCATGGCCCATCAAAAAATTACAAGTAATTAGTTAGTAGATTTTCAATCAATCACATCCGTAACAGGCATTGTGGCATATTAAATGATCATAACTAATCAATTAACTTATTAATAAATTATGGATGGATCTTTTTACAAGTACTCAACTTTGCATGGCCCTGCTTTAATTCGTGTGAGATATAATTTTTAATCCTAGATAAATAAATGATTATTTTAAGCAATTTGTATTTGTTATGATGAGTCATTTTACTTTTGTATTTTAACTATTTTTAAAGTTTTTGAAAAATTATGCCTTTAAAAGATTTGGGTATTTTCAAATAGGGTTTTATTTTTGGAGATATTTTTAAAAAACTATGAAATATGTATATATTAAATTGATAAGTAAATGAATTATAAATATAACAGTATCAGTATTATTGATCTCCTTTAAAAGAACAAATTTGGCTCTGTTACTCAACAATTACTTACCCCACTAAAAAAAACATCCAGGCTGTACGACTTGCCCCCATGTCTACTTTATAATTTATATAGAGACCCCTCAGCATGATGACGGGTCAATGTTGAACGTTGGCTTTCTATGTTCTTAACAAAATTTTTTTGAATTTCTTCGAAGGTGACAGTAGTAAGAGTTTTGTACAATTGTACCTCCCGTCAATTTCGGGGGTTGGGGTGTCCTCCTCAGATGGTCGGGCCCACACACAATTGATGGTACGAACAGCAGGTTAAGAAACGTGTTGCATGCCGAGCACTAATCTTTCATCTCGGAAGGATTGTGACTTTCCACTCAAATAAAAAAAGTCTACTTTTCTAAACGGCACAAAAGCACAAAAATAAGTCTCACACTTGTGGGACCCTTGAATATCCAATTCTGTCCAAAGGACTCATATTGACTTTAACGACATCATTTGTGTTACGTACGTCATGTATTAACTATTTAATCTACAATGATCAGTATGACATGGGAGCATTGATAATTAGCCGCGGAACACATTATTAAAAAACTGACTACTTCTAAAATTTAATTGACATTAATCTTGTGTAGACTTTAAACTAAGAGAAAGATTGAGGAAAAATAATGATGTCTCAACAAATGATTTGCAGCTAAACCAAATGTCTTAAGTAATTATGAATTTTAAACGGAATTTTAAAAACTATATTAGTTATAGTGATATATAGTTTGTGTTATGGCCAATTTTTACTCTAACTAGTAAAAATAATTAGAGAATAGAATATGCAATTTTCATTTTTTAACTTATATTCATGATGTTTAATGAAAATAAATTAACAAAATAGAATATAAAGGTGGTTCCCGTAGAGCTTAAGTAGATCTTATGTTTTGTAGTAATACATTAAAATTTGGTTTTGATCATAGCCAAGACATTTACATACAAGGCAATATAACTCAATTTTGGTCGAGCTTAAAACTATTTAAGTGAAATATAAGACTCATAGTCCATGGAAGAACTATGAGAGAAACTTCTCAAATAATTCTCTAAATGATATTTGTGTTATAAAAGATATTATCATAAGTGGATGCTCACATTGGAGCCTACATTAGATAAAGAAAGTAGTTAAGGTTAGAGTATTGCTATATTGGATTGCGTAGAGAGAAAACAATCTTATTCAATAAATAAGATCCCCCTCCCCCTTCCTTATGTACACCTTTCTCATTCAATAAGAACATCTCTCTCTTTCTCCCTCTACTCCCTCTGCTCCTCTCTCTTTCTTTTTATCATGTTATCAGTACGTTACAGCCCTTTCTTTACATCAATCTTTCTTTTTATCATGTTATCAGCACGTTATCAGGATAGTAGCCACCCCCTTTTTTTTCATTTCTTTTCCACGCCTAGGCCCACATGCTTCTCTATTTCTTTCGCATTTTGATTCACGTGCGCAGAGTCTTCTCCTTTTTATTACTGTTTTCTGTAGTGTACTGCAACCATGGCACAACAACCTATTATTTTATTTGATACTTTGGTAAAGGTGTTTTTTTTTCACTAACTTTTACACCCACCTACGTACAAAGAAAAAAATATAGAAAGTGACATCAGCAGCGACATCACTATTGCTTCACAGCGCTGACACAAGCACTAACTTCAAAGCAACATAAGTAGAAGTGCATTTCATCGTCGTCAAAACTTTAGATCGCGATATCTTAATCGTATGAAGTCAGATCGATGATTCATTAAAACCTACGGAAAGCCCATGAGCAGATCTATACATTGAAAACTAAAAGCGGCAAAATCAACTGTAAAATTAATTTTTTATTTTTTAATTTGTCTTAGATAAATATATATATTTCCTTTTAGATTTGAAGATAAATGATTTTTTTTTTAACAAGGGGAGATCAAGAAAGGATCATAAATAAGAACTTGAAGTTCTATATTAATACGAACCTGTAGTTCAGTACGAACTAGAAGTTCCTTCTAAATCCAGACCAGAAGATCCGTGGATTATTTAAATATAAAACCAGAAGTTCTCAGATCCACAATATGAACTAAAAGATTCAAATTCCTTATCAAACCTGAAGTTTGATATTTAGATTCAGAATTAAAATCAATAGGCTATAATATCAAGCCCAAAGCCTTAATTGAACCTGAAGTTCTAATTCGTAAACCTAAAGTTCCAAATCAAGCCAGAAGCCTTTCCAAAACCTATTATTTTGGATTATTAAAATTGATAACTTGATATTTACAATTTTAAATTGGCCAACTTGATCTGACATAACTCACCCCTTAATTTATTCTGAATGCTTTAAAATTCTGTTGTTTGTCTTTTATCTTCCCTTGCATATCAATGTTCATTTATGTTTTTCTTTTCTAGCTCTTACATAATGTCGAATTTAGCCAAACTTGAATTTAAAGCCCTTAACATTATTGGGGAGAACTATATATCCTGGTACTTAGATGCAAAATTACACTTGCAATCCAAGAAACTTGAAGAGACAATAAAAGAGGGTAATAAAGAGTCCCCGGAAAATATAGCATTGTCTTTTATCTTCTTATGTTATCATATATATGATGACCTCAAGAATGAATACCTCATTGAGGAAGACCCAGCAGGTCTTTGGAGACCCCTGAAGGATAGATATAATCATCAAAAGATGGTCATATTACCAGTGGCTCAGAGTGAATAGCTAAACCTGTGATTTCAGAATTACAAATCAATATCTGAGTACAACTCCGCTCTTTTCAACATTATTTCCCAATTAAGATTATGTAGGGAAAAGATTATAGAAGAGCAGATGTTAGAGCAAACAATGTCCACTTTCCGCGCATCAAATGTAATTCTGCAGCAGCAGTACCATGGATGGCGTTTCTCTAAATACTCAAAACTATTTTATTATCTCCTTATTACTGAGCAAAATAGCAAAGTCTTGATAAAGAATCATCACTCCAGACCAACTGGATCTATGGCAATGCCTAAAGCAAATGTCAATTTTAATTTCAGCAGAGGTAGAGGAAGGGGGCATGGGAGAAACAATCCCTCCAGAAGAGGCTGAAAAAACAACTCCTCCAGATGTGGAGGATTTCGAGGTCCCCCCCCCCCCCACCAAGAAGAAATTAAAAAACCACCGAAAGTGGTCTGATCCTAAAAAATAGCAAAATCAGGATCAACATCAGAATCCACCAAATAAATCTGCCCATCGTTTTGATGACCCTTGCTACAGATATGAAAGGAATGCGCATTTGTCACACAGTTGTTGTGCACCAAAAGACGTGGTAGAACGATATAAAGCATATAAGGCCTCTATTCATGTCACTGCCCGAACCCGAGAATTTAGGGATTTATTGTGAGTTCCGAGGAATGACACACGTACCCGTGACAATTCGTGCCATGACAAGACACGTACGAACTATCACAAGGGTAATCCCATAGGTACGTGTGAGAAAGATCCGCAAACACGTATTATCAACATAGATATTCAAGCGGAAACCTGGAGATTTCACCTGTAATTATATCATGAGCATCCATAAAACATCCATTCATTTTCATATATTAAATAAACAAGTCTGTTAATTAGCCCATCTGCATGATAAGACATGGGGATCCATATTAATACAAAATATATCAATGGAAGGTGAACCCTAAGTCCAATCCCAAAATGTTCCCTGTTGCGCACTATTGAGGAGAATCAAGAGAAGATGTCCTCCTCGTTCCACTCGTTCACGTCCCGAGGTAACATTGGGGTTACCTCCGGGAGCGCGCTGATTGCCTGATTGGCATTAGGTTCTGCACCTGTAACACCATGGTAATTTTGTTAACACGACAGTTAAGCAAAGATAAGGATACATGAGCTTAGCATGATAGATCAAGGGAAATAAATAATATACTGATTAAAAGAGATCAATATCGAAATCTAGGCATTGATGCATATGAGTTAGCATGAATAGTGAATCATGAAATAAAGAATATATTATATCAAAATGGCAACCACATTCGATATCTCCTCTCTAAAAGAGAGTAAACTAATCCTTGGGAAACCACTAGCGATCGGGCCAGGATTGACTAGCTGCCCACGAGAGCGTCGACTCACTCTCCTGATACTACTGCAGTAGGCAACTGATAACACATCCCATGGGGTCCCGTCGAACCTCCTATGGGGAATAATAAGCTAAGTGGTGCCGACTCTTAACATGTCGGGAATAATTTGGGATCTTTACTTACTATATACCAATCTGTTTATACTGATATGAGAAAGTAACTCAACCTAGTTGAAGATATCAAGCATAGGTTCACAACTAAATAACTGACCATCATTAATGCAACTGATATAAATCCTTATGTAGAGATCAAGGTTATTATCAATATGAATGCAATTTGATTATAAGGTTATCAAGGATAAATTACTAGCCAAACCTATACTAGATAATCCGGGTTTCCAAGGTCATTCAATACGGTGTATTCATAAGACATTCGATGTCCCGGTATTACCATTCTTGGTGTTACCTCATGTATATATATAGGACACTTCACCTTATGCCAACACCCA
Source organism: Sextonia rubra (assembly GCA_037013555.1). Lineage (NCBI taxonomy): Eukaryota > Viridiplantae > Streptophyta > Magnoliopsida > Laurales > Lauraceae > Sextonia > Sextonia rubra. The sequence continues at coordinate 14,829,653 of JASUAD010000023.1, forward strand.
TGATGTGACATTGAAAACTAACCGGAGAATCACGAAAAAAAGGGGGTGATAGCTCAACACTCCTCCTTCTCCATATTAATCACTGTTGGGCTAGTTTGGGTAGCAAGGATGCAATTCTATGGTCCTATAGGCCTTTGGTTGAACCTACCGCCTATGGTAATGTGTGGGCCGATATCTCGGTCTCTTTCTAAGATGTAAAAGAGTAACCCATCATTAGGCTATCCCATAGACTATAGAAACTCCATAGTCAAGCATAGAATGCATTTTGGGACACGTTTCTATAACCTACAGGTCTGGCTTACCCGACCGGTCGAGTATGGGTCCGACCGGTCGGACCACATCCAGAAGGGAAATTCGACCGGTCGGGCTGGGTGACCAACCGGTCGGACTACCTGTGAGGCAATTCGACCGATCTAGCTTTAGGACTAACCGGTCGGCCCTGAAGCACTCTGTTACGGAAGGGTTTCTATTCCACTGGTTTCTCTCTTCCAATACACCATTCTGCCTGCAATAAAACCAATCTAAAAGCTTCCATTTACACTCTTGGGTTCCCTAAAGGACCATTGTCAATTTATTCATCAAGAATCAACACTAAAACACAATCAAATCCATGTATTTTCCATTGAGCTGTAAAGACGGTAAAGCCACAAAATCCATCAAGAATCAAAGAATAAAGCTATGCATGTAAAGAAATGTATCATTATACTTGCCTGGTGCTTGGTGCTTCACTTAAACCGATTTGCCCCTTGATTAGATGAAGGATAAAGCTCTTTCTAAGGAAACCCTAACACATGCATGAAGAGAATGAGAATGAATTGCATGCTCACTCAATAGATAGATTCTCTTGACTCTCATAGAACTCCATAACTCAAATGGGGAAAGGGGATTCCTTACCTTAACTTGTCTACAAGCAAGGAGAAGGAGATGGTGCCTTAATTCCAAGAAAGAGGGCAAGAAGAATGAAAAGGAAGAAGAAGGAAACTCCACCCGCTTGCGTGCACGCCCAATCACTCGAAAATGGAAGCAAGAAATGAAGGAGATGATGGGAGAGAAGGGGGAAACGGCGCTGCAACGAGATGGGAAGGAGAAGAGTAAAGATCGATGGGGTTTTGGGGATTTTTATAGGAATGAAGTTTCTGGAATTTACAAGGGAGCCCTCTTGGTTTCCAGATATTTCCGGTCTGAATCGATGGGCTTAAAATGGGCTGAGATGGGTCCAAATGGCTTTGGGCCAAACATAAAAGATGTTCAACAAGATGAGGCTCACCCAATGCAACTAATATGATACATAAATAATGCCAAATCATGAAAATACTAACTGCAGAAGGTCTTGGACTACCTAATAAGGTATGAACCCGACTCAACTACCTATCCATAACCCAAATCTCTTGAGACTTGGGCTCAATTAACCTAATAACATCTTAATTAAAGTAAAACCAACTTAATTACTATAAATCATAATTATCTAGGGTTGGGGCCTTACAATTCATTTTACAGAGTCAAATGATTTGGAAGATTGGAATTAAGATACAGTCCTACAAAATGATGATTATTAGTTGGATATTACAAATTTAAAGACTAAAGATTTTTTTTTGAAGACAAAAATGGCCAACCTCTAAGTAATAAGGCATTTAGTGATAAGATCGGAACCCCTCCTGGCATAGTCTAAAAGACCAATCAATTTTTTTTTTCAGAATCTCTATTTAGAATGATTTTTTTTTTCATATATTTACCTTTTCATAGATATTTTATGCTGAATGATTTATTATTTTATTAATTTGATAAACCTTTTTATAGATTTTTTATTGACATTTTTTTGTGATGAATGATTTCTTATTATTCAGTTTATAAAATTGATGAAATTTTTATATATCATGTGATTGCTTAGTTGCATTTTTCTTATTATCTTTTGTTTAAAGGTATGAACCATGAAAATGGAGATACTTACTGTCTTGTAGCTAGTGCTACAACGCATACCATTCTAAAAAACTAGAAGTTTTTTTCAGAATTGGTATTCAATCCACGAAAGGTGTCCACAATAGTTGGACATGTGCAAATAATTGAAGGCTCTAGAAGAGCCCACATGACGTTACCTAATGGTACTCATTTATTCATTAAAGAAACATTTCTCTCCAGCAGTTCCCGAAGAAACTCGCTTAGTTTCAGAAACATTAGAAGAAATGGATACCATATTGAAACTGCTAATCAAGGTAATAAGGAAATATTACTTATCGCTACTACTAGTATTAGAAACTAGAAGCAAATGCTAGAAACATTAAGTGCACTTTGTTATGGGTTATATTATGCGATAATATCTATTGTCGAATCACATTCGATTTAAAACAAAACGATACAGTGAAGCCCGAAGCTTAAACTAAACCTGAAGCTTAGCAACCCTTAGATTTTATTGTTTTTGCATGATAGGTTAGGACACTCCGAAGTTACCATGTTAAAAAAATTATTAATAACTCTATTGGATACTCTTTAGAAAACTATAGATTGATCATCCCTAATGGGTATCTATGTATCCCATGTTCACAGGAAAAGCTAATCACTTGACCTTCCTTTGTTAAGATTACATTAGAATCCCCATCCTTTCTGCAAATGATACAAGGAGACATCTATGGACAGATAAATCCACCTAGTGAACCTTTTAGGTATTTTATAATTTTGATTGATGCTTTTACCTGTTGGTCGGATGTTTGCTTACTTTCAACTAAGAATATAGCCTTTGCCCGCCTATTGACCCAACTCATTAAACTTAAAACCCATTTCCCTAATAATCCTATTAAGTCTATACGACTTGATAATGCGGGCGAATTTACATCATAAGCCTTTGATGACTACTGTTCATCTCTCGACATTGTTGTTGAAGATCCTATCCCTCATGTTCATACCTAGAATGGCATAGCTGAATCCCTAATTAAGCGCATTCAACTTATTTATGACTATACTGATGCAGTCCAAATTACCAATTAGTGTTTGGGGATATACTATGTTACATGTATCAATGCTCATTAGACTCCGACCCACAGCCTACCATCAATACTCCCTTACACAGCTTATATTAGGACATCAACTTAATATCACCCATTTGCGCAAGTTTGGTTGCGCAGTTCTGGTCCTTATACTACCCCCTCACCGTACTGAGATGGGATCACAACATAGGTTGAGAATCTATATAGGCTATGACTCTCCTTCGATTATTTGATTTTTAGAACCAATGATAGGAAATGTTTTTACTTCTCATTCTACTGATTGTCAATTCTATAAAACAAAATTCCCACCGTTAGGGGGAGATAAAGAACATATTGTTCCTACAAAACAACCCGTTCCTGAAGAACGGCATGAACTAATGCGAAATACTTCCACTTTGTCTCATCTGGACCTACGTATTTCACATGTAAAAATGAAGTCCATAGAATTATGCACTTACAGGAAATTGCAAATTGATTGCCTGATGCATTTAATGATGCAGCAAAGGTAACCAAGTCACATGTGCTAGTTATGAATGCACCTACTAAAATTAATGTCTCTGTAGGACAAAGCAAAAGGTGGTAACAAAAGAGTCTGTAATACACCAAAAGCATGGCAGACCTATAGGTTCAAAGGATATAGCTCCAAGGAAAAGGAGAAATATACAATCATCATCATGTCTTCCCAAAGATACACTTAACACTCCAGAAGAAATTCCTCATAAAGAGGCACATAACGCTCCCGAAGAGGTTATGAAAAAATCCACTCTCTCTAGAATAACTAAAGTCCTGATGACTATAAAAGCCCCTAAAGAGGCACCAGTACTAGATAATGAATAGATTTTTATACTTTACAATTATTCGAGAAAGAGATGGGATAGAAAAGAAATTGTCATCAATAACGCATTCGCACATACGGTAGCTACATAAATATCAATGGAACATGAGGATGATGATTGGGATTCAGAACTGAATATTATAAATGAATGTCGACAAAGGAAAGATTGGCTAAAATGGGCAAGTGCCATTATAACAAAGTTAGAGTCTCTCAATAGACGTGGTGTATTTGGACCTATAATACAAACTCCAAAAAGTGTTAACACTGTAGGTTACAAGTGGGTGTTTGTAAGGAAAATGAACGAAATGAATGAAATTACTAGATACAAGGCAAGACTTGTGGCACAAGGTTTTCTGCAGAAACCTGAGATTGATTATGAGGAAACATATTGCCCCGTTTTGGATATAAAAACATTTAGATATCTTATAAGTTTAGCAGTTTCTGAAGATTTGGATATAAACTCATGGATGTTGTGACCACTTTTTTGTATGGGAACTTAGATACAAAAATTCACATGAAAATCCAGGAAGGATCTACTTTGCCTGATGCAAAGCCTAAGAGTACGTATTAATACAACTGAGACAATCATTATTTGAATTGAAGCAATCCGGAAAAATGTGGTACAATCATCTCACTAAATATTTATTTAAGGAAGGATATGAGAACAATCTCATTTGCCCATGTATCTTCATAAAGAAATCCTTAAAAGGATTTGCAATAGTGGCAGTTTATGTTGATGACATAAATTTGATTGGGACTCCAGATGAGCTTGAAATAATTGCTAATTATTTGAAAAGAGAGTTTAAAATGAAAGACCTTGGGAAAATAAAATTTTGTCTTGGCCTGTAAATCGAGAGAAGTTCTAGTGGAATTTTAGTCCATTAGTCGAATTATACCAAGAATGTCTTGAAACTCTTTGGTATTAACAAAGCATATCCACTAAATACTCCCATGGTTGTTCGATCTTTAGATATAAACAAAGATCCATATCTTCCAATTGAGGAAAATGAAAAAGTATTGGGTCCTGAAGTACCATACCTGAGTGTGATTAGTGGTTCAATGTATTTAGCACAATGTACTGGACCAGACATTTCATTCTCAGTGAACTACTTGCTAGGTACAGTTCTGTGCTAATGCAAAGGCATTGGACTGGTATCAAACATATCTTACACTATTCACGTGGTACAATTGACTTAAAACTTTTTTATTCTAAAGATTCCAAGTTTGTAGAATATGTAGATTCAGGTTATCTTTCTGATCCTCATAAGAGTTAATCATAGACATGTTATATATTTCTTAGTAATAATGTTGCTATTTTTGGCGCTTTACTAAACAAACTTTGGTAGCTACTTCTTCTAACCATACTGGAATTTTAGTTCTATATGAAGCCAACAAGGAATGTATGTGGTTAAAATTTTTAATTCAGCATATTCGTAGTTCTTTTCAATTGCCTCTTAATACAGGTACCCCAAACGTTATCTACGAAGACAATGAGATCGACGTCAAGCAAATTCGTTCAAGTAACAACTTGGCTGATTTGTTTACAAAGCCACTGCCAAAGTCAACATTGTAGAAACTTGCACATGAGATCGACATGCATAGAGTTTATCATCAAACAATATAAAGGTTGTTGTTGTTTGGGGGAGTAACTGATCAAGGGTAGGCATCCTGAAGCATGCATACCCAGGACATATGTGCACTGTACTATTTTTCCTTCTCTAGGTTTTATCCCATTGGGTTTTCCTAGTTAAAGTTTTATTGAGGCAACATTATGCACGTCCAACACTACTTCAATGATTCTGTAGAATATTTACTCTTTTTCTTTTACTTTAGTTTTTATCCTATTGGATTTTTCCTTTACAAGGTTTTAATGAGGCAACTGGTATTAAATGGTGGTTATCCAAGGGGAGTTATAAGAGATATCATCATAAGTGGATGCCCATACTGGGCCCACATTAGATAAGGAAAGCAGTTAAGGTTAGAGTCCTACTATATTGTGTTGCTTGGGAAGGAAGCAATCTTTTTCTATAAATAAGATCCCCCTACCCCTCCTTTTGTACACCTCTTTCCTTCAATAAGAATATTTCTCTCTTTCTCCCTCTACTCCCTCTACTCCTCTCTCTTTCTTTTATCAGTTTGGGTTTTTTTTTATTTCATCATCATGAAAGCCCTATCTCCCAGGTATGTCGGGATTAGTCAAATCCTCACATAATTAGTTTTATTTTTTTAGTTTATTCTTATTGCCATTCATGTCCCCTTTGGCTTATCATTTTGTTGGTCTTTTTGTGAGCCACGGGCATCAAGACATTCTTTACTGACAACAGTCCCTATGTTCATTCCTGAGGAAAAAAGAGTTGTCCAGAGTCAAAATGCCTTCCCTTATCTCCGACGGAGAAAGAGAAGAATGATTGAAAAGGATGAGGGTGCTCTCCCTCTTAAGAGGCAAGTGTTTTTGCTCCCTCTACCGCTGGGTTTCAATCTGAAGCAAAAGTCTACATCGGTAACAACCTTGCTCTTCCCCCAAACGAGACACACCCCCAATACCATGTCAACAGCCTTGTTTATCGAAAAAAAAAAAATAGCCTTATTTATCCAAATTATCACCTCTTGAGTGCAAATGTTGACCTTACAACAGCTAGGCTCACCTTTGATAAAATCTCCCGAGGATAACATCATCTACCTCGAGAAAATGCTAACAAAATTCCCTTGAGAAAACTGTCACCCCCCGAACCTAAGAATTTAAGATTGTGGTGCATCCTGAGGCACGGCACACGTAATCCATGGCAATCCATGCCATGTGAAGACACATACGAACTACCACAAGGGTGATTCTACAGGTACGTGTGAGGAAGATCCTTACACACGTATCAATCGTTTTAATCACGTAGCAGAAACCTGTGAAGTACACATGTAATTATCATAGACACTAATAAAACATCATTCATTAGTATACCAAAGTTCTAAAATAACCCATCCACATATACATAATATACAGAGGTACATAGAAATATACAAAACCAAAATAACATGTCTATCAATCAAACTGCATGATAATACAAGTCAAATATGGCTATAACCTAAGTAAACCCAAGGAAGAACTCCATGATGCTCTACGTTGGATGACTAGTAAAAGACATCATCCTCATTTCACTCATTCGTACCCTTAGGCACTGCTGTGTTTCCTTCGAGGTTGCATCAATTGCCTTACCGGCAGCAGGTTCTGTACCTGTAATACCAAAGGTAGTACTATTAATATGACAGTTAAGCAAATATAAGAGTATATAAGACTATCATGATGTATCAACTGAATTGGCAAACATACTCACTAAAAATAGCAATAACGGAAACTAGGCATATTATGTATGTAAATAAGCATGAATAAAGAGTCATATATAGAAATACAATAACATACTAGTTGGCTTCCACATGGCTATCTTCTCTCTAAAAGAGAGTATATCATATGGTAAAAAATCACTAGCAATTGGGCCAAAATCGTCTGGCTACCCTAAGAGCACTGATCAACTTTTTAGATAACTACTATAGCTGGTAACATATTAAATACCTCATTTGGTTCGTCAAACCTCCCATAGGTACATGCTAAATGGGGCCAACTCAATATATCAAGAACGATTGAGATTCATAACTTTTATATTTATCATATGTAACAATCAACTCATACTCATACAGAAGCATATTTTAGTCTTGAGATCATTCAAATCATAAAAATTAGAATTAAACAGAGTAACTAATAATCAAACAGTGCATACTTAAATAAGCTAATATAGATCAAACCCTCGCAACCTTGGCTGCCCCTATCTTGGCTCACGGGCCAACACTCATTAGAAGCTCTGTCTTTGATTTTGCCTCAAGGTTTACCAAGACGAATGGATACATGATTAAATCATGTTTAAGCCAAGGCTTATCTTAACAAGATGAATGCATTTGACTCAAAAGATTAACAAGGATAATTTCTAGCCAACCCTAGTTAAGATAATCCATGTTTCCTTAGTTATTCAATACGATATATTCATAAAGCATCCGGAGTTAATGTGTTACCAAAATTTTAGTGTTACATTGTATAAGTGATAAATACTATTTCTTATGCCAACACTCATGATGTGACATTTAGAAACAACAAAAAAACAAAAAGGAGTGAGTGATAGCTCCACACTCTTCCTTCTTAGTATTTAATTACTGTTGGGCTAATTTATTTGAGGTAAAGGTACCATTTCTAAGGCCCTACATGGTCTTTGATTGTACTTAATATCGAAAGGGTAGGATTTGCTTGACATATCTCTAAGGTCTTAAAAGAAAGTTAAAATACTTTTAATTGATCCCCATTTGAAATAACAAAAACAGTGTTTTATGAATAAAAAGGGGTGCTTGATTGATCAGTAGGTGTCTAATCGATTGGACACCTCCCAGAACAAGAATTCGATTGATCGGACCTGTCATATCGATTGGCCCTGGAGCACTTTGGCTTTAGGTAGAGTTGATGTGGACTTTTATTGCTATTCTCTGAATACTACAAGTGCATAGTTGTCTTGTTATGACAGTAGCAAATACAGATCAATCCCACAGGAAGCACTTTTAATTTTTTAATTAAAATCTAATTTTTTTATAACAATAAACTAAGATGAATGAGATGTGAATGAGAATTTAAAAATAAAACTAAAGTACAAAAGATTGGTGATAATGATGATGAAAATGGACAAAAATATTATGATTCCATTAAGCAAACAATTTAACCAATTTTTATGCAATCAATTCAAACACTTAGTCTCAATTTATCTCAAATCAAAGACAAATCAATGTTCTAATCTACATAATTTGACTATCAAAAGAGTAAATTTTTCTTAAATCAAAATAAGCCAAAACCTCTTTCATCTCATAAAAGATCGAAACTTCTAAGCATCATACATTAAGTTAAACATAGTTCATTAAAAGAATAAATCCTTAAGCATAACCTATTAAAACAAATATATATAATCAATGAATATTTCAGTAAAAATCTATCCAGAGGTTTGTCATAGACATGAAGGCGGATTTATTATACAACAAGTTTACATATCATAGAGACAATCAATAAAATAAATTAATTGCATAAAAAGATGGTTAGCTACTTAACTTCACCAAGATACTTTGATCCAAGGGACTACTGCTCCAAGAAAATAGAAATTCTGAACTTCATGATTAAAATCTCTAGATGTTATAATAAAATTTCTCAAAGTTCTTTATTTTAAGCTTGGTTTTTGGAACAGGGCTCCAGAATACCCAAAAACTACCCAAAAAATATAAACACTAAAAATAGAATAGAGGAGAAAGGAAAGAACAAGTCCCATGGGGTGTGCTAGTTTTTGAAATGGTGGAGGGCTATATATAGAGTGAGATGTAGGTGAGGTATGGAGTCATATTAATGGTAAGTGGTTGGGAAGTAGTTGGTAAGAAGAGTTTAGTTGGTAAGTGGTGGTCTTTTATGGACATGTGTGTAACTTCATGGGGTCCACTTTAGGATGAAAAATCTCAATCCCGAGTAGAAATATTGCAACTAATTTCTTGGGGCTATATCTTAGTCATATCAACTCTAAATTGCATTATCTTAAACTCTATGGATATCTACTTTGAATAAGTTTTTCAACTGCACCAAGATGTGGCAATCAGACCTACTGTTTGAGAGATATGCTTGATTTTATTTAAGTTGCCCTAGGAGAACCGGCATTAGCTTCCTTGTACATAATGATTGAAATTTTCTAAAGTTCAACGGTCCTAAACTTCCTGCACATTCTAATTAAACTTATCAATTATTGAAAAGCCCATATTGAAGTAGAACCCATCCGAATAGAGTTTTACTCCAAATGAGACTCCTTAACAAAAACTCTTAAATATTGCTGAGAATGTGTAGAAATTGTGCAAATTCAAATTTTTAGGTGAGAATGTATGAAATGTTGAAAATGAATGAAAGTTGATGCTTTTCACCTAATTTAACTCCTAATTTATCCTAAAATGATACTTGAATGATGCAAATTCATGGACTTAACAAGAGTTAGTTTTGAACTGACTCTTCTCTTCTCCCCTTAGCTCCTACCACCCAATTCACACATTAAACCACTTCAACACCTTCATGCACCCTTCTACACCACAATTGGATTTCTCTTTCAACCATTCCCATCATTCATTCTTAAACATATTTATTCTACTTCAACCATCTTACATTCTTAAATTAAGGGGTAAAAAAGCTATAACTTGGCATTAGTAGAGAATTCATCAAGAATTAGCATAATAAACCATGCATGTAGTAAACATATACACTTATACTTTTACCTCACTTTGCTATACCCAAATCAAGCTTCTCCTTTGGTTCAATGCTGGAGAAGACCTCAATGGAGATAGCTCTAAGACATTAAAAAGAAGAAATGGGTGTGGAATGAATGCATGCTATAGATTTGAGTTTTCTTGACTTTATTGAACCCAAAGAAATCCATGGATGTGAGAAGGAAGCCTCTCCTTACTTTCTAAAGTTGTAGAGAAAAAGAAGAGATATAATTGGAGGTTACAAGGGAGGAAGATGAGTGAGAAGGTGATGGGGAAAAAGATAGAAACCTTAGCTTTTACATGCATAGCCCTAAGATTTGGATTCCAGCTTCAAACTTGAAGCGAAGAGGAGAGGAGAGGAAGGCTCCAGCATGGGATTAGAGAATGAAGAAGGAATGAGGTGGGTTAGCTCTTTTTCTTTTAGATCTTCTAAGAATTCACAAGTAAGTCTAGCTTGTTTATGGAATTTACAATGTGACTCAAGTGGATTCTAGTTGAACATGAAAGATGACCCATGAGATGAATTGCACTTGATGCAATTAATATGATGCCTTAATGATGTAAGACCATGCAATTCTAAATTATGAGAAGGTCCTTAACTACCTAAGTAAGGCTCAAACCTGACCTGAGTACCTATGCATGACCCAAACCCAAGGGATTTTAGTTGAATTAATCTAAATAAGTATTAGTTATAGTAAATCATGATTAGTTCGGGTTTAGACCTTACTAAAACTTTCAAACCCTAATCGCACAAACACATTCGTGCAGTGATAGCTTTGACAATAGTTCTCAGCCACAATGGCACTACTTCTAATCATTGCAAATCATGTACAAAACCCTACACGTAGAGACCTTGGAGAAATTTCAAAAAACATAAGAAAAATCTTCTCTTCCTCACGATCTTTACACCTCCATGAGGTAGCAGCTCCTTCATTGGGCTAGTACCATCACCCTCGGCGGAACACTATAAATCCCCTTCCCCCCTCCCCCACCTCCGCCCCCTTCCCACACCAATCAAAAGGGGAGGGGGAGGCACACAATGAGATACATGGAGTCAAAGAAAGACAGGAGAGAAACAAAAGCAACAAAGACAGATGTACAGAAGAAAAGCACTTGGAAAAATACACAAAAAGGAGTAGATTTGAGGAGCGAAAGACACTAGCCATCAACCACAAAAAGCAAAGAAAAACAACAAATGCTTCTGATCGTTAAGGTATTCACCTTTAGGGTATCCCCCAAGGTGGCTAAAATGGTAGAAAATCTTAGAGCTTTCAGGCTCAACTTCTCTGTTTCTCCATGTTGTATTCAATTTCTTGTCTCCTTTCTAGCTTTAGATATCTAAGACTAGACAACGGGGCTGTAAACCATAATACAAAAACAAATATAGGCAGCTCGTCAGCTGCGTGGTTATCAGGCCAGAACCCACTTTAATAAACTCAAAACAGAAATGAAATTGCAAACATTACACAATTTCCCCTATTCTGTGTGTTCTTATGCAGTCGTTGAATTAATGGTTCTTTTAAACCTTTTTATTTCAATTTTAGCTGATACAAAAGATTGGCACCGTCTATGGGGACAAAGACATGAAAGGCCAATCGATGATTTATTTGATCTAGAAAAGAAGTGGACAACAATCCACCTTCTGCTTATTTTAGTCAAAAATCCATGGTTTATGCTGAGATTCCTTTCCTTGAGCTTAAAGCCTGCTCGAAATCTGAATGGTCGTTCGACTCATCTTTATGTGATAGACATAGTTTGAACAATAAGACTGTCAAGCCAAAAGGCATGTTTTACGGATGTGGCAATGGCCTTAGTGGCATTAGAACACACTTGGTTGCCTAGCTTTTAGCCCAAGAACCCAACTTACTATTGTGGTTAAAGGAGAAATTGTCCCTAAACCAAGGGATAAGTGGACTAGAAAAGAGAAATAGGTTGCCAACTATAACACTCCGTTCCCCTTTGAGTCAGATTAGTGGCTCATTAGTGTGCTTTTCTGTTGTTTAATCCTTTTGGATTTGGTTTCGGGTCTTGGATAGGTAGTTGAGTAACCTTTGACCTGCGATAGGTAGTTCTAAGCCCTTTTTCATAATTTTGCTTTTGCTTTGAGTGCAGCATAATTGCATCACCTTGGTGTCAGCACGTGTATTTTGTTGAGCTCGTTGTTTTCCGTAACTGCCTCAGACTCATTCGGAGTCAATTGGAAAAGTTGGACCCTCGTGTGACTTGATTTATAAATAACCAAAAATTCACTAGACTTTGTTCTAAACTTCAGAAACTATATATATGAGTCATCAGTCCAGATGTCTTCATTCCCTGCTCATTTTTCTTCAACGTTGCATGCAACAACTCCAGAGCACTCCACGTCTCCACGTTCTCTTCTCCTCACTCCTCTTCTCTTGCACAGTTGGTGATTTGGGTTCCAGTTTTGATTGGGTTCTTTCCCCCTTTTCTCTGTCTTTGCTTTGGGTAAGTGGGTTCTTCCCTTCTTCTTCTCCAATTGGATCTCTCTCTCTTTCTGTATTCTCATGGTTGGGTGTGTTGTGGTTTTGTTTTGTTTGGATTTTAGCTGGATTTGAGCTTGATCTCAGTGGATTTGACAAGGCTTTGAGGCAAGTATAAGTACAGGATTGTCTAACACATATGGGTATTTTGTTTGACTGCTTTGATTTCAGCTTAGACATCTTTTACATGTATGTTATGTTTTACAGCCAAATTCTGTGATGTTGGAACCTCTGGAACTTGTTTTGCCAAGTTTCTGTACCAAATTTCAGTTTATGTACTCACTTCAGTTTCGTGTTCTATATTGTATGGCTAAGCCGTAACTTTGTACGGCTCAAACTCCAGAGGCTCGAAATTGGGAACTTTATTCTACGGCTAGGCTACGGCTGAACTGTAGTTTGTCCTACGGCTGAGCCGTAAGATAGCCATGACCCAGCCGTGAATTAACACTCTGATCAGTTAAAACTTTCCAAATACAGTACTCCTACGGTGTGGCTATGGCTAAGCCGTGGATTGGTCTACGGCTAAACCATATACTCAACCGTAGCTCAGCCGTAAGGAGGAATCAGATCAGAGGTGGAAGATGACCAGTTTAGCTGTGTATTGAAGGGAACCACGGTTAAGCCGTAGTGCAGGTTACGGCTAGGCCGTAAGATGTACACGGCTAAGCCGTAGGTCGCCCATGGCTAAACCGTAAGACCTGGAAAATCTGAAATAAAACTTAGGATAATTGTGTGACTTGGTAGAGCTAAAAGACAGGTTAACCGCTCATGTAAACTTGCCCAATGGATTCTTCGGATCGCATGAATAGTCTATTAGGCTGTGACTTATTCATGTGAGCGTTGTTTTACTGTTAAGCACCTCCCTATGGGTGTTGGTTTAAGGGACTTCGGTGCACGCGAGGATTACATTGCAACACTTGGATGGCAACGGTGCATCGAAAACTTAAAACTACATCATCATGCACGGTTAGTAACAGTGGACAACTAGATTAGTGTTGGCTTGTAATTAACCTTGATTCCGTCTTAATCTGAGATGCATTATATATTGCTTACAGTTTTGCCCTCTGTTCTGCTGATCTATGTTTATGCATTACGAGGTCATTTTGCTTTCGTCCTGTATATCTGTTTATTTCTTCGATCTGCACTATGCTTTGATCTATGCGGTGCTTTGACTTAATCTATGCTATGATCTGTATTTCTGCTATGCTCGGTATATCTCTGGCTTTGTATATCTCCGATGCACTGGGTATTCCCTGGTGGCTCTGCCCAGAGATTAATACGTGAGGATAAAATCCGGTCCTTGTCATCGGTGAGTCCAGAGCGGATAATCTCCCTTCTTTTGGATTTGATTTGATTGGTATTAGTCTGCCTCTACTCAGCCTCAGCCCTAGGATGCCCGACGGGGTTACCTCTGGCTTAGATCTCTGTATCTCTATATCACTGCAGTGCCGCTTTGTCTTGGGACCTCGGAACCCAGGAAACCGATACCCACTTGTACCTTGGCCCGGTCAGTGGTGTTCTTATCTGCTCTGCTCTGCTCTCTATTGGAGAGAATATGGTTAACGTAGTAGCCACCTAGTTCAGTATTTCTATGCTTTGATTCACTTATCATGCTTTACTTCTATGCACGATTTGCTTAGCATACAAAGATGAAACTCTGAAATTAATATTCTGTCATTATTCAATTTGATACTATGAGTGTTTCGTCCCTGTTACTTATATTTGCTGGATCGTTGTATTCACTGTGTTGTCTGTGGTGTTGCAGGCACAGATCCCTTGCCCAACTCCCCGGCGGTCGAAGAGGCTGCAGGGCAGAGCCTAGAGGCACCCTCCGGTTTGGCAGAGTGGGCCTGATCACCTCTGCCGAGTGCGTACATGCATATCTTCCGTGGCTATCTATTTTGGGTTTTGGTTTTTAGAGATTTTGTATTTGGCACTTGAGACTTTGATACTCTGTATTAATTTGTATATCGCTCTTTTGTCGTGTACTCAGATTTGTATCTGGTTTTAGAGTTTTGTATCTATCGTTGTCTTTTCCGTTCCGCATTTTTTTTGCTTCCGCTATTTTTTTGTTGCTTGCTATGATATCTACAGCTTCCGCGTTCGCTTATTTCGCACGTGTTAGATCCCTTGTGTGTGTGCATCTGGACTGGGTTTGGATGCACGTGCACGGGAGTACGTGTGTCACTGGTTAAGCTTTTCGCTAAACCCGATTTCTGGGCTCGGGTTGTGACATACTATTGTATGGTATCAGAGAATGTTAGTTATAAGCATGTAGACATCTAAGATCGTGGTGAGATGACGATGTCAACTATTTGACTCCCAGTCTAATATGTTGATTTTGGGGATTGACTAACTCGGGGCGTTTTATATTTGTATTTTGTTCATTTTCCTTTTGCAGGATAGCACACCATGGCGTCAGGATCAGGGTTGAGAGATGAGAATCAGCAGGGTCATAATGGTGAAAGTGGATCGCTACCCCTACCCAGGAGTAGTGAGGAGCGTCTGATGATGATGATACAGTCCATGCAGTCCTTGCAGGCTCAAATGGCATCTATGGTGGACAGGTAGAGTCAAGCTGCGGCATCAGCCTCTCCTCGTGTAAAACAGCAGGTGATCTTCCAGCCCAAAGAAACAGATCCAAATGCTCTTTTTGACAAGTTCCGTAAGCGTGGGGCTACTGAATTCCATGGTACAGAGGATGCATTGCAGGCTGAGCAGTGGCTAGAGCTGACAGAGGAGCTTTTTGATACGATTGTGTGCAGTAATAAACAGAAAGTAGTTCTCACAGCCTCTATGCTCAGGAGTGTAGCCAAGACTTGGTGGAGGAGTGTCAAGAGCTCATTCCAGACTATGCCTAGTGCCACGGTTTAGGAAACTTTCAAGCAACAGTTTCGTCGAAAGTTCATGCCTCTTCATATTCAGCGAGCCAAGGAAGTGGAATTCTTCAACCTTCAACAGAGACAGACATCGGTTGCAGATTATGTACACAAGTTTACAGAGCTGTCTCACTTCGCAGAGGATATGGTAAACACTGAGCATAAGAAGGTGACTCGCTTCGTCAACGGCCTAAATCCGAGGCATAAACGCCACGTGGTTGCATGTATGTGGCCGGCTACCCTGGATGACGCTATTGATAGGGCCTATGATGCAGAGGCCATATTTGAGGAGGAGCGAACTGAGTATAAGAGGGCAGCAGGTTCTAGTGGTAGAGGTCAATTCCAGAAGAAGTTCAAGGGCAAATAGGGTAGTTCGAGCAGTACTCAGGTGGTTTGTGGTCACTGTGGGAAGGATCACCCAACAGACAGATGTTGGAGGAAGAGTGGGGCCTGTTTCGGTTGTGGCTCTATGGACCACAAGCGGGCCCAATGCCCGAAGTTTCAGTCCTCTCCACAGACGAGATACGCAGGATCTACAGTGCAGGGCAAGTCTCAAACAGCTCGTCCAGCCCAGAAACAGAACCGCCAGACAGCTTGAGCTTATGCTGCTACGCATGAGGGCGCGGAGGAGGCTACGGTCGTGGAAGGTAAAATTTTAATTTTTGATGCTGAAGCTTTAGCCTTGTTTGACTCCGGGTCTACGCGTTCGTACGTAGCACCCCATTTTGCTGTGCAGCTACGACAGCGACCCCTACCGCTCCCGTACTTGTTGATGGTATCCACCCAGGTTGGTAAACGGGTGGAGTGCAGTGTTTTCTACCCTCAGTACGATGTGCGGATAGCTGGTCATCAGCTCCCTGTAGACCTCGTGTTACTCACGACACTAGATTTTGATGTGATTCTTGGTATGGACTGGCTTGCACGGTATCATGCTTGTATCAATTGTTATAGCAAGGCTATCTATTTTGACCTGGGTAGCGGATTCCGATTCGAAGGCAGCGAGACGAAGTGCCCGAGACGTGTGATATCTGCTTGTAAGGCAAATAGGGTGCTTCGCAGAGGATGTGAGGGATTTCTTGCATTCATTTCAGAGAAGAAGGATCAGCGACAGCTCAGTGAAATCCCCGTAGTCAAAGAGTTCCTGGATGTCTTTCCGGAGGATGTGCCAAAGTTGCCACTAGTTCGGGAGGTTGAGTTTGCTATTGATTTGATGCCGGGTACAGCACCCATCAGTAGAGCTCCATATCGTATGACACCTGCAGAGCTATTAGAATTGAAGAAACAGTTGCAGGATCTATTGCATAAAGGGTTTATACGCCCCAGTCTGTCACCTTGGGGAGCTCCTGTATTGTTTGTCAGGAAGAAGGATAGCGGTTTCCAGATGTGCATTGACTACAGGCAGTTGAACAAAGTGACCATCAAGAACAAATATCCATTGCCTAGGATCGATGAGTTGTTCGATCAGCTTCAGGGTGCAGCTTACTTCTCGAAGATCGATTTGAGGTCAGGGTATCACCAGCTTCGGGTGAAGGATGAGGATGTTCCTAAGACAGCTTTGAGGACTCGGTATGGACATTACGAGTTTCTTGTCATACCCTTCGGTTTGACGAATGCACCCACAGTTTTTATGGCATTGATGAATAGGTTGTTTACTTCCTTTTTGGACCAGTTTATTGTGGTATTCATAGACGATATATTGGTCTATTCGAAGACTGCTAAGGAGCATATAGATCATCTGCAGAAGGCATTGCAGCTGCTTAGAGATCACCAGTTGTATGCAAAGTTGTCCAAATGTGATTTCTGGCTAGAGCAAGTTGCATTTTTGGGTCATGTAATTTCTAGAGATGGATTGATAGTAGATCCGGCTAAGGTTGAGGCAGTAGTCCAATGGCCCCGTCCTAGATCAGTAACAGAGATTCGGAGTTTTCTGGGTTTAGCGGGATATTACTGCAGGTTCGTGCAGGACTTCTTGAAGATCTCAGCCCCGCTTACTCAGTTGACTCGGAAGAAGGTTCCGTATGAGTGGACAGAGAAGTGTGAGCGTAGTTTCCAGACGTTGAAAGAAAAGCTCACTACGGCACCAGTGTTGACTCTCCCTGACGGTAGTGAGGGATTCGTGATTTATTCCGATGCCTCTCAAGTTGGACTAGGCTGTGTACTGATGCAGAATCAGAGAGTGATTGCCTATGGTTCCAGACAGCTGAAAGAACACGAGAAGAACTATGTCACCCATGACCTGGAGTTAGCAGCCATTGTGTTTGCACTGAAGTTGTGGCGGCATTACTTGTACGGTGTGAAGTTCGAGGTCCATTCCGATCATCACAGTCTGCAGTATTTGTTTGATCAGCATGACTTAAATATGAGACAACAGAGGTGGTTGGAGTTCATCAAAGACTACGACTTTCCGATCAAGTACCATCCAGGCAAGGGGAATATGGTTGCAGATGCACTCAGCAGGCGAACAGAAAGTCTTCAGGTGTTGGCAAGATTCTATATGCTTGTGCATGATTAGCCTGTTGAGGTTCGGATGGTGGGTGAGTTGATGACATTAGCTACTACCGTAGTGTTTCAGCCTGAGGTGATTCAGTAGATCAAGGATCGTCAGTTTGAGGACCCCCTTCTGGTGACTTTCAGGGATCGGATTACAGATCGACCTAATTTCAGCTTGGTAGACAGAGTTTTGTATTTTAGGAGTAGATTGTGTGTTCCCGCTGTGGATGAGCTGAAGGAAAAGTTAATGACAGATGCACACGATGCCCGTTATGCGATGCACCCAGGGAGTACGAAGATGTACCGGAACTTGAAAGATAGATTTTGGTGGAACAATATGAAGCGGGAGATCACAGGGTTTGTGGCTCGATGTTTGACCTGTCAGAGGGTGAAAGCTGGCCATCAGCGACCTCCAAGTTCATTGCATCCCTTACACATTCCGCAGTGGAAGTGGGAGAACATTACCATGGATTTCGTCTCAAGACTTCCACCAACCAGTAGAAAGAACAATGCGATCTGGGTAATAGTGGACAGATTGACGAAGTCAACACATTTCCTTCCATTCAAGAAAGGGATGACATTCATAGAGATGGCCAGGAAGTTTTTTGACGAGATAGTCAGATTGCATGGCACCCCAGTATCGATTGTGTCTGATCGCGACAGTCGTTTTGTGTCTTCATTCTGGAGAGCATTTCAGGAAGCTATAGGCATGAAGTTAAGTTTTAGTACGGCATACCACCCCCAGACTAATGGGCAGTCGGAGCGTACCATTTAGACGTTGGAGGATATGCTCAGAGCTAGCGTGCTGAACTTCGAAAAAAAATGGGATATGCATCTGGCATTGTGTGAGTTTGCCTACAACAACAGCTTCCACGAGAGCATTGGTATGACACCCTATGAGGCTCTATACAGACGCAAGTGCAGGACCCTAGTGTGCTGGGAAGAGGTAGGAACAAGAAGTTTCCATGGTCCGACAATCATTGCTGAGACGATAGAGAAAGTGCAAAAAGTGATAGAGAATCTGAAGATTGCTCGGTCCAGGCAGAAGAGCTACGCGGATACTCGGAGAAGACCTTTGGCATTCCAAGTAGGAGATTAGGTGTTCCTTAAAGTTTCTTCGATGAAAGGCACGGTACGGTTTGGTCAGAAGGGCAAGTTAGCTCCGAGATATGTGGGACCGTTTAAAGTCAAGAGCCGAGTTGGAGATTTAGCCTATCGTTTGATGCTTCCAGTTGAGTTCTCCGGAGTCCACAATGTATTCCATGTGTCGATGCTCCGTAAGTACGTGCCAGATCCAAGCCATGTGATTTGATATGATGATATTCAGATTCAGCCTAATGCAACTTACGTTGAGCGTCCGCTTTGCATCGTTGGTACACAAGAGCAGATTCTCCATACCAGAACTGTCAGATGGGTTAAAGTGTTGTGGGAGCATCACGGTCCAGATGAGGCTACATGGGAGTTAGAGGAGCAGTTAGCGCGCCAGTACCCACAGCTCTTTGCGCATGTAGGTGGTCATTCCGAGGACGGAATGATTCCTAGTGGGGGAGGATGTAACACTCCGATCCCCTTTGAGCCGAATTAGTGGCTCATTAGTGTGCTTTTCTGTTGTTTAATCCTTTTGGATTTGGTTTTGAGTCTTGGATAGGTAGTTGAGTAACCCTTGACCTGCGATAGGTAGTTCTAAGCCCTTTTTCGTAATTTTGCTTTTACTTTGAGTGCAGCATAATTGCATCATCTTGGTGTCAGCACATGTATTTTGTTGAGCTCGTTGTTTTCCGTAACTGCCTCAGACTCATTTGGAGTCAATTGGAGAAGTTGGACCCTCGTGTGACTTGATTTGTAAATAACCAAAAATTCACTAGACTTTGTTCTAAACTTTAGAAACTATATATATGAGTCATCAGTCCAGATGTCTTCATTCCCTGCTCATTTTTCTTCAACGTTGCATGCAACAACTCCAGAGCACTCCACGTCGCCACGTTCTCTTCTCCTCACTCCTCTTCTCTTGCACGGTTGGTGATTTGGGTTCCAGTTTCGATTGGGTTCTTTCCCCCTTTTCTCTGTCTTTGCTTTGGGTAAGTGGGTTCTTCCCTTCTTCTTCTCCAATTGGATCTCTCTCTCTTTCTGTATTCTCATGGTTGGGTGTGTTGTGGTTTTGTTTTGTTTGGATTTTAGCTGGATTTGAGCTTGATCTCAGTGGATTTGACAAGGCTTTGAGGCAAGTATAAGTACAGGATTGTCTAACACATATGGGTATTTTGTTTGACTGCTTTGATTTCAGCTTAGACATCTTTTACATGTATGTTATGTTTTACAGCCAAATTCTGTGATGTTGGAACCTCTGGAACTTGTTTTGCCAAGTTTCTGTACCAAATTTCAGTTTATGTACTCACTTCAGTTTCGTGTTCTATATTGTATGGCTAAGCCATAACTTTGTACGGCTCAAACTCCAGAGGCTCGAAATTGGGAACTTTATTCTACGGCTAGGCTACGGCTGAACTGTAGTTTGTCCTACGGCTGAGCCGTAAGATAGCCATGACCCAGCCGTGAATTAACACTCTGATCAGTTGAAACTTTCCAAATACAGTACTCCTACGGTGTGGCTATGGCTAAGCCGTGGATTGGTCTACGGCTAAACCGTATACTCAACCGTAGCTCAGCCGTAAGGAGGAATCAGATCAGAGGTGGAAGATGACCAGTTTAGCTGTGTATTGAAGGGAACCACGGTTAAGCCGTAGTGCAGGTTACGGCTAGGCCGTAAGATGTACACGGCTAAGCCGTAGGTCGCCCATGGCTAAACCGTAAGACCTAGAAAATCTGAAATAAAACTTAGGATAATTGTGTGACTTGGTAGGGCTAAAAGACAGGTTAACCGCTCATGTAAACTTGCCCAATGGATTCTTCGGATCGCATGAATAGTCTATTAGGCTGTGACTTATTCATGTGAGCGTTGTTTTACTGTTAAGCACCTCCCTATGGGTGTTGGTTTAAGGGACTTCGGTGCACGCGAGGATTACATTGCAACACTTGGATGGCAACGGTGCATCGAAAACTTAAAACTACATCATCATGCACGGTTAGTAACAGTGGACAACTAGATTAGTGTTGGCTTGTAATTAACCTTGATTCCGTCTTAATCTGAGATGCATTGTATATTGCTTACAGTTTTGCCCTCTGTTCTGCTGATCTATGTTTATGCATTACGAGGTCATTTTGCTTTCGTCCTGTATATCTGTTTATTTCTTCGATCTGCACTATGCTTTGATCTATGCGGTGCTTTGACTTAATCTATGCTATGATCTGTATTTCTGCTATGCTCGGTATATCTCTGGCTTTGTATATCTCCGATGCACTGGGTATTCCCTGGTGGCTCTGCCCAGAGATTAATACGTGAGGATAAGATCCGGTCCTTGTCATCGGTGAGTCCAGAGCGGATAATCTCCCTTCTTTTGGATTTGATTTGATTGGTATTAGTCTGCCTCTACTCAGCCTCAGCCCTAGGATGCCCGACGGGGTTACCTCTGGCTTAGATCTCTGTATCTCTATATCACTGCAGTGCCGCTTTGTCTTGGGACCCCGGAACCCAGGAAACCGAGACCCACTTGTACCTTGGCCCGGTCAGTGGTGTTCTTATCTGCTCTGCTCTGCTCTCTATTGGAGAGAATATGGTTAACGTAGTAGCCACCTAGTTCAGTATTTCTATGCTTTGATTCACTTATCATGCTTTACTTCTATGCACGATTTGCTTAGCATACAAAGATGAAACTCTGAAATTAATATTCTGTCATTATTCAATTTGATACTATGAGTGTTTCGTCCCTGTTACTTATATTTGCTGGATCGTTGTATTCACTGTGTTGTCTGTGGTGTTGCAGGCACAGATCCCTTGCCCAGCTCCCCGGCGGTCGAAGAGGCTGCAGGGCAGAGCCTAGAGGCACCCTCCGGTTTGGCAGAGTGGGCCTGATCACCTCTGCCGAGTGCGTACATGCATATCTTCCGTGGCTATCTATTTTGGGTTTTGGTTTTTAGAGATTTTGTATTTGGCACTTGAGACTTTGATACTCTGTATTAATTTGTATATCGCTCTTTTGTCGTGTACTCAGATTTGTATCTGGTTTTAGAGTTTTGTATCTATCGTTGTCTTTTCCGTTCCGCATTTTTTTTACTTCCCCTATTTCTTTGTTGTTTGCTATGATATCTACAGCTTCCGCATCCGCTTATTTCGCACGTGTTAGATCCCTTGTGTGTGTGCATCTGGACTGGGTTTGGATGCACGTGCACGGGAGTACATGTGTCACTGGTTAGGCTTTTCGCTAACCCCGATTTCTGGGCTCGGGTTGTGACACCAACTACAATAGCAAAGCCATCAATGCTATTTACAATGGAGCCTCTTCTTCTTAGTTCCATAGGATCGCTACATGTACGTCTTTGAAAGATCCATAGGAGATATTGCAAACCACCCATTATGGAACCACTACTATCAAGCAGTCTAAATTTCAAAAGTTTACTATTGCCTTTAAAACCCTTAGCATGGCTAAAGACACAACTTTGGATAACTTTTATGCCAAATTGAGTGATATTGTCAATCGTAGTTTCAATCTGGGTAAGCCAATTCCTGAAATAAGATTGTTAAGAAAATTTCGAGATCTCTCCCAAATAGGTTACAGGCAAGGGTTGTAGCCATTGAAGAAAATAAAGACTTAGATACCCTCAAAATAGATCAGCTAGTTGGTTATTTTTAGACTTTTGAGGCAAACCATAAGGCTAGCATAAAATCTAAAAGGATTGCCCTAAAATTTTCCAAGAAATCAGAAAAAGATATTAAAGATAATTCAGATTCTGATTCTATGGAAATTGATGTTCAAGTTGCAATTTAACTTATGAAACAATTTAAGAAATTGTGCAGAGTTAAAAAAAATCTGGCATGAAGATTTCAAAATCTTAGAAGAATGCTTCTCAATCTGTTCAATACTTTGAATATCAAGGGTTTGGTCATGTTACAAATCAATGTGCTAATAGAAAATTGAAGACCAAGCATAAGGTTCTAGAAGCAACATGGGATGATGATTCTGAAGAGGAGAATACTAAGATTGAAACTGTTGTCCCTGAGACTACCAGTTTCAAGTTTATTGATTTCATAGCCAAATCTAACTCTCTCTCTCTCTCTCTCTCTCTCTCTCTCTCTCTCTCTCTCTCTCTCTTTTCCAGGTTATTCTGACAGTAGTTTGAATTCTAATGATGATATTGATGAAATGTCAGATTCTAAATAAGATTAGGAAAAATTATACAAATCCTTGTTGAAAGACTGTGTCAAAAAGACCAAATTCAGGGCATTTTTGGATATGTGGTAAAGTGTGATGAGGTGAAAGAGAGAATAAAATATAATGGGGTCAAATCATAATATGATGACTGTAACACTCTGACCCAACTTAATCCAGTTTAACGACTAATTCATGATGCTTTGGTTGTTAATTATTTTTTGCCTTTGTTCTGGTTTTGTTCCGAGTCATGGTTAGGTAGTTGGGTTGAGTTTCATCTTGATTAGGTAAACATAAGCCCTTTTTCGTAATTTTAGATTTGGTAAGATGTCGTCATTCATGCATCATCTTGGCATCAACACGTGTATTTCGTTGAGCCTGTTAACTTTCATAACTAATTCGTATACTAAAGATGTCATTTGTTTTCGTTGGACCCTGATTTGACTTGAATTGCAATTAGTGTGCACATTTGGACTTTCTTGTAAATTCCCCTCATTCTTATCCTATATAAACCAAGCGTCCACCGCCTTTCTTCCTCACTCTCTTCTCCTCTCACGTTGAAGTCTCTCTCTCTCTTTCTCTCTCTCTTGAATTTTCCTTTTTCTCTCCTTAATCAAGCTAGGCACGAAGGGGGAATTCGCACACTTTGTTTTTACTTCCTTCTCATGTGACTAGGGTATGCTTGGGTTTTTGGTTTTCTTTTTCCTCTCCTTCTTCTCATCGGCCATGGGTTGTGCTCACTATATCTCTCTCTTTCTCTCATGCATGATCGATTAGAACGTGTTTGGACTTCGACTTTGAGCCCAAGGACAACCAATTCCGTGTTAGACTTCATTTGAGGCAAGTATAAGCATGATTTGGAATAAACTCATGTCGGTATTATATGATTGTTCTTAGCCTCTTATTACTTATCATATGTGTGTTGTGAAGTACAACCCTTTTGCCTTGTTATCGTTATAAATTGGTTGTTTTCGCGATTGCGAATGTTTAAGACAGCACAGTCGTTCTGCATCAAAACAGCTTGTTCAACCGATCGGGCTTCAGAGCCGACCGGTCGGGCACTCACAGAGCTGAAATTCGACCGGTCGGGCACTTCATCAAACCGATCGGTCCTGAAGTACACTGTTTCATGAGGTTTAACCTGTACACTTGGAACCTTGTGTTCATTTCTAATTCTTCGATCTTCCACAACAACCAAGGAACCTTTTAGGTTATTTCTCGGGCCCCGTGGCTCGTGAATTGTAACACTCCGACCCAACTTAAACTAGTTTAGTGACTAATTAATGACGTGTTGGTTGTTAATTGTGTTTTGACGTCGTTTTGGTTTCGTTCCGGGTTATGGATAAGTAGTTAGGTTGAGTTAGGTAGACATAAGCTATTTTTCGTAATTTTAAATTTTTTAAGACGTCATCAGTTATGCATCATCTTAGCGTCAACAAGTGTATTTTATTGAGCTCGTTAACTTTCATAACTGACTCGTATGCTAGAAATGTCATTTGCTTCCGTTGGACCGTCATTTGCCTTGAATTGCAATTTACGTGAACTTTTGGACCTTTTTGCAATTTTCCCTCATCTTTATCTTATAAAAGCCAATTACCACCGACTTTCTTCTTCACTCTCTTCTTTCTCATGTTGGCTCTTTCCCTCTTTCTCTTTCTCTTGATATTTCCCCTCTTCTTCTCTTTAAGCAAGCTAACCTAGAAGAGGAAATTAGAGCACTTCATTTTCATATCTTTCGTGTGACTTAGGTAAGCTTGGTTCTCTTCTTTTCTTTCTTCTTTTTCTCATTCTCCATGGCTGTGCTCATGAGTACTCCCTCTTTTGCTCATGCATGATAGTTTTGTGTCGTGTTTAGACGTGGAATTCGAGCCCAAGGACAACGATTCACTTGTTTGAACACAAATAAGGCAAGTATAAGCACGATTTGATTGAGCACATGTTGGTATTATATGATTCTTCTTAGTCTCGTGTTGCTTATGCATGTGTGTCGTGAGAATTACAGCCCTTTACCTTGAGATGGTCTTGATTTTGGTTGTTTCCGCGATCACGAATGTTTCAACAGCAGGTTCGTTCTGTATCAAAACAGACTATCCGACTGGTCGGGCTTTAGAGCTGACCGATAGAACAGCTCCAGATTGCTGTAACATAATTGAAATTCGA
The DNA here is from genome assembly GCA_037013555.1 of Sextonia rubra. Taxonomy (NCBI): domain Eukaryota; kingdom Viridiplantae; phylum Streptophyta; class Magnoliopsida; order Laurales; family Lauraceae; genus Sextonia; species Sextonia rubra. The sequence continues at coordinate 14,855,069 of JASUAD010000023.1, forward strand.
CCAGTCGGGCACCTATCCGACCAATCAGTTCTGTAACGCCCTATTTCCTATGAATTGGTATGTACACTTGGAACCTTGTATTCAGTCCTATTATTCTATCTTCCACAACAACTGAGGAACCTTTTAGGCTAGTTTCGCGGGCCCTGTGGCTTGTGAATTCTATGAGGAAGTTGTTCCAAGACCTCCAATAAAAGGGTAGGTATGTATTTGACCTAGTAGGGCCTTCACATTAGAGGTTAACCGTGACCCTTGACTTACCCAATGGACTACGAACATCGCATGAATGGTCTTAAGGGCTGTGACACATTCATGTGTGAGTTGTTCAGTGTTAAGCGCCTCCCCATGGGTGTCAGTTTAAGGGACTTCAATGCACATGTACTTTACACTGCAACACTAGACAACAGTGTATCGGATAACTTAAAACTATATCATCATGCACTGTTAGAAACACTGAAGAACTAGAATAGGGTTGGTTAGTAAAAGACCGTGATTCCTGCATAATAATTTGCATTTACATATTGATTTCGGCCTTGCCCTCTACGTGTTCTATGCTGGGGCAAACGATTGGATATCCACCGAGGCTCTGTCCATGGATAATCCCGGGCGGGACAACGTTCACGTCTGACATTCATTCTTTGGTATATTTCGTCTGGTACTTGGTTACTAATTGATTTGGTCAGTCTAAATTTCGTATGGCTTCTCTTCTTAAAGTATGTATGCACGTATGTGTGAGTAAATCGTATGCACGCATGATATGCTCGATATGATATGATCTGATATACATGATCCATTTACGATCTAATACATGATTGACTCTATATTGTCGGGCACTACTCAGCCTCAGCCTTAGTATGCCTGATGAGGTGACTTTGGCATAGTTTATATGGCTTCTCTGCAGTAAGTTTATGTCTTGGGGATTCCAAACCCTAGGAACCCGAGACTCATTCGTACCCTAGTCCGGTCGATGGTGTTCTCAGTATATTATAAGATCCCTTTTTAGGAGCACATGGTATATGTAGTAGCCATCTAGTTATGTATGTATCATGTCTATCTTGATTCAGATAGCATGTTTCATTTGAATGCACAATTGCCTAGTATACGAAGATGACCTCTATAAATTAATTAAATGTCACTTATTCTATTAGATACAACATGCGTTAACTTGTTATTGCTTATACTTTGCTGAATTGTTGTATTCACGAGTTGTCCTTGGTGTTGCAGGCTCAGATACCCCGACCGATCCCTGTCGGTCAACCAGACTCCAAGGGAGACCCCAAAAGCCCCATAAAGGCTAAAGGAGTAGATGTAATCCCTCCACCGGAGCGCGAAGATTTCATGTATGCATCTTGGTCTCCTTCTATTTGGGACTTGAAATTTTGATGTGTTCTAGTTTGTATATTTGTATTTAATTCATTTTGTATAACTCTGATCTTTTGTATTCTCAGTATATCAATGTATTTACGTTTCTTTTCTTATGTGTTTGGTACCTACAGCTTTTGCATACATGTATGGCACGCGTGAACCTTCCCTTGTGCATGTGCATTTAGGCCGGGTGTAGATGTACAGGCACAGGAGTACGTATGTCATCGGTTAGGTTTTTACTAACCCCCGATCTCCTGGGCTCGGGTTATGACATGAATGATAGAAGGAAGTCTTCCAAAAATCTCCAATAAAAGGGTAGGTATGTACTGGACCTAATAGGACCTTCACATTAGAGTATGGCAATAGGACCTTCACATTATAGGATGCCAGTGACCCTTGACCTGCCCAATGGAAGATGAGCAGCGCATGAATGGTCTTGAGGGCTGTGACACATTCATGTGTGAGTTGTTCAATGTTAAGCACCTCCTAATGGGTGTTGGTTTAAGGGACTTCGATGTACAGTTATGATACAATGCAACACTAGACAACGGTGCATCAGATAACTTAAAACTACATCACCATGCATGGTTAGAAATACTGGATAACTAGAATAGGGTTGGCTAGTAAAGGATTATGAATCCTACAAAATAGTTAGATTGCATTTGCATATTGACTTCGTTTTTGCTCTCTACGCATTCTGTGCTGGGGCAAATGATTGGGTATCTATTGAGGCTCTGTCCATGGTTGATCCCGGGCAGAAATAGCGGTCTTCCATGTTTAATGTTAGACTTCGTGATTTTACATGAATGACTATCGACTTCTATCTTTTGGTTAGATTTGTCTATTACCTGTTATCCTATTTGATTCGGTAAGTCTGCTTATCCGTATGATTTATTTGTTAGAATATGGTACGCATGTTTGTATGAATTGACCGTATGCATGTATTATATGCTCGATATGCTCTGATCCGCATGATCCACTCAAAGTCACGTATATGATTGACTCTATATGGTCAGGCACTACTCAGCCTCAGCCTTAGGATACTCGACGAGGTTGAATTTGGCTTAATTTATAGGGCCTCACTGCAGTGAGTATATGTCTTGGGGCTTCCAGACCCCAGGAACCCGAGACCCATTCGTACTCTGGCCCGGTCGATGGTGTTCTCAGTACGTATGTAAGATGTCTATTTTGGGAGCATATGGCATATGTAGTAACCACCTAGTTATATATGTATCACGTAAACATTGACTCGGATAGCATGCTTCATTAAACGCATAATTGCCTAGTATACGAATGTGAACTCTATAATTCATCCGTTGTTACTTTATTCTATTAGATACAACATGCGTTAACCTGTTATTGCTTATACTTTGCTAAATTGTTGTATTCATCAGTTATCCTTGGTGTTGCAGGCTCAGATCCATCCTCTGACCCCTTGTCGGTCAGTTAGACTCCGAGGGAAACCCCCGATGCCCCATCAAGGCTAGAGGAGTGGATGTGATCCCTCCGTCAGAGCGCGAAGAGTTCATGCATGCATATTGGCCTCCTTTTTTTTTGGATCTTTTGGAGTTTTGGGATTTTGATGTTATTATGTTTTTATATTTGTATTTTGATTCATTTTGTATAACTTTAAACCTTATGTAATCTCATATGTCATTATGTTTGTATATATTTGATACCTACAGCTTCCGCGTACATGTATGGCACGTGTGAACTTTCCCTTATGCGTGTACATTTAGACCGGGTTTAAGTGTATAGGCACAGGAGTACGTGTGTCACCGGTTAGATTTTTACTAACCCCCGATCTCCTGGGCTCTGGTTGTGACAATAACTTTTTGCTTTTAGTAGCTTGAAAAGAAATCTTTTTTACTTTTTGTAGTAAAAATAAATATTTTTTGTTAGTTAGTAGGATGAAAAAGTAGCTTTTTAACTTTGTTCTTTTGGATAGAAGAAGGGAGTTTTGAATTTTTGTACTTTTGAGATGACTTACACATCAAATCATGTTTGTGTAATGGAAGCTCCACTTTACTCCTCTTCACTGCAATGAAATGCCAAACATGCATAGTAAGATCACCAACAAGTGAAAAGCCGCAAAAGATCAGATTGCCTCTCTTAAGCAAGAATTGGAAGAAATACTTTCAAAGGTACGGCTCTTGGAAAATTAGAAGAATATTGCAGCTGACAAGCTGACTGATGTAGATCAAAAATATGAATTATTGTATGATGATTTTGAGAAATCTACATAAGAGATAAAAACCTTGAAGAAAGAGCTGTAGACGTCTCGAGTAGAGAACGCTGATTTAAATGGCAAGATCAAGATGATGTATGAAGAGCTGATCATCACAAAAGCTTCACTAAATAAGATGAACACTAGATTGAAGAAACTTGATAACATCTTATGCAATCAAAAGTTATCAAGTGACAAGCATGGAATCGGTTATGATCATGGTGTTACTTCGAAGGCTAAAGGTAAAACTGTTTTGGTTAAAGGCACTGCATTGATTTCTTAGGCACCTACTATTCATCATGTCACTCTACTATTCATCATGTCACTCTAAAAAACCATATTGCAAGTTTTACCCAAAAGAATGTGTCACGTCCTACATTCGTTCCCACATGTCACCATTATGTAATCAAAAGGACATATTATCCCCATTACAATAAGCTGAAAAATCTACCAAAAAATTAGCAATGGATGAAGATATTATCTCCACTGAGGCTCAAACCCAGTGCAATCTGGGTATGCAAATCTGATTTGCCTAATGATGTGGTACACACTACACTGAAAGTTCCAAATTCTCAAGTGTGGGTGCCAAAAATCAATCGCTCTTAATGTGAACAATCAGGTCCCCACCCTCTAAGTTGAAAAAGAAGATAACATTAAAGGAAAGTCACATTTAAAGGGGAGTTGCAGAAGATTGTTGACAGATATGCTAAATGTGCACCTATTTTGTCAATTATGGACAAAATGAGGGAGACAGATTGATTTGCTTTGCTGCATGGCTCATATTAGTATATTTTACTGAAGCTACAATTTTTTTGCAAATATCAATGTAATTTTTAGGCTTATTGTTCTAGGCAGAATATTTTGTATAGTCTAGGGAGTTTCACCCATGAATTGCCAAAGGGAGATATTGTTAAGATTATTTGAGTGTTGCCTAATTCATGAGTTGAACAAAACTCAGGGTACAATTGAGTTGTAGTTTTTATATTTCTATATTAAAATGTGGCAAGAGCCATTGGATGCGCTGAAGTGAAGAATAAAAGAAAATTGATGATAATTTGTGAAGAAAATACTCTGCGACGAAAGTGTAGTCCACTCGAGCAAACCTATCACCCACTTGAGAGAACCTAAATGAGATGTCCAAACAGAAAGGCTAATTGCTCGAGTGAGTGACTGAGAAAACCCAGTTTCCTTGCGGTTCAATTTCCTTTTTATGCCAAGACTACCTATTTTGGTTCTACATGGGCTATTCCTTTAAGGCACGAATTGTGGGTTATTTTATCTTTCAACCTTAAGGCATCAATCTCCTTGTTCTAAGTCCAGAAAACCTTTTGGAGTTCCTTCTCTTGTCAGAGCAACCATTAGATAGTTGTGCTGAAGATCTAAGCTTCTAGATATTATTATTACTTCTACTTCTGTGGAAGATTCGTTCACCTTTCAGATCCAAGGTATGTTGATTCAAGCACGAGGAATGGTGAACGGCATGGCCGTCAACAAGGAGAGTACTACACTCCTTAGATTGTGGAAGTGGGAAAGAATTGTGAGTATCTTGTAACAGTTCAATTTCATAGTGCTTGATTTCCATTCGGCCAGGTGATATGTCTTGTAATTTTTCTCGTGTTCGAGCTTTCCATGTTAAAAAATTGTGGTACCTTCTTTTTATGGTTTATTGATTTACAGTTCCTTTTATTCTTCTACTATTGTTAATTAGACTACACTTTAGAAATCAGATTGGGACCTTGAACCTTCATCTTTAAAGGTTCTAAAAAAACACTCATAGTTATATCCCATTTTAATAATAAAAATTACTTTTACCATAGAAAATGGTGTTCCTAAGCTCATTTGAGGAAATAAATATTTCTTCTACAAGCAAACTGTACATAACCAGTGTGTATATAGTAGGTTTATCAGGTAGAGAAGGGCAAATGGAAAAGTCTCCTCTTGGATAAGGGTGATCTAAAGAATCAGCCCTGCCAAAATAGCCTAACCCTTGATTAACAACCTTAAACTTATTTTTTTATTAGAACAACCTTAAACTTAATGGCATCTTAACCTCTGATTTTCTTGAGATTCAATCTACCAGTGAGTGAAGGTTTTGTGTGAGTGTAAAATTGAGCATATATTATGGGATGAAAATGAGTGTCAAAGGGATTGCATTGATGAAAGGTGGCGAAAGTGTGTCCTATAGCGTTGAACTCAACTTACATTTGCTGAGAATATTTTCCAAACTACCACTATGAATTAGATGTGTCCCATGTAGGACCTACACAAGAAGGAAGCAATTACTTTGAAAACACTCACTGGGGATGACATAGGGAACAAGACATCTGAACATTCAAAGACTGTCCCCTTTTTCACAACAGTTGGTATAAGTTTCTCTTGCCTTAATAATTTACCTAGCATACGTTATGGAATTTTTCTCTCAACCACCACTTTTTTAAATTTAAACCCTCATTATTATCTTAATGAATTAGGGAATCCAAATAGAACCTTTACAATTTCTATTATTTACAAAAATCACATCTCTCTCTCTCTCTGCTATTAGGAGACTCAAATATGGTGCACACTTATACCCATATTCCTAACTAACTGAGCTACAGTTGAGAGTACATCAAACCCTAAGCTAATATCTATTAAAAAGACAAAAATGTACTGATCTTAAGCTGGTTTATAGTAAGTTTGGAAAAGTACACTCTAAATAATGGTTTTTTTTTTCCATCTCAAATTATGATTTGGAGATTGCTGTAATTTTTGTTCTATAGTAGACTAGTGTCACGGGCCGTTTGGAAAGTCTACTTTTCACCTTTTACTGTCTTAAAGTAGTTTGAAAAAGTCAATAGAGTGTTTGGGAACTACAATAGTACCATCCATTTGAAAACGCATAAGGACAGCAAGTGTCTATTTGGGAAAGGAGTAAATATGGTAGGAATCGGAAAAGACCTTTTGCTCTAAAGTGGGTAGACATGCGTTGCTACAATGCATGTCACATTAATTTTCAATCAATGTTTTTTTCATTTTTTCTTTTTTTAAATCTGGGACCCTAGAAGATGATCCAAACTGTTAGAAATATCGAGAAGGGCAAACACGGCCACATATCCAAATTTGAACCACTGATATTTTTCGTATCTTGAGATGTTAAAAAAAACACACAGAACCATAAATGTACATTTCTAAATATTTGTAGGGCCCCATAGTGAAAATTGCTATGGGTCCAAATTTTTGCCTATGATTAGGTGTACATCTCAAGAAAATTAAGAAAAAGTAAAAGCTAATAGATATGCTCAAGTAGAACAAAAAAATAGCAATACATGTGACTTTCACCAGCCCATGTTTTAATTTCTTTTTAAACTTATGGAATCCTAAATGATGATCTGAACCATTAAAACTATTCACATGATCAAACACGACTATGTATTCAAATTTGGACCATTGATCATTCTTAAATCTCAAGATATTTACAACAAAACATAGCACCATAAATTTACATTTATGAAATATGCGGTCCCACAATTATGATATGAACTGTTAATCTTCTTTGGAATCTTGATTACATCTTCGGTTCCAAATTTCATGCCTTGATTCATCATGTCTCTTGAGAAATTAACAAAAATCTCTAAACAATTGGATTTGTAAACATCTATTTTAAATAGTTTTTTGTCATATCCAACGGATTATTTTGAAAACATCTATTTCAAACTGCCTTAATTAAAATAGATCTATATCATAGAGATAAGATTTTCCCAAAAGCCTTCATTGTCCTTTCATAATCTAATTTAATTACATAATCTAATTTAATGAAGTTGTTTAGGATATTCTCTATTACTTGCATTGGGTTTATGGTGACCTCAATGTATTATGGTTAGAATAGCCCAAATTAGAAGATTCTCACTTAAGGGCAGATGGCATATTATGCATATGGGGCTATCTCTTGGGGCCTACTTGGATGCATTCTTATTATTGGAGTAGGATAGATGTAGGGATGGCATGGAAAAGGCCATCCCAAATTTATCTGATCCAAACCCATCCCACCCCATGATGATTCACTTATACGTGATGACAAACGACAAACTTGCCCTATTTGACTAGGTCAAGTCAAATTTAAAGCTTAATACTTTTAAAATATATACAAGAGAATGTGTATATTAGAAATTGAACACACCACTTTCTCTTCCCACATACTTTATATTAAGCCCCAAAGCCATCTACACCTTCTAAGTTTTCTCTTTCACTTCAATAATAAGTAAATAAATGTTATGTTTAGACTAGGGCGTGTTCGGACTAAGGTGGACTAGGAAAACAACCACCCACCCCCCACAACAAAAAAGAAAATCATTGTCAAACCTGTCCCAAGCTAATAGGAATGGTCCCCATTTATACCCAAACCATTTCCATCCCTAGAGAGACAGAATGTTCTGTCTTGCAACAAAGTGGTCCCTACCTCTCTGAGAAGGACTTCTCTTGGCCTAACCCTCAAGTCTTCTTTTGTGTTCCATTGGGAATGTAAAAGGGGCATCAGAGACCAATTTGTTCTCTCTCTCTCTTTCTCTCTCTCTCTCTCTCTTTCTCTGTCATCTATTGATAGTCAGGTGCAGATACTCCATCTCTATCATTACACATGTTGTGATGCCTTGCATTTCTTAATTTTCTTTCCCTTGTACAGTTGTGCACATCTAAATCGTCTATTAACAGCACTATGACCCAAGAAGGGCTCCTTATCTTGTGCGAGCAGTGTTTTAATCTCCTTATATGTAGGAGTTTTCGTTACTTCTCATGTAAGAGATTGTATCCATATAAAGTAGTCCATATTTCATAAAATGGCATGATATATTGAAAACACTTATTTGCTGTTAGTTCGATCATATAGTTAAATATAGATGGAGAATATTCATGTGAATATTCTATATGAAAACTCCTCTCTCTCTCTGTACGTATATATTTTGGTGAATATTTATTTAATGAAAGCAGATCTTGAGCCCGTTAATTAGGCAAAAATAAGTTGGGCATGTGAATGGTTTAAATCTTTAAAACAGTGCCCCCACCACAAGCACAAATGTAGTTCTCGCCACTTGAAAATTGTGGTACTACTTGATTGAGTAAATAAGAAAGAGGCGGCCACATATAATTCCATTTGGATTCTACTCCGTAGAATTCAACTTCATTCAGCTCGAGGCTTTTGAAAAAACGAATTTTTCTTCTATCTATAGACATTCTGGAATCTTCCTGAATTCTGAATATTAGACGTCAACCAATGAACCGTAGACTCATAACCATAGAAAACTCGATCTTCTGACACTCGATTCCAGCTGCTAAACACAGTTTTGTTGGAGATGAGACTAGTTGTCTAAATAAGGCCGAGTCCTGATTGAATTAGGAATGTTCAACATTTTAAAAAATGAAATAAAATATCCTAAAAAATTCAATGAACGATATGTTTCATAAATTTATGTCGAAAAGTGAGAAAAATCAATGATTTTCATTATAATTTTAAATTTTAATACTCAAATGTATGAAATTGTGATTTTTTTTTGTTAAAAGCAATGTATTTAACCCAAATAAGTCTATAAATGCATATGCAATGATGAAATTTTGTGGACTCAACAGTATGCAGTGGAGCATAAGTCCTACATTGGAAACATCCAAATCTAGATCCTAAGTGTATATGTGTGACATAGTCCTAATCCCACATGAGGCTTTTTAAAACCCGCGACAAGATTGGATTGAAATCGTATGAGCTAAAGCAGACAATATTATATAAGTAGTGAGTTCAGGTCGTTACAAATGAGACCAGAGCCAAATATGGCTCTATTGTCCAGTAGGGTGGGTCCCCTGTCAAAGGGCTTTAGGTCCAGTGAGGATTGGGTATGTGGTGGGGCATACGTTCTACATCGGAAACGTGCAAATCTTAATCCTGGTTATATAAGTATAGCCTTGGTCTTAATCCCACATGATGCCTTTTAAAATCATGCAGCAAGACCCGATTGAAATCCCATGAGTCAAAGTAGACAATATCATGTGAGAATTAGGCTCGGGTCTAAACAAATAATATTAGAGCAGAGGACGGCTTTGATTTCCAGTGAGGGAGTGTGTCACAACTGTAGCTCCCATATAGAAGGGCGTTAGATTTGGCGAGCACTGCCCAAAGAGATGGTAGGGAAACTCTTAAGGACTTTGTATGCAGTGGGCCTTAACCCCACATGAGGCCTTTTAAAATCGTACAGCAAGATTAGGTTGGAATCCCTTAAGCCAAAGTGGAAAATATCATGTAGGTAGTGGGCATGAGTCGTTACACATGGGTAGGTGGAGGGGGATCTTTCAATCCCACTTGTCCCATCCCCAAGTGGTGCTCAGCAGAGGGGCTTCTTATATACATATTTATATATAGGGGCCGTTTTCTGTGCATATGCCCCTCATGGACTTTTCATGCACACTCTTTCGTGGGGCCTACAGTGGACGCCACCAAAGGATGAGACTGGGGGGGTTGAAAAGATCTATGTGAAAGCACCATACATATCAAATTTGGTTCCAATCACATTTCCCTAACCCCTTCATCCATGGTTTATAAATTCATTCCGTTCGGATTGGTGTATAGCCGATCCAATGGTTCAATAAATTCGGATCTGATCGAAAGTTGGAGCGAGTTGCTATCATGGGGTTCCATGTGTATTACAAGGTTGGGATTGAGTGATAGATGGGCCCCACCTAGAGTCCTCACGAAAAAAATGGTGAGGGACGGATGCATATGAAAATTCTCCATATATATATTACATGCAAGCATTTGATTAAAGACTTATTTTAAGTGGAATCCTTCTGTTTCTTATTTATTATGTATTTTTGTTCATAATAAAGCTTAGGGTAGGGGCTGGGGCTAAGAAAAATATTGTTGAAAGCCCTTTCTTAAATAATTTTGGATGAAAATTTTGAAATCCACTAAAATTCGATCAAAATTTTCTAAATCGGTTGAAATTGACCGAAATTGTAACTAAAAAGCTACTTAGGGTTATTTCATATGGGTACGTAGACCGAAATGAAATTTCTTTTGTCCAAGATGAAACCAATTTCACAGTTATGCTTCTCATATGAATGATGACCAAAAGAGTTCATTTTCTTTTTCCTTCCCAAAAAAAGGGAGGGGGTGTGGGGCGGCGGCTTTCAACAGCAGGTCCCTTAACAGTTCATATTACAGCAAGAGGTTCACAATATTTTGTTACAGAGGTAGAGGTTCTTTTTCTAAACTTAAATACTTAAAAAGTCCAAAATGCCCTCCCTACCTACACAAGCACCCCCTTTGGATCATGCGTGGGTTGTTGATGGGTTTGGGTTTTTTGGAGCTGCAAAAGATCGGAGAGCGTTCTCACAAAGGAGAAGGCCTCTTGGCCCATGACTGTTGCCGGTGTGCAACGTTGCAGTTCATTGTCCTTGCACAACGTAGTTGGACTACATGATGCCCGCCATCGTCGTCGGACCATCCTTGCCGCCGTACTTTCGTCGCTGCTGCCCGCAGCTAGCCGTTGCGGAAGACAGAGCAGTTCAGGCCACTCGTGCACCGATCTTTGTCATCGGAGTAGTGGCCACTACCACCAACCGCCAGGGGTGGCTCGACCATTGGGCTAGAAAAGCATTTGCTTTAAGCCCTCCAAAAAATAAAGCCCCAAAAAAAGTAAATTTAATCTTTTTTTTCAATCCTAAAAAAATAAGACATCAAAAAAGTAATTATAGCAACTTAAGGCCTCATAAAAGTAATTAAAGGAACTACCATATTTTTATATTTCAGAAAAAACAAGTGTTATCTTTTCATATTTCTAAAAAAGAATTAAAGACCATTTTCATATTGAGAAAATGTTGCCATTAAAAAAAACTCTAAAATCACAACACGCAAGAAATCACCTTTTGTTTTGAAAATCCTTCAATTTGCACAGTTTTTCCTCTATATTTATGCTGCTTGAAATCTATAGAAGACAACTTCAAATATAATCTTTTTTTTTTCCATATTGAAGAAGCTGCATCAAATTCAAAAATAATCTACATATATAATCTTTATGGCCAATACTAAAATCACTAAATTAGTTTTTATGGTTTTATGCTTTAAAAAAATTAATTACAATCTCATATTATATGTTTATATAGTTAGTGTTTGTTTTATTTGCAAATATTATTAGTTATAATTTATAAATATTAAATATGTCTAATAAAAAAATATTAACAATGCCTGTAACTGTTGCTTTTATAGAAAGAAGTTTTTCAAAATTAAATTTAATAAAATCCTAATTTAGATCAACAATGTCACAAAAAAGATTAAGTAGATTAGCCATACTATTAATTGAAAAAGATATGTTAGTAAAATTTGAATATAAAAACTTAAATAGTAATATTTCATTACAAAAAATGAAAAAAATAAATTTTAAATAAATTATTATAATAATATTAAAAATAAAAAATACCACATTTAGGATTGTCGCTTTAGGCCTCAAATTTTTTTGAGCCGGCCCTGCCAACCGCCATCACTTGCCCGAGGGAGACGTTCGAAGAAGCCTACGTTCGTCTCTCTTCTGGTTGCAGAACTATGACCGGAACAAAAAGAAAAGGCTATGGGATAAAGGAAATGATTTATGGTGCTCCAAAATACCGCACAAATTTTGTGATCCTTTGTTACATAATTGGAAAGGAGCAGGTCACTGAAGTTATCTGAGTTTCAAGAAAAAAAAAAAAAAAAAACAGAAGCTCCCAATGCCGCGTGCGTTTTGCATAAAGCTATCCAAGGTTTTTCGGAAAGTTAACTGAGTTTAGCAAAAGGTTATCTGAATTTTGCAGAAATTTATCTTCATTTTGTTTTAAATAAATTCATCTAATTTTGCTTTGAGGTAAAATTTAGATAATTTTAGATAATTTTCTTTTGAATTTCATACGCTACATTTGTTTGAAAGGTCTCGATGAGTAGGTTTCAAATATACCATTTTTTCAAAAAATTGATATTGTGAACAAAAATTTTTAAATTTCAAAGTTTTCGAATTCAAAACAAAAAAGTAGATGTTGATGGCCAAATCAATCATGTAAATAGATGAGCTGGCTAATTTGAGAGCTCTGCCTAGAATAAGTCCAAGTGATGAAAACTATATGCCTTAATAACTTTGTATAGGATTGGAGTTCGTAGAACTATTCTATAAGGGATATTTTGCTAATTTACTTTAAAAAAAACCTTTGCTTTCCTTTTCTTTATCACTTCTTAATAGGTTGTTGACGGAAGGGTCAGAATACTTTGTTTAATAATACCCTCTTAGATGGGCCCACTAGATCAACGGTCTTGATGACCGAATCGTGATGCATGCAAGTAGTTTGTACGGATTGGTGGATTGGCATCCAAAACATGTCCAACTAACCCGTATCTAAATCAAATTATAAAGATTCATATGCATGCTTCTCGATTGTAATTTAATATTATGAAATGATCACAAAGTTTTCTCTAGATAAGTTGCGTGATATGACATTTTCTGATGTTCTTTCCTCTTAATTCTTTATGCCCCGCTGACGGGGGCTATGTGTACTGTTGTTTATTGGCATTTAGTAGAGGAAATGCACAAAGAAGTCTATGGTTGGTTAGAAAAATTATAAAATTAATCAAATTTGATTGGTTAGTGAATGAAACCTTTGTTGACCGACCACTTGTAGATTTTAATAATTCACTCTTAACCATTTTGATGGTAGACGGGATTCATTGAGGGCTCTGTCAGTAGGGCCTATCTTTGAAATCGAAATTGCTCATTGCTACAACTTGTTGTTATCAATTAAAAAAAATCCAATTATCTAATTGAACTATATCTTCCATTAAGTTCAACATGTCTGTGCGGTCAATCTGAAAATGAGCATAACCCAAATTAGAGTAAAATTAAATTACTTTTTAATAATTAAATAACGTTAGACAATAATTTAATCATTCTGCGGATTTCAAAACATGAGCCTTAATGATGAATTTATAGTGATGAATCTTTGACTCCTGCCCTAATAGAATCCTGGCTCCCGATCATCTTGAAATGAGAATCATAGGCTCCTTGTTTTTGAAGGTAGGACCTAATGAGCTGAATGGCTTGTTGGTGTGGTCCATAAGCTTTACAAGGTACATGAAAAGTGTATGGACACCCATTTAACCTAAAAAACTAGAAAACCAAATTCCAAGGGCAGCCTTATTTGCGATCATTCTAGTTTACTTCATTTTGATAAGGAATGACAAAAAGATTATTTGGAAGGCACTGCTCTTCTCTTCCATTTTGCACATTCATAAAAATTTTCCTCTTTTTCTGCTCTTTTATCTCTTTAAATTTTCTCCCAAATAAGCTTTTTTATTCGTTTTTAAATGGAACATTTTTTGAATGACATGAAATATAAGCTTTTTTGATTTATTAGAAATCCCGTAATCATTTATTGGATTCAGTGTCAGTGGATCCCACCAACATTTCACATGTCCTTCGGTGAAATGGTTGCCTGATGTCAGGAGACGTGGACATCACTCTACCATCCTCATCCTCTTTCAAAGAGTCAATAATGGATGTCTTTGATCCCCAAGTCAATTTTTCTTAAGAAGTTCAACACCCGCCTACTCATCCCTCCCAGAGTCATGGCCCAAGACGGAAAAAGATAGTACCGTAGAGAAAGATCCATGCAATCTCCGATACAAAAATAGCCCTTTGTTAAATATTGAGAAATAGTAGCCCATGTACTCAGACCGTTAAGAGACCAGGTTGAGCTCTAGCCTATTTAGTTAGGCCTTTAATTTTATGAAAAGTGTTCTCGTACATCTATTCTGAGAACTTTTTATGGGGC